>CM034534.1:38306819-38336431 GCA_020002185.1 Paraescarpia echinospica | reverse complement strand
GATCCGTCCGCGTAAAGAGTGCACTTGAAAATACCGTTTTGGTATGATATGTGTGAATTTTTTTCTATCACTTTTTACATGGGACACGTTTGTTTCGACAATAATAAATGTAATACTGCATTAGATAAGATAAAACATAAAATGGGAATGTTTTTTCTCACCCGTAACTTACGTACTATTTTCTTGTAACATACGTGACGGAGATGAAAGGGTAACATACCCTTCACTTTGCTGTTAATCTAGTTATATGTGTAGCTTGATATCAGTCTAGCCTTCGTGAAAATTTGTAACATGCAGAACATCAATTTGTGGTAAGACCACATTACGGATCCGTCCGTGCAAAGAGTGCACTTGAAAATACCGTTTTAGTGTGATATGCGTGAATTTTTTTGATCACTTTGTCATGGGACACGTTTGTTTCGAGAATACTGAATGTACTACTGCATTAGACAAAATAAAATATTAAATGGGAATGAGTTTTCACACCCATAACTTACGTACTATTTTCTTGTAACTTACGTGACGGAGATGAAAGGGTAACATGCATTCCCCTTTGCGGTTAATCTAGTTATATGTGTAGCTTGATATCAGTCTAGCCTTCGTGAACATTTGTAACATGCAGGACATCAATTTGGGGTAAGACCACATTACGGATCCGTCCGTGCAAAGAGTGCATTTGAAAATACCGTTTTGGTGTGATATGCGTGAATTTTTTTCCAACACTTTGACATGGGACACGTTTGTTTCGAGAATACTGAATGTTCTACTGCATTAGACAAGATAAAACATCAAATGGGAATAAGCTTTCACACCCATAACTTACGTACTATTTTCTTGTAACTTGCGTGACGGAGGTGAAAGGGTAACGTACACTCCCCTTTGCGATTAATCTAGTTAAATGTGTAGCTTGATATCAGTCTAGCCTTCGTGAAGATTTGTAACATACAGGACATTAATTTGGGGTAATACCACATTACGGATCCGTCCGCGCAAAGAGTGCACTTGAAAATACCGTTTTGTTATGATATGTGTGAAATTTTTTCGATCACTTTTTACATGGGACACGTTTGTTTCGACAATAATAAATGTATTACTGCATTAGACAAATGAAACATCAAATGGGAATGTTTTTTCTCACCCGTAACTTACGTACTATTTTCTTGTAACTTACGTGACGGAGATGAAAGGGTAACATACCCTTCCCTTTGCTGTTAATCTAGTTATGTGTGTAGCTTGATATCAGTCAAGCCTTCGTGAAAATTTGTAACATGCAGAACATCAATTTGGGGTAAGACCACATTACGGATCCGTCCGCGCAAAGAATGCACTTGAAAATACCGTTTTAGTGTGATATGCGTGAATTTTTGTCGAACACTTTGACATGGGACACGTTTGTTTCGAGAATACTGAATGTACTACTGCATTAGACAAGATAAAATATTAAATGGGAATGAGATTTCACACCCATAACTTACGTACTATTTTCTTGTAACTTACGTGACTGAGATGAAATGGTAACATACATTCCCCTTTGCGGTTAATCTAGTTATATGTGTAGCTTGATATCAGTCTAGCCTTCGTGAACATTTGTAACATGCAGGACATCAATTTGGGGTAAGACCACATTACGGATCCGTCCGTGCAAAGAGTGCACTTGAAAATACCGTTTTGGTGTGATATGCGTGAATTGTTTTCCATCACTTTGACATGGGACACGTTTGTTTCGAGAATACTGAATGTACTACTGCATTAGACAAGATAAAACATTAAATGGGAATGAGTTTTCACACCCATAACTTACGTACTATTTTCTTGTAACTTACGTGACGGAGGTGAAAGGGTAACGTACACTGCCCTTTGCGATTAATCTAGTTAAATGTGTAGCTTGATATCAGTCTAGCCTTCGTGAAGATTTGTAACATGCAGGACATTAATTTGGGGTAAGACCACATTACGGATCCTTCCGTGCAAAGAGTGCACTTCAAAATACCGTTTTGGTGTGATATGCGTGAATTTTTTTCGATCACTTTTTACATGGGACACGTTTGTTTCGACAGTAATGAATGTACTACTCCATTAGACAAGATAAAACATCAAATTGGAAAGTTTTTTGTCATCCATAACTTACGTACTATTTTCTTGTAACTTACGTAACGGAGATGAAAGGGTAACATACCCTTCCCTTTGCGGTTAATCTAGTTATATGTGAAGCTTGATATCAGTCTACCCTTCGTGAAAATTTGTAAAATGCAGGACATCAATTTGGGGTAAGACCGCATTACGGATCCGTCCGCGCAAAGAGTGCAATTGAAAATACCGTTTTAGTGTGATATGCGTGAATTTGTGTTGATCACTTTGACATGGGACACGTTTGTTTCGAGAATACTGATTGTACTACTGCTTTAGACAAGATAAAACATCAAATGGGAATGAGTTTTCACACCCATAACTTACGTACTATTTTCTTGTAACTTACGTGACGGAGATGAAAGGGTAACATACATTCCCCTTTGCGGATAATCTAGTTATAAGTGTAGCTTGATATCAGACTAGCGTTCGTGAAGATTTGTAACATGCAGGACATCAATTTGGGGTAAGACCATATTACGGATCCGTCAGCGCAAACAGTGCACTTCAAAATACCGTTTGGTGTGATATGCGTGAATTTTTTTCGATCACTTTGACATGGGACACGTTTTTTTCGAGAATACTGAATGTACTACTGCATTAGACAAGATAAAACATCAAATGGGAGTGAGTTTTCACACCCATAACTTACGTACTATTTTCTTGTAACTTACGTGACGGAGGTGAAGGGTAACGTACACTCCCCTTTGCGATTAATCTAGTTAAATGTGTAGATTGATATCAGTCTAGCCTTCGTGAAGATTTGTAACATGCAGGACATCAATTTGGGGTAAGACCATATTACGGATCCGTCCGCGCAAAGAGTGCACTTGAAAATACCGTTTTGTTGTGATATGCGTGAGTTTTTTTCGATCACTTTGACATGGGACACGTTTGTTTCGAGAATACTGAATGTACTACTGCATTAGACAAGATAAAACATCAAATGGGAATGAGTTTTCACACGCATAACCTACGTACTATTTTCTTGTAACTTACGTGACGGAGATGAAAGGGTAACATACATTCCCCTTTGCGGATAATCTAGTTATATGTGTAGCTTGATATCAGTCTAGCCTTCGTGAAGATTTGTACCATGCAGGACATCAATTTGGGGTAAGACCACATTACGGATCCGTCCGTACAAAGAGTGCACTTGAAAATACCGTTTTGGAATGATATGCGTGAATTGTTTTCCATCACTTTGACATGGGACACGTTTGTTTCGAGAATACTGAATGTTCTACTGCGTTAGACAAGATAAAACATCAAATGGGAATAAGCTTTCACACCCATAACTTACGTACTATTTTCTTGTAACTTGCGTGACGGAGGTGAAAGGTTAACGTACACTCCCCTTTGCGATTAATCTAGTTAAATGTGTAGCTTGATATCAGTCTAGCCTTCGTGAAGATTTGTAACATACAGGACATCAATTTGGGGTAAGACCACATTACGGATCCGTCCGCGCAAAGAGTGCACTTGAAAATACCGTTTTGGTATGATATGTGTGAAATTTTTTCGATCACTTTTTACATGGGACACGTTTGTTTCGACAATAATAAATGTAATACTGCATTAGACAAGATAAAACATCAAATTGGAAAGTTTTTTGTCACCCATAACTTACGTACTATTTTGTTGTAACTTACGTGACGGAGATGAAAGGGTAACATACCCTTCCCTTTGCGGTTAATCTAGTTATATGTGTAGCTTGATATCAGTCTAGCCTTCGTGAAAATTTGTAACATGCATGACATCAATTTGGGGTAAGACCACATTACGGATCCATCCGCGCCAAGAGTGCACTTGAAAATACCGTTTTAGTGTGATATGCGTGAATTTATGTTGATCACTTTGACATGGGACACGTTTGTTTCGAGAATACTGATTGTACTACTGCATTAGACAAGATAAAACATCAAATGGGAATGAGTTTTTACACCCGTAACTTACGTACTATTTTCTTGTAACTTACGTGACGGAGATGAAAGGGTAACATACATTCCCCTTTGCGGATAATCTAGTTATATGTGTAGCTTGATATCAGTCTAGCCTTCGTGAAGATTTGTAACATGCAGGACATCAATTTGGGGTAAGACCACATTACGGATCCGTCCGTGCAAAGAGTGCACTTCAAAATACCGTTTTGGTGTGATATGCGTGAATTGTTTTCCATCACTTTGACATGGGACACGTTTGTTTCGAGAATACTGAATGTTCTACTGCATTAGACAAGATATAACATCAAATGGGAATAAGTTTTCAAACCCATAACTTACGTACTATTTTCTTGTAACTTACGTGAAGGAGGTGAAAGGGTAACGTACTCTCCCCTTTGCGATTAATCTAGTTAAATGTGTAGATTGATATCAGTGTAGCCTTCGTGAAGATTTGTAACATGTAGGACATCAATTTGGGGTTAGACCACATTACGGATCCGTCCGCGCAAATAGTGCACTTGAAAATACCGTTTTGGTGTGATATGCGTTAATTTTTTTTCGATCACTTGGACATGGGACACGTTTGTTTCGAGAATACTGAATGTTCTACTGCATTAGACAAGATAAAACATCCAATAGGAATGAGTTTTCAAACCCATAACTTACGTTCTATTTTCTTGTAACTTACGTGACCGAGATGAAAGGGTAACATACATTCCCCTTTGCGGTTAATCTAGTTATATGTGTAGCTTTATATCAGTCTAGCCTTCGTGAAGATTTGTAACATACAGGACATCAATTTGGGGTAAGACCACATTACTGATCCGTCCGCGCAAAGAGTGCACTTGAAAATACCGTTTTGGTATGATATGTGTGAATTTTTTTCTATCACTTTTTACATGGGACACGTTTGTTTCGACAATAATAAATGTAATACTGCATTAGATTAGATAAAATATTAAAATGGGAATGTTTTTTCTCACCCGTAACTTACGTACTATTTTCTTGTAACATACGTGACGGAGATGAAAGGGTAACATACCCTTCACTTTGCTGTTAATCTAGTTATATGTGTAGCTTGATATCAGTCTAGCCTTCGTGAAAATTTGTAACATGCAGAACATCAATTTGGGGTAAGACCACATTACGGATCCGTCCGCGCAAAGAGTGCAATTGAAAATACCGTTTTAGTGTGATATGCGTGAATTTATGTCGATCACTTTGACATGGGACACGTTTGTTTCGAGAATACTGAATGTACTACTGCATTAGACAAGATAAAATATTAAATGGGAATGAGTTTTCACACCCATAACTTACGTACTATTTTCTTGTAACTTACGTGACGGAGATGAAAGGGTAACATGCATTCCCCTTTGCGGTTAATCTAGTTATATGTGTAGCTTGATATCAGTCTAGCCTTCGTGAAGATTTGTAACATGCAGGACATCAATTTGGGGTAAGACCACATTACGGATCCGTCCGTGCAAAGAGTGCATTTGAAAATACCGTTTTGGTGTGATATGCGTGAATTTGTTTCCAACACTTTGACATGGGACACGTTTGTTTCGAGAATACTGAATGTTCTACTGCATTAGACAAGATAAAACATCAAATGGGAATAAGTTTTCACACCCATAACTTATGTACTATTTTCTTGTAACTTACGTGACGGAGGTGAAAGGGTAACGTACACTCCCCTTTGCGATTAATCTAGTTAAATGTGTAGATTGATATCAGTCTAGCCTTCGTGAAGATTTGTAACATGCAGAACATCAATTTGGGGTAAGACCACATTACGGATCCGTCCGTGCAAAGAGTGCACTTGAAAATACCGTTTTAATGTGATATGCGTGAATTTTTTTGATCACTTTGACATGGGACACGTTTGTTTCGAGAATACTGAATGTACTACTGCATTAGACAAGATAAAACATTAAATGGGAATGAGTTTTCACACCCATAACTTACGTACTATTTTCTTGTAACTTACGTGACGGAGGTGAAAGGGTAACGTACACTCCCCTTTGCGATTAATCTAATTACATGTGTAGCTTGATATCAGTCTAGCCTTCGTGAAGATTTGTACCATGCAGGACATCAATTTGGGGTAAGACCACATTACGGATCCGTCCGCGCAAAGAGTGCACTTGAAAATACCGTTTTGGTATGATATGTGTGAAATTTTTTCGATCACTTTTTACATGGGACACGTTTGTTTCGACAATAATAAATGTAATACTGCATTAGACAAGATAAAACATCAAATTGGAAAGTTTTTTGTCACCCATAACTTACGTACTATTTTGTTGTAAATTACGTGACGGAGATGAAAGGGTAAACATGCACCCTTCCTTGCGAGATTGAAATCTAGTTGTATATGTAGTTTTGATATCAGTCTAGCGAAAGCCATTGAAAATTTGTAACCCATACAGGACATCAATTTGGGAGTAAAGACCACATTACGGATCCATCAGCGCCAAAGTGCCGAAAATACCGTTTTAATTATTGATATGCGTGAATTTGTTTCGATCACTTTGACATGGGACATGTTTTTTTGTGTGAATACTGAATGTACTACTGCATTAGACAAGATAAAACATCAAATGGGAATGAGTTTTCACACCCATAACTTACGTACAATTTTCGTGTAACTTACGTGACGGAGATGAAAGGGTAACATACATTCCCTTTTGTGGCTAATCTAGTTATGGGTGTAGCTTGACATCAGACTAGCCTTCGTGAAGATTTGCAAAACATGCAGGACATAAATTTGGGGTAAGACCACATTAAGGATCCGTCCGCCCAAAGAATGCACTTGAAAATACCGTTTTGGAGTGATATGTGTGAATTTTTTTGGATCACTTTGACATGGGACATTTTTGTTTTGTGAATACTGAATGTACTACTGCATTAGACAAGATAAAACATCAAATGGGAATGAGTTTTCACACCCGTAACTTACGTACTATTTTCTTGTAACTTACGTGACGGAGATGAAAGGGTAACATACATTCCCCTTTGCGGATAATCTAGTTATATGTGTAGCTTGATATCAGTCTAGCCTTCGTGAAGATTTGTACCATGCAGGACATCAATTTGGGGTAAGACCACATTACGGATCCGTCCGTGCAAAGAGTGCACTTGAAAATACCGTTTTGGTGTGATATGCGTGAATTGTTTTCCATCACTTTGACATGGGACACGTTTGTTTCGAGAATACTGAATGTTCTACTGCATTAGACAAGATAAAACATCGAATAGGCATGAGTTTTCAAACCCATAACTTACGTTCTATTTTCTTGTAACTTACGTGACCGAGATGAAAGGGTAACATACATTCCCCATTGCGGTTAATCTAGTTATATGTGTAGCTTTATATCAGTCTAGCCTTCGTGAAGATTTGTAACATACAGGACATCAATTTTGGGTAAGACCACATTACGGATCCGTCCGCGTAAAGAGTGCACTTGAAAATACCGTTTTGGTATGATATGTGTGAATTTTTTTCTATCACTTTTTACATGGGACACGTTTGTTTCGACAATAATAAATGTAATACTGCATTAGGTAAGATAAAACATAAAATGGGAATGTTTTTTCTCACCCGTAGCTTACGTACTATTTTCTTGTAACATACGTGACGGAGATGAAAGGGTAACATACCCTTCACTTTGCTGTTAATCTAGTTATATGTGTAGCTTGATATCAGTCTAGCCTTCGTGAAAATTTGTAACATGCAGAACATCAATTTGTGGTAAGACCACATTACGGATCCGTCCGCGCAAAGAGTGCACTTGAAAATACCGTTTTAGTGTGATATGCGTGAATTTTTGTCGAACACTTTGACATGGGACACGTTTGTTTCGAGAATACTGAATGTACTACTGCATTAGACAAGATAAAATATTAAATGGGAATGAGATTTCACACCCATAACTTACGTACTATTTTCTTGTAACTTACGTGACGGAGATGAAATGGTAACATACATTCCCCTTTGCGGTTAATCTAGTTATATGTGTAGCTTGATATCAGTCTAGCCTTCGTGAACATTTGTAACATGCAGGACATCAATTTGGGGTAAGACCACATTACGGATCCGTCCGTGCAAAGAGTGCACTTGAAAATACCGTTTTGGTGTGATATGCGTGAATTGTTTTCCATCACTTTGACATGGGACACGTTTGTTTCGAGAATACTGAATGTTCTACTGCATTAGACAAGATAAAACATCAAATGGGAATAAGTTTTCACACCCATAACTTACGTACTATTTTCTTGTAACTTACGTGACGGAGGTGAAAGGGTAACGTACACTCCCCTTTGCGATTAATCTAGTTAAATGTGTAGATTGATATCAGTCTAGCCTTCGTGAAGGTTTGTAACATACAGGACATCAATTTGGGGTATGACCATATTACGGATCCGTCCGCGCAAAGAGTGCACTTGAAAATACCATTTTGGTGTGATATGCGTTAATTTTTTTTCGATCACTTGAACATGGGACACGTTTGTTTCGAGAATACTGAATGTTCTACTGCATTAGACAAGATAAAACATCAAATGGGAATAAGTTTTCACACCCATAACTTACGTACTATTTTCTTGTAACTTACGTGACGGAGATGAAAGGGTAACATACATTCCCCTTTGCGGTTAATCTAGTTATATGTGTTGCTAGATATCAGTCTAGCCTTCGTGAAGATTTGTAACATACAGGACATCAATTTGGGGTAAGACAACATTCCGGATCCGTCCGTGCAAAGAGTGCACTTGAAAATACCGTTTTAGTGTGATATGCGTGAATTTTTTAGATCACTTTGACATGGGACACGTTTGTTTCGAGAATACTGAATGTACTACTGCATTAGACAAGATAAAACATTAAATGGGAATGAGTTTTCACACCCATAACTTACGTACTATTTTCTTGTAACTTACGTGACGGAGGTGAAAGGGTAACGTACACTGCCCTTTGCGATTAATCTAGTTAAATGTGTAGCTTGATATCAGTCTAGCCTTCGTGAAGATTTGTAACATGCAGGACATTAATTTGGGGTAAGACCACATTACGGATCCTTCCGTGCAAAGAGTGCACTTCAAAATACCGTTTTGGTGTGATATGCGTGAATTTTTTTCGATCACTTTTTACATGGGACACGTTTGTTTCGACAGTAATGAATGTACTACTCCATTAGACAAGATAAAACATCAAATTGGAAAGTTTTTTGTCATCCATAACTTACGTACTATTTTCTTGTAACTTACGTAACGGAGATGAAAGGGTAACATACCCTTCCCTTTGCGGTTAATCTAGTTATATGTGAAGCTTGATATCAGTCTACCCTTCGTGAAAATTTGTAAAATGCAGGACATCAATTTGGGGTAAGACCGCATTACGGATCCGTCCGCGCAAAGAGTGCAATTGAAAATACCGTTTTAGTGTGATATGCGTGAATTTGTGTTGATCACTTTGACATGGGACACGTTTGTTTCGAGAATACTGATTGTACTACTGCTTTAGACAAGATAAAACATCAAATGGGAATGAGTTTTCACACCCATAACTTACGTACTATTTTCTTGTAACTTACGTGACGGAGATGAAAGGGTAACATACATTCCCCTTTGCGGATAATCTAGTTATATGTGTAGCTTGATATCAGACTAGCGTTCGTGAAGATTTGTAACATGCAGGACATCAATTTGGGGTAAGACCATATTACGGATCCGTCAGCGCAAACAGTGCACTTCAAAATACCGTTTGGTGTGATATGCGTGAATTTTTTTCGATCACTTTGACATGGGACACGTTTTTTTCGAGAATACTGAATGTACTACTGCATTAGACAAGATAAAACATCAAATGGGAGTGAGTTTTCACACCCATAACTTACGTACTATTTTCTTGTAACTTACGTGACGGAGGTGAAGGGTAACGTACACTCCCCTTTGCGATTAATCTAGTTAAATGTGTAGATTGATATCAGTCTAGCCTTCGTGAAGATTTGTAACATGCAGGACATCAATTTGGGGTAAGACCATATTACGGATCCGTCCGCGCAAAGAGTGCACTTGAAAATACCGTTTTGTTGTGATATGCGTGAGTTTTTTTCGATCACTTTGACATGGGACACGTTTGTTTCGAGAATACTGAATGTACTACTGCATTAGACAAGATAAAACATCAAATGGGAATGAGTTTTCACACGCATAACCTACGTACTATTTTCTTGTAACTTACGTGACGGAGATGAAAGGGTAACATACATTCCCCTTTGCGGATAATCTAGTTATATGTGTAGCTTGATATCAGTCTAGCCTTCGTGAAGATTTGTACCATGCAGGACATCAATTTGGGGTAAGACCACATTACGGATCCGTCCGTACAAAGAGTGCACTTGAAAATACCGTTTTGGTATGATATGCGTGAATTGTTTTCCATCACTTTGACATGGGACACGTTTGTTTCGAGAATACTGAATGTTCTACTGCGTTAGACAAGATAAAACATCAAATGGGAATAAGCTTTCACACCCATAACTTACGTACTATTTTCTTGTAACTTGCGTGACGGAGGTGAAAGGTTAACGTACACTCCCCTTTGCGATTAATCTAGTTAAATGTGTAGCTTGATATCAGTCTAGCCTTCGTGAAGATTTGTAACATACAGGACATCAATTTGGGGTAAGACCACATTACGGATCCGTCCGCGCAAAGAGTGCACTTGAAAGTACCGTTTTGGTATGATATGTGTGAAATTTTTTCGATCACTTTTTACATGGGACACGTTTGTTTCGACAATAATAAATGTAATACTGCATTAGACAAGATAAAACATCAAATTGGAAAGTTTTTTGTCACCCATAACTTACGTACTATTTTGTTGTAACTTACGTGACGGAGATGAAAGGGTAACATACCCTTCCCTTTGCGGTTAATCTAGTTATATGTGTAGCTTGATATCAGTCTAGCCTTCGTGAAAATTTGTAACATGCATGACATCAATTTGGGGTAAGACCACATTACGGATCCATCCGCGCCAAGAGTGCACTTGAAAATACCGTTTTAGTGTGATATGCGTGAATTTGTGTTGATCACTTTGACATGGGACACGTTTGTTTCGAGAATACTGAATGTTCTACTGCATTAGACAAGATATAACATCAAATGGGAATAAGTTTTCAAACCCATAACTTACGTACTATTTTCTTGTAACTTACGTGAAGGAGTTGAAAGGGTAACGTACTCTCCCCTTTGCGATTAATCTAGTTAAATGTGTAGATTGATATCAGTGTAGCCTTCGTGAAGATTTGTAACATGTAGGACATCAATTTGGGGTTAGACCACATTACGGATCCGTCCGCGCAAATAGTGCACTTGAAAATACCGTTTTGGTGTGATATGCGTTAATTTTTTTTCGATCACTTGGACATAGGACACGTTTGTTTCGAGAATACTGAATGTTCTACTGCATTAGAGAAGATAAAACATACAATAGGAATGAGTTTTCAAACCCATAACTTACGTTCTATTTTCTTGTAACTTACGTGACCGAGATGAAAGGGTAACATACATTCCCCTTTGCGGTTAATCTAGTTATATGTGTAGCTTTATATCAGTCTAGCCTTCGTGAAGATTTGTAACATACAGGACATCAATTTGGGGTAAGACCACATTACGGATCCGTCCGCGTAAAGAGTGCACTTGAAAATACCGTTTTGGTATGATATGTGTGAATTTTTTTCTATCACTTTTTACATGGGACACGTTTGTTTCGACAATAATAAATGTAATACTGCATTAGATAAGATAAAACATAAAATGGGAATGTTTTTTCTCACCCGTAACTTACGTACTATTTTCTTGTAACATACGTGACGGAGATGAAAGGGTAACATACCCTTCACTTTGCTGTTAATCTAGTTATATGTGTAGCTTGATATCAGTCTAGCCTTCGTGAAAATTTGTAACATGCAGAACATCAATTTGTGGTAAGACCACATTACGGATCCGTCCGCGCAAAGAGTGCACTTGAAAATACCGTTTTAGTGTGATATGCGTGAATTTTTGTCGATCACTTTGACATGGGACACGTTTGTTTCGAGAATACTGAATGTACTACTGCATTAGACAAAATAAAATATTAAATGGGAATGAGTTTTCACACCCATAACTTACGTACTATTTTCTTGTAACTTACGTGACGGAGATGAAAGGGTAACATGCATTCCCCTTTGCGGTTAATCTAGTTATATGTGTAGCTTGATATCAGTCTAGCCTTCGTGAACATTTGTAACATGCAGGACATCAATTTGGGGTAAGACCACATTACGGATCCGTCCGTGCAAAGAGTGCATTTGAAAATACCGTTTTGGTGTGATATGCGTGAATTTTTTTCCAACACTTTGACATGGGACACGTTTGTTTCGAGAATACTGAATGTTCTACTGCATTAGACAAGATAAAACATCAAATGGGAATAAGCTTTCACACCCATAACTTACGTACTATTTTCTTGTAACTTGCGTGACGGAGGTGAAAGGGTAACGTACACTCCCCTTTGCGATTAATCTAGTTAAATGTGTAGCTTGATATCAGTCTAGCCTTCGTGAAGATTTGTAACATACAGGACATTAATTTGGGGTAATACCACATTACGGATCCGTCCGCGCAAAGAGTGCACTTGAAAATACCGTTTTGTTATGATATGTGTGAAATTTTTTCGATCACTTTTTACATGGGACACGTTTGTTTCGACAATAATAAATGTATTACTGCATTAGACAAATGAAACATCAAATGGGAATGTTTTTTCTCACCCGTAACTTACGTACTATTTTCTTGTAACTTACGTGACGGAGATGAAAGGGTAACATACCCTTCCCTTTGCTGTTAATCTAGTTATGTGTGTAGCTTGATATCAGTCAAGCCTTCGTGAAAATTTGTAACATGCAGAACATCAATTTGGGGTAAGACCACATTACGGATCCGTCCGCGCAAAGAATGCACTTGAAAATACCGTTTTAGTGTGATATGCGTGAATTTTTGTCGAACACTTTGACATGGGACACGTTTGTTTCGAGAATACTGAATGTACTACTGCATTAGACAAGATAAAATATTAAATGGGAATGAGATTTCACACCCATAACTTACGTACTATTTTCTTGTAACTTACGTGACTGAGATGAAATGGTAACATACATTCCCCTTTGCGGTTAATCTAGTTATATGTGTAGCTTGATATCAGTCTAGCCTTCGTGAACATTTGTAACATGCAGGACATCAATTTGGGGTAAGACCACATTACGGATCCGTCCGTGCAAAGAGTGCACTTGAAAATACCGTTTTGGTGTGATATGCGTGAATTGTTTTCCATCACTTTGACATGGGACACGTTTGTTTCGAGAATACTGAATGTACTACTGCATTAGACAAGATAAAACATTAAATGGGAATGAGTTTTCACACCCATAACTTACGTACTATTTTCTTGTAACTTACGTGACGGAGGTGAAAGGGTAACGTACACTGCCCTTTGCGATTAATCTAGTTAAATGTGTAGCTTGATATCAGTCTAGCCTTCGTGAAGATTTGTAACATGCAGGACATTAATTTGGGGTAAGACCACATTACGGATCCTTCCGTGCAAAGAGTGCACTTCAAAATACCGTTTTGGTGTGATATGCGTGAATTTTTTTCGATCACTTTTTACATGGGACACGTTTGTTTCGACAGTAATGAATGTACTACTCCATTAGACAAGATAAAACATCAAATTGGAAAGTTTTTTGTCATCCATAACTTACGTACTATTTTCTTGTAACTTACGTAACGGAGATGAAAGGGTAACATACCCTTCCCTTTGCGGTTAATCTAGTTATATGTGAAGCTTGATATCAGTCTACCCTTCGTGAAAATTTGTAAAATGCAGGACATCAATTTGGGGTAAGACCGCATTACGGATCCGTCCGCGCAAAGAGTGCAATTGAAAATACCGTTTTAGTGTGATATGCGTGAATTTGTGTTGATCACTTTGACATGGGACACGTTTGTTTCGAGAATACTGATTGTACTACTGCTTTAGACAAGATAAAACATCAAATGGGAATGAGTTTTCACACCCATAACTTACGTACTATTTTCTTGTAACTTACGTGACGGAGATGAAAGGGTAACATACATTCCCCTTTGCGGATAATCTAGTTATATGTGTAGCTTGATATCAGCCTAGCGTTCGTGAAGATTTGTAACATGCAGGACATCAATTTGGGGTAAGACCATATTACGGATCCGTCAGCGCAAACAGTGCACTTCAAAATACCGTTTTGGTGTGATATGCGTGAATTTTTTTCGATCACTTTGACATGGGACACGTTTTTTTCGAGAATACTGAATGTACTACTGCATTAGACAAGATAAAACATCAAATGGGAGTGAGTTTTCACACCCATAACTTACGTACTATTTTCTTGTAACTTACGTGACGGAGGTGAAAGGGTAACGTACACTCCCCTTTGCGATTAATCTAGTTAAATGTGTAGATTGATATCAGTCTAGCCTTCGTGAAGATTTGTAACATGCAGAACATCAATTTGGGGTAAGAACACATTACGGATCCGTCCGTGCAAAGAGTGCACTTGAAAATACCGTTTTGGTGTGATATGCGTGAGTTTTTTTCGATCACTTTGACATGGGACACGTTTGTTTCGAGAATGGAAATGTACTACTGCATTAGACAAGATAAAACATTAAATGGGAATGAGTTTTCCACACCCATACAACACGTACTATTTTCTAGTAACACGTGACGGAGGTGGGGTAACGTACACTGCCCTTTGCGGTCAATCTAGTTAAATGTGGAATTGATATCAGTCTAGCCTTCGTGAAGATTTAACATGCGGGACATCAATTTGGGAATTAGGAACCGCATTACCACGGATCCGTCCGCGCAAAGAGTGCACTTGAAAATACCGTTTTGATGTGATATGCGTGAATTTTTTTCGATCACTTTATGATGGGACACGTTTGTTTCGAGAATACTGAATGTACTACTGCATTAGACAAGACAAAACATCAAATGGGAATGAGTTTTCACACCCATAACTTACGTACTATTTTCTTGTAACTTACGTGACGGAGATGAAAGGGTAACATACATTCCACTTTGTGGATAATCTAGTTATATGTGTAGCTTGATATCAGTCTAGCCTTCGTGAAGATTTGTAACATGCAGGACATTAATTTGGGGTAAGACCACATTACGGATCCTTCCGTGCAAAGAGTGCACTTCAAAATACCGTTTTGGTGTGATATGCGTGAATTTTTTCGATCACTTTGTTATGGGACACGTTTGTTTCGAGAATACTGAATGTACTACTGCATTAGACAAGATAAAACATCAAATGGGAATGAGTTTTCACACCTATAACTTACGTACTATTTTCTTGTAACTTACGTGACGGAGATGAAAGGGTAACATACATTCCCCTTTGCGGTTAATCTAGTTATATGTGTAGCTTGATATCAGTCTAGCCTTCGTGAAGATTTGTAACATGCAGGACATCAATTTGGGGTAAGACCACATTACTGATCCGTCCGCGCAAAGAGTGCACTTGAAAATACCGTTTTGGTGTGATATGCGTGAATTTTTTCGATCACTTTGACATGGGACACGTTTGTTTCGAGAAATACTGAATGTTCTACTGCATTAGAGAAGATAAAACATACAATAGGAATGAGTTTTCAAACCCATAACTTACGTTCTATTTTCTTGTAACTTACGTGACCGAGATGAAAGGGTAACATACATTCCCCTTTGCGGTTAATCTAGTTATATGTGTAGCTTTATATCAGTCTAGCCTTCGTGAAGATTTGTAACATACAGGACATCAATTTGGGGTAAGACCACATTACGGATCCGTCCGCGTAAAGAGTGCACTTGAAAATACCGTTTTGGTATGATATGTGTGAATTTTTTTCTATCACTTTTTACATGGGACACGTTTGTTTCGACAATAATAAATGTAATACTGCATTAGATTAGATAAAACATTAAAATGGGAATGTTTTTTCTCACCCGTAACTTACGTACTATTTTCTTGTAACATACGTGACGGAGATGAAAGGGTAACATACCCTTCACTTTGCTGTTAATCTAGTTATATGTGTAGCTTGATATCAGTCTAGCCTTCGTGAAAATTTGTAACATGCAGAACATCAATTTGGGGTAAGACCACATTACGGATCCGTCCGCGCAAAGAGTGGAATTGAAAATACCGTTTTAGTGTGATATGCGTGAATTTATGTCGATCACTTTGACATGGGACACGTTTGTTTCGAGAATACTGAATGTACTACTGCATTAGACAAGAAAAAATATTAAATGGGAATGAGTTTTCACACCCATAACTTACGTACTATTTTCTTGTAACTTACGTGACGGAGATGAAAGGGTAACATGCATTCCCCTTTGCGGTTAATCTAGTTATATGTGTAGCTTGATATCAGTCTAGCCTTCGTGAAGATTTATAACATGCAGGATATCAATTTGGGGTAAGACCACATTACGGATCCGTCCGTGCAAAGAGTGCATTTGAAAATACCGTTTTGGTGTGATATGCGTGAATTTGTTTCCAACACTTTGACATGGGACACGTTTGTTTCGAGAATACTGAATGTTCTACTGCATTAGACAAGATAAAACATCAAATGGGAATAAGTTTTCACACCCATAACTTATGTACTATTTTCTTGTAACTTACGTGACGGAGGTGAAAGGGTAACGTACACTCCCCTTTGCGATTAATCTAGTTAAATGTGTAGATTGATATCAGTCTAGCCTTCGTGAAGATTTGTAACATGCAGAACATCAATTTGGGGTAAGACCACATTACGGATCCGTCCGTGCAAAGAGTGCACTTGAAAATACCGTTTTAGTGTGATATGCGTGAATTGTTTTGATCACTTTGACATGGGACACGTTTGTTTCGAGAATACTGAATGTACTACTGCATTAGACAAGATAAAACATTAAATGGGAATGAGTTTTCACACCCATAACTTACGTACTATTTTCTTGTAACTTACGTGACGGAGGTGAAAGGGTAACGTACACTCCCCTTTTCGATTAATCTAGTTAAATGTGTAGATTGATATCAGTCTAGCCTTCGTGAAGATTTGTACCATGCAGGACATCAATTTGGGGTAAGACCACATTACGGATCCGTCCGCGCAAAGAGTGCACTTGAAAATACCGTTTTGGTATGATATGTGTGAAATTTTTTCGATCACTTTTTACATGGGACACGTTTGTTTCGACAATAATAAATGTAATACTGCATTAGACAAGATAAAACATCAAATTGGAAAGTTTTTTGTCACCCATAACTTACGTACTATTTTGTTGTAAATTACGTGACGGAGATGAAAGGGTAACATACCCTTCCCTTTGCGGTTAATCTAGTTATATGTGTAGTTTGATATCAGTCTAGCCTTCGTGAAAATTTGTAACATGCAGGACATCAATTTGGGGTAAGACCACATTACGGATCCATCCGCGCCAAGAGTGCACTTGAAAATACCGTTTTAGTGTGATATGCGTGAATTTGTGTTGATCACTTTGACATGGAACACGTTTGTTTCGAGAATACTGAATGTACTACTGCATTAGATAAGATAAAACATCAAATGGGAATGAGTTTTCACACCCATAACTTACGTACTATTTTCTTCTAACTTACGTGACAAAGATGAAAGGGTAACATACATTCCCCTTTGCGGATAATCTAGTTATATGTGTAGCTTGATATCAGCCTAGCCTTCGTGAAGATTTGTAACATGCAGGACATCAATTTGGGGTAAGACCATATTACGGATCCGTCAGCGCAAACAGTGCACTTGAAAATACCGTTTTGGTGTGATATGCGTGAATTTTTTTCGATCACGTTGACATGAGACACGTTTTTTTCGAGACTACTGAATGTACTACTGCATTAGACAAGATAAAACATCAAATGGGAATGAGTTTTCACACCCGTAACTTACGTACTATTTTCTTGTAACTTACGTGACGGAGATGAAAGGGTAACATACATTCCCCTTTGCGGATAATCAAGTTATATGTGTAGCTTGATATCAGTCTAGCCTTCGTGAAGATTTGTAACATGCAGGACATCAATTTGGGGTAAGACCACATTACGGATCCGTCCGTGCAAAGAGTGCACTTGAAAATACCGTTTTGGTGTGATATGCGTGAATTGTTTTCCATCACTTTGACATGGGACATGTTTGTTTCGAGAATTCTGAATGTTCTACTGCATTAGACAAGATATAACATCAAATGGGAATAAGTTTTCAAACCCATAACTTACGTACTCTTTTCTTGTAACTTACGTGAAGGAGGTGAAAGGGTAACGTCCTCTCCCCTTTGCGATTAATCTAGTTAAATGTGTAGATTGATATCAGTGTAGCCTTCGTGAAGATTTGTAACATGTAGGACATCAATTTGGGGTTAGACCACATTACGGATCCGTCCGCGCAAATAGTGCACTTGAAAATACCGTTTTGGTGTGATATGCGTTAATTTTTTTTCGATCACTTGGACATGGGACACGTTTGTTTCGAGAATACTGAATGTTCTACTGCATTAGACAAGATAAAACATCCAATAGGCATGAGTTTTCAAACCCATAACTTACGTTCTATTTTCTTGTAACTTACGTGACCGAGATGAAAGGGTAACATACATTCCCCTTTGCGGTTATTCTAGTTATATGTGTAGCTTTATATCAGTCTAGCCTTCGTGAAGATTTGTAACATACAGGACATCAATTTTGGGTAAGACCACATTACGGATCCGTCCGCGTAAAGAGTGCACTTGAAAATACCGTTTTGGTATGATATGTGTGAATTTTTTTCTATCACTTTTTACATGGGACACGTTTGTTTCGACAATAATAAATGTAATACTGCATTAGATAAGATAAAACATAAAATGGGAATGTTTTTTCTCACCCGTAACTTACGTACTATTTTCTTGTAACATACGTGACGGAGATGAAAGGGTAACATACCCTTCACTTTGCTGTTAATCTAGTTATATGTGTAGCTTGATATCAGTCTAGCCTTCGTGAAAATGTGTAACATGCAGAACATCAATTTGTGGTAAGACCACATTACGGATCCGTCCGCGCAAAGAGTGCACTTGAAAATACCGTTTTAGTGTGATATGCGTGAATTTTTGTCGATCACTTTGACATGGGACACGTTTGTTTCGAGAATACTGAATGTACTACTGCATTAGACAAAATAAAATATTAAATGGGAATGAGTTTTCACACCCATAACTTACGTACTATTTTCTTGTAACTTACGTGACGGAGATGAAAGGGTAACATGCATTCCCCTTTGCGGTTAATCTAGTTATATGTGTAGCTTGATATCAGTCTAGCCTTCGTGAAGATTTGTAACATGCAGGACATTAATTTGGGGTAAGACCACATTACTGATCCGTCCGCGCAAAGAGTGCACTTCAAAATACCGTTTTGGTGTGATATGCGTGAATTTTTTTCCATCACTTTGACATGGGACACGTTTGTTTCGAGAATACTGAATGTTCTACTGCATTAGACAACATAAAACATCAAATGGGAATAAGTTTTCACTACCATAAATTACGTACTATTTTCTTTTAACTTACGTGACGGAGATGAAAGGGTAACATACATTCCCCTTTGCGGTTAATCTAGTTATATGTGTAGCTTGATATCAGTCTAGCCTTCGTGAAGATTTGTAACATGCAGGACATCAATTTGGGGTAAGACCACATTACTGATCCGTCCGCGCAAAGAGTGCACTTGAAAATACCGTTTTGGTGTGATATGCGTGAATTGTTTTGATCACTTTGTGATGGGACACGTTTGTTTCGAGAATACTGAATGTACTACTGCATTAGACAAGATAAAACATCAAATGGGAATCAGTTTTCACACCTATAACTTACGTACTATTTTCTTGTAACTTACGTGACGGAGATGAAAGGGTAACATACATTCCCCTTTGCGGTTAATCTAGTTATATGTGTAGCTTGATATCAGTCTATCCTTCGTGAAGATTTTTAACATGCAGGACATCAATTTGGGGTAAGACCACATTACAGATCCGTCCGCGCAAAGAGTGCACTTGAAAATACCGTTTTGGTATGATATGCGTGAATTGTTTTCGATCACTTTGTGATGGGACACGTTTGTTTCGAGAATACTGAATGTACTACTGCATTAGACAAGATAAAACATCAAATGGGAATAAGCTTTCACACCCATAACTTACGTACTATTTTCTTGTAACTTGCGTGACGGAGGTGAAAGGGTAACGTACACTCCCCTTTGCGATTAATCTAGTTAAATGTGTAGCTTGATATCAGTCTAGCCTTCGTGAAGATTTGTAACATACAGGACATCAATTTGGGGTAAAACCACATTACGGATCCGTCCGCGCAAAGAGTGCACTTGAAAATACCGTTTTGTTATGATATGTGTGAAATTTTTTCGATCACTTTTTACATGGGACACGTTTGTTTCGACAATAATAAATGTATTACTGCATTAGACAAATTAAACATCAAATGGGAATGTTTTTTCTCACCCGTAACTTACGTACTATTTTCTTGTAACTTACGTGACGGAGATGAAAGGGTAACATACCCTTCCCTTTGCGGTTAATCTAGTTATATGTGTAGCTTGATATCAGTCTAGCCTTCGTGAAAATTTGTAACATGCAGGACATCAATTTGGGGTAAGACCACATTACGGATCCATCCGCGCCAAGAGTGCACTTGAAAATACCGTTTTAGTGTGATATGCGTGAATTTGTGTTGATCACTTTGACATGGGACACGTTTGTTTCGAGAATACTGATTGTACTACTGCATTAGACAAGATAAAACATCAAATGGGAATGAGTTTTCACACCCATAACTTACGTACTATTTTCTTGTAACTTACGTGACGGAGATGAAAGGGTAAGATACATTCCCCTTTGCGGATAATCTAGTTATATGTGTAGCTTGATATCAGCCTAGCCTTCGTGAAGATTTGTAACATGCAGGATATCAATTTGGGGTAAGACCATATTACGGATCCGTCAGCGCAAACAGTGCACTTGAAAATACCGTTTTGGTGTGATATGCGTGAATTTTTTTCGATCACTTTGACATGAGACACGTTTTTTTCGAGAATACTGAATGTACTACTGCATTAGACAAGATAAAACATCAAATGGGAATGAGTTTTCACACCCGTAACTTACCTACTATTTTCTTGTAACTTACGTGACGGAGATGAAAGGGTAACATACATTCCCCTTTGCGGATAATCTAGTTATATGTGTAGCTTGATATCAGTCTACCCTTCGTGAAGATTTGTAACATGCAGGACATCAATTTGGGTTAAGACCACATTACGGATCCGTCCGTGCAAAGAGTGCACTTGAAAATATGACATTATGATGCACATCAAATGACTTTTATGTGGGCATTGGCCCGACTCCTAAATTTTGTTTTTACGGTATATCCGGGGGACTAAGTCACGTGACAATTCCTGCGTATATAAAGGCATGACGCCATTTTAGCTTCCCACTTTGAAATTGTCACGGAGAAAAGGTATTACATTTGTCTCTTACATATTGATCGTTTACTCTGATTTGAGAGAGTTTATTATATCCTGCGATAATTTGCGGTTACATTGCATCTAGATCTGTTGTTTACACGTGGGTGAGATAATTTCTCTCTACTAACGCAATGTTATTGTTAGACGTAAAAGTTTTCGGTCATTCCTTTGTGCGACGTTTAGCCCACTATTCGTTGGAACATAAATCTTTAGATTTTGACCTCGACGTGGAGAGGTTTCAGGTGACCTTTGTAGCGAAAGGCGGGTTGAAAGTTAAGCAGTTGTTTTCGCTTACGCAGGATGTGGCTAGCAGCGATATCGTTTTTTTTTTTTGAGATCGGTACTAACGACATTTCGGCCGTTGACCCAATTCCACTGGGAGACAGTGTGCTCGCTTACGCGAGCTACTTGACTGTCATGGCCGCTGTTAAGCGAGTCGTAATTTCGCAGATGTTTTTCCGAAGCGCGACTCGGTCTAGTTACGTTGTCCGTGATGATTTTAATGAGCGGGTCGTTGCATTTAATCAGTATATGACGGAGGCAGTAAAATCCTTCGAGACCGTTTCGTTCTGGCGCCATCGGGGTCTGTGGTCTGATTGGGCCAGCTACCTTGTCGATGGCGTCCATTTAAATCAGGAGGGACACAGAAAATATTAGAACAGTGTTCGTGGGGCGATTATCGCAGCTGCTAATACATTGTAAAGACCCAGCTAGTAGCTTCGTTTAAGAATACAAATTGGACGACAGCTTCGTGATAACGGTAATTCTTATTCGGTTATTTAGCTTAACAATTAGTTTAACGTTACTTTATATAAGAACAAACAAGTTAAACAGGTGCATTATTGCAATAAGAAAATTTGATGACAGCCTCGTGGCTACGGTCGTCCTTATTATTAAAGGTTAGTTTAGTATGATAATTTAAAAGAGGTGCATTATTGCAATGACAGAAATTGATGACACCCTCGTGGCCGCGGTCATTCTTTTCTGAGTTGGATGGTACCATTTAGTGTGAGAATTCAATTTAAGACATGCATTAACTTGATGACAGCTTCGTGGCAATAGTCATTATTAACTTAAGTTAAGAATTGTCTGCGTTCTAGGGTGAAGGTACGCGCATTGTGCAGGCGTATTATTGCAATAACAAAAATGGTTTGACAGCCTCTTGGCCAATGGTCATTCTTATTCTGTTATTGAGGTTAATAATTACATTAAAAATTACACTTACAACAGGTACATTATCGCATTAACAACATGTACTGACATCCTCGGGGCAACGGTCATTGTTGGTTGTGCCAGGATTGGCAGGTTTGTGGTTGGTTGTGCCAGGATTGGCCGGTTTTGTGGTCGGTTGTGCCAGGATTGGCCGGGTTTTGCGATTGATTGTGCCAGGATTGGCCGGTTTTGTGGTCGGTTGTGCCAGGATTGGCTGGTTTTGTGGTTGGTCGAGCCGGGATTGGCTATTAAGTAACACATTGAAACGTACTTGACTTAAGTTATAATGTATGTCATCCCGCGGTGACATACTAAACAATTTAATTTCCGCATTGTTGTTTTCTACTTAGGTGGGGCAACAGGTGCGAGAAATTACTTTCAAACCTAGACGTTGGTAATTCACAAAATGGCTGCAAACATAAGTATATATGTATAGAGAGAGAACAACAACAACAAAAATACGGATGTTACGGCACTTGGTCCGTTGTTGGCTATCTTTTAAAATCAGCAGCCAGCTGGATGAATTAGTAAAGTGACCAGGTGTCACTTCGGATTGTAGACTAGTGCTGTCTGGTTGGTATTTGTATCGTTACAGAATGCCACCCAGAAAAGGACGAAAAGCGAAGGCGCCAGCACGATACAGTACGGCCATGCAGACGTCCAAGCGGAGACGTACCGGCACAGTGGACCAAGGACCCGAGGCGGATGCACAGGATGTGGCAGTGTTGCCACCCGTGACACCACCCGGGGATATCGCGACCCTGCATGAGCAGATGGCGCTCATGCAGCAGCAGGTCAAGTCGATCGGTGACGTTGTTTTGGGCATGGCGTCCACAGCAGCAGTCCCAGCCACGACGGCCGCCCCGACCACGTCAGATGATGGAGCGAGACCAATGAAATGCAGTCACTCTCATCTGTGCCATTGGGTAGCTTAGTGGATACTAAAATCAAGGCCAAAATATGGGCAAAACAGTTTGTCGAGTTAGAAATGTTAGTGGGGGATTCTGCCCCGCAAACCATGTATCTGTTGGATTCGGTCACTAGTAAGCCTGTGGTCCAGATTAGAGATCAACCCACAAAGAAAATTAGTAATATAGAACAGTGGACCGATGCATTTCTAATTTATACTGCCATTTATACTGAACGCCATCCAACCGACATTCCCGACATTCTGAAATATATGCAGCTCATTCGCACCATGTCTTATGACACACGCCCCAGCTTGTTTCTGGCCTACGACAGAAATTTCCGCAAGCTGCGGGCACATAATTCCATGCCTTGGTTCAAATTGCACCAAGAGCTTTTCTATTCCGTCACTCGTCAGGCTACCAGTGTCCAGAGTCACGTCTTCCCAGTGAGGAGACAGCCCTTTCCCAAGAAGCAGCCCTTTCTTGCTAGCTGTCCCCCAGGATACTGCTACTCCTTCGCATCCTATGGCCTTTGCAGAAACACAAAGTGTCCCTACATTCATGTCCCTGATGCGAAATAATGTGATACTACGGGCAAAACACGTTCCAGGAAAACAGTATGTAATCGCTGATGCATTATCTCGATTCCAGGATACCCCCGAAATGCGCAAGCAGTATGGCCTCAAGCGAGAACGGTCGGTCATCCCGCCGAATCTCATGCCCTGGCCATTGTAACACAACAGCTGTTGGAAGGTGCGCTATGTAGTCTAAGTACAAGAGCTTACAAAAAGAATGTCGAAATGTTTAAACAATTTTGTCAGTCAGAACTTCACACAACATATTGGTTTCCAGCTAAGACGCCAGCAGTTGTTTCCTTTATAGCATTTGGCTTCCAAAAAGGGTATGCATCATCATCAATCACTAGTGCGTTATCAGCAATTTCTTATATCCATAAGATGCACAACTTGGAGGATCCATCTGCCGCATTTGTAGTCAGGAAGCTGTTGCATGGGGCTGCCAAGCTCAGGCCGTCAAATGATCAGCGGGCGCTGGTAACAAAGTCAATTTTACACCAATTGGTACTTTCTTCACCTCACGTCTCCATTTGTTATTATAATAACGTTCTGACTACAGCTATGTATTTGTTGGTTTTTCATGCATTACTTAGAATTGGAGAAATTGCTGTAACTAAGGCATCTCAGTCTAACAGTGTATTGCAGTTGAACCAGCTTTCAGTTACTACAGAAGAATGCACAGTGGTCTTTCATTCATATAAACACTATCAGGGTCCTCCAGTATCCTTGGTTATTTCAGCACACGCAGGTTCCCCTTTCTGTCCAGTTCAAGCTATCACGTCTTACCTGGCAGTAAGACGCAATTCTCCAGGACCATTGTTCATTTCCTGGGGGCACTCCAGTGTCAAAATCTTTCTTTGGTGACCAATTAAAAAAGTCGTTGGCTTGGGCAGGCCTTTCCAATTCATCCTACAAGGGCCATATTTTCCGCATAGGCGCAGCAACAACAGCAGCTATGCAGGGAGTAGCAGACGAGGAAGTCCAACGAATGGGGCGGTGGAAATCCCAGGCTTTTAAGAAATACATAAGAATTTTACTACATTAGACAAGATATAACATCAAATGGGAATAAGTTTTCAAACCCATAACTTACGTACTATTTTCTTGTAACTTACGTGAAGGAGGTGAAAGGGTAACGTACTCTCCCCTTTGCGATTAATCTAGTTAAATGTGTAGATTGATATCAGTGTAGCCTTCGTGAAGATTTGTAACATGTAGGACATCAATTTGGGGTTAGACCACATTACGGATCCGTCCGCGCAAATAGTGCACTTGAAAATACCGTTTTGGTGTGATATGCGTTAATTTTTTTTCGATCACTTCGACATGGGACACGTTTGTTTCGAGAATACTGAATGTTCTACTGCATTAGACAAGATTAAACATCCAATAGGAATGAGTTTTCAAACCCATAACTTACGTTCTATTTTCTTGTAACTTACGTGACCGAGATGAAAGGGTAACATACATTCCCCTTTGCGGTTAATCTAGTTATATGTGTAGCTTTATATCAGTCTAGCCTTCGTGAAGATTTGTAACATACAGGACATCAATTTGGGGTAAGACCACATTACGGATCCGTCCGCGTAAAGAGTGCACTTGAAAATACCGTTTTGGTATGATATGTGTTAATTTTTTTCTATCACTTTTTACATGGGACACGTTTGTTTCGACAATAATAAATGTAATACTGCATTAGATAAGATAAAACATCAAATGTGAATGTTTTTTCTCACCCGTAACTTACGTACTATTTTCTTGTAACATACGTGACGGAGATGAAAGGGTAACATACCCTTCACTTTGCTGTTAATCTAGTTATATGTGTAGCTTGATATCAGTCTAGCCTTCGTGAAAATTTTTAACATGCAGGACATCAATTTGGGGTAAGACCACATTACTGATCCGTCCGCGCAAAGAGTGCACTTAAAAATACCGTTTTGGTGTGATATGCGTTAATTTTTTTCGATCACTCTGTGATGGGACACGTTTGTTTCGAGAGTACTAGATGTACTACTGCATAAGACAAGATAAAACATCACATGGGAATGAGTTTTCACACCAAAAACTTACGTACTATTTTCTTGTAACTTACGTGACGGAGATGAAAGGGTAACATACATTCCCCTTTGCGGTTAATCTAGTAATATGTGTAGCTTGATATCAGTCTAACCTTCGTGAAGATTTGTAACATGCAGGACATCAATTTGGGGTAAGACCACATTACTGATCCGTCCGCGCAAAGAGTGCACTTGAAAATACCGTTTTGGTGTGATATGCGTGAATTTTTTTCGATCACTTTTTGATGGGACACGTTTGTTTCGACAATAATAAATGTAATACTGCATTAGACAAGATGAAACATCAAATGGGAATGTTTTTTCTCACCCGTAACTTACGTACTATTTTCTTGTAACTTACGTGACGGAGATGAAAGGGTAACATACCCTTCCCTTTGCTGTTAATCTAGTTATATGTGTAGCTTGATATCAGTCTAGCCTTCGTGAAAATTTGTAACATGCAGAACATCAATTTGGGGTAAGACCACATTACGGATCCGTCCGCGCAAAGAGTGCACTTGAAAATACCGTTTTAGTGTGATATGCGTGAATTTTTGTTGATCACTTTCACATGGGACACGTTTGTTTCGAGAATACTGAATGTACTACTGCATTAGACAAGATAAAATATTAAATGGGAATGAGTTTTCACACCCATAACTTACGTACTATTTTCTTGTAATTTACGTGACGGAGATGAAAGGGTAACATGCATTCCCCTTTGCGGTTAATCTAGTTATATGTGTAGCTTGATATCAGTCTAGCCTTCGTGAAGATTTGTAACATGCAGGACATCAATTTGGGGTAAGACCACATTACGGATCCGTCCGTGCAAAGAGTGCATTTGAAAATACCGTTTTGGTGTGATATGTGTGAATTTTTTTCCAACACTTTGAAATGGGACACGTTTGTTTCGAGAATACTGAATGTTCTACTGCATTAGGCAAGATAAAACATCAAATGGGAATAAGTTTTCACACCCATAACTTACGTACTATTTTCTTGTAACTTACGTGACGGAGGTGAAAGGGAAACGTACACTCCCCTTTGCGATTAATATAATTAAATGTGTAGATTGATATCAGTCTAGCCTTCGTGAATTTGTAACTTGCATGCAGAACATCAATTTAGGGTAAGACCTACATTACGGATCCGTCCGTGCAAAAGTGCACTTGAAAGTACTCGTTTTAGTGGATATGCGTAGAATTTTGATCCGCTTTGTATGGGACGTTTGTTTTCAAGAATACTAAGATATACTACTACATTAGACAAAATAAAAACATTAAATGAGGAATGATGAGTTTCCACACCATAACGTACTATTTTCTTGTAGCTTGCGTGAAGGAGGTTGAAAGGGTAACGTACACTCCTTTGCGATTAATCTAGTTACGTAGTAGCGAAAGCTTGATATCAGTCTAGCCTTCGTGAAAATTTGTAACATGCAGGACATAAATTTGGGGTAAGACCACATTACGGATCCATCCGCGCCAAGAGTGCACTTGAAAATACCGTTTTAGTGTGATATGCGTGAATTTGTGTTGATCACTTTGACATGGGACACGTTTGTTTCGAGAATACTGATTGTACTACTGCATTAGACAAGATAAAACATCAAATGGGAATGAGTTTTCACACCCATAACTTACGTACTATTTTCTTGTAATTTACGTGACGGAGATGAAAGGGTAACATGCATTCCCCTTTGCGGTTAATCTAGTTATATGTGTAGCTTGATATCAGTCTAGCCTTCGTGAAGATTTGTAACATACAGGACATCAATTTGGGGTAAGACCACATTACGGATCCGTCCGCGTAAAGAGTGCACTTGAAAATACCGTTTTGGTATGATATGTGTTAATTTTTTTCTATCACTTTTTACATGGGACACGTTTGTTTCGACAATAATAAATGTAATACTGCATTAGATAAGATAAAACATCAAATGTGAATGTTTTTTCTCACCCGTAACTTTCGTACTATTTTCTTGTAACATACGTGACGGAGATGAAAGGGTAACATACCCTTCACTTTGCTGTTAATCTAGTTATATGTGTAGCTTGATATCAGTCTAGCCTTCGTGAAAATTTGTAACATGCAGAACATCAATTTGGGGTAAGACCACATTACGGATCCGTCCGCGCAAAGAGTGCACTTGAAAATACCGTTTTAGTGTGATATGCGTGAATTTTTGTTGATCACTTTCACATGGGACACGTTTGTTTCGAGAATACTGAATGTACTACTGCATTAGACAAGATAAAACATCAAATGGGAATAAGCTTTCACACCCATAACTTACGTACTATTTTCTTGTAACTTGCGTGACGGAGGTGAAAGGTTAACGTACACTCCCCTTTGCGATTAATCTAGTTAAATGTGTAGCTTGATATCAGTCTAGCCTTCGTGAAGATTTGTAACATACAGGACATCAATTTGGGGTAAGACCACATTACGGATCCTTCCGCGCAAAGAGTGCACTTGAAAATACCGTTTTGGTATGATATGTGTGAAATTTTTTCGATCACTTTTTACATGGGACACGTTTGTTTCGACAATAATAAATGTAATACTGCATTAGACAAGATAAAACATCAAATTGGAAAGTTTTTTGTCACCCATAACTTACGTCCTATTTTGTTGTAACTTACGTGACGGAGATGAAAGGGTAACATACCCTTCCCTTTGAGGTTAATCTAGTTATATGTGTAGCTTGATATCAGTCTAGCCTTCGTGAAAATTTGTAACATGCAGGACATAAATTTGGGGTAAGACCACATTACGGATCCATCCGCGCCAAGAGTGCACTTGAAAATACCGTTTTAGTGTGATATGCGTGAATTTGTGTTGATCACTTTGACATGGGACACGTTTGTTTCGAGAATACTGATTGTACTACTGCATTAGACAAGATAAAACATCAAATGGGAATGAGTTTTTACACCCGTAACTTACGTACTATTTTCTTGTAACTTACGTGACGGAGATGAAAGGGTAACATACATTCCCCTTTGCGGTTAATCTAGTTATATGTGTAGCTTGATATCAGTCTAGCCTTCGTGAAGATTTGTAACATACAGGACATCAATTTGGGGTAAGACCACATTACGGATCCGTC
>CM034534.1:38152886-38305819 GCA_020002185.1 Paraescarpia echinospica | reverse complement strand
GTAAATATACTAATTATAAAGATTTACGAGATTGTATATATATATATAATATGACAAAAATGCATGACATATTTGCACAGATATTAAGATAATTCAATAAAAAATATATTATAATATATAAAATTGTATTAAAAGATAAATAATAATAAATAAATTAAAATATATTATGTAATAGAAATAAATTAATTGATTAAATACATGTTCATAAAAAGTGTCCTACAGCACAGTTCTTCAGTCGAAGTACGCCTGCTTAAATATATAAGTTTTAAGGCAAGTTTTGAATTTATTCAAAGTGTCTATTTGACGAACGTTTATTGGCAGAGCGTTCCAGAGCGTAGGTCCAGACACGGAGAAAGCTCGTCTGCCGTAGCCCTCTAAGTTGTAGCGCGGGACTACAAGTAGAGGTAGATCAGCAGTTCGGAGGTTGCGGGTGGGCGTATACGATATTATAAGACCTTTGATATACGCTGGAGCAAGACCACGTAAAGCCGTGAAAACAAGGACCAGCAGTTTGTACTGGATACGCCAGCGAACTGGAAGCCAGTGCAGTTCGACCAGCACAGGTGTTATGTGTTGGTGCTTTCGGTGTCTTGAGATAAGTCTTGCCGCCGAGTTCCGTACCATCTGCAACTTGTTCATAAGTGCCTCGGTGATGCCGTACAGGACCGCGTTACTATAGTCCAGCGGCGATGTCACCAGGGCGTGGACGAGTGTTTTACACGCATCAGTAGTAAGACAATGTCTTATTTTTGAAATTGCGTAGAGGTGGTAGTACGCTGACTTGCACATCCGTGACACGTGTGACGACATTGTTAGTCCAGTGTCGATTGTAACCACGATGTTGCGAATGGTCGGTGACGGAATAATGTTGCATTCGCATACACTAACACACGAAACGTCATGCAGGTGTTTACGATTTGGTGCCGTGATAATAATAGCCTCGGTCTTGTTTTCGTTCAGCAGTAGATTGTAGTCTGACATCCACTGCTTCGCTTCTTCGATGCATTGCTCGATGCGGTCAACCGCATCAGCGGCTTCTCCATCCCGCGTTCCACTCAGGTCAACATACAGTTGGGCGTCATCTGCATAAAGATGGTATTGCTGAAAGTAGCACCCATTGGCAGTGTAGATGGAGAAGAGGATTGGGCCTAGCACAGACCCCTATGTTATGCCAGACTCGATCAATGTTATATGTGAGTTGTGGCCACTAATGCACACTGACTGAGTCCGGTTCGACAGGTATGACTCCATCCATTTCAGTGCGGTGCCTTCAATGCCTATGCTGCGCAGCTGGTTAATTAAAATCGAGTGGTCAATAGTATCAAACGCCGCACTCATATCGAGCACCATTGCCGGCACACCTTTCCTTTTGTCAAGGGAAAGAAGGTGGTCATTCTGAATGTTCACCAGTGCTGTCTCAGTGCTGTGATGTTGTCTGTAAGCATTTTGGAAAACTTCCACCAAATTATTGTTGTCTAAATGATGGCGAAGTTGGACTGCTATGTGGCGCTCCAGTAACTTTGAAACAAATGACAAGTTCTCTATAGGCCGGTAGTTGTTCATGGAGTCTGAATCAAGGTTTGGTTTCTTTAACAGAGGTGTGATCACAGCATGTTTGAAGTTGGCCGGCACGGACCCCAACTCGAGCGACATGTTGATGATTGTAGCTAATGTCGGCGCGAGAATGTCAATGTTGGCTTTCACGAGTGAGGTAGGAAGTGGATCATGCGCGCTTGATTTTGTTGGACACTTCCTCACCAAAGAGTGAACGCCGTCTGTGGTGATGCCGGAAAACGCATTGGCCGTGCAAGACTGTTCACAATGCACGTTTGCAGGCGCTTACTCGCTAACTGGCTGCGAATGAACTTTGCATGTGAAGTGCACGAGAAAGTCATCTGCCAGTTGTGCTATTCCAGACACAAGACTGGGCAGTTTTGGAGCAGTTTTATCTCTTCATCAGGTCATCCAAGATCCTGAACAGTGCTTTGTTGTTACGTGCACATTCATATTTGTGTGTGTGTAGAATTTGGCTTTCACATACTGTATTTGCTGTTTGTAAGTTTCACGTTGTCCAGTGTAGATGTATCAGTGAATCTGCAGCTTTGTCAGTCTCCAATTCCGCACTGCTTGTCGGAGCTTTCGCTTGGCAAGCGACAATTCCATTGTGTGCCAAGGCGTGTTGGGGCGCACAGTAATTGACCGTGTGGTCAATGGAGTGTGGCTGTCTAACAGTTCTTGCAAGGAAGTGTCATACAGTTGCGACAGGTCTGCAATGTTATTACACGGGCTTGTTACCAGGTGTGAAAGTTCGAAAACTGATCTGAAATTCGTGGGATTAATTGCAGCATATTTTCGATAAGAAACCCACTTCTTTGTTCGATTCGGCTTTGGTGCTTGGAACAGGCAGTGTACAACGTGGTGATCGGTGAGCACGGATCCCACCGTCACTGATGTCACAACGCTTCCTGACGATGGTGAAATTACAAGGTCCAGAATATTGCCGATGGTGTGTGTCGGATCACGAACATGCTGCTGCAAGTTGGTGACGTGCAGGAGATCAAAGAAGTCGTTTGAGTCTTTATTTCCTGCCTTTCCATAGTGTATGTTAAAATCGCCCACGATAATTAGTCCAGTCAACTGTGCTGTGGAAAGTTCCAGGAGATTGGCGAACTCGTCCATAAACGTTATGAAAGAAACTCCGGATCGGCCTGTGGATGGAGGTCTGTAAACGAGTAATAACCTGATAACACTTGATGGTGTAACAAACACCACCTCGAAGCACTTGAAGGACAATGCTGGCCACTGTAGCGATAAGATCATCGCCAGTATTGAAGGGAAAGACTCGATAACGACGAGACCATTTATTGAACAGACTTATCTCAAAACGGAAGTCGAGGCAAGAGAGCGTACAACAGGAACAAGGTATGGAATTAACCAACGCAATAATACAGGAAGCGGAAATGTGATACTTATCCAATATGGCGTGACCACTTTCTTTTCTCCTTCACTAATCTAATAATAGCACATAAGCTTGTAAGTTTATAACGTGATAGTCCATATGACATACAAATATGCAGTAGAGTCAATATGGGCATATGTCACACAAAATATGCAGTAGAGTCAATAGGTCCATGGCACATGTATTATTACACATAGTCTTGTAGATATGCAGGTTTATTACGTCTGCGGATGGGCCGAGTGGGCCTCACGTTGTCACTGGGTGTGGTTGGTGGTTTCGGTAGCGCGGTTGTAGGGGCCTCAGGTGGCGCTGTGATCTTCAGTGGAGCCTCGGGCGGTGCTGCGATCACTAATGGGATTTCGGGTGGAGTTGCATTCGCTTGGACATCAGGCGGGGTGTCGTCTTCGTATGGCGGGACGTCTTCCGTGTCATCTCCATCCTCACGATGGCGCGTGGGTATTGTGGTCGACACATGACCGGGTACTAAATAGCACTCGGATAGTCGCACATTGTATGATGAAGTGCGTAGTTGAGATCCGCTAAATTTGCGAATGTAGCACCAGCTATCTTCGATAGAGGTGACTAGATAGCGGTCTCGAGCTTGCGACTTATTGCGGTCGGATAGTACGTAAACCAAGTCACCGACATGAATTATCGGTACAGGCACCTCTTTGCCGCGAGGAGCCTTCGACGTCTGGCTGTGTGCGTGATTTTGTTGGCGAGACTGATGTTGTTCAGCGATGATGGCTCGATCTAAAATAGGCAACTGCGCGTTGGAAAACTGGTCTCGTTGGAACCATATTTCGCGTGCCGATAGGCCGCGACCGCGGATTCTGGAGTTGAGTTGAGAGGTAGCAATTGCCAGTATAAGAGGTGACACCGGTCCCCCGCCAGGCTCCTGTCGTAGCAGCTCATCTTCAACCTCTGACACAGCTTTCTCGGCCATGGGGTTTTTGTTAGAGTTTTTGATTCTCCCTATCTCCAAACGAATACCCAAACGTGGCAGAGTTGGGTCGTTCACGAGAGCGATGAACCCTGGGGCTGGATCCACGCGGATGATCGCAGGGGGCCCGTCGAGGGGTCGAAACTCTGTGCAGAGTCGAGCGAGGCAGTCACGTAACGCGTCATGGCGTTCGCTCTCGATGATGCACGTAGAAGTGTATGAGCTAACGGTTTCGCGGACGACAAATATGAGTTGTCGGTTACGCTTGATAACATCTGCTGCGAACGAAACACCAATCGCTTCGGGAGCGTCGGTCGTTGTTTGTTCGATGAGTGTAGTCGGGATATTTTTTAGTGACATGCATGTATGGCATGCGTCGGTCACTCGCTCAATCGCGTTGTCGATGTCCAATGCGAAGAAGTTGCGACGAACTACGAGTTTGAGTTGGTGTTTTGATGGGTGGCTCAGCTTTAGGTGGATCGCTGTTAGTAAGCCATCTAACACTTGTCGTGGAACTACGATAAGTTCTTTGGTTGGCGCGAATGGTATGTCGCACTTGACAACGATGACGCCGTCGCGAGCCAACGTTGTAGTAGATAAGTAACGTTTTACGTCCTTGGCGTTGGTTACTTTTTTGGATGGACGCGTGCCTTGTTTTAGGTGAGCTCTGACGCGCCGTAGGTCAGAGCACTCTGATTGTGTAGAGAGCCAAGCGGACCTGCTCGTGAACGGAAGGCGAGTGGAGCCGGATATGATATCTTCCACAGCAACACTCATAACGACAGATTGTTCGATTTGCGATATGAAAGAACATATCTGGCAATGTGGTTCATGGCATTCCGGTGCGTTTCTGCTTGCGAAGTCGGATGGTATATTTGATGAACCCGCCAGGTGGCGCACCGTGACTTAGTATCGGGCGACAACTGACAGAAACGTTGTCACGCGAGGGCTAGATGAAAATTCGCCACGGCATAGTTTTTCAATGGCCTGCACACACGGTTTGCTGTCGGTGAGTAGACACGGCTTCGAATTTGATTGTATGATGTACGGGCTGAAGTGTTTGACTGCTGCAGCAATGCCTAACGCTTCGATTTCGCAGGGTAGCCATGTAACTTGGTGTTTCTTTAGTTTGGCGCTGAAAAACCCAGCAAGACGGGTCTGTCCATTTCGCGAAACGTATAATGTGGATCCGATGCCACGTTTGGTAACCGAACCGTCGGTAACGATCCATAGTTGGTCACTGGGCCGCGGTAATGTGATCGATCTGTTGGTGGAGAGTGTGTTTTGGGCTACACGGAACGCCTCGCGGATGTCATCAGTCCATGTCATTGTCTCCTGTGATTTCATGCCCGCAATGTACGACTCGAGGGGTGCAAGTACTTTGGAACACTGAGAGATGACGCGTCCCAACACTTTATATGCTCCAACGAAGGAACGAAGTCCCAGAACGGTTTGTGGCGGTGTGCACGATGCCAGAGTAGCGATGCGGTGAGGACTGGCATGTAGTTTACCTTCTGACCACATCCAGCCTAGGATGGTCGTTGATTTGGGGCAAACCCTGGTCTTCTTTGCTGAAAGTCGTAAGTCGCATCGAGCAAGGGCATCAAGGACACGATTCCAGTTGTCTAGTATTTCTTGTGGCGAGTTGCCCCCGCAGTACAAATCGTCAGCCAACTTGGCGACGACGCCCTCTTGTAACAGATCACCAAATGCCGTCTCAGAGCCGGGTATGGCCATGGCACATCGTGTGTACACGAGAACTCCACGAAAGGGTGTCGCAACTCCGCAGTATTTGAGTGAGTCCTTCGATAGAGGGATCTGATAGAATGCATTCGTCAAGTCTGATACAACGATGTACTTCCAGCAAGCTATTGATCTTAGTGTCGAATCCACGTCTGGCATGAGAGAAGGCTGCGGCTTGCTGTAACGTCCTACTTCCGTGAAGGCAGTGACGAGTCGTGATCCTCCATTAGCTTTGCGTACGAGAAATGATGGGTTAAGGTATTCGACCACCACCCCGATATCTTCTGGACGACGGAATACACCGGCCGCCTCCAAATCATCAAACTTTTCCTGAAGTTCGACGAGTTTGTCGCGAGCGTATTGCGGACATCTCCCCTTTCGCTGCGGGGGTTTGGTCTGGTCCCATGTTTACAGTTGCTGTGAATGGGCCCGCATGCCCGTTGTATCCTACGATTTTCGAGTTGAACACGGTGTCAAATTGTTGATGCAGATTGCGGAACTGGTTGCACAAGTCGTCAGACAAGAGGTTGCCACTGTCTAGTTCGATAGTGTCTGGAAATTGCACGTCTGCTGCGTGTGTGCTTGTGTTTTTGATTACGATGTCTTCCACGTAGTTGGTGTCACATGCTGTGGTACCACGCACTTGGCAAAAGTGCTCGTTGCGTCCTATTTTCAAGGGATGTGAACACGTGATTAGTAAACGGATTTTGTCCCCGACTGCCTCGACAATGGCGGGTTGGGGCCAATCTTGGCAGTGCAATGTTGACTTATGATCGTTACGAGGTTCGATCGCCAATACAAGATCGTCGAGTGCTGACGGAATAGACAGTTCTATGTAGTCGCCTGGCCAAACAGTAGTGGACGCGGGTGGCGCACGCAACACGTAGGCCTGCGCTCTGCGAATCGTGTGATATTGGGAATGGTTGACGTTCTCCATCCCGTAGTGTATCACAGTTTCGTCAATGCTGATCTGATTTTTGGCGGGACGAACGGATATGTCATTGGTTGTCATGAACGGTGTTCCCGCAAGTACATCGACATCCAAGTCTTTAACGACAAGGGCATCGAGGTGTAGGTCAAGATTATCCCGCGATAACACGAGCCTTGTTTCTCCGACTACATTGAGTGGGGTTACACCATCAGCTTGTCTTGCGAGCTGGGAGCTTTTGGTGATTTTTGCACCAGTTGACCTGGCCACCGTCTCTCTAATCATGTTGGTTTCGGCCCCAGTGTCGAGGGTAAGACGTATTGGGTGGTGACGATGGAACGCCTCGAAGAATGGAGACTGTTTCGTATTTACGCGACAAGTCGCCGACACTTTTTGTACGTCATTGACGTAGCCGTCATTCACCGGTGGTTCCTCGTCTCCGCTGTCTTCGCAGTTTAGTCCTGTCACGTTGCGTGCCTTAGTAATGAACAGTCTGTCTTGCTCGGGCAAGTACTTGCAAGCGCTTAGATGGTGGTCTACTATCGGTCTACCAGCCTGCTTACAGAGTGGGCATTGTTTTGCTCGTTGGGTTCGTTGGTAGCTTTGTGGGCGAGCGGGCCCAGAGCGTGTGCGTGGTTGGTAGTAGGTTGACTGTCTCAGGATTTTTGTCTCTGACATAGAATGGATCTCGTCCAGTAGGGACCCCAGGGCCTGAGAGATCTCTGGTTTAAGACTGGCTAGCGTGCGGCTCCGCAATTCGGTTCCGTAGCGCTGTTTTACGAGTCTAGGTAGCTCCTGATGGATAAGTCTAAGCCAGCTCAATACAACCATGTTCTCTAGCGACGGTGATAAGTCCTCATCTACGGTCGGGAACTCGTCGTGGTGTGATATATCGCCACCCACTGTCAGCAGACTATCATCAACGAACGCCAGGAGGCGTTGGAATAGGTCCTCGTGGTTTTCGTCTGATTCAAGTTTTATGTCGGCGAAATCTATGAAGTGAGCGCCGCTTGTCTGAAACCCGAAGTGAAGTCTGATTGCCTGCCAGATGGAGTTGACGGATGTCGAGTTTTGACGATGGTATTTCGCGATATGATCGGACAGAAGTTGGCAATCTGCCCAAGCATTAATTCTAAGTGCGCGACTTTTTTTTGTGCCGTTCGCCTAACCAAGCCTGGTGTGTCTTCGGTATCGTCAAGTAAGCCTCTGAGTGGAGAAGTGTTAGTTTTCTTTCCCCATGTTACCTGGTCGAGTAGGAATGGTGCGAAATTCACGTCCAATGATGGAGTATATTGGAGGTTTTGGCGCCAGCTCTCATATGACGTCAGTGTTTCGTGTTTTGAAAGAGACCACTGTTTTGGAGCTCTCTTTGTCGCGTTTGACGTGTAGCTCAATCGTGTATGCAAATGCCGGCAATGTTCAATGTTAATTACTGCGTACAGAAAGTAAGCATTCGTCGTGCCGTTTGTTTGGCTATACGAGTATCTATCCACTTCAGTAGTGAAAACGCTGCCACCACGCCAGTATAGAAGGGAAAGACTCGATAACGACGAGAACATTTATTGAACAGACTTATCTCAAAACCGAAGTCGAGGCAAGAGAGCGTACAACAGGAACAAGGTATGGAATTAACCAACGCAATAATACAGGAAGCGGAAATGTGATACTTATCCAATATGGCGCATGTTGATACACGACTTGTATAAAACACCGATTCCCCCACCACGTCGGTCGGGCCAAGGTTGGTGGACGAAGATGTATCCATCCGGGGTCAACTTGCTGGTATTTCGGATGTCCTTGGGGGCATCTGTCAGCCACGTCTCTGTAAGCTCGATAATGTCAAAATCATGTTCGTGGATATAATCGGTAATGTAATCAGTTTTGTTCCTCACGGATCTTGCATTTAGCAGAGCAAGGTTTGTCCAGTTGCAAGGATTGCATGGTAAAGTCAGAGTAATCAAGTTGTCACATAAATGTGATTGTGAATAAATTAATTTACAACAATGATTATGTTTCAGTAATTGGGGTTAGTTGTTATTAAAATGGAAAATACAAACAAAATGAATACAAAACTATAAAAAAATTCAAGGCACTGTTCATTCACAATCAACTACAACTCAGAACTGGATAAAATTAATGAGTGGCTTACAGTAAACAAATCATCTCTAAATGTAAATAAATCTAAATATATGATTTTCAAAGCAGATACAAGAAATAATAATGGAATGGTAAACCCTAATAATTTACTAATAGATAACGCAAACATTGATAGAGTATGAGTTCAATTTTCTAGGGCTAAGCTTTAATGAACAATTAAACTGACAAAGCCAAATTGACGAAATCTCAAAATCTCTATGACTGTAGGTATCGTAAATAAACTCAAAAGATTGTTACATCGGAATATAAAGATTATGTTGTACAACTCTCTGTCATATTGTCACATCTAAACTGTGGTGTAATTGTCTGGGGCTGTTGATGTGACAGAAAAATAAAATATACTGTTCCACCGTTCAAGACTTAAGATATTAAAAGTAGAACATATTCTAAAATTGCACGAACTAAAACTAGACTATAAATTTTCTCATTGGTCATATTATTGATGATTACACAGTAGCAAATGTTCTGCATTGTTAACACGCAATTTAACAATGTGGCAACTATTTTGTGAAATTGTGGTTGGCTTTGAAAAGAACCGTTTTGTTTGGCTCTGAAAGGAGCCCTTTTTATCCTTCTTCATGAGGATTAGTCGCGAATACACACAAGTAGTGCCGACAGACGCGTTCGACGGTTCCTGTGCTGCTGCAACTACAGGATTTCTTGTAGGTACGTCACAAAAAGCGATCGAGACCGAACTGCCTTCGTAGCTTTCTTTTCGCTCGGGTCCACAGGTTTTCAATATTTTGTGTGTAGACGTCTGGTGAAAGCGGATCCACAAAGTTCCGTTCGTGGATTACTACGTCGTGTAGGTATATGCCGCCGTACAACTGATCGAGATTCTGATACGCCGCCCACCCATCTGTTATCACGTGTGCGTCTGGTAAAAGCCATTGAGCAATAACAGGCTGTAGTGTACCAGCTCTTCTATCAGGAAGAATTGCCAAACTACACCGGCCACTTTCCCTCTCCACAGCTCTCAACACCCATCCTCCGTCATTCATCCTGCCGCGGTGAAACTTGAGGTGAAAGAAATAGCTTTCGTCAATTTCGACAACAAGTGGGCTACCATTGTGTTCGAAACCACCAAGTACCTGCGGGTGGCTCCTGACATCGAAGCACAGATATCACGCACGGAATTGTACCAGTCAATAACGGTGTGATTGGAAAGATCCAGATGCCACATCACGTCTTGCATGGCAACCTCAGATGCCCAACTATGCAATAGCTACATGATTTTCCTGAGCGGCAGGCGACTCTTAAAAAACGTGTTGACACGTATCCTCCTATGCTCGCCGCACAGAGAGCAATTCCAAACCGTCGATGGAATTTATCTGTGCGACAAGAGAGCACGCAACCCCGCATCGAGTGCACAAATGGTAATTGCGCAGAAGGCGTCGTCTAGCCAACCATTCCAGCTGAACCTTCACATTATCTTGCAAGAAGAAAGGTAGCTGGACTGGACCCAATTCTTCTGCTGATATCTGTTGCACCGTAAGAATGGAGTTAGGAGCCACAGTGTGCGTCGTATTAGCTGGTCGATCGGTCATCGTACTTGAATGTTCGCGATTAACAACCGAAATAGACATCTGTTTTGACGCATATGACATTTTATACATTTTTTGTATGTGCTTGTGATCACGTGTCCGTGGCAAGCCTCGTGGACTAAAGAGTAGTGCGCTTTACAACATATCGAACTTAGCACGCACACGTGACAATAGTGTCACTCACAAATATTACCAAATAAAAACGCATTGCATCATGTACACTACTTTTTATTTTGTGACATCAATCAATATCTGACTGCGATAACAACACAATAGCTTTATTATAGATGGCAACTGAACAAACAGTAGCAATACAATAATTGGACGACAAACATTATTAAGCCACCATTTAAGAAAAAAATGGGCCAAGAGGCCCTGAAGTCCTTTGGACTAATACGTCGATATGTGATCCCGGCTGACCAAATGAGTGATAAGTCGGAAAAATTGTAACATTGTTTTCTTACATTCTTGTAAAGGTTGGGTAGGGTGCTTTACACGGTTTCAAAAATTATGACAGCCTCAAAAATTAGCGAAGTTATGGAGCATTGAACATGGTAAGGGTCAAAAAGTGAAAATGAAGAAAACGGCTGTTGAAGTTTTATATTATATATGCAAATGGATTGCATGGAAATATTACATGCATGACATTCAAATGTGGCTCACAGTATGTATGTTATGTTGCAATGATACACTGGAAGTACAAATGTGCTGCTACAAAGACTTAGCAAGTTATGCCAGATTATGTTTTTATGTGTAAAACTAAGAGGACAGATTATTTGAGAGCAAAAGGTAGACTAAAGAAAATGTAAAATGACGAAGCTAATGCGGAGTTAAGAGAATTGGCTAGTGGGTATAAATGCTTTATAAAACAAATATCAAAATGCTACCATAAACAGTTACATGAAAACTTGCGCAACCTAAAACATAGCAAGCCTGCAGAATACTGAGATATACTTAATAAAGCAATTAACAGCAGTGAAAAATATGGAAATATTTCACTGGATAAGTATATGAACCACTTTGAAAAACCTGAAAGTGAAACTGCAGCTGGTGAGATACCTTTTGATCCAAGAGAGATTTCCCAGTCAAACGAACACATAAACAGACCATTCACACAAGATGAGGTACTAATGCAAATAAAAAAACTCAAAAACAAAAAGGCATGTGGTATTGATAATGTTATAAATAAATACTTTAAAAAAACAGGGCCAGGCTGTGTCAGCCTTCTTCTCATAAGATGTAGAGGTACAGCAAGGCGAAAACTTGTCTCCTTTGTTATTTGCTATTTACCTGAATTTTGAACACTGTTAGTCATAATTATAAGGGACTTGACATGGCAGCTGGTGAACAACTGTTGAACTACAAAAACCTCAGTGATGATGATGTAGACATTTTCTTGAAAATGTATGTTCTACTATATGCTGATGACACTAGAATGATTCAATCAAATACAGATTTCTTGTGTATAGCGGAACTATGTCAACTCTTCTAATGGTTGGCATTTGGTTGTTTCAGATGTCAACTATATTGTGAATCTCTAATTATTAGTCTATATTAATACAATTGATTTACACAGTACCATGTCTACACAAGGCATGGCAAATGTAAACAGAACAGTAGAGTACATTTGATATCAATAAAGTGTAGGATATTTCACTCTATAGTTGTTCAGAATATTAATTTTCTATGCTTGTCACCTACAGGTGACAATACATCTTTAACCAATAGACACCACAGTCACACCATTTTATAATAATTAAATGAACATCAAACTAAACACAACTTGCAATGAAAGAAAATCAGTAGTTTTGAAGATACAGTTTAAAAGCTGCAGGCAACTGAGTCTAACATGGGTCAAGTGTGTCTGCTCTGCCTGTGACCAATTAAAGATTAGTCAAGGTCTCAATGGAACAATAGCACTAGGCTGCAGAGTGGAGTGATGCTGCTGGCTGTTTCTGGCACATTACACAAAATCTACTGTTCGGGGTGTTAGGTGTCCTTAGAATGATTCAATCAAATACAGATTTCTCGTGCATAGTGGCAGCACCCTAAGATACATTTATGCAAAATTAGAAAAAAAAGTTGCTGAACAGTTTTTGAAAAAATAGGCAAAATGTAACAAATTACCAGCTTTTTGGGCCCTTGGGGGCCCTACGGGGTCCTTAGAATGATTCAATCAAATACAGATTTATCGTGCATAGTGGCAGTACCCTAAGATACGTCTATGCAAAATTAGAAAAAAAAGTTGCTGAACAGTTTCTGAGATACAGCAGCTAACGGCGGACGGCGGACGGCGGACGGCGGACACAGAGTGATGGCAATAGTCCCTTGGACCTTCGGCCCAAAGGACTAAAAATTTTAATGCATGAGCATGCAAGTAGGAGGGGGTTATTTTGAGCTGCTACTGGTGGTTTTGTTTGGTCAATTTTATTTTCTAACTAATTTGTATACTTACTGTTGTGAGGCTAACGATTTCATAATGTTTGTGGAATAAATGATTCAGTTGCAAAGACTTTGGATATGCATGGCAAAAGAGATATTGGTTTGTAGTTGTTGAAGTTATCATTATCATACTCTTTATCGATGGGAACAACTTGTGCTATATTTAGCTTTTGAGGGAATTTGCCACTAAGTAAAGATTGATTAATTATACTGGTGAGGGGTTTGACAATGATATTAACAGAATATTTCAGTAAGATAGAAGAAATGTTGTCATGTCCCATGCTTAAAATTGTTTTTGACTTTAAGTTATTAATTATATTTACTGTATCATTTTCATTAACAGGGGTAAATTGGAAGTTAGTATAATTTGTTCTTTTTTATGTATGATTTGAAGCCTGGTTTCCCGTTAACGTTTAATTTGTTTGCAAGCTGTGGTCCAATATTTATGAAGAAATTGTTAAATTGTGTTGTATTTCTTTTTTGTATGTCATCTTAATTTCATTTACATTGAAATATGTCGGAAACTTTTTGTGTATTTTGGATTTCTTGATAACATCAGCTATATGTTCCAGTGTGTTTTTATGTCATTCCTGTATTTATTAAATTGCATATTATAATAAGTAGCCTTTGCTTCTCGTTTTAATTTCCTTACTTCTTTTGTTACATTTTCTAACTCAGTTAATTTTAGTTTGTTTGTATTCGAATTGGGATTTGTCGAGTGTACTTCTAAGAATAGTTTATATCACGTTTTGATTTTACGTAGGAAATCATAAGTTATCCATTTCGACTTCTTGTGTTTGTATTTATTAAATTTTACATTTTTAAATGGGAAGTGATTGTCCATTACCTTCTCTGGTCTGAACAAGCTGAGTACAGGATGTCCTAGATTGAAACCTGAAATCAAACAAATTAGATACCCATTATCAGACCATACATTAGAGGACACTGCATGCTACACACAACCACATCTGTAGGGAAATGTTAATTTAGATGAAAAATGAGCCCGCGCTTGGCTGTTATTTACGCGCCGAGCGCCCTCAACCCAGTCGCACAACCGGCATTTGTCCTATGGCAGGGCATATCTAGGAATTCCTGTGGCAAGAGAGTTCTAACCACAGTTGCCACATGCTTGACGCACATGCGCGTGGTTGCTTCTACCTTTGTTTTGTTTCTTCCCGATTGTTTGTACCTTAGAAGGTTGTCTTGGTGTCTCCAACTTGAACTTGTCTGTTGTAGGTTCATCCTGTCTCTGAATGCGTGTTCTTTCGGTTACAGCAACTTCGATACGAGACGCCAGTGTTATTTAGGGCTTTGGCTAATGCGAGAGTGTCCGATTCCATTAGCAATCGTTCCCTAATTCTCGGATTGCTGGTTTTCTCTCTCTATCAACTGATCACGAATTAGTTCTTCTGTGAGATCCCCAAAACTACAGTCCGTCTGTTAATTATTTAACTATTAAATGTAGTAAAGTAATAGTATTATGTAGATGTATAATTAATTAGTAATCTTTATGGAAGTTTTAATAATGAATGCATGTAGTTAATGTTAATAAAAAGCATAATTACTGCTACATCAGTACAAACATTCCGCCGAGGGGGTGTTAAAGTGACAGTGGCGCCGCATCATGGAGATTATATAATCAAGGCGAAAAACGTGTGTTGGAATCAGCTAGAATGTTAATCACCAGATGGCAGAACTTACGAGTAGATTACCACAATAATTCATAATTATTTGTTAATCTAACAATCTTATTAGTATAATCCCAAAGGCGCTAATAAGATAAAACTAAATTAATTTAATATCAGTTGAAAAATGTGTTTAAAAGACTGGTAAACACAGGGTAAAAAAATAAGTTACATAAATAAAGTTACATAAAATAAGCACAAGTTAGATATAATTTAAAGTTTTTCTTCTCAATTAACATATCTCCCACTGTAATTCTCTCCCACCATGAAATTAATCAAACTATGTCCTACCTATGCAGGCCTACCTACCAGTAACCACAAAGTTGAGAGTAGATAAACACAACTCATATTCAGGTAGACCTAATCTCACAATTTGCTCCCATGTCATTATTCTTAGAATACTGCAGCTCATACAACGTGCATGAGCAACCAATGATTTGACGAAATAAAAACAATTGATATTGAATTGCTACCTCACTGTACACAACAACCTCCCATGTTGTTATTTATACTAGGGGTAAAGGTAAGTTCTTACACAGCACAGTATCCAGTCCTTATGACTGCTCAAAGTGCTTTAACACTATACACCCTGGCAAAACTGTTCAGTTGAACATCATCACAACTTCTCCAAGAAGCATACAGCCATACACAAACATCCACCACTGTCTATAGCCAGGTACTCATTCATACAGCTGTGTGAACTGGAGTAACAAAGAGTGAAGAAACTTGCCCAAAGTTTGAAACAGCAGGGTAGGATTTTAACCCAGGTTCTCTCGATTGAGATTCCGACACTCTATCCACTGCAGCGCAGTGCTCCACGTGCACTTTGCACCACATCTTGGCTGTCACGTGATCTATATCAAACGTGTAATTGGAAGTAAAGAAACTGCTGTTACATTAATGCATGGATCAACTAATGTCACTTATTAAAGTGAGACAAACAGGACATCTAATTAACAATTTCATATTTTTTGTTTTTATAGGTAAACTACATATATTCTATAGCCCTATGGGGCATATTAAAGCTGAAGGAATTTGTTAAAAACAAAATGAGCAAAAATTCAAACAAAACGTGTCTTGGTATGCTACATGTTTATGTACAGTTGAAGGTTTTTGTGAGCCTCTGGGTTATGTGTGCGAATGTGTGTGTGCATGAGCGCAGGCTTGCATGTTCTGTTGAGTCAGGAATAAAGCTACTAAAATGAACTCCAATAATGCACCATCTTATTATGTAAAACACATCATTTTAGAACATATTTAAAATGTCTTATTGATTGGAGTTTAAATGCGGTTTAAAAAACAAACCCCAGAAATTGTTGCATCTCACCATAAACTGGTTGCGTCATCTACTTCTATACAACCATTGAACCATAACGATTGTAGATATAATTTAATAGTTAAATAATTAACATTGAGCATCAAGTGGATATTCATGTAACAAATATGGAAAAGTAATCAATAATATTTAACAATCACGTTTAAACACTTCAACAATACCCTGTATATTTCTAAAGTGACAACATACTGATATGATTGTCTTAACTGATTAAAGCTGAATGTTTGTACTAATGTTGCAGCAATTATGCTTTTATCAACACTAACTACATGCATTCAATGTTAAAAAATCCATAAAGATTATTAATTAATTATACATCTACATAATACTATTACTTTACTACATTTAATAGTTAAATAATTAACAGACAGAATAAAATACAAAGTTGAATATTAAGTATATAAAAATATACAATAGTCAGCAATCATGTTTCAACATTTCAACGATATAATATACACCCTAATTCTCTCTAACCTGAGTACAAGTGAGGTGCCCCAGTGACATATATGGATCAAGTGAAGATTATTTACATATACCTGTATATATATATTTTATATAGCAATAGAGTTTCAGACAGTCCACATTATACAGGTGTCTACAGACACAGAAAACTCTGGTATCTAGCTTCCAAGCAAGACTTCAAAAGTACAAAGAAAAAGAATAAGCTATGGAAGAGGTACAACAACAAGACCAAATACGACACTGGACTCTTGTTATTTACAGCAGAGTGGTGTACTTCTAACAGGACAAGATGGAGGAGTGTGGATAGTTTTAAGGGATCAATTTGGAGGTTCACAAGTTGTATGATTGTATTGTCTTCCTCCACTGTTCATACAACTCCTCTTGAGACATGTTCCAGAACCTCCTAAGCTGTGGCCAGCCTTTCTTGGCTGTCACCAGGAGGTACTCATTCCCCTCATCCAGGGTGTAACTATACGCCCCCATCACGAGCGATTGGGCGAATCGCCCCGCCACACACACTTTCAATGAATCGAACTCGATCTCTGTCAACGGCTGCTCAGAGAGGTAGCCAGCTAAGACATGACCTCCGACCTCCATCGGGTCAATGATGGAGCTTTCAATCATCATGTACATGATAGTGATGGCTGCCTCAAACACGTAGTAATTGTCGGCGGCATTGCCAAAGTCGATGACTGCATCCACTTCATATTGCCTGTCCTCATCCTCTATTGTTAGTGGTCGTTGTTTCACTATGATGTTTTGGTCATTGAAGTCGCCATGAATGACACCTACAAAACATGGGTGTGCATGGTTAGGGATAAAATGATCAGGGATGAGAGTGACATCTGATCAAAACCGCTGAAAATTTATGAGATCAAGCGGAGAAAGGTACAAGCGTAACAAGATATGAGAGTTGCTCTCTAGCTGGGATTCATGGTGGAGAACGTTGTAAGCCGTTTTTAAATGGTTTAGGGTTAGAGCCATTCTAACACGGTAAGGAATAACACCTGAAATTATTTTCATGTTTTTCTCACCTTCCACCACCCCACGTTCCCCCATATATAATTGGTACTGTCTAGCTGTTGACTATCTACATAGATAAACTTTAGTTTTAATTATTAGTATTTCAAAAGCTTTGGGGCTCTTTTGAAATTATTCAATGAAGTTGGACCAATTCTTGTAAAGAAATATTTAATTTGTTAATAATGAAATCAGTTGGGTAACTGACAATAACAAGATATCATACATTTCCAAACATAATTGGTACTTTTGCCGTTTTTTAGGTCCGTATCTCGAAAAAACCATGAAAATGGTTACCTACAGTCACCAAACTTCACATCATATGCTAATACACGTATTCTACACATATACACTTGGCACGTAATCAAAACGTTAAATTTACTGTCTTTTATCGTTCAAAATGTACATGAAATTCACTCGCTTTGAGTGTATATTTTAGTTCCACCGTAAACTCCAGTAGGTGACACCTATTATGGTTGATTTCAGACGTGGGGATAGATCACACATCATATTTAAATATTGTCAAAGTCAATAAAATACACGATATTTAATTTAAATCTGAAAATAAGCTCTCCTTAAAATAATCCATGTGGAGTAATCCCTTTCTGAATTCACAGATTCATATACATGCACACACATGTACACACGCACACCCACACACACACACACACACACACACGCATGCACAAACACACACACAGACACACGTCTAATTGTGCTGGGTCCTGGAGTGTGTACAGTAACCAACCCAGAACTGCTCTGAAGACAGGCCAGTGTAAAGTGGGGCTCCTAGGGTCTTACCTCTCTGTAACTGGCCCAGCTTTGGGAGGATGTCGCGGGTGAAGGTGGCAATGACGTCCTCAGCCAGTTGTTGGTGAGCCTTGTCTTTGATGGCAAACAGGAACTGTGTGAGCCAGGGCATGCTCTCCAGGTTCCATATGGTGCGGTGGGAACTGAGGGCAGGGTGGGAGAAACCCTAGGGACAAACACAACACTAGGATAATGACATCTGCAGCATCATGTCATCACTATTTCCTCCTGTCATCACAATTTCCTCCTGTCATCCCCATTTCACTCCTGATCTCAGAAATTTTCCTCCTGACCTCGATCCCTATTTCCTCTTGACCTCTAAATTTTCCTTCCTGACCTCCCTATTGCCTTCCTGTCCTCCGTATTTCCTTCCTGTCCCTCTTGCCATACCTATTTCACTCCAGCCCCCCTATTCCCCCAGTCCTCCCTATTTACTTAAGTCTTCCATACTTAAGTAAGGGAAACTGTCCAGAAAGAAACGCTTATCAAAAGAAGCCGTTCGAAAAATTAAGTACAAACAAATTATGTGGAAGTCAAATAGAAGCACTGGAAATAATGAAGACTACAACATTTATAAAGTTCAAAGAGAAGCTATGAACAAAAATTAGCTTGTAATATAAAACATGATAGCAAGAGTTTTTAAGATAAGTTCGGTCCTCTAGAAGATAGTGCTGGAAATATAATATCAGAGGGATTCTTAATGGCAGAAGACCTGAACAAGTATCTTAGTTTGGTGTTTACCAGGGAAGATATCAGTTCACTGTCAGAGGCTAAGTTCAGACTATTTAGGATAGTTATAATTGTGACACCGGAAATGGTAGCTAAAAAAATAAGGTCTATCAAGCATAATAAATCACCTGGTGTGGATGGGATTCCACCCAAACTACTATTGGAAATTGTAGAATAAATGAGCATACCGCTTGCAACAGTTTTCAACTTGTCATTTGAAGAGGGAGTGGTTTCTTTAGAATGGAAAGAAGCAAACATTATACCGTTATTTAAAAAAGGTTCGAGAAACAAGTCAGAGAACTACATACCAGTGAGTTTAAGATCGGTGATTTGCAAATTATTAAAAAGACTAATTAAAGATCACATGGTGGATTTTCTTGTTAAACATAACTTGATAAACCTATCTCAACATGGATTTCTAAAAGCAAGGTCATGCTTAACAAATATGTTTTTTGGAAGATATCACTAAGTGGATAGATGAGGGATCACCAGTAGATATCGTCTACTTAGAATTTCAGAAAGTTTTCAACAAAGGGCCACATCAAAGATTAATGGTATAATTAACTGGATAGAAAAATGGCTGGTTGACAGAAGACAACGGGTAGCAGTTGATGGGAGGCTTCAAACTGGAAATCAGTTTTGAGTGGGGTACCACAGGCATCAATACTGGGACATATATATTATTCTTAATATACATTAATGATTTGGAATGGCAAAGTGTTGAAATTTGCAGATGACACAAACATTTTTAGAATGATTAAACGTGATGAAGATAGACAGCATTTAAAAGATGATCTTGACAGGTTGATCAAATGGTTTGAAAAGTGGCAAATGTTGTTCAATTTTGGGAAATGTAAATGCCTCCACACATAACAAGGGAAGGAATATGTAGAATATACAATGGGGGGTTCTGTACTAAGTACTACTGTAAATGAAAAGGACTCAACCATTAGTGCTGATATGAAGATTTCAGAACAGTGCAGAATTACAGCTTCAAAGGGAAATCAAATCCTTGGATTGATTAGGCGAAATATAGCGAATAAGGAAAAACAACTAATAATACTGCTATACAAAACAATAGTTAGGCCTCATTTAGAATATTGTACATAAGCATGGAGGCCATATCACAAGAAGGACATAGATATGCTAGAAAGAGTACAGAGGAGAGCGACTGAAATGATACAAAAACTGAGGGATCTCAGTTATGAAATACGCCTAAAAGAATGTGGTTTAACAAAACTAGAGACCAGGAGATTGAGAGGAGATCAGATAGAAGTGTCTAAAATATTGAATGGTTATGAAAATATTGATAGAAATATTTTTTTCCCAGTTAAGAAAGATAGACGGACTAGAGGACATAAAGTTACATTAGTAAAGAAGCAGTGTAGATTAGATATAAGAAAGTTCTCATTTTCACAAAGGACTGTAAATGAATGGAACAGATTATCTGCTGATTGTGAGGGTGCTAGTAGCGCGAAAATGTTTAAAAATAAAATTGGCACATACCTCAGAAGGGCGGGATACGCATAGATAAAAAGGGTTGGACTCTCGATAAGCCAATTTTAAAAGGCTTGTATTGTTAAATTTTTTTAAATCTTACTAAATCTTGTTAAATCTTGTTAAATACTTGACTCCTGTTCTTCCTGTGTCCCATTACGGTATATGTTTTTTTCACTTGCTACATGGTCGAGAGTTTCTAGACAGATTTCAACCGACCTTGTCTCTTCCTGATTTTAATCATTTATATATTGTTTTGAAGACTACAGTAGATATGTTGAAGGTACACTGCTCGCCAAATCACTTTTAATAACCCCAAATAGTGTTCACAATTTGATTGTTGCACTTGTGAAATGTAGCAAGACATTCATATTGTAGACAGACCTGTTACAGAAGTAGATGACGTTAACTGCAGTTTACTGGAGATACAGTGTAAAATAACACCAATTTGGTGGCAAAATCCTGCTAATGATTAGGTCACTGAACAGACAAAGTCGTTTTATTTAAATAGAATGTCAATTGACTAGTTGACTTACACACTGCTAGTTGGATGCTTGGTATAATCAAAATGCCCAAATATTTCAAATCTAAAATACACCCAAATTAACAACATTATATATTATATATATATGTATACTCCTAACAGCAGCATTCATCAACCTTATGCATAAAGGTTTGACCCGTGGTTGCATAGACAATATCTTTTATTTTAAAATTTGAACTGTTAGTATACATAGTATACCCAGACATATAATGATATCAATAATTATTTGCATCCAAAAAAATATTTTTTATTTTATTTTGAGAAACGTGTTCTCGGAGGTTGTATATCCTATCTGTCATAATGGAGTGGTTGACCTATGCTGCCGTTAAGCTTATATATATATATACATATAAAAACATTATATTGCAACTTCAATTGTAAGGATTTATTAGTGAGTATTTTATTGCAACAACGCATTAATTGTAGAAAAAACATTTAAATCAACCACAAAGTGTGTATAATTCAATAAATATTATGAGATGAAAGATCATGACTGTCATAATATTAACAAATTCAGTGTTGCTGTATCTGCAAAGTTCCACAACACAGCCAGTCAATTCACCCATGAAAATCACTGTAAACATCCTCATTGCTTGAGGAATATTTCAGGGAAATAAACCAGCAGCAAGATAGTTGCACGTGACTCACGTGAAGGGTGCGGTCAATGGCTCCAATGTATTTGCCGACCTGGTGCAGCACCTCTGGTGTGTAGGCAATCTCACATATGATGATGCCGGGTTGAAAGGTCAACAGTCGCACTATGTGAAGACTGGACTCAATGTCTTCTGAACCTGGCAACAGACAGAGACACGTCAACAAGTTCCTGGTGGCTTTATCAAGGAAGCTAAGAGGAAAGGTGGAAATGCATGAACTGAACTGTGAGGCAGTGTTTCAGAGGACATTCTATTTTCATGACTTTTAGACTAGGTATTAAGACTGTTTTAATTTAATTTCGAGTGTTTATACGATACAATGATAATTTAAAGATACCTTTTAGTTTTATGTTGAATTGGTACTTTAGTTATTATTATTTTATATCTAAAGTGCCTAGAATAGCTTTAAACTACATTTGGTGATCTATAAGTATATTTATTTACAAAACAACCCTAGTAACTAACACATTTCTCACAATTCAAAGACAAAAACATCAAAGATTTGGTCATGAAAACCCATCCTAACTATGCTTTTAGAAAGGAAATGGACAAACCAAATATAGAGGAAGAAAATTTGTTTAAATAAAGCTATACTTTTTCATTTGTTTTGTGTTTAACCTCTCATCTACTGACGTATGTTGTTCATTTTTGTGTTTAATCTGTCTACTATAGAAGTATGATATTACATGAAATTGGTCTCAAGGAGGGGGTGGTAGTTCCTTTACACTGAATTTATGGTATTTAAAAAAACATTGGTTTTTTTCAGTCACAGCTGCCATTGAACTCCTGCAGACAGGTCTGTGTTGTGATGACTGAAGTATCACCTGGACAATACGAAGTGGCTAAAGATGCATACAGGTCAATGTTCTTCTAAGTGTCATCACATAATCAGGTATCTTAGCAACCTGATGCGGACAAAATGGATAAAAGCACCACATATTTTGGGTGCATCTTTGAACAATAAGATTTTTTCACTTTTTGATCGGAGTCAGTAATTTTTTTGGGTGGGTCCATAAGTTATCACCCCCCTTAGAATATTTATATGCCACATTACTATATTTTTCCAGCTAGGTGATGTGGTACAGACCAGATAAAAGCACCAAATATTTTGTGTTGCTTCATTAAACAATAACATTTCATTTTTTGATTGGAGGTAGCAAATTGTTTGGGTGGGTCCATCATTGTTTACCCCTTATTGGACCGAAATATGCCTTTTTACTACATTTTGTCACTAGATTGTATGGGTCTTACTGAATAAAAGCTCCAACACAGTTTTGCTGCTTCCTTGAACAACATGATTTCAGTGTTTGACCAAAATTATTATATATTTTGGGTGGGTCCATCATTTCTCCCCCCCCCCCCCCATCCCACTGAACCTTTAGCCCTATGCCATTTTATTACACTTTCCCATGACTTGTGTTACAGACTGGACAAATGTAACACATTTTGGCTGTTTCCCGTAACAGTGATATTTCAATTTTTCTATTGGTGTCAGCACATTTTAGGTGGGTCCATACATTTTCACCCTCCCACTGAACCGATAGATGTTGTTTTATTATATTTTTTCAAGGGATAACGGAAAAGCAGACTTAATTGAAAGCACCAAATTGTTGTTGCTCCTTCAATAATATTTCATTTTTTGATCGGTGTAAATATGGGGGTCCATTGAAATAAATGCCGCTTTACTAAATTTGTTCCATGTGATATGTGACAAACTGGAAAAAAGACCACATTTTAGCTATTTCTTTGAACAATATGCTTTTACTTTTCAATTGAAGTCTGCACATATTGGATGCGTTCATGGGCCCGAATTATCAGAGTTTGAGAAAGCATTCCTTCCCGAAGTTGAGGAAAGCCAGCATCACAAGGAAACCTTCTTTGCCGTAAACACTGCCCATGCGATTAAAGCACTGGACAAAGATTAGTACTACAACAATGACAAATCTATGTCCCATTAAAGAAGAGTTCACTCGCCCGCTACAAATGACATACGCCACAGTCCAAAACCAAGCAAGCAGGAAACATTTCAATGCTGAAGAACTGAATGATCCTCTTCTCTCGGTTATACACCATCTTGCAGCAAAAAACCTTTACATGTGTGCATGTTTCAGACAAGAAACTCATCCGTACCCTCCGTCCTTCCCATCTCCCTTCCATAACCAACATCACCACGTTTGATGAGTATGAACACACTGTTGTTATTCCGCACATCATGAGGCAACAGTGTTGAGATTGTCTGGGACACAAACCTCCCCAGCAACATCAAATAGTCCACAAGAGAGCAGCGTGGTAACGAGACCCGGCTGTAGGTAACCAGAGACAACACAGTACCAATAAACAGGATATACTTCCATCGATCGCAATGTCACCAAGAAACACAAGCTATTTGAAATTCTCACCACCAAATCTCCAATATCCAGGTTGAAAGGACGTGTTTGCTACATCAGGAACCTCAGTGATCATCAATAGTGCAACTATGATTTGCTACAGTGTGACCTCGAGGAAACTGATGCGAAACTACTGGTCCATGTGCAGACTGTTTTGGAAAGGGGACCAACACTCTATTTGATATGCACTGTGGACAAGGGTGTCCTTCTGCTTCTGATAATTAAGATGTACAAGCTAGTCATATTTTTATTTTTATTCAGCTGCATACAAAGTTATAATACAAAGCTGTGTTACATGGCAAACTAAAGAAATGCGCAAGGATCTACAACTTATATTAATTTTATATATTTTTATCTATTAGACTTGCTGTTTCCAAATAATACACGTTATACTGAAATATGGCGAAGTCCTATAAAACGGCTCAAGGGGGGTAAATTATAGACCCACCCACAAAAATGTGTGGCTCCTATCAAAAAAGTCTAGGTTAATAGAGTACTTAATCAAAGAAACACTGTTCGTGATGTAAGTCAGTCTGTACCCATATCCAATGGAGAAATGTGGGCCGATACTTTAACTGATTCGGGGTGGAAAATAAAGGACCCACACAAAAAATGTTATCATTATGTTCAGAAACATAAAGGTAAAAGCCAAAGGATGCAGATAAAACATTTGGTGAAGATACCCTGATTGTATACATTGGTGAAATGTGGTAAAACAGCAGATTTTGGCTGATAAGTGGTGACAAATAATGGACCCATCCAAACAATGTTCTCACTCCTATCAACAAGTTAAAGAAACTAACAGAACGAAGCAGAGAAAATAGTTTGATGACGTTACCCGGATTGTATCCATATCCAATGGAGAAATGTAGTAAAACAGCAGATTTTGTTTGATAGGGGTGAAAGATAATAAACCCACCCAAAATAATTGCTGACTCCAACCAAAAGCTACCAACCTAAGGAAGCTGTGGATAAAGTTTGGTGCTTTTATCCGGTCTGTCCCCATATCCCAAGAATATGTCGCTAAGGTACCTGACTATCAGACAGAAAGACACAAACAGACAGTTCTATATTTTGACCTGTATCATGCATTCACTCAATAAGTGAGTGTAAAAGCATGAATATAAAAATCACAGGTAGCATACAAATGATCAAGCAAAGGTGAGGGAGACTCCACTAAGGCTAAAACGCCACTCTGTTGGTGCCACCCATGGAATGTGAGGTCTAAGGCTACAGTAAGTGACACTGATTTTATGCAGTGTCATATAGCGATGTTTTCAGATCATCTGGACACAATAGAGCGGAAATAAAACAATCTACACAACTAAAAGTGATTCACATCTACACTTTAGTGCAAGATGGACACAAATATCATCGCACTCTCTGCATCGCCTCCATGCAACAATTTTCTATAAAATTAAAACACTTCTTGTCGTAGTTTGTTTGAAACATTTTGTCCACATTTCTTTCCAAAGATTCTGTCACATTCTGAAATGCTGTACCTTGCATCCTGCCTGCACCACCTGAAGACATCTAAAAGGGGGTAGTGATCCGGGTGTACATGTGTCTGACTATGGAATTTTAGATACAGATATTAGGCTGTCTCAATGAAAACAAAGTCCAACTTATCTGGAGGTTGAACATAACTTCATGTGTGGGCTGAAGGATCAAATATTGGACAGGTTTTTGTAGGGAGAGAGATGGACAGACAGATTGGCTGGTAGAGAGACTAAGACAGACAGTAAGAACATAATTATATATTAAATTTTATGAACACGTTTTATTTGAACAATTATTAAAAAACACCAAATATTGTTATATTTAATAGAAATAACACAGTGTGTTGACACCATGTGCCCACTCACAGTTGTTGTTCTCTGGGCGGTCTGGTAGTGTGTTTTCTGTCTTGATCTTCTCCAGACTGTTGTCTTGACCGCGGACATTGAGCATTGGCAGAGGACATTTGAAACCAGCCTTATGTAGTTCCCGCTGCATGTCACACTCAGCATCTCAAATAACATGTACCACATGGAACATCATCGCACTCTCAGCATGTTAAACAACATGTACCACATGAAACATCATCGCACTGTCAGTATCTCAAACAACATGTACCACATGGAACATCATCGCACTGTCAGCATCTCAAGCATTTACTACATGGAACATCATCGCACTCTCAGCATCTCAAATAACATGTACCACATGGAACATCATCACACTCTCAGCATCTCAAATAACATGTACCACGTGGAACATCATCGCACTCTCAGCATCTCAAATAAGATATATCACATGGAACATCTACGCACTCTCAGCATCTCAAATAACATGTACCACATGGAACATCATGGCATTCTCAGCATCTCAAATAACATGTACCACATGGAACATCATTGCACTCTCAGCATGTTAAACAACATGTACCACATGAAACATCATCGCACTGTCAGTATCTCAAACAACATGTACCACATGGAACATCATCGCACTGTCAGCATCTCAAGCATTTACTACATGGAACATCATCGCACTCTCAGCATCTCAAATAACATGTACCACATGGAACATCATCACACTCTCAGCATCTCAAATAACATGTACCACGTGGAACATCATCGCACTCTCAGCATCTCAAATAAGATGTATCACATGGAACATCTTCGCACTCTCAGCATCTCAAATAACATGTACCACATGGAACATCATGGCATTCTCAGCATCTCAAACAACATGTACCACACGGAACATCATCGCATTCTCAGCATCTCAAAAAACATGTACCACATGGAACATCATCGCACTCTCAGCATCTCAAATAACATGTACCTCATGGAACATCTTCGCACTCTCAGTGTCTCAAACAACATGTACCACATGGAACATCATCGCACTCTCAGTGTCTCAAACAACATGTACCACATGGAACATCATCGCACTCTCAGTGTCTCAAACAACATGTACCACATGGAACATCATCACACTCTCAGCATCTCAAACAACATGTACCACATGGAATATCATCGCACTCTCAGTGTCTCAAACAAAATGTACCACATGGAACATCATGGCACACTTACTATCTCAAACAACATCTACCATGTGGAACATCACCAAAATCTCAGCATCTCAAACGTGTACCACGTGGAACATGATGGCACTCCAACTGCAATTAATCATAACAAGAATCCCTTGAAGTCCGAGTTCATGCATTCTAAAAAAAAGACTTCATGTTAGAAGAGAACATAGATTTTATGTGAGAAGACTAGACTGCATTATTTGAACAACATTTGATAGGTCAAAGGAACATTTCAATTCTGACAACTGTTAAACAATAATCATGAAAATATGACACATAGATAATGTTCCTCTTACTGTATGTGCATCAGACCTGGGGCCGAAGTACTCGGTACTCATGTACTCGAGTACATTTTTATAAAGTACTCGTACTCATGATACTTATGGGTCATGGACTCGTACTCGTACTCATACTCATTGTACTCAGATTTTACGAGTACATTACGAGTACATCTGAGTACTTTCTCAATATGTACTGGGGAAAATAAATATATTTGGTTATAAAATGAAACTTTCCTGAAATATTAAAATGTTTAACTATTTTTTAAATACTTTGTTATTTCTGATAGTATACAACCTTACCATCCCTACACATCCCAGTACATCCTCATTCTCTGATAACAATGACTATGATACCCAAACATGGCAACAGGCAGCATCTTTTCCCAGTCAGAAACACCCTGTTAAACAAACAATAATTGTAGGCTAGCAGTTCAGGCCATAAACTTGTTTGTTTAATTAAACCATAAATAGCCAATTAGCAGTTAACCCACCAGTTAGACAGGAAATGCCTTTGATGCAGTATGGAGACCATGCCACTTGGCACTGGCTGACAGTGCTAACTGGTAAGAACAAGAACTGCCAGTCTTCCTCTGTAGAAGTAAGGTGGCTCAAGTCAGACTGTCTCCTACACTAGTATAATCCCATGCCAGCAGCCTGGCTAAAAAGTCCAAAGGGTATGCTGAGCCTGTTATGTGGACATGTGCTAACCCTCTCAACAACTAGTAGTCTACGATCAGAAAATATAAATTTCAAACTTATAATATCAGCAGATGAACGTGAGGTGAACGAACTCAGTCAGCCATGTACAGATCGTCACACTGCAGTTCTGAGTTTTCCAACTCTGGCTCAGTTGGTCCCTAACCATCTCAGCATTCCAGCCTCATCAGCCCCAGTTGAAAGGGTATTTAGCATAGCCGAGAAAGTATTCTGCCCTGAACAGTGCAGCCTGAAAGGCTCAACCTGTGAACAACTCATGTTCATTCGGTGCAATGGCAAATAGATGATAAGATCATATGATGCCACTGAAATGAACGCCAATGAAGTTAATTTCATTGTTGATGAAACAGAGGTTTATTTAGTTTTCCTCATAACAAATTGATCAACTACCATTACATATTCACTTGTGCTGAGTTATATAAATTAGATTAATTAATAATTTTAAAATACATTATTATTTAATTTTTTTTTTTTTTAATGTACTCGTACTTTTACTCGTACTCGTGAGAATGTACTCATACTTGTACTCAGCTTTTAGCAAGGTACTCGTACTCATACATATCCATCGTCAAAGTAATCGTACTCGTACTCATAAAAATGTACTCAGCCCCAGGTCTGGTGTGCATCATTTATAAAACACAATCTGTTAGTATTTAAATATTTTTAAACTAGAAGTTATTCTGCATCATTATTTATAAGATGAATTATTTATTCCACACAATTAAAGTAAACAAATGCACATAATTGCTACATTATGAAATCTGGTTGAAATGTGTGTGTGAGAAATGTTTTGGTATATAGTATAACATGAAATGCTAGGTGGCAACTCTAGTCTATAGCAACACACCAATGACTGACAATGTAAACATACAACATATTTCACTTTACCAGATAAAAATATACACAGCTATTCATAATAATCACCATACAAAATTTATCTAACAGCGATGGGATGTTCATAAATACATTTAATGCATTTGTGTTTCTATTATGAAATAGCGGTTAAGTTGATCAATTGTTATATTTATTTTAGAGTAGACTGCATGGCTTTTGAATTATTTCATGTTTCCAATTTTTAATTACAGCTGTAGTGCAATAACAATTAATTCAACTACAAAATAGAGATGTTATAACTACACCCACCACAGCTACTTACCAACATGTTTCTTGTGTGAATCCATGGAGTTGAGAACTTTGAAGACGTAACCATGAGGCGAGAGCTCTGCAATGTGTGGGTTGTCATAGTGACTGCCTACAGTGATGAAGTAGTTGCGATCATCGTAACTGTTCAGTTCTTTGATGGTCTTTACATGTAGACCAAACAGCGACTCAATCAGACCAATTGCAGTCTGTTCGGACAACTGAGGCTTGATAGTTTGTCCTGGCTGCAGCATGGTGGCAGCAGTAGTATCGCCCGCTGCATTGTGCATGTTGTCGTTTTAGCTTCGTCGCGGATACGTCCTTTACTGAAACAGAATGCTATAAAAATTTGGAAAAAGACATGGATGTACCCTCCAACCACATCAGAGGCAGCTATAAATGTAGGGGATTGGGCGACAAATCACATGGAACATCTTTCATTTTGATGTTCTAAACAAATTGTAGGGTTTGTCATTTGGTGAAAACAAGAAAGAATCCAGGACAAAGAATACAATAATTGAATTATGAAATGGTTTCACTGATAAAAAACAATTTAGTACTTACGTGAATCCTTTAAATAATTAATTTGCTGATCAATGTATCAGTTAACTATGCACAGGAAATACAGAATTAATAATCAAATAATTATGTCGCTTTATCCTTTTAATAGCCATCCATAAAATACATCAGTATATTTGTGGACATTTTGAGACCCCAGACACATTTGTCACGTAATGCCCATCGACCCCCCACCATCCCTACACAGGCTACAGTCAATTATGGTCGTTTTGTACTTTATTGATGACCCCTTAGTTTAGCCCGAGGCCTTTCCACAGCTGATTTATAGTACACAATTCCACCAGATGTCGCCACTTGTGTGAGAAAAACGAGTACTGATCGATCGCTGGGCCCATATTCTCGAACGCAAAATATCAGTGATCGAAACCGTTGAAACACAAGCAAAACCTCGCGAGATTTTCGAACGGAAGTTGCGAATTTTTTAATTGCGAAAATTCGCATGCATTTTTAGAATACCAACTTGCGAAATTTCGCAGCTAAGTAATTATCCTCAATATCTGCGCAACTTATAGTATAGTTACACGTACAAAATCTGTTTCTTCGAGAATACGGGCCCGGCCTGAGAAAAGTAAAGATACCAACCTCGGCCTAGGCAGTCTTACCGTGAATGCGTGATTTTCCACGTCTGAAAAGCTGGTCACTATCACAACGATGTATTTGACATTGTCGCGACGGCAACGTATACGTAGTCGATCGAGTGAACTCGTCCGTATAGTAGTTGCATTTAAACTGCTATGTAATCTCAATTCATCGGCGTTTGCATCTGCAGGTCAATGCAGTACGTATCCTAAGAGTAGTGACGCGTGAGAAAATAGAGTGATTAGGGCCTATTGATTTTTCGCGACATAAAACTGTGTACTACTGTCTAGTGATTAACACCTTGGGCGATTCCAAGTCATCGCGATTACCGAGGCTACGTGGCATGGCGTAGTCTCGCTTTTTTTAATCGACTCTCGCCTGGCTGCGTGACTTCGCCTGGAAGATAGTCTGCCGCAGAATCGCGTTTTGACTGCTCATTCGTCCTCGCGCGCTGCTGCTGATTACGTCAGTGCTAGCCAGCAGTACCCCCTAGCTGATCACTTTGCGAAACTCTGAATTTAAGCTCAGCCTATGAAATCACTCACTAGATCAGTGGTTGGCGGCAGGTCAGGTGGTCATAATAAAACTAATTTAAACCAACCGTGGCTCGTGTTACATACAATTATTTGAATTGCCTTCTTCAGAATTGACGTGTAGCGCTAAATATAGTACATGACGTTTGGTGCTATTGCGCGTGCGCGAACAAAAACCGGAAAACACGGGCAAACCTTGACAATTTCAGCGTTGTTTACATGTTGGATCGTTGGCAATAAATGCTGTTGCATTCTTGTATTGTATGTCGCCAGTATAACATTGAGTACCCAGCAATGTTAACAAACATTGCAGTTATGGGATTAGCGAAAATGATTCATAATAAATAAATAACTTCTAACGCGCCAATATCCTCAGACAATCCGAGCTCAGTGGTGCACCAAAACCAAAGGATTAAGCATTCTCGTACTCGTGTGATAGACGAAAGTCGTCAACAAATGGATGGATCTGCTAGGAAGCTAGGGAGGGTAGGCGATATTGAAAAAATAGGTTTTGAGGTGATGACGAAATGTAACAATATTTTCTGCTGATTTAACATTAACGGAAAGCGAATTCCATATTGTTGGCGCGGCAACTGAAAAAGCTCGTGTTCCAGCCTTTGTCTTAACTCTATGAACAGATAGCAACTTCGAACTAGACGACCGAAGTTGTCTGGCTTGTCTAGCTGGTATGAGCATTGAGTGTAAATAACTAGGTTGTTTGGATGAAAGGGCTTGGTAGGTGATTGTGCAGATCTTAAACATAATGCGATATCGCACGGGGAGCCAATGCAGTGATTTTAGAAGAGGCACTGAGCGGGAGAATCGAGGAGATTGCTAAAAAAAATTGGACACGTAGTTTTGCAATATCCTTGACAGTAATATTATGAAGGAGGGGATTGCAATAATCTAATCTGCTGCTAACAAGAGCTGTTGCGATAGTCTTAGCGACAGAAAGCGACATATGTCGGCGAATGCGGCGAAGATCACGGATATGATAAAAACAGCAACGGCACATTTGGGATATGTGTTGTCTGAAATTGAAGTGACATAATTGGAGGCTCGTCCGGGATTCCGGCGAGGGGGAAATTAAAATAACACCTTCGGTCAATGCTATGAATTGCGGGTAACACGTGACGGCAACATAGAACATGCCTGAGAACTTTGCTGCACTCTGGTTCCGTGGAGTGTCAGCGTTGTTCCGTGGCTAGAGACGAAACCTATTCCAGTAGCTGTAGTGTAGGGTAATTCACATGCCCCTTGTTGTTTCTGCCCGGACATAATTCTGAGTCCCATATTTCTCGCTATATTTATAGTGTGTCATTCACGTTTTGAGGCATTAGACTTGTTTATTGCAGCAGCAAAGGACCATGAATTAATCGTCTATTATTGTAAGTAGGAGTTTTGTTATCTTTCAACTGTACGAGGAAGTTGAATTACTTGTTGCAATTACCGAGTTGGCATTGGGCAGATTGAAGTCCCACAGAATGTTGAAAGTTTACACGGCGTGGTTGAAGTCGTATAGTGATTTCATTATTCCAGTCTTATGAGAAGATTGTGTAGAGTGTTGTAGCGTAGCTAACACTTTTGTTGTTTACAGGTGATTTACCTTTTGTATTACTTAAACGTGATATCCGTTTAGTGATTATTTCGTGTGTTGCACTAGTTTGCAAACGTGGATCTCGCTCAATTAATTGAGTTAGGCGAGAAGTTAGGGTTAACAGGTCCCGAACTTCAGGCATTTGTTCGCGATGAACAAGGAACCGCCCGGACTGAGCGACAGGCCGCTCGCGAGGCAGAGAAAGAGAGGCTCCAGGCCGATATGGAGAAAGAGAGGCTCCAAGCCGAGCTCCGATAAAAGGAGGCTGCAAGGCAGGCCAATATGGAGATACGCGCGCGTGAAATGTAGCATGAAGAAAAGATGGCCAGGCTCCACAACGAGGCTACGACCGAAGAGAACCGAGATTCGGTGAGTAATGCTTCAGCCATTACTAAGGGAGTCCGTAGTCCTCCGTTACTCTGTTTTAACGAAGACAGGTACTCGATTGATGCATATCTCCAGCGATTTGAAAGATATGCGGAAAACCAGGGTTGGGAGCGCGAGCATTACGCTATTTTTCCGAGTGCATTGTTAACAGGTCATGCGCTGGAAGTTTATTCCCGTTCCCCGATTTCCGTGGCCAACGATATTATGACCAGTTAAAGCAAGCATTGCTAGGATGGTACCGACTGACTGTAGGCGATTTTCGTAAGAAGTTTTACAGCTGTTCTGTAAATTCGACCGAAACAGTGTCGCAGTATTTTGCTCGTATGGAGCATTATTTGTCTCAGTGGATTTCTTTGTCAAACATTAATGAGTCTTTCGAGAGCCTTAAGGAACTCATTCTGAGAGAGCAATTCTTGTTTATGTGCCCTAGGGAACTGTCCGTGTTTCTGGGGGAACACAAACCGGTGGAGAAAGAGAATTTGTTAGGTGTTGGTGAGAACATTTACAGATGCCCATTCATCATATGGTAAACGGGAAAATCGTAGAGACCGAGTCCGACCAACTCCCGTCCCTTCACCCGTCCCGAAAAGTAGATCAGGGGAGGGGAGGTACCCTATTTCTAACCCTACCCCGCGGCCCGTTCCTCCGCCGCGTACATGTTTCCTTTGTAATCGGCCAGGTCACATCGCGAGACAGTGTACAGCGGGAGTGCAGAATAGGAATCCTCCACCGCAAAGGATGAAACCAGTGGTTGGGAATTGTGCAGTTGTGCTAAACCAGAATTCCCCTAGTCACCAATGTCCTGTGGGTGGGACTGATGTCACGTTGAAATGTGGGTGTAAAATCCCTGTAATGCGTGTGTTCAACATGAGAACAGTTGTAACTTACCGGTTGTAGAGGGGTATGTGGGGCGATCCCCAGTGAAAGTACTACGCGAGAGCGGGTGTAACGGAGTCGTTGTACGACGTAGCGTAGTTCCAGAAGAACAGTTAACTGGGAAAACCAAAGTCCTTATGCTGATGGACCGATCCGTCACTGAAGTCCCGACTGCCCGGTGCTATGTGAGAACTCCCTTTTTCACAGGAGAAATTGAAGCCCTATGTCTAAACAACCCCGTTTATGACTTACTCATTGGCAACGTTGATGAACTAAATTTGCCCTGTTTCGATAACAGTGAAGGTTCTCCTTTTCGAGGAACCAAGTCAGGTGGTGTCCCCGTTACTGTTGAGGCTCATTTGAATGACACCCCAGTCACTGGTTGTGCTGTAGAAACCCGTGCTCAACGGGAGCGCCTTTCCAAGCCCACAAAACCTTTGATAGTGCCTCAAATTGTTGGTGCGAGTGTATCCACCGATGATTTCTTGAGAGAGCAAAAGGGGGATGAGACCTTAAAGAAATGCTTTGATTCGGCTGAAGAGACTAAAGGGAAACCTAAGGGAGAACAAACAAGTCAATTCGTGATCAAAAGGGGGCTCCTTTATCGTCTGTATCAGAAAGAGAAAGAGGGTGAGACTGTGAAACAACTAGTAGTTCCCCGAGTTTTGCGCAATCGAGTCTTGACGTTAGGATATGAAACCATCCAATCTGAACATCAAGGAATTGGGAAGTCGATAGACAGAATCCTCCTTAACTTCTACTGGCCAGGGATAGTAGGTGATGTCCGTAGATTCTGCCAGTTATGTGACATCTGTCAGAAGACCGTTAGTCGAGACAATGTCCCTAAGGCTCCTGTACAATTGATCCCCATCGTAAACACGCCCTTTGAAAAGGTAGCGATAGATTTGGTAGGTCACTTAACCCCAGTGACAGAGAGAGGTAATGTGGAGACGCTAGGTTTAGCTGCTGTTGTCGAAGAACAACCTGAATGTGAGACTGATGAGGAGTTTCCCATTCCTGAGAGAGAGGAAAACATTGGGACGTCCATGTGAGTGATAGTTTATCACCTGATCAGACACGAAACTTGAAACAGCTAATGGAAGAATTTCCTTCCATCTTTTCGAGCACTCCGGGGCAAACTAGTCTCTTGTCCCATGTCATTGAGGTAACGTCCTCTAGCCCCGTGAGATGCAAACCGTACCCTATTCCATTAGCCAAGTTGGGAGTGGTAAAACTGGAGGTTGAGAAAATGCGAAAAATGGGCGTGATTGAGCCATCTCATTCACCGTACTCATCGCCTTTGTTGCTAATTCGTAAATCTGACTCCACATACAGACCGGTAGTAGATTTTCGCCAGTTAAACAAGGTTACTAAATTCGATGCAGAACCTATGCCAAATCCCGATACTATCTTGGCTGAGGTGCGGCAGGATAGGTACTTGTCCAAAGTAGATTTCTGCAAAGGCTACTGGCAAATAAGGATGGAACCGGAAGATAAGGAGAAAACCGCATTTTGTACTCCCCAAGGGTTGTTCCAATTCTGCGTCATGCCTTTCGGTCTAGTCAACGCCGGCGCATCGTACAGTCGCACGATGCGCATACTCTTAGATGGCCTCGGTGGTGTTACCAATTATGTTGACGATGTATTGATTCGCACCTCAACATGGGCCGATCACTTATTAACACTGCGGGCAGTGTTCGTCCGAGTGAGACAAGCGGGTCTCACAATAAAGGGCACCAAGTAGGACAAGGAGAAGTGAAGACCCAGGAAGACAAGGTAAACAAGAATAGGAATGCGCCCATTCCTACCACGAAGAAACAAGTGAGGTCTTTTCTAGGTTTGGCAGGATATTACCGGAAGTTTGTTAATGGGTATTCCAGAATCGCGGCTCCATTGACTGATCTCACAAAGGCAAAACAGCCTAACCAGGTAAGTTGGAATGATGAGGCGGATAAGGCCTTCATTCAACTGAAGCAGGCTCTGTGTAAGGCGCCTATCCTCAGATTGCCTAACGTCAACAGACCCTTTGTCTTGCGTACAGATGCGTCCGATACCGGACTCGGAGCAATGTTACTCCAAGAGAATAACGGAGTCTTATTCACAGTCGCGTTTGCGAGCAAGAAGCTCAATCCCACGCAAAGGCGATATTCCGTAGTAGAAAGAGAATGTCTGGCAATTGTTTGGGGACTCGAGAAATTTCACTTATACCTATATGGGCGAAGTTTCATTGTGCAGTGTGATCCACGATCCATGAAATTCCTAAACACTGCGAAGTTGACAAACAATCGCGTTATGCGATGGGCTCTTAAAGTTCAACCCTATCGTTTCCGGGTAGAGTCAATCCCTGGAACAGATAACATAGGTGCAGACTACCTAAGCCGAACGGAATAGATGTAGATTCCTTCAAATTAGTTGAGACACTGAAGTGTCATGAATTTTTGTGTGCAACTAAATAGTTACTAGTTCGGCGAGAGATCGCCAGGTTATTTATTGTATTAAATTTAATGTATTAAATTAGTGTATTAAATTTATTCCTTAATACTTTAGTTCAGGGAGTAGATTCTTAGCGGGGGGTAATGTAGCATTTCTGCTATTTCTGGATGTTTAAATCTACTTTCCTGAGGTTTAATTTTATAAATGAGGAAGGTCAAGTCAGTAGATAGACATATTGTTGACCAACCGCCTTAGTTACGTAATTACAGCAACTCGGTTGCAGATGCGCTCAGTGGGGCGTGGTATTCTGTTGCTAGCGTTTCTAGGCCAGCAGGTGGTTTCACTGTAATCTTAGAGGGTGTTCCACAATGCCTAGTTTGAATTGTATATTGCATTAGCCAATAGAAATGATGGAAACCTGTCATATGATGTGTAATTAGGTCCGCCTATATAAACGTCTGTTGTACGCATTTCGCCATCTGGGCGCTGGTGAAGGACTGGGACAGATCCAGGGTTGAACGAGACAGGTTGCCCTGCTGCCAAGAGAATGGCAAGTCAAGTCGTAAAGCGTGGTGGGAATCGTTAACGTGGGTTACGTTCCCAAGCTTTTGTGTGTGTGTAATATTCAGTGTCCAGAGTGACTGTTCGATCGAGCTTCGAAGAAGCCATGCCGCCACGTCAGCAGTATATTGAGACAACGTTCCGGTCGGCCCCAACGTATTTGCGTCGATGAGCGATAATCGCGACGCGCTCACCCAGCTCGGGCCATCCTCGAACAGCGGTCTCACAGCGACATCGTCAGAAAGCTTGACCAAATGCGACTCGTAGCGGCCGGCGGTAAACGTATACTTCCAGGCGTCGTCATTCGCGCGAACCCGTTCATCCGACTTCTCGATCGTTTGCGACAGGGCAAGACCTCTCGATCGAATTCGTAGCGGCCGGCGGTAAGCGTCTACTGCCCGGCTTCGTCTTTCAGTTGAACGTATTCAACTGACTTCGCAATCGTTTGCGACCGTGCGATCATTGAACGGACGCGACTCGAGAATTCGCGGCGTACGACGGCAATCGTCAATTGCCCGGCATCATCACTCGTGCGGCCGAAATACACCGTTCTAATTGTGTTCTGAGCTCGGCGTGTTCACTTCAACAAACGTTCGTATATATTCGAGATGGGATTAGCCCAGTGTAAATGTCTCTTTTCTGATTGAACGTATCTATTATTTGCTGTATTATGATTGGTAGTTATCTGTGGTTTTGAAGTGAGGTGTTATTACCCTTGAAGTATTCACACACACACACACACACACACACACACACACACACACACACACACACACACACACACACACACACACACACACACACACACACACACACACATATATGTATGTATGTTGTAACAGATTACTGTAATGAGAGTAGCTTATACTGTGTATTTATATTATGGGAGTTATTCTTAGATAACATTTGGCGCCTAGTGTATCGTCGTTTAGCGGTATAATCCACCTTAGAAAGGTAGTGGAATTTCATAATCGAAAGATTCAGTGTTATTGTTTATTATGTTCTATTAAGATTTGGTTACGGGATTTCTTTATTCTGTTTATTTTGTTAATTGAGATATTTACCAAAAGGAAGATATCTTGTAATAAAGTTGATTAAAAGTAGTAATGTAGGTGGTCCATCGTAGAAAGATCCGTTCCCCGGAGAAAATCCCATGTTAAAAGATAGGGATTTTCCTTCGGGGCGCGCCCGGGTTAAGAGATAGGACATTTTTCCACATGTTAAAATATAGGGATTTTGCACCAGGGCACTCCCGGGTTAAAGGATAGGCTATTTTTACCCCATGTTAAAGTATAGGGATTTCCACCGAGGCGCGCCCGGGTTAAAAGATAGGCAATTTTTTCCCCATATTAAAGGATAGGAGCTATTATCGTAAAGGTATACGACCATATTTTGACTTGGAGGTCCCAGTTTATCCCTACTTGTTTTACCCCTACATAGCCCATGTTAAAGCATAGCAAACTTTCCCAATGTTAAAGGATAGGAAATGTCCCCCCTCTTAAAGCATAGGGGCTAAAGCCTATATGACCTACAGTTCATAACCACTGACCTACAACATTCATACACCGACCTACGACACATAACCAGTACTAAACATTGACTTACAATTCACAAACACCGACATTCATCATAGGTCAAACATATTGGCTAGTTTTATTAGGTAGTGATTAAATTCGTGTCTTTTATAAAACCCGTACTCGAGACGTGTCTAGACTTGTTTGTTTGTTGCGAGCGTGAGCGCACACTCTCTGTATTACGTCAAAGCTATCATTGTGATTTGATTAGCCAACATTTGTAAGAACTATATTGAACTGATGGTGCTAACTGGTATAAACTGGTATTGAACGCTCTGTGTGTTGGAAGAACAGCCGGGTATCGACATATAACATTTATACTTACCAGCCGTATCTCACTTGAGCGTCGTTTGAAAACTGATCGCAAAACTGGTTTCAAAGTGTTTTGAAGTGATACTCCCTGTCCAAGTGATAACGACTCGGCGGCCTTGACACTAAAGTCGTCAAACCTCTTTCTCGAATCAGGCGCGTAACAAAATGAAGCGTTATGATAGAACAGTACAGGTGTATTAGCTATCCTTTGTAAGAACTTTATTAGAAAATTCAATCACAACCTGCAGAGTCAAATCATCGTTCACTACACTACAGGCATATCACGCTATAAGCTCTGTGTGAGAGAGAGAGAGAGAGAGAGAGTGTGTGTGTGTGTGTGTGTGTGTGTGTGTGTGTGTGTGTGTGTGTGTGTGTGTGTGTGTGTGTGTGTGTGTGTGTGTGTGTGTGTGTGTGTGTGTGTGTGAATAAGTGGTGAGTGTGTGTGTGTGTGAGTGTGGTGTGATGTGTGTGTGTGAGTGTGGTGTGTGTGTGAGTGTGTGTGTGTGTGTGTGAGTGAGTGTGTGTGTGTGAAAGCTTGTTTGAGTGAGTGAGTGAGGGCTTGTGTGAGTGATTGAGGGCTTGTGTGAGTGATTGAGGGCTTGTGTGAGTGAGTGAGTGAGTGAGTGAGTGAGTGAGTGAGTGAGTGAGTGAGTGAGTGAGTGAGTGAGTGAGTGAGTGGTGAGGGCTTGTGTGTGTGTGTGGAGTGTGTGTGAGAGAGTGAGTGTGGAGTGTGTGAGTGAGTGAGTGTGTGTGTGTGTGTGTGTGTGTGTGTGTGTGTGTGTGTGTGTGTGTGTGTGTGTGTGTGTGTGTGTGTGTGTGTGAGAGTGTGGAGTGTGTGAGTGAGTGAGTGAGTGTGTGTATGTGTGTGTGAGTGAGTGTGTGTGAAAGCTTGTGTGAGTGAGTGAGTGAGTGAGGGTTTGTGTGAGTGAGGGCTTGTGTGCGTGAATGCGTGAGGGCTTGTGTGAGTGAGTGAGTGAGTGAGTGAATGAGTGAGTGAGTGAGGGCTTGTATGAGTGTGTGGAGTGTGTATGATTGTGTGTGTGAGTGTGTGTGTGTGTGTGTGTGTGTGTGTGTGTGTGTGTACTAACTACTTCATCGTCGACACACTTCCGGGAATGTTAGAACTGTAGAGTCAGCCATTACAGTCACATGAATTGAGGTGTGACGGAACTTCTAGCGTAGCGCTTCATGTCTATAAATACGCTGGCACCATTTAACGGGTAACCAATTCACTAGTCGGAACTTATATTTAGACTGACAGTCAAATCCCTCCTCTTTCAGGCAAGTCGACAGTTTATCGCATGACATCTCACCTCTTTCAGGCAATTCGACAGTTTATCGCGTAACATCTCACCTCTTTCAGGCAAGTCGACAGTTTATCGCGTGACATCTCACCTCTTTCAGACAATTCGTCGGTTTATCGCGTTACATCTCTACCAAACTTAGCGCACGATACTACGGCCGAGACATTGCATGAGACTACGGACGAGACATCGCATGAGACTACGTGTTCTAAGAACCATTCCGTTCTTTACATTTGAACAGTAAATACGTACATCGTGAGCTTATGGACTAGTCTACCAGCTACCAACAAGCCTACATCATCATCCTCACGTGCAGCCTTCCAGTACCCAGATTGCAAGAGACATTTCAGACATCGAGACAACTTGAAACGACACAGTATCCTCAGTCGCTGTGCACTGTCGACAAACGTTACATTGCTGAAATCACTTGTCCTGACGCTCACTACGACATCTGTGTAACACCAAACAGTTATACCAAAGAGTGACAAGAACCAAACTTGTCGGACAAACGAAACACCAAACACTTAGATCAACGAGCGATAAGAACCAAACATCACATACCTTCATGTCAAGAGACGATTGTCTGTTCGGATTCACATCCAACGAGACGACCATAGGACTCGTATGAGGTATCGCTTCTTTTAACGGAAAACATATGTATATGAAACATCCGTCTTTACAACGTAACAATTCTATATTTACAAATAGTGCAAGCGATCAGACACGATACGACCTTCTCGAGAGTCGAAAAAGGAAAGACCAGAATCGTCGGAAGTATGGTATATACACTAGTTTTCGGCGTCATCTCATTTGCATAACCAATCAGACCGAACGTACATTACGTGACTTCCCTTAACACAAAAACTGTGCTCGTTCATGAGAGAGGCAACATCACTTCCGGTTAATCTCGCGAAAATTTATGTGGTATAAATTTTCGCGAGATTACCCCAACTTTTTTTCTCTATCTAACCTAATTATATATTTTTTACCCGCTAGATGGCGCCATCATGTGACGTAGTACTCCGATTATCCACTAGGGGGCGCTACGCCGGAAGTGACGTCGTACCGGAAGTTACTTGACTGTCATGGCAGCCTCTACTTGGGACGCTTCGTCGGAAGTGACGTCGCACCGGAAGTTACTTGACTGTCATGGCGGCCTCTACGCTTCCGGTATTCAGATAATCTGACTAATTACATTGGTGTCCGTTGAGTGGCGTCGGGAACCATGATGGTCACCTCTTTGAATGAAGTCCTGTCAGGTGGTTGTCCTTACATGTTATTGACATAGTCGTTTTCGATCATAGCAGTTTTCAAAGTCGCTTGCTATGGCAGCCTCTACTAGGGACGCTACGTCGGAAGTGACGTCGCACCGGAAGTGGCGGCCTCTATGCTTCCGGTATTCCCGGAAGTGTGTCAACTAATAGAGATCTATCATGGCAATACTCTGACTAATTACATTGGTGTCCGTTGAATGGCGTCGGATGTCGCCTATCTCATGAACGTGCACAGTTTTTGTGTTAAGGGAAGTCACGTGATGTACGTTCGGTCTGATTGGTTATGCAAATGAGATGACGCCGAAAACTAGTGTATATACCATACTTCCGACGATTCTGGTCTTTCCTTTTTCGACTCTCGAGAAGGTCGTATCGTGTCTGATCGCTCGCACTATTTGTAAATATAGAATTGTTACGTTGTAAAGACGGATGTTTCATATACATATGTTTTCCGTTAAAAGAAGCGATGCCACATACGAGTCCTATGGTCGTCTCGTTGGATGTGAATCCGAACAGATGATCGTCTCTTGACATGAAGGTATGTGATGTTTGGTTCTTGTCGCTCGTTGATCTAAGTGTTTGGTGTTTCGTTTGTCCGACAAGTTTGGTTCTTGTCACTCTTTGGTATAACTGTTTGGTGTTACACAGATGTCGTAGTGAGCGTCAGGACAAGTGATTTCAGCAATGTAACGTTTGTCGACAGTGCACAGCGACTGAGGATACTGTGTCGTTTCAAGTTGTCTCGATGTGTGAAATGTCTCTTGCAATCTGGGTACTGGAAGGCTGCACGTGAGGATGATGATGTAGGCTTATTGGTAGCTGGTAGACTAGTCCATAAACTCATGATGTACGTATTTACTGTTCAAATGTAAAGAACGGAATGGTTCTTAGAACACGTAGACTCATGCGATGTCTCGTCCGTAGTCTCATGCAATGTCTCGGCCGTAGTCTCGTGCGCTAAGTTTGGTAGAGATGTCATGCGATAAACTGACGAATTGTCTGAAAGAGGTGAGATGTCACGCGATAAACTGTCGACTTGCCTGAAAGAGGAGGGATTTGACTGTCAGTATAAGTATAAGTTCCGACTAGTGAATTGGTTACCCGTTAGATGGTGCCCGCGTATTTATAGAAATGATGCGCTACGCTAGAAGTTCCGTCACACCTCAAGTCATGTGACTGTAATGGCTGACTCTACAGTTCTAACATTCCCGGAAGTGTGTCGACGATGAAATAGTTAGTACACACACACACATACACACACACACACACACACACACTCACACACACATACACATACACACACACACACACACACTCACTCACACACACACTCCACACTCACTACATTCCCGGACATTCCGACGGGAGTGTGTTACGACACAAATAGTTAGTACACACACACACACACACACACACACACACACACACACACACACACACTCACACACACACACACACACACACACACACACACACACTCACTCACACACACACACACACACACACACACACACACACACACACACACACACCACACACACACACACACACATCAATACCAGGTTAGGTGTTTTACATCAGAAGCAAGTTTGAAAGGTTTACCGAAGACGCACGACATTAAACACTACAGTATGGAATAAAGATAAAAACGTTCTAATGGGTTTGTATACACTTGACCATTAATACGATAAACTATATAAATACTGGTACATCTTATCTGAAAGGTTATTATGTTCCTGTACTGTTCTATCATAACGCTTCACTTTGTTACGCGCCTGATTCGAAAAAGAGATTTGCAACCAATTCTTTATTCGATAAGTTTGGTGTCAAGGCCACAAAGTCGATATCACGTGCACAGGGAGTATCACTTCAAAACACTTTGAAAGCAGGCTATCAACTGCACTAAACTTGGTAAATACAAATTGCGCATGACAAATACTGTTACATGACAAAGGGTTTGACCAAAATTTTACACAGATAGCAGGTAGTTTGAGTAATTTACCAGATAAGTAACTGTTTTATAATTTCCCATGTTTTAACACAGGACAAATACACGGATGCTTTTCCAACACATAGAGCCTTGGGCTTGGTTATCGGTTCATACCAGTTTGCTTATAGCGTGATATGTCTGTAGTGTAGTGAACGATGATTTTACTCTGCAGGTCGTGATTGCATTTTCTAATAAAGTTCTTACAAAGGATAGCTAATACACCTGTACTGTTCTATCATAATGCTTCTTTTTGTTACGCGCCTGATTCGAAAAAGAGGTTTGACGACTTTAGTGTCAAGGCAACTGAGTCGTTATCACTTGGACAGGGGGTATCACTTCAAAACACTTTGTAACCAGTTTTGCGATCAGTTTTCAAACGACGCTCAAGTGAGATACGGCTGGTAAGTATAAATGTTATATGTCGATACCCTGCTGTTCTTCCAACACACAGAGCGTTCAATACCAGTTTATACCAGTTAGCACCATCAGTTCAATATAGTTCTTACAAATGTTGGCTAATCAAATCACAATGATAGCTTTGACGTAATACAGAGAGTGTGCGCTCACGCTCGCAACAAACAAACAAGTCTAGACACGTCTCGAGTACGGGTTTTATAAAAGACACGAATTTAATCACTACCTAATAAAACTAGCCAATATGTTTGACCTATGATGAATGTCGGTGTTTGTGAATTGTAAGTCAATGTTTAGTACTGGTTATTTGTCGTAGGTCGGTGTATGAATGTTGTAGGTCAGTGGTTATGAGCTGTAGGTCAGATAGGCTTTAGCCCCTATGCTTTAACAGGGGGAAAATTTCCTATCCTTTAACATGGGGAAATTTTGCTATGCTTTAACATGGGCTATGTAGGGGTAAAACAAGTAGAGATAAACGGGGACCTCCAAGTCAAAATATGGTCGTATACCTTACGATAATAGCTCCTATCCTTTAATATGGGGGAAAATGGCCTATCTTTTAACCCGGGCGCGCCTCGGTGGAAATCCCTATACTTTAACATGGGGTAAAAATGGCCTATCCTTTAACCCGGGAGAGCCCTGGTGCAAAATCCCTATCTTTTAACATGGGAAAAAAATGTCCTATTTCTTAAAGGAAATAAAAACAAGGCATTAGCTAAAATCCGTTTTCCATGTGTACAGAAAGTTTAAAAATTAAACAAATACAGAAAAATACATTTGTAGCATAAATTCGATTTTAAACCCGTCTGTGTAGCGATTCCCGCGGAAAATAAAAATTTAATGAGCTAGGCGATCACGTGGTATCTTAACGTCACACATGACTCACACTCGCAACAGGCCGACCCTTGCTATGCATTCAGAGCATGTTTACATGGATAATGTTGGGGTCGAAACGAGCGTCAGAATGAGTTGTTATGCAATAATCCGATGTAATACAAACACTAGTCATCATAGAGGAACAAGCAGTTATATTACGGTTCCACATGAATTCAATTTTATTCAAAACAATGAATGCGGATGAGCCTACAGTAAGGTAGGGTGGGGTAAGGCGCCTTTACGAGGCGAGACGCCCACCCGTCCTATCTACGTAAGAACGGTTCAGATTGGCACTATAGTTTGTGTAAATCCGTGCTGCCACACAGCGGATGAACAGAAACATAAAAAGAAACAAGACTCACAATCGTGAGTACAAAATGTGACTTTGTTGATTTGTATGTTTAAAATAGTAAAAAAGGTGATTTCCTGTTTCGTTGTAAAACTCAGTGGTTATCATAAATAACCATAACAAATATGATTCTCTTACAATAAATATGTAGACTAACATTTGGTAACAGTTAAATGAGCGATAATTAAACAGCAGACTACATACAGCTATTTTACTGTCGCACGTGCCTGGGGACAAGACGCTCTTTTTGAATGGGGTAAGACGTCTACCATGGGCGTCTTGCCCCACCATATAATAATCATATATGATATCGCGTTAATTGTGTGTGTGTGTGTGTGTGTGTGTGTGTGTGTGTGCGTGCGTGCGTGCGTGCGTACGTGCGTGCGTGCGTGCGTGTGTGTGTGTGTGTGTGTGTGTGTGTGTGTGTGTGTGTGTGTGTGTGTGTGTATTTCTTACATTATATAATAGTCTAGCAATATTCCTCTCTACTTCGTTTTTCAGGGCAATGGTTCGGTCATACAAAAGAAAGACGGAGAGGGGAAAGTATGGTGACGGTCAGCTCGGCGAAGCTCTTCGTGCAGTTAGGGTGGGCATTCCTTTGATAAGAGCAAGCAAGCAGTTTGGAATACCAGCTCGTACCTTGCGGAGGCATAGAGACAACGCAGTGACCTCCCCTGGAACTTTGAAACTCGGTCCCAGGACTGTTATTCTTGGAGATGAAGTCGAGGAAGCCCTGTACGAACATATCAAAGAGATGGAACGTCGAATGTACGACTTGACAACTGTTTATGTAAGACGTCTCGCTTATGAGATTGCCGACAAAACTGGTGTGAACAACCTGTTCAACGAAACAACCAAGATGGCCGGTAAAGACTGGTTGAGTGGATTTTTTGCACGCCACCCCGATCTCGCCATAAAGAAACCGCAGGCTACCAACATTGCTCGCGCTCTTGGCTTTAACCAGCCACGAGTAAATGCGTTCTTCGAAATTTACCGCTCGGTTTTGGAGACGGCGCAATACACGCCAAGTCGATTGTGGAATACGGATGAGACTGGTATCACAAACGTCCAAAGACCAGGGAAAATCGTTGCGACCAAAGGAGCAAGACACGTTGCAAAGGTCACCAGTGGGGAACGTGGCGCTACTGTGACAGTCGTGTGTGCCATCAATGCAGAGGGTCGTTACATGCCACCAATGTTTATTTTTCCACGAAAGAAGATGGTGGAAGCTTTAATGAACGGGGCACCACCTGAATCTGTAGGCCACTGCAGTCCGAATAGCTGGATTGATGCAGACTTGTTCGTCAAATGGCTTGAACATTTCGCTGCGTCGACCAATGCGTGTGTAGAAAACCAACAAATCATAATCATGGATGGCCACCACAGCCATAAAACACCGGCTGCGGTTAACTACGCGAGGTCCAAAGGCATACATCTGCTAGTTCATAGGATGCAACCGCTCGACACAACGTTCTTCAAATCATTGAAGACCGCTTACAACAATGCAGTAGACAGCTGGATGGTCACCAATCCAGGTCGGCGAATGTCGTTTTACGACATGGCTGGTGTGTTTAATAAAGCGTTCAACAAATCAGCCACACTTGATAAGCCAATCACTGGATTCAGGGCATGTGGTCTTTGGCCTTACGATCCAGATGTCTTCACTGACGACGATTTTGCTGCAGCACTCGTGGCAGAGGAGCCGACGCCGCTTGAAGAACCATCTGCCCACCTGGCCACTGCTGGCCCTTCATCTGATGGCCCTGCAACTACCGGCCCGTCACATGAAGGCCCCCCAACTGCCGGCCTTTCATTTGATGGCCATCCAACTGCCGGCTCTTCATCTGATGAGCCTCCAAGTGCTGGTCCTTCATCTGATGATCATGCAACTGCTGACATGCCACCGGGCGAAACGGTTGCCACTCTGCCCACTGGTGGGTCTGTCGCCTCGACACCGGCTACGACGGTCATTCGCCAACTGGTTAGGAACATTTCTCCATTGCCGAAAATATCAACGACACGCAGCAAGTCGAGAAAACAGGAATCAGCAGCCTGGATATCGTCGTCGCCGTACAAAAACGCACTTACCAAGAAGGGTGAAATATCTAAGCGGCAGGGTAAAGGAGGCGGGAAACCGAAGGAGAAACGACCGATGCCTAAGAAGAAACAGATGACAATAATTGTACCAGCAACGAGATTCCGGAGCGATCTAAGCAGTGACGAAGATGATGAATGGTATTGCCTGATTTGTGGAGAGCCATTCAGTAACAGCAGAAGTCGCGAGATCTGGGTTCAGTGTATGCTCTGTAGGGAGTGGGCACATAGAGAGTGCACTGTGGGGAATGCCAATTTTATTTGTGAGAAATGCTGCAACTAGTGACAGTGAAGAGTCTGCGTAGTTGACACTGCTTCAGCTGCTGGGAACAATAGACCCTACCGAAATATCGAAAGCCACATTGGCTGTTACTTAACATTTGTGTAGATGGTTCGTTCGTTCTTCTTATTGCATGCCTGTTAAAATGCATTTCATTATCTTGTTGGTATGTATTCAATCGCCTTACATGTCTACTACATAGTTAAATCAGCAGATACATACACACGCAGCATACACACCCACCCATCCAAACACATCCCACCCACCCCCATACCACCCACCCATCCACACTAACTCGCATACTTGTGATTATTCGACGGGTTGGGAAAGGCGTCTTGCCCCACCCAGATGGGCGTCTTGCCCCACCTATGGGGCAAGACGCCTTTTTCGTTATATTCGATTGGGTTATTATTAAAACAAATGCAGCGTTTCCTGCTTATGGTGGGCGCCTTGCCCCACCCTACCTTACAAGTCGACTAGGTTTCGCCGAGCTTGGCCCTGAAAATATGGTCATTATATACAACGATGTTTCTAAATTGTATTTATCCAGACAGATCACAATCTGTTTTCACATATATAATTACAATATATTACTGTACAATATATTTACAATTAATAAATTATATATCCATTACATTATATTTGTTTGGATAAATAAAATTTAGAAAGATCGTTATATGATGACCATATTTTCATTTTTGTGGCGAATAAATAATTACTACAAAAATAAAAATTATTTACAAACAGTGCATCATAGTATACTAAATGATTTGGTTTATATTACTTCGTGAAAACATAAACAAAACAAGTGTAAAAAATCAATAGTTTGCATGCTGTCAGGATTGAACCGGCGTCGCCCGATTGTAAAATAACTGACAAGTAACCAACGCGCCTACCCACTGACCTAGCGGGACCAGCGGAAACTCTCTAACTGATTTAAGTTGTTATGGTAAATTGTACAACTCCTTCATATATCGATATTCTAGTGATATTATGATATTATACACGTTACTTTATGTAGTTGGATACAATATGTTTGCTATGTATGTTTATTGGTGTAGATTATCTCCCGTTGGTTGCATTCGATATAATTATTCTGAAAACGAGCCCAAGCTCGACGAATCCTAGTCGACTTGTAGGCCCAATCGCATACGTTGTTTTGAATAAAATTGGATTCATGTGGAACCGTAAGATAACTGCTTGTTCCTCTATGATGACTAGTGTTTGTATTACGTCGGAAAATTGCACAATAACTCATTCTGACGCTCGTTTCGACCCAAAAGCTATATTTGTAAACATGCTCTGAATGCATGGAAAGGGTCGACCTGATGCGAGTTTGATTCATAAGTGACGTCACATCTCGGCATCCCGAAAAGCGCGCCAAAAATACGCATATTCGAAAATGTCCGGATGTACAGCATAAAATGTGGAATTTCTAATTCATTGTATTTTTTTTGCTTGGTGGACGTGGAAATAGATAATATGTAATATAACATGAATTCAAGCAATAGATGTTTTTATTCCCTTTAACCTGGGCGCGCCCCGAAGGAAAATCCCTATGTTTTAACATGGAATTTCCTCCGGGGAACGGATCTTTCTACGCTGGACCACCTACATTACTACTATTAAATTGTTCTCGTTCTTTGTTGCTTGTTCACGAAAACCGTTATTTCTCATATGCGTTGACCTTGATATATAAGAACCCTACTAGACTGAGCCATCTAGTGTACGGAGACCTCGCTAATCCGTGACAAAGTTGCAATCAAAGGTCACTCCCATCCTCGCAAGCCAGGGCTGTTTGCCATGCAAAACTAGCCCTGGCTGATCCCCTACGCGAAATGCGGAAGTTAGCTGAGTCAAACTAGTAATTGACTTCGCCAGTCGCGACTGCATCACCCGCGAGAACAGCGCAAATACCCGCCCCAATTTGAAGACGGGTAAACGACTTCTGGGAATCCCAATATATAATGACCCGTTCGCCCATTAGCATAGGCAGCTGAGTGGTATTGTGTATTCGAATAATTGCTTCTACTTCCTAAACATTGCATATAACATGTGCCACGGGTGGTTGAAATTAGTTTTATTATGACCACATGACCTGAGTAGATATACTGATCTAGTGAGCGATTTGATAGGCTGAGCTTACATTCAGAGTTTTGCAAAGCGATCAGCCAGGGGTACTGCTAGCTGGGACTGACGTAATCAGCAGCAGCGACCCCTGGCGCGCGAGGATAGTCACTCCTAGATTCCGTACTGATGCTGCTGGTGTGATATTTTGACTCGGGATGCATGTTGGAAAAAAGTCATTAAGTTTATCTCGCTGCATTGGAATACCAATGATGAGGAATTCAGTTTTATCTGCATTTAACTTTAATTTGCTATCGGTCATCCATGAGAAAACATTTTGGAGACAATCGTTGAGTCGGTTTACGGAGTGACTTGTATCGGGCGTGGCCAAGGGAATGTAGATCTGTCTGTCATCTGCATAAAGGTGATGATCCAAGTTATGACTTTGGATTACAGAACTGAGTGGCGTAGTGTAGAGAGTAAAAAGCAAAGGCCCAAGAACGGAACCCTGGGGAATGCCACATGAAGTGGGGAATGAGGTTGAAAAGTAGTTATCTATCTTTATACATTGATGTATATTGGTTAGATATGAAGAAAACCAGGTCAGAGCTGTGCCAGATATGCCATACCACATTGATAAACGTTTGACAAGAGTGTTGTGATCATTGGTATCAAAGGCGGCAGACAGATCAAGCAAAATAAGTGCAGTTACTTTGCCATTATCAATGTTTAATATAACATCATTGTGTACTTTTAGGAGAGAAGTAGAATGAAATTGTTTGTATGATGATTGGAGCACACTGGATAAACAAGTTGAGCTGATATGACACCTTAGACAGCTTGCTACGACTTTCTCAAGATACGCTCACTGACAGCACAGTGTATTTATTTCTCCCCTTCTCCAAAACTGGCAAACGCACGCACACTTCGAAAGTGTAGCCCTGCACTATTACAGTTGTAGTTGAACCTTTTTAGTTGTAGTAAGCCCGAGGGAAGGCTTCACCAACTTACAACCAGTGCCTGGTCTTGAAACCTAGGGACAATTCATTGACCTTACTGCAATTACGGACGTTGATGAACAGTTCAGATTGCATATCCATTTCGTTGCGCGTTCTAAATTCGTGCACCGTCCCATTCAATAGCACCTTGGACGTTGTCTCGTTTTTCTGTTTGATTGCTTCGGTGAAAGTGTATGTTAAACTGACAGATACAACTGCTAACAAACCTGGTTGGCGTGCCATCATTCAATGTACGTCTTAGGTTTGAGATAAAATGACACGATACAGTTGCAAAGGAATTTCGTGTCGAAACGATCGCACACAAATACAATCGCCTAAGACCCGAGAGGTTGCAACTTCAATGGGCTCTAATTGTACGTCGTTAATGTTGCAAATAAATATTTATTATTCCACAAATGGGTGTGAAACGAAGTAATTTTAATCCGTTTGTTGACATTCCTACGACAGCGTAACCTATTGATTTGCACTTTTGTTAAACTATGTCTATGATGTATTGATTGCCTACTTGGTCTTACTTAAGTATTGCATGTGTTGCTATCAAATTAATAATATTATTGGGGTTGTAACAAATTACTGTTGACGATATTAATTATTGTAACGTAATTGGTTAGTATTCGACAGCTTTATTATGTATAATTAATTCACAATTGACCATAATACCAAAATTAAGACCAAAACATGTATTTGCGTTAGATAATGTTAATTATTTCATAATTAAGACCATTTTGTTAACAGTTTGTCTGTACTCAATCGATGGCATAACTATTAGTAACTTGGAATATTGATTTTTCGCACGAAGGTTTCCTCAGATTTGTATATACACACATACCCGCACGAACGCACGCACGCACGCACACACTCACATAATAATAATAGATAACTGCTAATTGTATAACGCTGTGTATCCGGGTATAAAACATGTTCATACATTACACGCACTTAAAATACATAACTGGTAAAACATAATATATACTATGTAATTTAAAATATACATTTTAAAAGAAATAACTTATGTTACATGAAATATTGGATATTATTAGATAAATAAGTATATATACTGACTGGAGTAGGTATTTAACTATCATAATATTAATATTTACTTAATACATCGCCATGTCTATTAATGTTTATAGCACTGTACATGAAATAAAACCGATAACAAATACAAACAGTCGCTGCTTTAAAATTAATCAAGTAATACAAATACACTGTACATAATTAAAATGAAAAAAACATCACGTCAGTGGCGGTATGTATCATAAGTATCAGATATAATTATCAGAAATATATCCAGATTGCTGGTCATATCGTATGTTGCAAGCATAACCAGACTAGACGACCACATTTCTGCCAGTTTCAAACGAACTTCGCACGAAGCAAGGCCGCCATATTGCAGCCATCGTATTAACTATATATTCGAGTATCTTTCTACGATTGCAGAATACAGTTCCGTCACAGGGCTGTCATTGTTCTAATAGTTTATTTGTTGGAAAAGGCGCGGAGGCTGCCATGTTTACTGTTGTACGACGCGTTTGTTTGCCCGGCTATTCGGCGTGGCGGCGCTTGTGCTAAATATAGAATGATGTCATGCAGATATGACGCTTTACTGCCTCAATGCTGGCGAGTGCAATACACAATACCGCTCAGCTACCCGTGCTAATGGGCGAACGGGTCATTATATATTGGGATTCCCAAAAGTCGTTTATCCGTCTTCAAATTGGGGCGGGTATTTGCGCTGTTCTCACGGGTGACACAGTCGCGACTGGCGAAGTCAATTAGTAGTTTAACTCAGCTAACTTTGGCACTTCGCATTTTATGCCAAAACACCACCGAACCTTAAAGTCGACATAACTGAAGGAGAAAAGCGGGCTAAGAGGAACTATTGGAGAAACGACAACAAAAAAGAGAGCACAAGTCAAGGCAAATGAAGAAATTACACTCAACAAGACGCGTCCAACAACGCTGCCAAATCTTATTTTACTTAATTAATCCTCTTCGTGTGGGTTCACACATAAGGCCGACACCAAAGAACGCTGCCAAACCTCCTGGGAATAATGCAGAATGTAGACATCGAATAAGTACTACGTGGTAGCGGAGAACCTGTGTGGACATCACGACAGCAAGCTCATGGCAGGAAGACCAAGAGAAGACATAAATCAGCATCATAACGAAAAACTAAAAAAAGCACTATAATAATAATAAGAACACTTTATAGCGCCATAAATCTAGATAAATCCATTCGGAGGCGCTTAGAATACATAATTATATATATGTATATTTATATATGCAGAACATTAATATGTTACGTAAAATTAAGAATATTAAATTAGTTAAAATAAATTACACTATATATACAAATTATAAAAAAATTAGTTACAGCTAAAGATTATCGTTAAAATTAAAGGTATATTGATAATAAATCAGTAAAAGATTGTGTAAAATTAGTTTTAAAACATGTACAAGATAATAAATAATTATTTAAAAAAATAAACTGACTGGTGGCGCCTATGTTCCGTAAGCAACCCGGACAAGATGGGTTTTCAAAAGTCTTGAAAGTCACAAGGCAACAGGTTGTCTTCATCTCGCTTGGAAGTGAATTCCACAGTCGTGGAGCAGATACCGAGAAAGTTTTGTCGCCGTATCGGCTGTGGGATGGTGGCACGTACAAGTCACTGTTTGTAGTTGAACGCAACACTCGAGTAGCTTTTGTTCATGGAGTAGGTCGGTGATGTAAGCTGGTGCCAGTCCGTGTTGAGCACGAAACGTCAGTAGCACAATTGCGTAATGAATGCGTTGCTTCACGGAAAGCCAGTGAAGTTTCTTGAGTACCGGTGTGATATAGTCCCATCTGTGGCAGCGGACCACCAGCCGAGCAGCAGCATTTTGCATTCTTTGCAGCTTGTTGATTAGGCAGTCGGGGATGTCATATAGCAGACAGTTCGCATAATGAATTCTCGATATAACAAGAGAGTATATAAGACGGACTGCGTCTTTCAGTGTTAGGCACGATCGGATCGACGCAATGTTCCTCAGATGATGGTAGGTTACGCAGAACATGTGCTTTACATGACTGACCATCGACATTTCCGAGTCGAATACAACGCCGATGTTTCTGGCAGTAGGACTTGGCGTTATGTCGCAGTTGCCAATTTTGATCACGGTGATGTTGTGTTTCGCTTGAATGTTTCGTGATGCTAACACAAGTGCGACCGTTTTGTTATCATTCACCTTTAGGGGTCAGCACACTGATAGTTTTCCCATTGGTGACCATGTTAACGTTTTGTCTGATTATAAGAAAACGTGACCTATAAAATGTCTTAAACTTCTCACCTGCTGTTACCATCATCTCATTGACATGCTGGTCGAGTTTAATCAAAATCTAATATTTTTATCTGTATGTATGATACCCGTCAATATTTACAAATGGATGCAGGCAGTAATCTGGCTAAAGGGTCAACTAGCCAAATTGCTGCCAAATACCCTTCCGCTTAGTAAAATCAGCTAAAAATACACCATTTTACTGTCAACAGCTTCTACAATCACATCTAGAAATCTGACTACTCAAATGCACTTATGTCAGAGCAGGTGAATATTGTAAAAAGATAATTTCCCAAAATTAGACCATCCACACGCGGACGTCGTTGATACAGTGCTCAATTCGGCGTACAGACAACATTCTGTTGGTTTCGGTCATCTTAAATTTGAAGTATAGCTGGGTATCGTCCGCGTAGGGATGAAAGCCCAGGTTGTGTCTTCTGATGATATCACCGGTAGGTGCTGTGTACGCAGAGAACAACAGAGGCCCCAGCACCGGTCCTTGAGGGACGCCTCAAGCGACGCTGGTTTTGCGGGAAGCGCTACCTGGTATATCTACTGACTTCGACCGGTCGGTTAGATATGATCGCATCCATGCCAGCACGGAACCAGTCATCCCGAAGCGTTGTTCTAATCGGCTGAGCAGAATTTCATGGTCAACTGTGTCGAAGGCGGCTGACCTGTCAAATAGAACCTGGATGACTCCATACTTCGTGTTTTGCTGTTTGGTTCGTTGTTTGGGTCTGCTGTTTCGCCTTACTCCCTCTACCATAAACACTGCTCGGCCATGTCGGTCAGAACGTGGTCAATCATTTTCCCAAATTGTGGACTGGCATTGGTTGTCTGAAGGGCGTGGACGTAAAACTTAACAACGACAAATCGGTGCCTCCTGCCGCAGTGAGGCACAATCGTGTTCCGTTTCACCAACAGCAGAAGGTCGCGAAGGAAATCGCCAAACTGGAAGCCGCTGACATAATAGAAAAAGTGTCAGGCCCCACAGAGTGGGTATCTAGAGTGGTGAAGCCGCCTAAACCAAAACACCGGAGGCAAACAAGGCCATTCTGCGTACGCGACACCTGACGCCAACCTTAGATGAGCTGATCACAAAGTTCAATGGCGCGACCGTCTTCAGTAAGATCGATCTGCGGTCAGGATATCATCAATTGGTGTTACACCCATCCTGTTGTTACATAACGACATTCTCAACGCATGTGAGCCTGTACCAATACAAGCGACTCTTGTTCGGAATAAACGCAGCCGCTGAGGTATTTCGACTCGAGATTCAGACAGTCATACAAGGGGTGGCAGGAGCCGTCAATATCAGCGACGACATCACGGTCTTGGGTGTTGACCAGAGTGCTCACAACAAAGCACTCAATGACGTGCTAGACAGACTTCAGAATGCGGGACTCACAGCGAACCTGGAGAAATGCGAGTTTGGCAATAGGAAAATTTAGTTTTTACGGACTTGTATTCTCTAGTGAGGGAGTCTCACCCGACCCGAAGAAGGTAGCTGACCTTCAAGAGGCACCCGGCCAAATCAAACAGAGTCGTGAACAGCAGATGGCAAAACATTATGTGAACGCACTAGCTTCCGTTGCAACACCGATTGCACTGACTGTCAAGGAGGTGAAGCGAGAAACGGCCAAAGACGCAACACTTCAGGCTGTCATCAAGCTAGTGCAGACGAGCAAATGGCATGACACTGTGCAGTATCAGGGAACCGGTATCAACTATGAGAGTCTGTGCAACTACAAACAAGTGAGAGACGCCTTGACAGTCAATGAGAGTGCTGATTTGGTGATGTGAGACTACCAAATTGTCATTCCTAGCACTTTACAGAAACGCGTTATCGAACTAGCGCATGCGGGACATCACGGAATGTCCAAAACAAAGGCATTACTACGCTCGAAAGTGTGGTTCCCGGAATCGACGCGGCGGTAGAAGAAACAGTTAAAAGATGCATTCCGTATCAGGCGAATACTACACGTCGAGATACACAACCGCTGACGATGTCGACACTACCAAAAGGTCCATGGCTGGAGATCAGCATAGACTTCTGCGGGCCACTTCCCACAGGAGAATATCTACTAGAAATAGTGGATGAGTTCTCCTGCTCCCCAGTAGTAAAGGTCGTGTGGAGCATCTCAGCAGAGACGGTGATCCCTGAGGTCGACGATGTGTTTAGCCTTCTTAGCTACCCAGAGGTCGTGAAGTCAAACAACGGGCCGCCGTTCAACGGACACGCATGGAAGTCGTTCCTGCAGGAGAACAGTGTACGTCATCGCAAGATGGCCTCAGCCAAACGCTCAGGCAGAGGCTGTCAACAAAACAACTCATGAAAGCACTGAAGGCAGCCAACATCAGTGGCATAGCATGGAGGAACGAGACGCGGCAGTTTTTACGAGCTTATCGATGTACTCCCCATGTGACAACAGCGTTCACTCCGCATTGACTAGTGTTCAGACGATAGCCGTGAGAGACAAGGATGCAGCCGCGAAGCGCCGCATGAAAACACGAGCCGACAAGAGGTCGAGAGCGAAAACGTCAAACCTCAGCGAGGGCGACGTTGTGCTCGCTCGACGACACAAGAAGGGCAAACTGTCCACACCGTTTGACCCAAATCCGTTTGTTGTGATCAGTCGGAAGGGTTCAGTGGTAACTGCTCGTTGCGCTAACGGATCGCGAGTGACGAGAAACACGTCGATGTGTCGCCTACTTCCGTTCGAGTCACCGTTACTTGAAGACGACGTTGAAGACAACTTCGATGACGAGAGCGAGTCGACAGGCATTCCAGAGGCAACGTTGCCTCTGGCGGACGACGACATCCTGTCGTGGTAGGCGAACCGAGAAGATCGTCGCGTCATCGTAAGCTGCCACAACTGCTACTCGAACATATGTAGACACTCGCATATATCACTGACTGTGCCTATATTATACTTCAATACTTCTTTAGTTTATTAGTAACAGTCCGTGTTTGTGACATTTCTTATTTTAGGTAAGGATGTACTATCGCGACAGAAAGTGTGTCGCCACCTATAATACTTAACTGCTATGATTTTTACGAGGACAACAGGGGACGCAACTGATTCTCGTTTCCAGTCCGTTTTGATGCGATAGTTAACGAGATCATACACTTCCGGGGCCCACTTCGTTGTCCGGAATTATCGCTCATTCGATTACAGGCATGGCGTTTTCATTATAATTTTGAGAAAACTACACCACACGGAATGTTAAATTTCAAGGAAAATCAACAGGTTCAGTAGACTGCAGCCGGGTGCCGAGTTTCTCGTACAACAACGAGTGCAAGCGTCGATGAAAGACAAAAGTTACAAGTTAATGGTGTGTCGCCTGTGAAATTGTATCCGCTCACGGCCGGTCTTCGCTCACTCGATCGGTTGTCACGCAGCACTTGTCAGTAAACAGGGAAGATCGCATGTTGTAAATTGTAATCGTCATTGTTAATTAGTTTAAACTTCTTTATTACAGAAATCGAATTGTTAATTATTTATATTTTGGTTATTTAAACTGTTTTGACTTGCACAGTTGCACTTAAAGGTGCTCAATCAGTTCGTTTGCCCATCGCCAATCTGGTTCTTTTATGTTCAGATGTGTAATGTGTGAATAGTTTAACTAGTGCGCACAGTCGGTTTAATAAAAAATGCGTACCTATTTTTTTATCGTCAAAAAAGATTTGTCGTTACAGCGGGTATCGCTGGCGAAAGCCAATTGCGCTGTCTGCCTACTGCGCCACTTCGGTCACGTGCTTTACGCGAGATCGGCATCCCAGGCATTCGAAAACAATAACAACACACGTGCTTTAGCGTATCAAGGTGAAGATTATAATTCCAAAGTGGTTGTACGAAGGTAAGTATTACACTATCGCAGTTAGCAACAAGAACGCGTAGCCGTGTATTAATTCAACGAGAATTGCAATTTGCGAACGTCTACACTGGACTCGAGCCTGTCGAGGCTGACTTTAAAACATTAAGTTATAACTCAAAAGTCTAAGTCTAAGACAGTCACCATATCAGCCAGAGATTCAGTCAGAGAGTGACAACGAGCATAATATTTGATATGTATTGTATTTGGTTACGCAGGATGTTATTCATAAGCTGTTATTCCGACAATACATATTGAGAGTAGATGACGTGAGGGTGCGAAATAACAAGTAACATTGCTTTGGCAGCAGGCCCCTGTTGATCGTGGAAGTAGCTTAGTCAGGGAGCATCCGTAATTTCGTGCAACAGAACGTCAAACACGGGAGTATTATGTTGGTGATCGTAATTATTAAAACATTTTTGTGACTCATGTTTTTGATACTATTACTGCAGAATATTGTTGATTTGCATTGTATTTTATGCAAAATAATTTATATTTTTATATGACAAGCATGATGGTGAAGATTTTATTCAATATAAAAATGTAAACGTGTAAATACATAAAATATAAATACACCTAGAGTACACCACATATAAGGATTACACAAGAAAATGCATGCACTTGTCTCCATTGTGGTCCTTGATGCCTGGCTATAGTGTATGTAATGCATTAATTGGTATCCTGTGATACCTTTCAACTGACATATGCCGGCTGTTCTTATGTATATACAATATATGTATATATGCTCACCACAACAATATACGAATACATAATAATATATGTAACTTGAATTATGATATTGCTAGAGACCACACTGCAACCTATGAATGAGAATGAGAGGAGGCAGAGGAGGGGCTAGAGGCGGCCACCCGGGCCAGGCAAACACAGGGAGGATACATAGTCTGCTGTAGGCCCACATTTGATCAATCCAGGTAATTTCAAATTTATAACAATCAACCACGTATAAGTTATCAACACATTTTAATGTGCACATTTAAATATACCACATTTGTTTTCATACACATTTTAATAAGAACATATTGGGCATGGAAACTAGATTGACTTCTGCACTTGTATATTATACCCATAAGTGTATCAACACACACATATTAATTCACATTTAAACATTATTTAGCATATGGCGATGACTCTGGAATAAGTTTATAAAATAAATTTGTCATTCTTGAAGAAGGTAGACATACGTATTATGAACCTTTGAATACTTGTCGAGGAAAATATATTGTTAGCATCACAATAACACATCATTCTGTCATTTCCAACATTCACCTTGACCATTCAACCTCAGGCTTAAAATGTCAAACATGAATATATGTAGTAGTTACACGTGGCAGACACCGACATGAATTTGTATACTGAAAAAAATATATATAAATGCGCTTTACTGATGCTTTAGTGATTACCAGAATTCAAATCAGTCTATAATATTGACTAAGATCGGGCGTCACTGTAATGAAATTGAACAATTTTAAATTCATGTAATGACAATGAACATCTAGTAAAAAAAATTGTTAAAATTGTTCACCGTTTTGAAAAATTGCATATTCCACTAATGTCTGCATGCTGTATCAAGCCACCCCTCCCCGGAACAACCCTGGTAAACATTGACTGTTCCTAAGATATCAACATGTATAGATGCAGCTGTTGTAGAACATTTCTTGCTGCCCTTTTTCTTTTGAAATGCCGCATGTCATACATGAAACATTATTTTATATATACTGATTATGACAATGAACACTCCATAATTATTTACTCCCAACACTACTATGATGCCTGTTTTTGTTTACTGAATATGCTTTTTTTACAGGAGATTGAACTAGTGTGCTTAGTACCATTAGCTCTCCAAGTTAATATGGCATACTGGGCAGTTGTATTTGTCCAGGATCTCGGACAAGATTCTACAGCCATGCAACATGCTGCATATTAACAGTTTGTCATATGAATGTCCACTGAGTGATCCCAATTGTGTCGTGTTGAATCCGTGACAGATTCCCCAGTGCCGATGGGGTGTACACTGGCTTCCTGATCAGTCAGTTAGCTTGACTGACTGGAAACCAATGTAGAATGCAAGTTGCTCGACATAAGAATGTGGTGACGCCTGACTAGCTCTGCAGTTGGTGATGGAACGGTGGGTGCCAGTGTCTGCAGATATGGCAACAACTTTCGATGCTGTCAGACAGGTTCAGTGTCGAGCATTCTTCGGTGAACTGCATCGGTTTAGATATCGATGACATCACTGTATGTTTTCGCTGTTTTTTATGGTACTGCGTACCAGCTTCCTGACGTTTTGCTGTACGTCTGCATCTACCTATACCGGAGACAAAGTGATAATTCGGATGGCTCTGACATGTATGATATTTTTATATGTGACGACACATTTATCAAAAGTCAATAATACAAGGTATTTGTATTCAATTCAACTATAACTTTTAGCCATGTCCATGACAAAAATACATTAATTATCCAGAATTGATACAGTGCTAGGGTTTCATTGTCTTTGTGTTACTGATAGTCAATGCCAACCAGCTGAGTTCTTGCAACATACACCACTATTTACTATTTTTTGCGAGTTGTAAACATACCAAGCATTGCATAAACTACAACATTTTAGAATTTTATATACTGTTGATGTTTAAAAAAAAATCATAATATAGTTATTTTTATTTGATATATACATATTAAATTTGTTCAACTAAACATCTTCCTAAGTAATTTTTTCTCATTGGTTTACATTTTATGAGCATTAAATATAAAAATGTATTGTTAAATACACATAATTGTTTAGTCACTAATTTTGTGAGTTGTACATCTAGCATTTGATATCACATGTACTAGTGTTGTTTTTTGTAACAAAGAATTGTAATAAAAGTACTGTTTGTTTTGTTATATGTACCTGACATTTTTTCAACCTCTTCCTAATTTTTGATTCTATTGTTGCTTTGCATTTTATGTGTGATATTAAAAATTAGTACATTATACACATCAAGTGCAATGATTGTACCTGTAGTTGTATTGTGCTTTTCATAATTTTGTAGTCATATAATATTATATAATATTATATATGTATGTATATGTAAATATATATATGTGTGTGTTTACATGTGGTGTGTAACTTGTAAACGTTTTAATTTCATTAATAGGTAAAACAATATTTTGCACGATAATTTGCCCAATGTCATTTGTCCAGCATTCAAGTGTGAAAAGGTAATTTGCCCAGTTGTGAAAAAAATTACAATAAATGATGTGAGAGTGGCAAAGTTATTATTGTATATATTGTAAAATTGTAGTATATAACAAATAAATAGACAATTTACAAGTATCAAAGCCAACAATGTGAAACAATTTGGATTGTGCACCATCCAATTGCCAACATAATTAACTACCTGTAAGTGCAGATAGAACATAGGTGGGCTGGAAAGAAGGTCACAGGAAATAAAGTCACAAAGTAATTTTATTCAAAAAATATAAAATAAATAAAAAGTTTAGCAATTTTTCACTGATAGTACTAGCGACATTAAGTTATTTTGATTTCTGAACACACGGATAAAGTCATAATATCTACAATAATGTATATTCATATGCGATGGAACGTCGCGGAACGTCAATCGAAGATGGAATTAAGATGGCGGACGATGACAGCTTTGTTTTGGCTGTTCCAGCTATTGAACACACAGTCGTGTGTGTGATGTGTGTGTGTGTGTTTGCTTGCTGATAAATTCAATATTACTAACCTGTCCAGAAGAAACTTGCCGAATGCTGCATCATTTTTCACGCCAGCCGTTTCTTTCGTTCGGTTTCACAAATCCATAACCTTTCCAATATACACCTTTGTACGCGGATAATCTCTTTGTCTTCCCGCTCTCACCCTCGTTTTAGCCGAGTCGGTGACATATATCCGTGGGCGTCCCTTCATCGCAGATAAAATTATCGAGCTATCACTTGTACAAAAAATGGATGGCGACTCGTAAATACGCAATGTTGACTGAATCCATTCACCGAAAGGTGAGGTCAAAGGCCGATGTCGCCGCATATTTCCGTTCACGTGACTATTACACGAGAGGTCTATCTCAGACCACATAGATACGTGTCTTGATATTCAGTTAGGACTAACCAAAAATCAAAATCATTTTATTGTTAATTTCACTAAAAACGAAGTAAAGCCTACGTACAAATGAACCAGTCTATTAATAAGGAATACTTGATACGTTTACGTTTCGTGAAATTAGTCTGAAACGTTTATTTCTGTATGAGTGAGACAAATAATAATTGTATAGTGTTCTAGAATGTGTTCCCTTAAACCCCATTTGTAAAGATGCATTATATTCATAGATCACGTACATTGGACAAATACATAGTTAAATGATGTTTACGATTGTTCACATACAACTTCGGCCTCATCATCAGTACCCTCTACACTTGCTTTGCGAGTTTGTTTCTTAGTTCTCGTAAAAGGGGCTCCCTTTTCACATCCACAGCTTTTGGAAACTTTCTCTTCCCAACCTCGCCATGTTCTCCACCCTGAAAGAACCAGTATATTCAATCAACTGTTAGAAACACAATCTATAGATTACGGACGATTCTTCAGTAAACGTGCATAGTTAATATGATTCATGTTCACGTATTTTAACGTCATTGTTCCAACAGGTGATCGCCAAATGTCATATTGTTTTGTAAGAGGGTAATATATGATATCGTTCCCGCAAGGCGTTTTTGGCATTTAAAAGCATAACTAACAAAATATAATTATATATATATATATATATATTGGCAAGCAAGGGACTGAAGCTAAAATTAGGTTAGTTTTGGATTTTATTAGTTTAAGCATGTGTGCTCATAAAGCAATATCGTGTTGCTAATTATTTTACCTTAGGAGCGCACCGCTCCTAACTCCAAATATTAAAGGGAATAAAAACATATATGGCTTGAATTCATGTTAAATTACATCCTGCTATATATTTCCATGTCCACCAAGCCAAAAACAATCAAAAAAATCAATCAATTAGAAATTCCACATTTAATGCTGTACATCCGGACATTTTCGAATATGCATATTTTTGGCGCGCTTTTCGGGATGCCGAGATGTGACGTCACTTATGACCCACACTCGCATCAGGCCGACCCTTTCCATGCATTCAGAGCATGTTTATAAGTATAGCTTTTGGGTCGAAACGAGCGTCAGAATGAGTTATTGTGCAATATTCCGCTGAAATACAAACACTAGTCATCATAGAGGAACAAGCAGTTATCTTACCGTTCCACTTGAATCGAATTTTATTCAAAATAATGAATGCGAATGTGCCTACAAGTCGACTAGGTTTCGCCGAGCTTGGGCTCGTTTTCAGAATAATTATATCGAATGCAATCAACGAGAGATAATCTACACCAATAAACATACATAGCAAACATATATCGTATCCAGCTACAGAAAGTAACGTGTATAATCTCATAATATCACTAGAATATCGATGTATGAAGGAGGAGTTGTATCATAACAACTTAAATCAGTGAGTGAATTTCTGTCGGATGCTAGCTGACTTAGTAAAGGCGTTGGTTCCTCAGCATTTATTTTGCAATCGGGTGACGCCGGTTCAAACCCCACATCAAACCGTTGATTTTTTTACACTTTTTTTGGTTTATGTTTTCGCGAAGTAATATAAACCAAATCACTTTTATACTATGATGCACTGTTTGTAAATATTTTGGTAGTAATTATTTATTCGCCACAAAAATGAAAATATGGTAATTATATATAACGCGATGTTTCTAAATTTTATTTATCCAGACAGATCACCATTTGTTTTCACATATATAATTACAATATATTACCGTACAATGTATATACAATTAATAAATTATATATCCATTACATTATATTTGTTTGGATGAATAAAATTTAGAAAAATCGTTATATAATTCCCATATTTTCATTTTTGTGGCGAATAAATAATTACTACCAAAATATTTATAAACAGTGCATCATAGTATAAAAATGATTTGGTTTATATTAGTTCGTGAAAACATAAAACAAAAAAGTGTAAAAAAATCAATGGTTTGGTGTGGGGTTTGAACCGGCGTCGCCCGATTGCAAAATAAACGCTAAGGAACCAACGCTTTTACAAACCGAGCTAACAAGAACGGTAGAAATTTACTGATTGATTTAAGTTGTTATGATAAATTGAACAACTCCTCCTTCATACATCAATATTCTAGTGATATTATGAGATTATACACGTTACTTTCTGTAGCTGGATACGATATATGTTTGCTATGTATGTTTATTGGTGTAGATTATCTCTCGTTGGTTGCATTCGATATAATTATTCTGTAAAGGCGAAACCTAGTTGACTTGTAGGCACATTCGCATTCATTGTTTTGAATAAAATTCGATTCATGTGGAACGGTAAGATAACTGCTTGTTCGTCTATGAAGACTAGTGTTTGTATTTCATCGGAATATTGCACAATAACTCATTCTGACGCTCGTTTCGACCCAAAAGCTATACTTGTAAACATGCTCTGAATGCATGGAAAGGGTCGGCCTGATGCGAATGTGGGTCATAAGTGACGTCCCGATACCACGTGATCGCCTAGCTCATTAAATTTTATTTTCCGCGGGAATCGCTACACAGACGGGTTTAAAATCGAATTGATGCTACAAATGTATTTTTCTGTATTTTTTAGTGTTGTCAAATGTTACATACAAGGTTAAACTGTGTGTACACATGGAAAAAGGATTTTAGCTAATGCCTTATTTTTATTTCCTTTAACTTCAAGGCCTGGGTCGTTTTTAACAGTGATTTAAGTTGGTCGAGTTCTTACCTGTTCCTCTTCAATTTTAATGTTAAGGAATAACCTGCAAGGATAACTAATCATTAATTGTTTTGAGTAGAGTAAACGTAATTGAAAGCAATATCTGAATCACGTATTCCCTCTAAAATAAACATTAATTCCTTGGCAATGTACAAACATGCATTTTGTGATCCACGTTGGGAAAATATCCAAAATAACATTATTTAACACCAACCACAAAAGGTTTAAGGTCATCTGATGGTAAAGCTCTATTCTACACACTGCCAAGCATGGGGCTATGCATATTACAAATTGAATGCATGAATACGTATCAACCGGTAAGTAGTTTACATCGATATTGTGTGTTACATTAATGTAATCAGTAAGACTATCCATATTATTCAGTACATGTAACTACCAATAAACAATGACAATGAATATAGTTTATTTTGGTCAGTACGTACAAAAACCAATAGTAAAATAATATACATCGTAAAGTATATGTTGATACATAATATATGCACATCAACGTGAAGACATTCCTGGTGTAATTTGTTAACAAATGAAAACTACTATATATCATAATAGTCAATATTTACATTTGTTGAAAAGAAAATTGATTCGATATTACTGTACTGACCAGGGAGACTCTCACTAAGACCACAAAGTCGCTATCGTGAGAGCCACCCTTAAATATTACAGCGTTGGATTCATCAGTAATTATTTAATTAAAGAGTTCAATTCAAAGCTAATATTCATCGTTTTTATGACAAACTGAGAGAAAGAAACGAAGCGAAGAACAAAAGGAGGGTTTGCAGCTACGTATGAGTATGTATGTGTGTACGTACGGATATAGAATAAACATCATAATTATGGCAATTGGTGCAACAATATAATATACTCTAACAAATTCATATATGCAATATATATGTATATCTTGCAGTTATTCATATCCACGATCTATTAAACCCTATATACCTATTTGGTGACCATGTTAACGTTTTGTCTGATTATAAGAAAACGTGACCTCCAAAATGTCTTAAACTTCTCACCTGCAGTTATCATCATCGTATTAACATGCTGATAGATTTTAACAAAAATTGCATACTTCTAGCTCTCGTAAAATGCATGTATGTGTGACACCCGTCAATATTTACAAATGCCGGCAAGAATTAATCCGCAAACAGGCCACATAGGCAAATTGCTGCCAAATATTCTTCCGCTTATTCAAATCATCTAGAAATCCACCATTTTACAGTCAACACCTTCTACAATCACACATGAAAATCCACCTACTCAAATGCACTTATGTCACAGCATGCGAATTTTGTAAAAAAAATCATTTCTCAAAAATACACTGCACTTTTCTGTAACCAAACAGGAAGTCTAAATAGAACAAGACCCCGACTGTAGTCATGCGGTGTAGGCAATAAGTTCCGTGCTGAAAGTCAGCGGAAGTATGCCTTCTGCGCATGCACGTGCAAAACGTAAATATAGCTCTGTGTATCTTATGGCTTCGACACACAGAGAGGTGCAGTCTTCAGCGCTATTTATATGCACAGTGGGTGCCGTCCAGAGGAGGTTGGCAGGCTCTGGTCATGCGCACTAAATGCTCACTCGGTAGGTTTTTGAGGCTCTTTTTCAATTGCTGCATGTTATACATTTATGTATGTATCTGGTGACGAATTCACTTATTAATAACCAAGGGAGCGAACCAGTGTAACCGTCATGTTTTGTTAGGATCTGAATAGTTAATATTCGTAAGTAGAATTTGAGTGACGCGAGAGCACGGACATTTTCGAAAAAAATCAAATTGCAAAATACTCATCTATTGTTACATATACAAACGCCATTTAAGCGCCCTCATATTCTTTATAAACTGTAGAATCTAAGTTTGAAAAAGAACCAGAACTTTTAGTTATCAATTTGGCAAATGCATTCCCCTTTATCGCTCACGTTAACTAGCGCGGTGTTTCGTATTTGGAAAATATTTGCTATAGGATTATTGTTGCAAGTAATAGACGCTGTTTTCACGTGGTTGACACTATACTGTACATGTCGTACTATGCATAATGAAATTACTGAGTGAATTTGTAATTTTCATTCATAACAGTGAACATGAACGTATGGCAAGGCTTACAGACTACAGTATACTGTTTACACTGCATTACAAAGGGTCAACAGAAGGCCTACACGGAAGGAATCGAAGTTGCGTAGCTGTCAGTGTCATCAAATGTAGTCTGTAGCCTTAGGGTAGTTCTACGGAATGGATACTTCTACACCAAAATGTGACAGTAATGTAAATTAATTCGCATGTATGTTATATTATTTTAATTCTTTTTCATTTATTAGTTTTAATAAAGTTAATCATATTAAATACGGTATTGCATATATAATGTTGCATATATTTATGATATATATGCATTAAGCACAGGGCATATGATTGGCAAAAGTAATCTAATTAACTATTTATTACCGCTTTACATTGGAAATTGATTTCAAATAAACAGCATGTTAAACTTATAATATACAGTTGTGGATGCAGAACGACTCCTGTCCCATGGAGTTGCATCCTTCGTGGAAGAAAACAACTACAACACTGAGGCCGAATGTGTACGACATATAGCTGATTGGCATGAAGCACCCGACGGGCATGGACTCTCAGAGGAACAACGATGTCGATACACCTCGGTATGCTCGATTATTTGGTGAAGGATTGGATGCCATGGATCGACCATGACAACCGTGACTACAGCCTTATTGACATAATCAGGTAACTGCAACTACATCGGAACCTTGCTATAAAGGTCATCCTTGGGACTGGGCAAAAGGTAACCTGAGTGACGAGGTGACCATGTTAGCGAGACTAATTTCCTATACTTTACTGTTATAAAAATAATTTTGGACTATCCTATGTTGACTTTACTTGCGAGGTGGCTGTATTACCGAGGTGACCGTAAAGCGAGGTTCGACTGTATTACGACAAAGCTGTTTAATAAGAACTTTGATATGCACAAATTTGCCATTTAATATTAAAGTATTTTTGGATAGTAATTGTTTATTTTAAGTAGAAAAAAGTACATAACATTAGGATGTACTGGTATAATATAATAATTTTATATTCATATCAAGTTCATTTTTTTATTAGAGAACTTTTTTGCCCATGTGACATTGCTCATTCCCTGTATGAGCTTTGAAATGTAATTGCACAATATAAACAAAATATACAGAAATTCATGGTAATAAAACACATTGTTTCTGAGTAATGGAACAGACAACCTTGCTTTAGATTGTATTTTATAATATGACACTATGAATGTACCTAAAATGGTAAATTATGTTAAACGCTAACATGTAAACTTGACTAGCATCAATTCGTTTATACATAACAAGTTGGGGTTGATTTCAAAACACTGATGTACAACAATACATACATATTTTACCATAAGAAATGACAAAAATTCCCACAGGTTTCTTGAGGATAATTCAATGTAAGCTACGGACTAACGAGTAGAGGGGAGATGAGTTTTGTTAAATGACATTCTTTCTTAAAGATGTTTTGTAGTCATCTTTAACTATACTTAATATGTTTGTTATACTTTCATATTTTCAGTGAGTTTTGTAAGAAAATAGACCCACAGCTGCAGTTTTACTCTAAGACTGCAAATGAGCGGTACCGAGAGGAAGAGGTAGACTTCAATGCTGAAGTAAATGTCCCTGTGAATGTAACACCCGAGAATCATCCTCTGCGACTACACCGACCGGTGCGCAACAGACGGGAAGTTGGCTCAATCTTCTTGGCAAATCGAGTGTACATGCCAACTGGTTACAGCAGCCACATCTACAGGAAATCGAGTGCCACAAAAATAGGTCGTTGTGGCAGGTTCAATAAACATAGATGTAACATGATACAGTACTATTGACTATGTTTCTGTGTATTACTGTATTACATATTGGACAGGAACAACTAACCTGGGGGTATTTCACATTTTGGTAGCTTAACAATGTTCCATTTGCACAGCAGTGTGATAATATTGTAGTTTTAATAAAATTTGAGCACAAACCCCAAGTTTACACATTAAGACATTGTCATGTTAAACTTAAATCACAAACAACATAAGCGAAGCTATCTTACAGTTATATATTAACATTCAACAACAATTTAAAAGATACCAGGTGTTTTATTAGAGTGTATGAGCATGGAAAACAGGAGTGTAAAGGTAAAGAGGAATACGTCAATTGTATAGCGTTTCAAAATTAATGTTTTTCTTTATAATGTTAACATGCCAAACATTCGGAAAACATGTTAAACTTAAAAACCATATAAAATTGTATAAAAACTATTTGTATGGGACAAGAATGCTATTCTCTAATATAACCATCAAGCGATTTTCTTCCAAACTAGTTTGAACACAGATTGCAAAATCACTGATATAGTAAATAAATAAGTTAACAGACATCATTACCACATTTCAGAAAGTAATACGACAAACCCTTAACACTGATAATGTTTCTTATTTTTTTTAAATATAAACAAGCCTCTATATATAACATATTTAAGTGTGTGGTGCCTTTTGTCAATTGACTCTGTACTATTTTTATTAATAATAGTTTGTGAATTTCTAAATTTGTTACCGTAAATGTTACCAAAATGCATCTGTTAAATAAAATTACTTGTGTAGAAATATTACACGTTGGCCATAATGAATGAGCATTTCGGTTTTTGATTGTAAGAAAAAGAGGGACATTTCGGTGGCCATTTCCAAGTTTTCAAAAATGCAGATATAAGCTGTCAGCAAAGACTTTCCCTGCTGAGGTCGGTATTGACCAATAATTTTGTCAATTTTTTGTGGAGCAAAGTGTTTTGTTAAAATACCCTTTATGCACTCTAGGCAAATCCTGTCTGGTATATAGCCAATAGACTGAGAGACACCAGGCATATGTACTCTGATAAAAATAGCATTCTTGTCCTTTATATTGTCTGGCTCTGGTTCCAGAAAGACCGTAAGGTCTCCCATTTTTTCGCCAAACATACAGACTTTCTGGAGCAGCAGCTGAAAGTGATAAAAAAAACTTCCAGCACAACGAATGACTATACATCAACCTCCTCACGCTCACACTCAACACTGGACTCATCATCTCTGTTCGAATGATCATGGGACAAGTTGCTACGACCTGGTTCACATGTATTCGACGACCCAACAGAAAAGTCAAGCAATATGGTTGTGCATATCTAGAAACAGTTGCATCAAGTCTTAAAGTCGGGAAAAGGAGCTCCATGAATTGGATGTAAATCTGATGGAAGACTTGTTGAAGCAGCTACCCATGGTCCTCCTGCAGATGGGATCACCTCCATTGCTGCAACCAGTTGCGCTTCCATCATCTGGCTATCTTCTTTCCACTGCAATAAAAAATAATTTGCTGTACCAAAAAAGGACACCATTGTTGATTTTTGTGTTAATGGTCATTGACAGTGATAATGTACTGACATACGTCTACCGCAATGTGTTGTCACCAACAAACAGGGATAATGTACTATTATACGTCATTGCAATGTGTTGTCACCAATTGACAATGGTAATTTATTGTCATTCACCTACTACAATGTGTTGTCACCAACTGACAGTGATAGTGTATTGTCACCAATTGACAATGGTAATTTATTGTCATTCACCTACTACAATGTTTTGTCACCACCTGACAGTGATAATTTACTGTCATACGTCCACTGCAATGTGTTGTCACCAACAAACAGGGATAATGTACTGTCATACGTCTATTGCAATAGATACCAGTCAGCCGTGGAAGGAGGATTTACTTATATAGATGAATTAATGCAAGCCTAGTTTTGTTGACAGATTAAACCATATAACAACATATGAAACATTATAATAACACACATTATTATAATATATATTTATACAGTAGAGCATAAAAAATATAATGTACAAAACAGAATGAATCATCATCACATATTATTTTCTATAACTTCACTTACATGATGCCATATACAAATGACACATTTTTGGGTACCACAGCCTTTTTTATTATATATGCCAGTGAAAACAGAAACAGTTTTTTGTCACGAAATCGTGATCCCAAACTTGTCGTGTAATGTACTGCTTGATTATTTCAAGTCATGCTTTAGATGTCATTATAATTCAAGGTGTAGGGCTGTAGTAAATACATAAATCAGCCATCATGATAATTTAGATTATCTAAGACGTGGTGGTCATCCAAACACTTACTATTAAATCATAAGGGCATGTCTATTTAAAAAAAAATACAATCAAGAGTGTTTCTTTTTGCTTGGTCTCAAATTATCATAACTATTGTACAACAGTTTACAAGTGTATGTTTTCTGTATTATTTCATTCTCATTTACGATTATGTTTTTTTCTTTATACATTATGCGTACTAATAAATGTATATGTTGAATAAATCATGTAGTTGTTGAAGCCATTATGTAAACCCATTCCTGACTCTGTACACCCTATACTGTAGCTAAACTGTACACCTAGACCAGTAGTTCTCAAAAGTGTTTGTGTCATTATTGTTACAGTTTCAGGATAGAAATTCACCACAGCACCTGAATGTTGCTGGAGTCCCAGAAGCTCTGTCTGAGCAGTATCATTGTCATCAGGTGTAGGTGTCAGTGGGGCATTGAATGGGCCACTTAGTACTAGCCTATATGTTTAACTCAGTGTTTCACAGAATTATCTTACAACCTCTGAGTTCTAATATTGTTTCCAGCATGACAAAGATACCCAAATAAATCTTGCGCCTCCAATTTTATGAATTATGGTTTTGAATTTATCAAAAAGAAATATATAATCAAAACTTTCCATTGGAGTTAAAAGTTCCTAAATTTGAGCAGCCGAACATATCAATGAGGTAGGTCAGTTGTAATTCTCAACCATGTTTTGGCCAAGTTGAGAGAAGTTTCATTTTGTTTGTGATACCCGTAAAAGCTAGATTTCCTCTCTAACGGCCTTTGTACGTGTCACAATGTCAGCTAATCGACTTGTGTGTAGAATAGAAATATATCATGAACAGAGTTCACAGGTTCTTAAAACGGTGCAAATTGGGGGCATTTGTTTCCAGGGGATATCCTCTTTCCATACTCCCACCTTTCAGCTTCAAGATAGTATCCTTTGCAATAGAAATGTCAGTTTTTCAACACTTTTCTCCTCCAAAACATGGTTGATCATGCCTTAGGCAAAAAGTACAATAAGCTGATCCCCAATTATACAATGACAGTACCATCAGAAGAGATCCCTGAAATTGCCAAACGACCCCCAGGCCCAGGGGGTTATGACCCCAGTTTGAGAACCACTGGCCTAGGCTATATGATAATTGTTATAGGATAATAATGCCAATATTATAGTATTATAAATCCCTTATTTGTCAGGTTTGCCAAGCCCAAGGCATGAGCCTACAACTTTATCTGTAAGATTTTTCTTAATTTTCCTACAACTTTTATGTTTCTTTGTTTATATTACAACACCTTCACGTGCCATAACCAAACAACTATTATACGTAGTACATACTGGCTTAACCTTATTTCCATTGGTGCTGGCACTTTTGCATGTATGGTCCTAGGGGGCTGAAATTGTATATGTGATCTGGCGGATCCATTCGGGTGGTTTATAGTGTTGATTTTTTTTCAAAATTCGTCCGGGTGGGATCTTTATGCTTTAAATGCATTATGTGTATCTTCTGTATTCATCATGTGTTTAAACACACTAATCGTGTTCCAAACTGTACGGTCGTGTTCAGCACCGGAAGGGCATTTAGGTCACTGGAGTAACGGTCAAATGATTAATTATGTGGAGTAACAATCAAAATGATTAATTATGTAACCCAGTCCCGCTTATTTTGTACTTACTTACGTACTTATTCTCTTCGTGCCGTGTGGCACATAAGCCTCGCACAAGATCTCGCCAGATCCCTCTGTCTTGGACTTTCCTTGCTGTTGTGCCCCAGGTCAGCCCGGCAGTCCTTAGTTCTTCTTCAACCCGCATACTTCTGGCACGGGGTCAAAGTTGATCAGTCTCTTCGGGTCACATTTTTCATTGCGGGTTGCATTTTGTACTGCTCTTGCACAGTATGCAAAAAGGAACCGCAACATACTATCAGGCCGGAACTTACTACTGGACTGTTACACCCTCACGTATTCCCTGTAGTGGGCAAGCTGTTCGCTATCAAACCTGCTGGATTAACCGCCTGGAAGATCATTCATCGTTTTCCATGCCTCTACTGGGCAAATGCTTGATATCAGTTTCATACATTCCTCAATATTTTATAAGTTAACTAGTCTCAATACTGTAAATTATGCTTTACTGCCTTTAGAAACCCGTTCAAAATTACCAACGTAACATACCGTAGGCATAGAAAAACGCACAAAACCACAATACTCAATAATGTAACTATTACGTACGTACGTACGTACATATTAACTATCACGTACGTACATATTAACTATCACGTACGTACATATTAACTATCACGTACGTAATTTATAATTATCACGTACGTACGTGTTAAAATACATGTCATGTCCCCTATGGGGCTTTCTTAGTACAGCGTTTACAGCAGGAAATTATTATTAAGAGGTTAAACTATTTGAAAATGCGTGGGGGTGTCACAGCTTTACTGAAATAATGCAATATTAACTAAAACATTTCCGTCTGGCACGAAACCAATATGTAATGTGTGTCACTGGTCACGAAGAAGCATCAGGGTCGTGTCTCAATATGTCAGCCGCCGGGAACTGTAAGATTTCACTAGAATCTCCCACTTTTAAAATCCATTCTCTACAGTCGCGATTGTTGTGTTCTGTTACTTTAACAGTGTGCCTGTACTTCAAAAGTACTTGATCACCTGACGTCAGCGTCCTTCTGGAGTGAAACGTGGCTCCGCCATGATGCTGTATTACAGTCAGTTCAACGTTACGATAGTCTATGTTGTTTGTGATATTTCCGTGTTGTCGACATAACATAATTTGGCGACGAGGATGGGATAAGCAAGTTTACCGCCCCCTCCCCCCACAAGCGTTTCTTGCTTCGCCAGGCGAGCCCACGGTGCCATGGAATGGATGGTACGTGAATTTCCAGACATATCTTGTGGCCAGCGGCCTTGACGGCGCGAATGTAGCCGAGGCCCGTGGTCGAGCTATACTAATCCACTGCCTAGGAACAAAGGGGCAGCGAGTGTTTGCTTCATTGGCAAACACGGACACGTACGACAATTCCGTAACAGCGTTACGGGATCATTTCGGCCCGAAGAGGAGTGTCATGATGGAGCGATATGTTTCGCCAACGCTCACAACGTCCGGACGAAAACGTGCGAGCGTACATAACGGCGCTGCGTGAACTGGTAATGAACGGTAGTTTTGGGGATCTCACAGAAGAACTGATTCGTGATCAGTTGATATAGAAAACCAGCAATCCGCGAGTTAGGGAACGACTGCTAATGGAACCGGACACTCTCACATTAGCCAAAGCCCTGACACTGGCGTCTAATATCGAAGTTGGTGTAACCGAAAGCACACGCATTCAGAGACAGGATGAACCTACAACTGACAAGTTCAAGTTGGAGACACCAAGACAACCTTCTAAGGTACAAACAATCGGAAAGAAACAAAACAGAGGTAGAAGCAACCACGCGCATGTGCGTCAAGCATGTGGCAACTGTGGTTATAACTCTCATGCCACAGTAATTCCTAGATGCCCTGCCATAGGACAGAAATGTCGGTTGTGCTCCAAAATGAACCATTTTCAGAAATGTTGCCTGTCTGCAAATCGGGGTATAGTCGGGCAAATTCACCAGTCGAACAAAACTGGTGAACCAGATACAATGATCTTCACAGTTAATTCAGTGAGCGGCGCATCGAAACCATTCACGACGTGTGGTCTGTTGCTGGCAGACACACCAGTGACGCTAGTAATGGACACAGGGGCAAAGGTGTCAATACTCAGCGACTCGGTGTACAGGAAACATTTCCAGGCTTATCCCCTGTGCAAACATGACAAAACATTATCGGCTTACGACGGTACGAAAATCCCATTGAATGGGATTGTCCACCTACCAGTGACATACCAGTCAGAAAATGTGAGGAGTTTCCCATTCTATGTCACACAGACCGGATCTAGCCTAATGGGAATATATTTGTTTAACCGTCTCGGATTCACAAGGAATGGCACTGCCATTCAGTCAGTTCACAGTGTTGCTGTCTTTCCCACAGTTTTCTACGGGTTTGTGAATATTGCAAAGTCTGTACACCGCCCCCGAGTCAACCCAGAAGTTAAACCTGTGTCACAAGGTTTACGTCGTCTTCCACTCTCAGTGCGTGACGAAGTGTCGCATGAACTTAAACGTCTACAAAAAGATGGCATGCGAAATAAGACTGTGTGTTTACCTGAAAGCTGTAAACAAGACCATCATTCCGAACAAGTATCCACTTCCAACAATGGAGGAACTGTTTGCCGATTTTCACCACTCAACAGTCTTCACCAAGCTGGACATGAGACGAAGCTATCTGCAGATCCCCATGGCTGAAGATAGAAAGTCCTTGGCAGCATTCATCACACATGAGGGAGTTTTTCAGTACTGTAGGATGCCGTATGGACTTAGTTCAGCACCTAGTGCCTTCCAGAAGATTGTGTCTTCTGCACTGAAGGGGATAGATGGTTGCATCAACCTCCTGGACGACACTGTCATCCATGGACACACACATGAACAGCATGACACACAACTGCAGCTAGTGCTTAACAGGCTGGCTGAATATCACAGCACACTTAATCGTGAGAAGTGTTAGTTTGCCAAGACAGAAATCGACTTCCTGGGATACCATGTGTTCTCCAAGGGTGTCCTACCACTACACTCCAACGTGAAAGGTATTGAGGATCTACCAGAACCGACCAATACAAAATAAGTTGCTTCCTTTCAGGGCACGACGAATTTCTACCTCAAATTTGTCCCACACTACTCGGAAACTGCTGAGCCACTTAGACGACTACTGGTCATACTCACCAATGTGCCGCCGCATGATAAAAAATCATTATACACCAATGTGTTTATCATACACCAAAACTTTCAGGAAATGACAATACGATTGTAAATCCAGTAAATCTTCTGAAAAACTGTTGTTGGTCACGTGGTGCTTTGTAAATGGCGGCCATCTTGTTTTAGTGCTTATTTTTACGGTAAGCACTTTCTATTCTATGTAACATATATGTATATATATACACTATATATAACATATATTATAAATAAATAAATATATATGATGTGCAATATAATAATTGTTGTACAAACATGCATGCAACATCTCAGATTCTTTTCTGATATTTATTAATTATTGAAATATAAATATATATTCAGGCCTACCCTTTGAAACGCTGTCACGTATGCACATTTCCTTAGGGCTGACACGTTGTGGGGACTAACATTATTATTATTATTACTAGTAGCATTTCTATAGTGCCATATCTCCGGGACCAGCCGTTCATAGGCGCGTACAAACATTATAAAACATACATGGAAACAAATGTAAAAATATATATGTATAAGGATGCCGGTAAATATAATAATTATAAAGATTTACGAGATTGTATATATATATATAATATGACAAAAATGCATGACATATTTGCACAGATATTAAGATAATTCAATAAAAAATATATTATAATATATAAAATTGTATTAAAAGATAAATAATAATAAATAAATTAAAATATATTATGTAATAGAAATAAATTAATTGATTAAATACATGTTCATAAAAAGTGTCCTACAGCACAGTTCTTCAGTCGAAGTACGCCTGCTTAAATATATAAGTTTTAAGGCAAGTTTTGAATTTATTCAAAGTGTCTATTTGACGAACGTTTATTGGCAGAGCGTTCCAGAGCGTAGGTCCAGACACGGAGAAAGCTCGTCTGCCGTAGCCCTCTAAGTTGTAGCGCGGGACTACAAGTAGAGGTAGATCAGCAGTTCGGAGGTTGCGGGTGGGCGTATACGATATTATAAGACCTTTGATATACGCTGGAGCAAGACCACGTAAAGCCGTGAAAACAAGGACCAGCAGTTTGTACTGGATACGCCAGCGAACTGGAAGCCAGTGCAGTTCGACCAGCACAGGTGTTATGTGTTGGTGCTTTCGGTGTCTTGAGATAAGTCTTGCCGCCGAGTTCCGTACCATCTGCAACTTGTTCATAAGTGCCTCGGTGATGCCGTACAGGACCGCGTTACTATAGTCCAGCGGCGATGTCACCAGGGCGTGGACGAGTGTTTTACACGCATCAGTAGTAAGACAATGTCTTATTTTTGAAATTGCGTAGAGGTGGTAGTACGCTGACTTGCACATCCGTGACACGTGTGACGACATTGTTAGTCCAGTGTCGATTGTAACCACGATGTTGCGAATGGTCGGTGACGGAATAATGTTGCATTCGCATACACTAACACACGAAACGTCATGCAGGTGTTTACGATTTGGTGCCGTGATAATAATAGCCTCGGTCTTGTTTTCGTTCAGCAGTAGATTGTAGTCTGACATCCACTGCTTCGCTTCTTCGATGCATTGCTCGATGCGGTCAACCGCATCAGCGGCTTCTCCATCCCGCGTTCCACTCAGGTCAACATACAGTTGGGCGTCATCTGCATAAAGATGGTATTGCTGAAAGTAGCACCCATTGGCAGTGTAGATGGAGAAGAGGATTGGGCCTAGCACAGACCCCTATGTTATGCCAGACTCGATCAATGTTATATGTGAGTTGTGGCCACTAATGCACACTGACTGAGTCCGGTTCGACAGGTATGACTCCATCCATTTCAGTGCGGTGCCTTCAATGCCTATGCTGCGCAGCTGGTTAATTAAAATCGAGTGGTCAATAGTATCAAACGCCGCACTCATATCGAGCACCATTGCCGGCACACCTTTCCTTTTGTCAAGGGAAAGAAGGTGGTCATTCTGAATGTTCACCAGTGCTGTCTCAGTGCTGTGATGTTGTCTGTAAGCATTTTGGAAAACTTCCACCAAATTATTGTTGTCTAAATGATGGCGAAGTTGGACTGCTATGTGGCGCTCCAGTAACTTTGAAACAAATGACAAGTTCTCTATAGGCCGGTAGTTGTTCATGGAGTCTGAATCAAGGTTTGGTTTCTTTAACAGAGGTGTGATCACAGCATGTTTGAAGTTGGCCGGCACGGACCCCAACTCGAGCGACATGTTGATGATTGTAGCTAATGTCGGCGCGAGAATGTCAATGTTGGCTTTCACGAGTGAGGTAGGAAGTGGATCATGCGCGCTTGATTTTGTTGGACACTTCCTCACCAAAGAGTGAACGCCGTCTGTGGTGATGCCGGAAAACGCATTGGCCGTGCAAGACTGTTCACAATGCACGTTTGCAGGCGCTTACTCGCTAACTGGCTGCGAATGAACTTTGCATGTGAAGTGCACGAGAAAGTCATCTGCCAGTTGTGCTATTCCAGACACAAGACTGGGCAGTTTTGGAGCAGTTTTATCTCTTCATCAGGTCATCCAAGATCCTGAACAGTGCTTTGTTGTTACGTGCACATTCATATTTGTGTGTGTGTAGAATTTGGCTTTCACATACTGTATTTGCTGTTTGTAAGTTTCACGTTGTCCAGTGTAGATGTATCAGTGAATCTGCAGCTTTGTCAGTCTCCAATTCCGCACTGCTTGTCGGAGCTTTCGCTTGGCAAGCGACAATTCCATTGTGTGCCAAGGCGTGTTGGGGCGCACAGTAATTGACCGTGTGGTCAATGGAGTGTGGCTGTCTAACAGTTCTTGCAAGGAAGTGTCATACAGTTGCGACAGGTCTGCAATGTTATTACACGGGCTTGTTACCAGGTGTGAAAGTTCGAAAACTGATCTGAAATTCGTGGGATTAATTGCAGCATATTTTCGATAAGAAACCCACTTCTTTGTTCGATTCGGCTTTGGTGCTTGGAACAGGCAGTGTACAACGTGGTGATCGGTGAGCAGGGATCCCACCGTCACTGATGTCACAACGCTTCCTGACGATGGTGAAATTACAAGGTCCAGAATATTGCCGATGGTGTGTGTCGGATCACGAACATGCTGCTGCAAGTTGGTGACGTGCAGGAGATCAAAGAAGTCGTTTGAGTCTTTATTTCCTGCCTTTCCATAGTGTATGTTAAAATCGCCCACGATAATTAGTCCAGTCAACTGTGCTGTGGAAAGTTCCAGGAGATTGGCGAACTCGTCCATAAACGTTATGAAAGAAACTCCGCATCGGCTTGTGGATGGAGGTCTGTAAATGAGTAATATCCTGATAACACTTGATGGTGTAACAAACACCACCTCGAGGCACTTGAAGGACAATGCTGGCCACTGTAGCGATAAGATCATCGCCAGTATTGAAGGGAAAGACTCGATAACGACGAGAACATTTATTGAACAGACTTATCTCAAAACGGAAGTCGAGGCAAGAGAGCGTACAACAGGAACAAGGTATGGAATTAACCAACGCAATAATACAGGAAGCGGAAATGTGATACTTATCCAATATGGCGTGACCACTTTCTTTTCTCCTTCACTAATCTAATAATAGCACATAAGCTTGTAAGTTTATAACGTGATAGTCCATATGACATACAAATATGCAGTAGAGTCAATATGGGCATATGTCACACAAAATATGCAGTAGAGTCAATAGGTCCATGGCACATGTATTATAACACATAGTCTTGTAGATATGCAGGTTTATTACGTCTGCGGATGGGCCGAGTGGGCCTCACGTTGTCACTGGGTGTGGTTGGTGGTTTCGGTAGCGCGGTTGTAGGGGCCTCAGGTGGCGCTGTGATCTTCAGTGGAGCCTCGGGCGGTGCTGCGATCACTAATGGGATTTCGGGTGGAGTTGCATTCGCTTGGACATCAGGCGAGGTGTCGTCTTCGTATGGCGGGACGTCTTCCGTGTCATCTCCATCCTCACGATGGCGCGTGGGTATTGTGGTCGACACATGACCGGGTACTAAATAGCACTCGGATAGTCGCACCTTGTATGATGAAGTGCGTAGTTGAGATCCGCTAAATTTGCGAATGTAGCACCAGCTATCTTCGATAGAGGTGACTAGATAGCGGTCTCGAGCTTGCGACTTATTGCGGTCGGATAGTACGTAAACCAAGTCACCGACATGAATTATCGGTACAGGCACCTCTTTGCCGCGAGGAGCCTTCGACGTCTGGCTGTGTGCGTGATTTTGTTGGCGAGACTGATGTTGTTCAGCGATGATGGCACGATCTAAAATAGGCAACTGCGCGTTGGAAAACTGGTCTCGTTGGAACCATATTTCGCGTGCCGATAGGCCGCGACCGCGGATTCTGGAGTTGAGTTGAGAGGTAGCAATTGCCAGTATAAGAGGTGACACCGGTCCCCCGCCAGGCTCCTGTCGTAGCAGCTCATCTTCAACCTCTGACACAGCTTTCTCGGCCATGGGGTTTTTGTTAGAGTTTTTGATTCTCCCTATCTCCAAACGAATACCCAAACGTGGCAGAGTTGGGTCGTTCACGAGAGCGATGAACCCTGGGGCTGGATCCACGCGGATGATCGCAGGGGGCCCGTCGAGGGGTCGAAACTCTGTGCAGAGTCGAGCGAGGCAGTCACGTAACGCGTCATGGCGTTCGCTCTCGATGATGCACGTAGAAGTGTATGAGCTAACGGTTTCGCGGACGACAAATATGAGTTGTCGGTTACGCTTGATAACATCTGCTGCGAACGAAACACCAATCACTTCGGGAGCGTCGGTCGTTGTTTGTTCGATGAGTGTAGTCGGGATATTTTTTAGTGACATGCATGTATGGCATGCGTCGGTCACTCGCTCAATCGCGTTGTCGATGTCCAATGCGAAGAAGTTGCGACGAACTACGAGTTTGAGTTGGTGTTTTGATGGGTGGCTTAGCTTTAGGTGGATCGCTGTTAGTAAGCCATCTAACACTTGTCGTGGAACTACGATAAGTTCTTTGGTTGGCGCGAATGGTATGTCGCACTTGACAACGATGACGCCGTCGCGAGCCAACGTTGTAGTAGATAAGTAACGTTTTACGTCCTTGGCGTTGGTTACTTTTTTGGATGGACGCGTGCCTTGTTTTAGGTGAGCTCTGACGCGCCGTAGGTCAGAGCACTCTGATTGTGTAGAGAGCCAAGCGGACCTGCTCGTGAACGGAAGGCGAGTGGAGCCGGATATTATATCTTCCACAGCAACACTCATAACGACAGATTGTTCGATTTGCGATATGAAAGAACATATCTGGCAATGTGGTTCATGGCATTCCGGTGCGTTTCTGCTTGCGAAGTCGGATGGTATATTTGATGAACCCGCCAGGTGGCGCACCGTGACTTAGTATCGGGCGACAACTGACAGAAACGTTGTCACGCGAGGGCTAGATGAAAATTCGCCACGGCATAGTTTTTCAATGGCCTGCACACACGGTTTGCTGTCGGTGAGTAGACACGGCTTCGACTTTGATTGTATGATGTACGGGCTGAAGTGTTTGACTGCTGCAGCAATGCCTAACGCTTCGATTTCGCAGGGTAGCCATGTAACTTGGTGTTTCTTTAGTTTGGCGCTGAAAAACCCAGCAAGACGGGTCTGTCCATTTCGCGAAACGTATAATGTGGATCCGATGCCACGTTTGGTAACCGAACCGTCGGTAACGATCCATAGTTGGTCACTGGGCCGCGGTAATGTGATCGATCTGTTGGTGGAGAGTGTGTTTTGGGCTACACGGAACGCCTCGCGGATGTCATCAGTCCATGTCATTGTCTCCTGTGATTTCATGCCCGCAATGTACGACTCGAGGGGTGCAAGTACTTTGGAACACTGAGAGATGACGCGTCCCAACACTTTATATGCTCCAACGAAGGAACGAAGTCCCAGAACGGTTTGTGGCGGTGTGCACGATGCCAGAGTAGCGATGCGGTGAGGACTGGCATGTAGTTTACCTTCTGACCACATCCAGCCTAGGATGGTCGTTGATTTGGGGCAAACCCTGGTCTTCTTTGCTGAAAGTCGTAAGTCGCATCGAGCAAGGGCATCAAGGACACGATTCCAGTTGTCTAGTATTTCTTGTGGCGAGTTGCCCCCGCAGTACAAATCGTCAGCCAACTTGGCGACGACGCCCTCTTGTAACAGATCACCAAATGCCGTCTCAGAGCCGGGTATGGCCATGGCACATCGTGTGTACACGAGAACTCCACGAAAGGGTGTCGCAACTCCGCAGTATTTGAGTGAGTCCTTCGATAGAGGGATCTGATAGAATGCATTCGTCAAGTCTGATACAACGATGTACTTCCAGCAAGCTATTGATCTTAGTGTCGAATCCACGTCTGGCATGAGAGAAGGCTGCGGCTTGCTGTAACGTCCTACTTCCGTGAAGGCAGTGACGAGTCGTGATCCTCCATTAGCTTTGCGTACGAGAAATGATGGGTTAAGGTATTCGACCACCACCCCGATATCTTCTGGACGACGGAATACACCGGCCGCCTCCAAATCATCAAACTTTTCCTGAAGTTCGACGAGTTTGTCGCGAGCGTATTGCGGACATCTCCCCTTTCGCTGCGGGGGTTGGACTGGTCCCATGTTTACAGTTGCTGTGAATGGGCCCGCATGCCCGTTGTATCCTACGATTTTCGAGTTGAACACGGTGTCAAATTGTTGATGCAGATTGCGGAACTGGTTGCGCAAGTCGTCAGACAAGAGGTTGCCACTGTCTAGTTCGATAGTGTCTGGAAATTGCACGTCTGCTGCGTGTGTGCTTGTGTTTTTGATTACGATGTCTTCCACGTAGTTGGTGTCACATGCTGTGGTACCACGCACTTGGCAAAAGTGCTCGTTGCGTCCTATTTTCAAGGGATGTGAACACGTGATTAGTAAACGGATTTTGTCCCCGACTGCCTCGACAATGGCGGGTTGGGGCCAATCTTGGCAGTGCAATGTTGACTTATGATCGTTACGAGGTTCGATCGCCAATACAAGATCGTCGAGTGCTGACGGAATAGACAGTTCTATGTAGTCGCCTGGCCAAACAGTAGTGGACGCGGGTGGCGCACGCAACACGTAGGCCTGCGCTCTGCGAATCGTGTGATATTGGGAATGGTTGACGTTCTCCATCCCGTAGTGTATCACAGTTTCGTCAATGCTGATCTGATTTTTGGCGGGACGAACGGATATGTCATTGGTTGTCATGAACGGTGTTCCCGCAAGTACATCGACATCCAAGTCTTTAACGACAAGGGCATCGAGGTGTAGGTCAAGATTATCCCGCGATAACACGAGCCTTGTTTCTCCGACTACATTGAGTGGGGTTACACCATCAGCTTGTCTTGCGAGCTGGGAGCTTTTGGTGATTTTTGCACCAATTGACCTGGCCACCGTCTCTCTAATCATGTTGGTTTCGGCCCCAGTGTCGAGGGTAAGACGTATTGGGTGGTGACGATGGAACGCCTCGAAGAATGGAGACTGTTTCGTATTTACGCGACAAGTCGCCGACACTTTTTGTACGTCATTGACGTAGCCGTCATTCACCGGTGGTTCCTCGTCTCCGCTGTCTTCGCAGTTTAGTCCTGTCACGTTGCGTGCCTTAGTAATGAACAGTCTGTCTTGCTCGGGCAAGTACTTGCAAGCGCTTAGATGGTGGTCTAATATCGGTCTACCAGCCTGCTTACAGAGTGGGCATTGTTTTGCTCGTTGGGTTCGTTGGTAGCTTTGTGGGCGAGCGTGCCCAGAGCGTGTGCGTGGTTGGTAGTAGGTTGACTGTCTCAGGATTTTTGTCTCTGACATAGAATGGATCTCGTCCAGTAGGGACCCCAGGGCTTGAGAGATCTCTGGTTTAAGACTGGCTAGCGTGCGGCTCCGCAATTCGGTTCCGTAGCGCTGTTTTACGAGTCTAGGTAGCTCCTGATGGATAAGTCTAAGCCAGCTCAATACAACCATGTTCTCTAGCGACGGTGATAAGTCCTCATCTACGGTCGGGAACTCGTCGTGGTGTGATATATCGCCACCCACTGTCAGCAGACTATCCTCAACGAACGCCAGGAGGCGTTGGAATAGGTCCTCGTGGTTTTCGTCTGATTCAAGTTTTATGTCGGCGAAATCTATGAAGTGAGCGCCGCTTGTCTGAAACCCGAAGTGAAGTCTGATTGCCTGCCATATGGAGTTGACGGATGTCGAGTTTTGACGATGGTATTTCGCGATATGATCGGACAGAAGTTGGCAATCTGCCCAAGCATTAATTCTAAGTGCGCGACTTTTTGTTGTGCCGTTCGCCTAACCAAGCCTGGTGTGTCTTCGGTATCGTCAAGTAAGCCTCTGAGTGGAGAAGTGTTAGTTTTCTTTCCCCATGTTACCTGGTCGAGTAGGAATGGTGCGAAATTCGCGTCCAATGATGGAGTATATTGGAGGTTTTGGCGCCAGCTCTCATATGACGTCAGTGTTTCGTGTTTTGAAAGAGACCACTGTTTTGGAGCTCTCTTTGTCGCGTTTGACGTGTAGCTCAATCGTGTATGCAAATGCCGGCAATGTTCAATGTTAATTACTGCGTACAGAAAGTAAGCATTCGTCGTGCCGTTTGTTTGGCTATACGAGTATCTATCCACTTCAGTAGTGAAAACGCTGCCACCACGCCAGTATAGAAGGGAAAGACTCGATAACGACGAGAACATTTATTGAACAGACTTATCTCAAAACCGAAGTCGAGGCAAGAGAGCGTACAACAGGAACAAGGTATGGAATTAACCAACGCAATAATACAGGAAGCGGAAATGTGATACTTATCCAATATGGCGCTTGTTGATACACGACTTGTATAAAACACCGATTCCCCCACCACGTCGGTCGGGCCAAGGTTGGTGGACGAAGATGTATCCATCCGGGGTCAACTTGCTGGTATTTGGGATGTCCTTGGGGGCATCTGTCAGCCACGTCTCTGTAAGCTCGATAATGTCAAAATCATGTTCGTGGATATAATCGGTAATGTAATCAGTTTTGTTCCTCACGGATCTTGCATTTAGCAGAGCAAGGTTTGTCCAGTTGCAAGGATTGCATGGTAAAGTCAGAGTAATCAAGTTGTCACATAAATGTGATTGTGAATAAATTAATTTACAACAATGATTATGTTTCAGTAATTGGGGTTAGTTGTTATTAAAATGGAAAATACAAACAAAATGAATACAAAACTATAAAAAATGTCAAGGCACTGTTCATTCACAATCAACTACAACTCAGAACTGGATAAAATTAATGAGTGGCTTACAGTAAACAAATCATCTCTAAATGTAAATAAATCTAAATATATGATTTTCAAAGCAGATACAAGAAATAATAATGGAATGGTAAACCCTAATAATTTACTAATAGATAACGCAAACATTGATAGAGTATGAGTTCAATTTTCTAGGGCTAAGCTTTAATGAACAATTAAACTGACAAAGCCAAATTGACGAAATCTCAAAATCTCTATGACTGTAGGTATCGTAAATAAACTCAAAAGATTGTTACATCGGAATATAAAGATTATGTTGTACAACTCTCTGTCATATTGTCACATCTAAACTGTGGTGTAATTGTCTGGGGCTGTTGATGTGACAGAATAATAAAATATACTGTTCCACCGTTCAAGACTTAAGATATTAAAAGTAGAACATATTCTAAAATTGCACGAACTAAAACTAGACTATAAATTTTCTCATTGGTCATATTATTGATGATTACACAGTAGCAAATGTTCTGCATTGTTAACACGCAATTTAACAATGTGGCAACTATTTTGTGAAATTGTGGTTGGCTTTGAAAAGAACCGTTTTGTTTGGCTCTGAAAGGAGCCCTTTTGATCCTTCTTCATGAGGATTAGTCGCGAATACACACAAGTAGTGCCGACAGACGCGTTCGACGGTTCCTGTGCTGCTGCAACTACAGGATTTCGTGTAGGTACGTCACAAAAAGCGATCGAAACCGAACTGCCTTCGTAGCTTTCTTTTCGCTCGGGTCCACAGGTTTTCAATATTTTGTGTGTAGACGTCTGGTGAAAGCGGATCCACAAAGTTCCGTTCGTGGATTACTACGTCGTGTAGGTATATGCCGCCGTACAACTGATCGAGATTCTGATACGCCGCCCACCCATCTGTTATCACGTGTGCGTCTGGTAAAAGCCATTGAGCAATAACAGGCTGTAGTGTACCAGCTCTTCTATCAGGAAGAATTGCCAAACTACACCGGCCACTTTCCCTCTCCACAGCTCTCAACACCCATCCTCCGTCATTCATCCTGCCGCGGTGAAACTTGAGGTGAAAGAAATAGCTTTCGTCAATTTCGACAACAAGTGGGCTACCATTGTGTTCGAAACCACCAAGTACCTGCGGGTGGCTCCTGACATCGAAGCACAGATATCACGCACGGAATTGTACCAGTCAATAACGGTGTGATTGGAAAGATCCAGATGCCACATCACGTCTTGCATGGCAACCTCAGATGCCCAACTATGCAATAGCTACATGATTTTCCTGAGCGGCAGACGACTCTTAAAAAACGTGTTGACACGTATCCTCCTATGCTCGCCGCACAGAGAGCAATTCCAAACCGTCGATGGAATTTTTCTGTGCGACAAGAGAGCACGCAACCCCGCATCGAGTGCACAAATGGTAATTGCGCAGAAGGCGTCGTCTAGCCAACCATTCCAGCTGAACCTTCACATTATCTTGCAAGAAGAAAGGTAGCTGGACTGGACCCAATTCTTCTGCTGATATCTGTTGCACCGTAAGAATGGAGTTAGGAGCCACAGTGTGCGTCGTATTAGCTGGTCGATCGGTCATCGTACTTGAATGTTCGCGATTAACAACCGAAATAGACATCTGTTTTGACGCATATGACATTTTATACATTTTTTGTATGTGCTTGTGATCACGTGTCCGTGGCAAGCCTCGTGGACTAAAGAGTAGTGCGCTTTACAACATATCGAACTTAGCACGCACACGTGACAATAGTGTCACTCACAAATATTACCAAATAAAAACGCATTGCATCATGTACACTACTTTTTATTTTGTGACATCAATCAATATCTGACTGCGATAACAACACAATAGCTTTATTATAGATGGCAACTGAACAAACAGTAGCAATACAATAATTGGACGACAAATAAGCCACCATTTAAGAAAAAAATGGGCCAAGAGGCCCTGAAGTCCTTTGGACTAATACGTCGATATGTGACCCCGGCTGACCAAATGAGTGATAAGTCGGAAAAATTGTAACATTGTTTTCTTACATTCTTGTAAAGGTTGGGTAGGGTGCTTTACACGGTTTCAAAAATTATGACAGCCTCAAAAATTAGCGAAGTTATGGAGCATTGAACATGGTAAGGGTCAAAAAGTGAAAATGAAGAAAACGGCTGTTGAAGTTTTATATTATATATGCAAATGGATTGCATGGAAATATTACATGCATGACATTCAAATGTGGCTCACAGTATGTATGTTATGTTGCAATGATACACTGGAAGTACAAATGTGCTGCTACAAAGACTTAGCAAGTTATGCCAGATTATGTTTTTATGTGTAAAACTAAGAGGACAGATTATTTGAGAGCAAAAGGTAGACTAAAGAAAATGTAAAATGACGAAGCTAATGCGGAGTTAAGAGAATTGGCTAGTGGGTATAAATGCTTTATAAAACAAATATCAAAATGCTACCATAAACAGTTACATGAAAACTTGCGCAACCTAAAACATAGCAAGCCTGCAGAATACTGAGATATACTTAATAAAGCAATTAACAGCAGTGAAAAATATGGAAATATTTCACTGGATAAGTATATGAACCACTTTGAAAAACCTGAAAGTGAAACTGCAGCTGGTGAGATACCTTTTGATCCAAGAGAGATTTCCCAGTCAAACGAACACATAAACAGACCATTCACACAAGATGAGGTACTAATGCAAATAAAAAAACTCAAAAACAAAAAGGCATGTGGTATTGATAATGTTATAAATAAATACTTTAAAAAAACAGGGCCAGGCTGTGTCAGCCTTCTTCTCATAAGATGTAGAGGTACAGCAAGGCGAAAACTTGTCTCCTTTGTTATTTGCTATTTACCTGAATTTTGAACACTGTTAGTCATAATTATAAGGGACTTGACATGGCAGCTGGTGAACAACTGTTGAACTACAAAAACCTCAGTGATGATGATGTAGACATTTTCTTTCTATGTTCTACTATATGCTGATGACACTAGAATGATTCAATCAAATACAGATTTATTGTGTATAGCGGAACTATGTCAACTCTTCTAATGGTTGGCATTTGGTTGTTTCAGATGTCAACTATATTGTGAATCTCTAATTATTAGTCTATATTGATACAATTGATTTACACAGTACCATGTCTACACAAGGCATGGCAAATGTAAACAGAACAGTTGAGTGCATTTGATATCAATAAAGTGTAGGATATTTCACTCTATAGTTGTCCAGAATATTAATTTTCTATGCTTGTCACCTACAGGTGACAATACATCTTTAACCAATAGACACCACAGTCACACCATTTTATAATAATTAAATGAACATCAAACTAAACACAACTTGCAACGAAAGAAAATCAGTAGTTTTGAAGATACAGTTTAAAAGCTGCAGGCAACTGAGTCTAACATGGGTCAAGTGTGTCTGCTCTGCCTGTGACCAATTAAAGATTAGTCAAGGTCTCAATGGAACAATAGCACTAGGCTGCAGAGTGGAGTGATGCTGCTGGCTGTTTCTGGCACATTACACAAAATCTACTGTTCGGGGTGTTAGGTGTCCTTAGAATGATTCAATCAAATACAGATTTCTCGTGCATAGTGGCAGCACCCTAAGATACATTTATGCAAAATTAGAAAAAAAAGTTGCTGAACAGTTTTTGAAAAAATAGGCAAAATGTAACAAATTACCAGCTTTTTGGGCCCTTGGGGGCCCTACGGGGTCCTTAGAATGATTCAATCAAATACAGATTTCTCGTGCATAGTGGCAGTACCCTAAGATACGTCTATGCAAAATTAGAAAAAAAAGTTGCTGAACAGTTTCTGAGATACAGCAGCTAACGGCGGATGGCGGACGGCGGACACAGAGTGATGACAATAGTCCCTTGGACCTTCGGCCCAAAGGACTAAAAATTTTAATGCATGAGCATGCAAGTAGGAGGGGGTTATTTTGAGCTGCTACTGGTGGTTTTGTTTGGTCAATTTTATTTTCTAACTAATTTGTATACTTACTGTTGTGAGGCTAACGATTTCATAATGTTTGTGGAATAAATGATTCAGTTGCAAAGACTTTGGATATGCATGGCAAAAGAGATATTGGTTTGTAGTTGTTGAAGTTATCATTATCATACTCTTTATCGATGGGAACAACTTGTGCTATATTTAGCTTTTGAGGGAATTTGCCACTAAGTAAAGATTGATTAATTATACTGGTGAGGGGTTTGACAATGATATTAACAGAATCTTTCAGTAAGATAGAAGAAATGTTGTCATGTCCCATGCTTAAAATTGTTTTTGACTTTAAGTTATTAATTATATTTACTGTATCATTTTCATTAACAGGGGTAAATTGGAAGTTAGTATAATTTGTTCTTTTTTATGTATGATTTGAAGCCTGGTTTCCCGTTAACGTTTAATTTGTTTGCAAGCTGTGGTCCAATATTTATGAAGAAATTGTTAAATTGTGTTGTATTTCTTTTTTGTATGTCATCTTAATTTCATTTACATTGAAATATGTCGGAAACTTTTTGTGTATTTTGGATTTCTTGATAACATCAGCTATATGTTCCAGTGTGTTTTTATGTCATTCCTGTATTTATTAAATTGCATATTATAATAAGTAGCCTTTGCTTCTCGTTTTAATTTCCTTACTTCTTTTGTTACATTTTCTAACTCAGTTAATTTTAGTTTGTTTGTATTCGAATTGGGATTTGTCGAGTGTACTTCTAAGAATAGTTTATATCACGTTTTGATTTTACGTAGGAAATCATAAGTTATCCATTTCGACTTCTTGTGTTTGTATTTATTAAATTTTACATTTTTAAATGGGAAGTGATTGTCCATTACCTTCTCTGGTCTGAACAAGCTGAGTACAGGATGTCCTAGATTGAAACCTGAAATCAAACAAATTAGATACCCATTATCAGACCATACATTAGAGGACACTGCATGCTACACACAACCACATCTGTAGGGAAATGTTAATTTAGATGAAAAATGAGCCCGCGCTTGGCTGTTATTTACGCGCCGAGCGCCCTCAACCCAGTCGCACAACCGGCATTTGTCCTATGGCAGGGCATATCTAGGAATTCCTGTGGCAAGAGAGTTCTAACCACAGTTGCCACATGCTTGACGCACATGCGCGTGGTTGCTTCTACCTTTGTTTTGTTTCTTCCCGATTGTTTGTACCTTAGAAGGTTGTCTTGGTGTCTCCAACTTGAACTTGTCTGTTGTAGGTTCATCCTGTCTCTGAATGCGTGTTCTTTCGGTTACAGCAACTTCGATACGAGACGCCAGTGTTATTTAGGGCTTTGGCTAATGCGAGAGTGTCCGATTCCATTAGCAATCGTTCCCTAATTCTCGGATTGCTGGTTTTCTCTCTCTATCAACTGATCACGAATTAGTTCTTCTGTGAGATCCCCAAAACTACAGTCCGTCTGTTAATTATTTAACTATTAAATGTAGTAAAGTAATAGTATTATGTAGATGTATAATTAATTAGTAATCTTTATGGAAGTTTTAATAATGAATGCATGTAGTTAATGTTGATAAAAAGCATAATTACTGCTACATCAGTACAAACATTCCGCCGAGGGGGGTGTTAAAGTGACAGTGGCGCCGCATCATGGAGATTATATAATCAAGGCGAAAAACGTGTGTTGGAATCAGCTAGAATGTTAATCACCAGATGGCAGAACTTACGAGTAGATTACCACAATAATTCATAATTATTTGTTAATCTAACAATCTTATTAGTATAATCCCAAAGGCGCTAATAAGATAAAACTAAATTAATTTAATATCAGTTGAAAAATGTGTTTAAAAGACTGGTAAACATAGGGTAAAAAAATAAGTTACATAAATAAAGTTACATAAAATAAGCACAAGTTAGATATAATTTAAAGTTTTTCTTCTCAATTAACATATCTCCCACTGTAATTCTCTCCCACCATGAAATTAATCAAACTATGTCCTACCTATGCAGGCCTACCTACCAGTAACCACAAAGTTGAGAGTAGATAAACACAACTCATATTCAGGTAGACCTAATCTCACAATTTGCTCCCATGTCATTATTCTTAGAATACTGCAGCTCATACAACGTGCATGAGCAACCAATGATTTGACGAAATAAAAACAATTGATATTGAATTGCTACCTCACTGTACACAACAACCTCCCGTGTTGTTATTTATACTAGGGGTAAAGGTAAGTTCTTACACAGCACAGTATCCAGTCCTTATGACTGCTCAAAGTGCTTTAACACTATACACCCTGGCTAAACTGTTCAGTTGAACATCATCACAACTTCTCCAAGAAGCATACAGCCATACACAAACATCCACCACTGTCTATAGCCAGGTACTCATTCATACAGCTGTGTGAACTGGAGTAACAAAGAGTGAAGAAACTTGCCCAAAGTTTGAAACAGCAGGGTAGGATTTTAATCCAGGTTCTCTCGATTGAGATTCCGACACTCTATCCACTGCAGTGCAGTGCTCCACGTGCACTTTGCACCACATCTTGGCTGTCACGTGATCTATATCAAACGTGTAATTGGAAGTAAAGAAACTGCTGTTACATTAATGCATGGATCAACTAATGTCACTTATTAAAGTAAGACAAACAGGACATCTAATTAACAATTTCATATTTTTTGTTTTTATAGGTAAACTACATATATTCTATAGCCCTATGGGGCATATTAAAGCTGAAGGAATTTGTTAAAAACAAAATGAGCAAAAATTCAAACAAAACGTGTCTTGGTATGCTACATGTTTATGTTACATGTCGAATGTAATGAAGTTGCTTTGGCTTCGTGTTGCATAGTTTGCTTAGTAGACAGCTCCAATACAAGTGGCAGGTGTTGAGGTTGAAATGTGCCCTTTGTCCCACAACACTCTACTGTAAATAACTTAATCACTACCTCCATGCTTTATATTAGTTTATTTATACATAAAGGTCAGTGCCGAGCCTTCCACTGGTTACATATTACCCCCTCCCTAAATGGCATAAGCCCTTACTTTTCCGGGAATAAACACTAAAAACATGACATTTGTTATTGGCATATACCACCGTTTATAATACAACTTGATTGGATGAAACCGAGAGAATTTGAAAGACTATATCCCAAGTTGATGTAATGTACTGGGGCAATGTTCACCTACACCTACACCTGTATAGTTCCCGCTCCCAGATCAGTACAACAGCCCCCGGGGGGGGCACTACCCTTACATGTGGGTAGGGATGTGCAGCTGAAGGTCACATACCCCTACCCTTGATAAGGGCATCCAATATCAAAAAGTATACCCTTGTTCTAGGGAAAACATGAAAAACAGACCCTTGATCTAAGGAGCCTCGATAAAAAAACGAACTTTGAAGTCGGCACATCCACAGTACTGCTAGTATAGGCAGTGGCCCCCGGGCTGTGAATGCTGTGATAAAAACCTAGCCTTGTTCTAGGGAGAGTTCCTCGAAATGATACCCTTGTCTAGGGAACTTCTGTATAATGTTGGCCCTTGTTCTAGGGAGAACATGTGAAAAACGGACCCTTGATCTAGGGAGCCTCGGTAAAAAAACGACCCTTGAAGTCGGCACATCTACAGTACTGCTAGTATAGGTACTCATTCATACAGCTGAGTGAACTGGAGCAACGTAGAGTGAACAAACGTGTTCAAAGTTCGACACAGCAGCACGTACAGGATTCAAAATTGAGTTCTCTCGAGTGAGAGTCCGATGCTTTAGCGACTACCACTGCATTCAGCTGTTACATCAACACTTACCCATAAACTTAACCTTAGGAACAGTGTATTGTAATCACGATATACCTGCCAACCATCACAAACATTTCGGGAGTCTCTCAGATTTTTTTACTTGTGAAACTCCCTGCTTCCCGGAAAAGAAGAAAATCTCCTGGATTGTAGGCTTTTATGTACAGTTGAAGGTTTTTGTGAGCCTCTGGGTTATGTGTGCGAATGTGTGCGTGCATGAGCGCAGGCTTGCATGTTCTGTTGAGTCAGGAATAAAGCTACTAAAATGAACTCCAATAATGCACCATCTTATTATGTAAAACACATCATTTTAGAACATATTTAAAATGTCTTATTGATTGGAGTTTAAATGCGGTTTAAAAAACAAACCCCAGAAATTGTTGCATCTCACCATAAACTGGTTGCGTCATCTACTTCTATACAACCATTGAACCATAACGATTGTAGATATAATTTAATAGTTAAATAATTAACATTGAGCATCAAGTGGATATTCATGTAACAAATATGGAAAAGTAATCAATAATATTTAACAATCACGTTTAAACACTTCAACAATACCCTGTATATTTCTAAAGTGACAACATACTGATATGATTGTCTTAACTGATTAAAGCTGAATGTTTGTACTAATGTTGCAGCAATTATGCTTTTATCAACACTAACTACATGCATTCAATGTTAAAAAATCCATAAAGATTATTAATTAATTATACATCTACATAATACTATTACTTTACTACATTTAATAGTTAAATAATTAACAGACAGAATAAAATACAAAGTTGAATATTAAGTATATAAAAATATACAATAGTCAGCAATCATGTTTCAACATTTCAACGATATAATATACACCCTAATTCTTTCTAACCTGAGTACAAGTGAGGTGCCCCAGTGACATATATGGATCAAGTGAAGATTATTTACATATACCTGTATATATATATTTTATATAGCAATAGAGTTTCAGACAGTCCACATTATACAGGTGTCTACAGACACAGAAAACTCTGGTATCTAACTTCCAAGCAAGACTTCAAAAGTCCAAAGAAAAAGAATAAGCTATGGAAGAGGTACAACAACAAGACCAAATACGACACTGGACTCTTGTTATTTACAGCAGAGTGGTGTACTTCAAACAGGACAAGATGGATGAGTGTGGATAGTTTTAAGGGATCAATTTGGCCTACATATTTAAGTACGAGTGAGGTTCACAAGTTGTATGATTGTATTGTCTTCCTCCACTGTTCATACAACTCCTCTTGAGACATGTTCCAGAACCTCCTAAGCTGTGGCCAGCCTTTCTTGGCTGTCACCAGGAGGTACTCATTCCCCTCATCCAGGGTGTAACTATACGCCCCCATCACGAGCGATTGGGCGAACCGCCCCGCCACACACACTTTCAATGAATCGAACTCGATCTCTGTCAACAGCAGCTCAGAGAGGTAGCCAGCCAGGACATGACCTCCGACCTCCATCGGGTCAATGATGCAGCTTTCAACCATCATGTACATGATAGTGATGGCTGCCTCAAACACGTAGTAACTGTCAGAGGAATCGCCAAAGTCGATGACTGCATCCACTTCATATTGCCTGTCTTCATCCTCTGTTGTTGGTGGTCGTTGTTTCACTATGATGTTTTGTTCATTGAAGTCACCATGAATGACACCTACAAAACATGGATGTGCATGATCAGGGATGAGAGTGACATCTGATCAAAACCGCTGAAAATTTATGAGATTGAGCGGAGCAAGGTACGAGCGGAACAAGGTATGAGAGTTGCTCTCTAGCTGGGGTTCATGGTGGAGAACGTTGTAAGCCGTTTTTAAATGGTTTAGGGTTAGAGCCATTCTAACACGTTAAGGAGTAACATCTGAGATTATTTGCATGTTTTTCTCACCTTCCACCACCACATATAATTGGTCTACTGTCTAGCTGACCATGCACTGTCTACATAGATAAATTTCATAATGATTAGTATTTCAAAAGCTTTGGGGCCCTTTTGAAATTATTCAATGAAGTTGGACCAATTCTTGTAAAGAAATTTTTCATTTGTTAATAATGAAATCTGTTGTGTAACTGACAATAACAAGATACCATAGATTTCCAAACATAATTGGTACTTTTGCCGTTTAGGCCCATACCTTGAAAAAACCATAAAAATGATCACCTACAGTCACCAAACTTCACATCATATGCTAATATACGTATTCTACACGCTTGGCATGTAATCAAAACGTTAAATTTACTGTCTTTTATCGATCAAAATGTACGAGAAATTTACTCGCTTTGCGTGTATACTTTAGTTCCACCGTAAACTCCAGTAGGTGGGGATGAGCACACTTCATATTTCAATAATATTGTCAAAGTCAATAAAATACACGATATTTAATATAAATCTGAAAATGAGCTCTCCTTAAAATAATCCATGTGGAGTAATCCCTTTCTGAATTCACAGATTCATATACATGCACATTCACACACATGTACACACGCACACACATGCATGCACAAACACACACACAGACACACGTCTAATTGTGCTGGGTCCTGGAGTGTGTACAGTAACCAACCCAGAACTGCTCTGAAGACATCCCAGTGTAAAGTGGGGCTCCTAGGGTCCTACCTCTCTGGAACTGGCCCAGCTTTGGGAGGATGTTGCGGGTGAAGGTGGCAATGACGTCCTCAACCAGTTGATGGTGAGCCTTGTCTTTGATGGCAAACAGGAACTGTGTGAGACAGGGCACGCTCTCCAGGTTCCACATGGTGCGGTGGGAACTGAGGGCAGGGTGGGAGAAACCCTAGGGACAAACACAACATTAGGATAATGACATCTGCAGCATCATGGCATCACTATTTCCTCCTGTCATCCCTATTTTCCACCTGTCATCCCCATTTCAATCCTGTCATCCCCATTTCACTCCTGGCCTCCCAATTTTCCTCCTGACTTCCTTATTTCCTCCTGACCTCCCTATTTCACTCCTGTCCCCCTATTCCCCCAGTCCTCCCTATTTACTAGTCTTCCATACTTAAGTAAGGGAAACAGTCCAGAAAGAAACGCTTATCGAAAAAAACCATTAGATAAAATAAGTACAAAAAAATGATGTGGAAGTCATATAGACGCACTGGAAATAATGAAGACTACAACATTTATACAGTAACACTTAACCAAGCTACAACAGAAATTAGAAATTCAAAGAGAAATAAGCTATGAACAAAAATTAGCATGTACGTGTAATATAAAACATGACAGCAAGAGTTGTTATGCATAATATAAATGTTCGGAGCAAACAGAAAGTTCAGGATAAGGTCGGTCCTCTAGAAGATAGTGCTGGAAGTATAAACATCAGAGGGATTCTTAATAGCAGAAGACCTGAATGAGTGTTATAGTTCGGTGTTTACCATGGAAGATATTAGTTCACTGCCATTACCAGAGGCACAGGTGGCAGAGTCATACTATTTAGGACAGTTAATTGTAACCCCAGAAATGGTAGCTAAGAAAATAAGGGCTATGAAGGATAATAACTCACCTGGAGTGGATGGGATTCTGCCCAAACTAATATTGCAAAATGTAGAACAAATTAGCATACCGCTTGCAACAGTTTTCAACTTGTCATTAGAAGAGGGAGTGGTTCCTTTAGAATCGAAAGAAGCAAACATCATACAGTTATTTAAAAAAGGTTCGAGAAACAAGTCAGAGAACTACAGACCAGTGAGTTTAACATCAGTCATTTGCAAATTATTAAAAAGACTACGGGTAATTAAAGATCACATGGTGGATTTTCTTGTTAAACATAACTTAATAAACATATATTAACATGAGTTTCTAAAAGCGAGGTCATACTTAACAAATATGTTGTTTTTTTGGAAGATATCACTAAGTGGATAGACAAGGGATCACCAGTAGATATCATCTACTTAGATTTTCAGAAAGCTTTCAACAACTGCTTAAACTAAAAGCCTATGGCATAGGAAATGGTATACTGAACTGGATAGAAAATGGCTGATTGACAGAAGACAACGGGTAGTGGTTGATGGGAGGCTTCAAACTGGAAATGAGTTTTGAGTGGGGTACCACAGGCATCAGTACTGGGACCTATATTATTCTTAATATATATCAACAATTTGGACGATGATAATATAACAAGCAAGGTGTTGAAATTTACAGATGATTCAAAAGTGTTTAGAAGGAATAAACGTGATGGAGATAGACAGCATTTACAAAATGATCTTGACAGGTTGATCAAATGGTTTAAAAAGTGGCAAATGTAAATGCCTCCACATAGGACATGGGAACGAAAATGTACAGTATACAATGGGAGGTACTGTACTAAGTAAATGAAAAGGACTTAGAGTTAACTATTAGTGCTGATGTGAAGCTTTCAGAGCAGTGCGGAATTGCAGCTTCAAAGGGAAATCAAATCCTTGGATTAATTAGGCGAAATATCGCGTATAATGAAAAACAACTAATAATACCGCTATACAACACAATAGTAAGGCCTCATTTAGAATATTGTATACAAGCATGGAGGCCATATCGCAAGGACATAGATATGCTAGAAAGAGTACAGCGGAGAGAAACTAAAATTATACCAAAACTGAGGGATCTTAGTTATGAACTATGCATAAAAGAATGTGTTTTAACAACACCAGAGACCAGGAGATTGAGAGGTGATTAGATAGAAGTGTCTAAAATATTGAATGGTTTTGAAAATACACACAATTTTATTTCAGTTAAAAAAGATAGGACTAGAGGACATTACATTAGTAAAGGTGCAGTGTAGATTAGATATAAGAAAGTTCTCATTTTCACAAAGGACTATAAATGAATGGAACAGATTATCTGCTGATTGTATGGGTGCTAGTAGCGTGAATATGTTTAAAAATTAAATCAACACAGAAGGGCGGGATACACATAGATAAAAAGGGTTGGACTCTCAATAAGCCAAAAGGCTTTCTTGTCCACCTGTCATCTAGAGTTAATTCTTTGACTGGCAATCTTGCTAAATCTTGTTAAATCTTGTTAAATACTTGACTCCTGTCCTTCCTGTGTCCCATTACGGTGTATGTTTTTTTATTTGCTACATGGACGAGAGTTTCTAGAAAGACTTCAACTGACCTTTTCTCTTCCTGATTTTAATCATTTATATATTGTTTTGAAGACTACAGTAGATATGTTGAAGGTACACTGCTCGCCAAATCGCTTTTAATAACCCCAAATAGTGTTCACAATTTGATTGTTGCACTTGTGAAATGTAGCAAGACATTCATATTGTAGACAGACCTGTTACAGAAGTAGATGACGTTAACTGCAGTTTACTGAAGTTACGGTGTAAAATAACACCAATTTGGTGGCAAAATCCTGCTAATGATTAGCTTACTGAACAGACAAAGTCGTTTTATTTAAATAGAATGTAAAGTTGTAAACCGACTGGTTGACTGACACACTGCTAGTTGGATGCTTCTTATAATCAAAATGTCCAAATACTTCAAATCTAAAATACACCAAAATTACCAACATTATATATATATATATATATATATATACATATAATATATGTCATGTTAATGCTGCAGCATTCATGTTAAGAAATTACATAAAACAGGAATTTACATAACAATAAATCATCTGCTAAAACCATTACATTACAATTTCAATTGTGATGATTTATTAGCGAGTATTTTATTGCAACAACACGTTCATTGTAGAAATAACATTTAAATCAACCACAAAGTGTGTATAATTCTCAAAATATTATGAGATGAAAGACCATGACTGTCATAAATATTAACAAATTCAGTGTTGCTGTATCAGCAAAGTTCCACAACACAGCCAGTCAATTCACCCATGAAAATCACTATAAACTTCCTCATTGCTTGAGGAATATTTCAGGGAAATAAACCAGCAGCAAGATAGTTGCATGTGACTCACGTGAAGGGTGCGGTCAATGGCTCCAATGTATTTGCCGACCTGGTGCAGCACCTCTGGTGTGTAGGCAATCTCACATATGAGGATGCCGGGTTGAAAGGTCAACAGTCGCACAACGTGAAGACTGGACTCAGTGTCTTCTGAACCTGGCAACAGACAGAGACACGTCAACAAGTTCCTGGTGGCTTTATCAAGGAAGCTAAGAGGAAAGGTGGCAATGCGTGAACTGAACTGTGAGGCAGTGTTTCAGAGGACATTCTATTTTCATGACTGTTAGACTAGGTGTTAAGACTGTTTTAATTTAGTTTCGAGTGTTTATACGATACAATGATAATTTAAAGATAATTTTTAGTTTTATGTTGAATTGGTACTTTACTTATTTTATATTTAAAATGTCTAAAAGTAGAACTTTTTAACTACATTTGGTGCTATATTTATTTATTTACAAAACAACCCTAGTAACTAACACATTTCTTACAATTCAAAGACAAAAACATCAAAGATTTGGCCATGAAAGCCCAGCCTAACTATAATTTTAAAAAGGAAAGATACAATGGTATGGACAAACCAAATATAGAGGAAGAAAATGTGTTTAAATAAAATCTGTACTTGTTAATAATTTGTTTTGTGTTTAACCTCCCATATACTGAAGTATGTTGTTAATTTTTTGTTTAATCTGTCTACCACAGAATAATGATATTACATGAAATTGGTCTCAAAGAGGGGTGGTAGCCGTTTCATTTACACTGAATTACCATCGTACATATGGTATTTTCCAAAAAAACATTGGTTTTTTTTCAGTTACAGCTGCCATTGAACTCCTGCAGTGTACAGGTCTGTGTTGTGAATGTCATCACTTATAATCATGCACCTTAGCAATTTGATGGGGACAGACCGGATAAAAGCACCACATTTTTTGGTGCATCTTTGAACAATAAGATTTCACTTTTTGATTGGAATCAGCAATTTTTTGGGTGGGTCCATAAGTTTTCACCCCGTTAGAATATATATATATGCTACATTACTATATTTTTCCAGGTGATGTGGTATAGACCGGATAAAAGCACCAATATTGTGTGTTGGTTCATTAAAGTTTAAACAATAACATTTCACTTTTTGATTGGAGGTAGCAAATTGTTTGGGTGGGTCCATCATTGGACCGAAATATGCCGTTTTACTACATTTTGTGACAGGATTATATGGGGCTTACCAAATAAAAGCACCAACACAACTGTTTTGTTGCTTCCTTGAACACAATTTCAGTATTTGACCAGAATTAGCATATATTTTGGGTGGGTCCATAATTTCTCACTCCCCCCCACTGAACCCTTAGCCCTATGCCGTTTTATTACACTTTCCCATGACATAAGTTATGTATACATGTTAAGTCTCCTGCATTCGCTGGGAAACTCCCGGAAATACACCAAATCTCCCGATCTTCTGGAAAGGAGAACCAATCTCCTGGATTTTCAGTAAAACCCAAACAAGTTTTTTTCAATCTTATTTTCCGAACTCGGCATGGCCTAATTGGGTTTTGTTTCCGGCTGACTCGAGTATGTTTTTCTGGGTCAACAGAAAGAGTTCAGTACCGGTCAATACCAGTCCCAGTGTCAGTGAGTTAATTGCAATCGGTCACTCAGTCTCAGACACTGAGCTAAATCTCATGATTATTACTAGGGATGTTGGACCAATCCTCAAGCCTCAACGCCGCTCGGAAACAAAGCGAAAAGGGGTTGTTTAAATCATGCCTTGCGTTGACTAGACAACAACAACTGTTTAATTATAATCTTCTTGGGTCTTGCCTGTAGTTGATATTACATATAAGCTTTAGACGAGCACCGTGAACCGCGCTTGCGGCCGCAGGTTCCCTATTATCGCCTACCGTCAGCTTGCTGATCTTGTACTAAGTTGTAGAACGAAGTGTAATCCCTTTCAATCTATACTCAAATAATGTCAGTCGATCCATCTACACTATGTACACGTTTCATGTAATCCATGTATATATGTAAATATTAGAACTGGAACACATTATAAATGAAACAAATTATTTTATAACATAAAAATGCTCCACCAGCAAGGCCAAAGGTCACAAATAGTAAATTAATTACGCATGCCTCCGTCACCCAGGCCATGGTAACAAACTTCGAAAAAATACAATGCTAAGTTCTGGTTCTTATACTTGTGAATAGTATATCTGTTTGTAATAATATAATAAAATATTTGTTTCTACCATACCTATAAAGCCACAAACATTTTAGTTTACATATAATTTATTCAATATTAAATTTATGTCCACATATAATGTATTTAATGTAACACATTAAATACATATTAACATGCTGTTATGTGCCATTGACTTAAGAGCACATGTGCAATGCATTTGGAAATAAAGCTGATCTGTGACCATTTTCATAACATGAAATACTTATATTTATACACAATTCCATAATACAATGAGACCCACAATTTACACATAAGTTCTTGCTATTACAAGACCTCCAATTTACGCATAAATCTCTTGCATTGGCATTTCTGAAATTTAATGTTTGATTAAAACATGGTTATTAATGTTTATGGAGAGTATTCTTTTTCCTACATTTATCTAGATTAGTACTACAACAATGATAAATCGGTGACCGTTGACATAATGCATTCCACCCATGTCCCATTAAAGAAGAGTTCACTCGCCCACTACAAATGCCATACGCCACAGTCCAAAACCAAGCAAGCAGGAAACATTTCAATGCTGAAGAACTGAATGATCCTCTTCTCTCGGTTATACATCGTCTTGCAGCAAAGAACCTTTACATGTGTGCATGTTTTAGACAAGAAACTCATCCGTACCCTCCGTCTTTCCCATCTCCCTTCCACAACCAACATAACCACGTTTGATGAGTACAGACACTGTTGTTAATCCTCACATCATGAGACACTTAGTTAACTCCAACAGTGTTGACATTGTCTGGGACATGTACCTCCCTAGCAGCATCAAATAATCCACAAGAGAGCAGCGTGGTAACGAGACCCGGGTGAAGGTAACCAGAGACAACACAGTACCAATAAACTGGATATACTTCCATCGCGAGTCGTGTGTCACCAAGAAACACGAGCTTTTTGCAATACTCACCACCAAATCTCCAATATCTAGGTTGAAAGGACGTGTTTGCCACATCAGGAACCTCAGTGGTCATCAGTAGGTGCAACTATGATATGCTACAGTGTGACCTCGAGGAAACTGACGCGCAACTGCTGGTACATGTGCAGACAGTTTTGGAAAGGGGACCAACACCATATTTGATACATACTGTGGACAAGGGTGTCCTTCTGTTTCCGATAATTAAGATGTACGAGCTAGTCATATTTTCATTTTTCTTCAGCTGCATACATTTAGATAGCCTTTGGTACAGGCAATAGCTTTATCCATCACCATGGTAACGGCATCTGTCATGCTCTGTGAACATACAAGTCGACGTCCTTGCCAGTTACTACGTTTTAACCGAGGTGCAATACGACGTCTGCATTCTTTGGCAATGATTGGAGGATAGCATGAGACACCTAGAATGCATACCCTGAAGTAATCAAAGCATTAATTTACATGGCACTGAATCCATCCATCCAGTGCAGGACATGTACCAAGGTGCTACCACGTGTGTGAAATCAAAGCGAGGAACCAGCGAAAAATTAGAAGTCATCTTTGGCCTCCACCAAGGTTCAGCGCTTAGCCCGTTCCTACTCATCATGCTGGTTGACATGGTATCTCAGGAAGTGTGCTCTAAGCCACCATGGGAATTACTCTACGCAGACGACCTGGTAATCAATGACACGACAGTGGTGGGTACCCAAGATAGAGTCCAAAGATGGAACAATGTTTTGATGGACAATGGGCTGAAGATTAACGAGGCCAAAACAGAATATCTGATAACAAGGGAGACCGCTGAACATAATATACAACTGAACGGAGAAGCCCTGAGGAATGTAGACCATTTCAAGTATCCGGGATCAGTAATAGATAAATATGGAACAATCGACAGAGACGTGGACCTAGGCGTGCAAGCCGCGTGGTCGAGCTGGCGGAAACTGACCGGGGTCCTGTACGATAAGAAGATGCCCCTAAGACTCAAATCGAAGGTGTACGAGGTCATCATCAGACCCACCCTAACGTATGGAAGTGAATGTTGGGCAATGAAGACCAACAACAAGAGGAAAGTTGCCAGCACAGAGAAGAGGATACTTCGCGGGATCCTCGGAGTGTCAAGGTTGGATCACATCCGAAATGAAGAAATAAGACAGGTACTGAACCTCCCGCCAATCGACGAGGTCATGCGAAGTGGCCGTCTACGATGGTTCGGTCATGTGCAACGACGAGATAAGAACAACGTCATCCACAGTATGATGAGCTTAGCGTTACCAGTTAGTTGTCAGAAGGCGAGGATGCCCAAGGAAGACGTGGAAACAACAAATCAAAGAGGACATGAGGGACATAGGCGTTACAGTGGATATGGCCCTAGATCGCATGGAGTGAAGGAGGAGGACTATGCCGACCCTTTATTGATTGGGATAAGGCCGTCAAGGTGAGCAAGGTGAACATTAGGATGTCTCAATGTCAACAAAGTCCAACTTATCTGGAGGTTGAACATAACTCCATGTGTGTGCTGAAGGACCCAATATTGGACAGGTTTTTGTAGGGAGAGAGATGGACAGACATGTTGGCCGGTAGAGCGACTAAGAAACAGACAGTAAGAACATAATTATATTTGATGAACATATTTTATTTGAACAATTATTAAAAAACACAAAATATTGTTACATTAATAGAAATAACACACAGTGTGTTGACACCATGTGCCCACTCACAGTTGTTGTTCTCTGGGTCGTCTGGTCGTGTGTTTTCTGTCTTGATCTTCTCCAAACTGTTGTCTTGACCGCAGACATTGAGCATCGGCAGAGGACATTTGAAACCAGCCTTGTGTAGTTCCCGCTGCATCTCACTCTCAGCATCTCGAATAACATGTACCACATGGAACATCATCGCACTATCAGCATCTCAAACAACATGTATCGCATGGAACATCATCGCACTCTCAGCATCTCAAACAACATGTACCATATGGAACATCATTGCACTCTCAGCATCTTGAATAACATGTACCACATGGAACATCATCGCACTCTCAGCATCTCGAATAACATGTACCACATGGAACATTATCACACTCTCAGCATCTCGAATAACATGTACCACACGGAACATCATCGCAATCTCAGCATCTCAAATAACATGTACCATGCGGAACATCACCACACTTTCAACATCGCAAATGACATGTACCACATGGAACATCACTGCACTCTCAGCATCTAAGATAACATGTACCATTAGAGATGTTATAACTACACCCACCACAGCTACTTACCAACATGTTTCTTGTGTGAATCCATGGAGTTGAGAACTTTGAAGACGTAACCATGAGACGAGAGCTCTGCGATGTGTGGGTTGTCATAGTGACTGCCTACAGTGATGAAGTAGTTGCGATCATCGTAACTGTTCAGTTCTTTGATGGTCTTTACATGTAGACCAAACAGTGACTCAATCAGACCAATTGCAGTCTGTTCGGACAACTGAGGCTTGATAGTTTGTCCTGGCTGCAGCATGGTGGCAGCAGTAGTATCGCCCGCTGCATTGTGCATGTTGTCGTTTTAGCTTCGTCGCGGATACGTCCTTTACTGAAACAGAATGCTATAAAAATGTGGAAAAAGACTTGCATATACTCTCCGGGCACATCAGAGGCAGCTATAAATGTAGGGGATTGGGCGACAAATCACATGGAACATCTTTCATTTTGATGTTCTAAAAAAATTGTAGGGTTTGTAATTTGATGAAAACAAGAACAAATATCAAAGACAAAGTGTACAGTAATTGAATTATGAAGTGGTTTCATTAATACTTACGTGAATCTTTTAAATAATTAATTTGCTGATCAACGTATACGTTAACTATGCACAGGAAATACAGAATTAATAATCAAATAATTATGTCGCTTTATCTTTTTAGTAGCCATCCATAAAATATGTAATGATATTTGTGGAAATTTTTGAGACCCCAAACACATTTGTCACGTAATGCCCATCGACCCCCCACCATCCCTACATAGGTTACAGTCAATTATGTTATAATAATAATAATGATATATTAAATTTGTTATAGCGCCAAATCCACAATTGTTCGTGGCGCTTTACAATACATCATGCGTCATGACCATTAAACTCAACTAACTAACACTATCATTTAAACTAAAAATTGTGCAATGCAATAGTAATAAATATATTAATAAATAAATTAAGTAAAAGGCAACAACATATTTGGAATATGGTAGTAAGATGTTAACTTAAAATGAACACAGTACAATATAATTAATAAATTACAATGCATAAGTTAATCACTAAAATATAGCTGTATCAATTCAAATAAATAAATAGTTCTAAAATATTACTAATATAAATAACTCCACAGGATCACTGAGGACAGTCACAAACAAGTTACCAGCGTTCGTTTAGAAGGATATTCTAAATAAATGTGTTTAAATCTAAAACTGCCAAGAGTGTCCGAAGATTTAATGTAATTAGGTGGAGTGTCCCAGAGAGTTGCAGCGGCCACCTCGGACGAACTGGCACCAGCTTTGACACGAGTACGCGTTACGGACAATATGTTGTTGTCAGCAGACCGCAGTGATCTAGCGGGTCTGTAAGGACACACGAGATTACGCAAGTAAACGGGAACATTTTCATGCATTGCCTTGTAGGTAAACACCAATATTTTGAACTCGATTCTGCGAGCAACGGGTAGCCAGTGCAGATCATGCAACAGCAGAGCACCACTATCAGTCTGCGGGGGACGCAATATCAGACAAGTGGCCGAGTTGTGAATTCGTTGCAGACGAGCGATGTTGTTTGCAGATGTTCCATATATGCTTGAGTTGCAATTGTCCAGCCGCGATGTTATTATGGCGTTGACTATGCGTTCCTTTGTTGTTTTAGGCAAAAATCGGCTGATTTGATTAATGTGGCGTAGGTGGAATGCGCACACACTAATGGTTTGTGACGCTTGTTTTTCATGTTTAGGAGTCTGTCCACGTTGAGATTCCGGACACATCGTGAAGCTGCAATTGTACAGTCACCAACACGTATTACGATGCCATCCACAAGTGCAGGGGCTGACTTAGGCATCACTGGAATGTATTCGGTCTTGCTGTCATTCATGCACATGTAATTCCGCGCCATCCAATGTTTTATGTCATCCAGGCATGCTTCCATTCGACGTAAAACAGCAACGTAAGCGGTTGTACTGAGATCAAAGTGGGAGTAGAGTTGTAAGTCATCAGCGTAGAGGTGGTAGCAAAAGCCATGTTTTCTGATGATATCGCCAATTGGTTGCACATACAACGAGAAGAGCAGTGGGCCTAGGACGGAGCCGTGCGGGACACCTGACGTCAGAGGAGTTGTACCCGAAAATGTGTCACCAATTACGACGCGCTGAGTTCGTCCCTGCAGGTACGATACTACCCAGTCTAATGCTTTGTCAACAAAGCCGTAGCGCAATCGTAGTCGTCGAATGAAGATGGCATGGTTAATTGTCTCAAAAGCTGCAGTAAAATCGATGAGAACCAGTGATGTGCCTTGTTTGTTGTCCATGGCTGATATGATGGCATTGGTAACGTAGAGTAAAACCGTTTCCGTCGAATGGTGTTTTCGATACGTCGATTGGTAGCTGTCATTAATTTCCTGATTAGAGACTTGTGTGGATATTCTAAGCGCCACTAATTTGTCAATTACGTTTTGCATAGAAGGTGGCTCCAGTGCGTTTACTGCAATTTCAATACGATGATGATTAGAAATTGAGTCTGGAAGAACTGTTACAGCAGAGATGAGGTTGTTGTTACTATTACTGACGACAAAATCCAGGATATATCCACTAGTGTGCGTAGGTGAAAGTACATGTTGAGTTAGGTTGAACGACTCAAGAAGATCACGTAGAGGTTCAGATTTAGTTTCGCTATCAAAGTGTGGATAGTCCGATGTTAACCCGGATGTCTTACTTGATACCGGGGGGGTGGTAGACAACCCACACGTTGAATTTCATACAATGCGGGTTAACGAACAGCAAACGGAGTAGTTCAATGGTTGTTAAAGATAACTTAATATAAAATAAAGAGCCATTCCACCGCCACGACCAGAAGCACGAGCGACATGTTGGAGTGTATATCCGAGCGGGGTTACTTCGGCTATTATCGCATCGTCTCTGTTCTTCTTAAGCCACGTCTCTGTGATTGCCAGCACATCCCATTAATGCTCAATGATAGATTACCTTATGTTGGTCGCTTTGTTGCGTAGGGATGTAGCATTAATCAGAGCCACATTTGGAGTATAATTACTGGCGATCGATTTCGTACTGCAGTTTTTAAGTGTTACCTGGGTGAGATTTGCTTTGTTTACAAATACCAGGTCTCACATTCAACGGCCCAAACGTGGTTATTGGTCCAATACGCCTCGTTCCGGCTGATGTCCCTCGTCTGGTCGGTGGTCAACATAAGTTCAGCGTCCGTATTGTTGTTGTCCACGGTTGGCTAGGCGGTTGACGGCAGTGTCGTAGGCCGAGAAGAAACATCCTGGATAACGACATGCTTCGCCGGTCGCTGGCAGGCTGAACATAGACGTCCAGGTAATGTAGGTTGGAAACCGGTCCCGATCAAACTTGGTTAATCACAGCTGCCACGCCTCAAGAGTAAAAGTCAATATAAAAGTCGATAAAAACTGAAGATCCACGGCACGAACGATTTGCAAATGTCCCGCATATATTCACAATTCAGTATATAGAAACACGAACACTTTATAAAATTCAAAACCATGAAATATTTGACTACTTTACACGCAGAGTGCGGGAGCAGCCACACTACGGCGCATCAACCGTGTAAAAAAAAAAAACGAGTACTGGTCGATCGCTGCTCAGGAAATTAGGGGTAAGACCACATTTAAATTTTACATAGGCGGCCATTATAATGTTTCCTTCATTTCCTGCTAAATTTGACGAACAATTTTCTTGAAAATTTCACAGCATATTTAACCTCCATTGACACATGTGCTGTGGAAAACTCGTAAAAATCTCATACCTCAGTTTTCAGAAAAATCCACCCAAACCTGACACCCCTCAATTTCGCCCTAATCTGATGAGGGATTTTGAAATATTGGTGCGTTCTGCAAAATAGCCACTGTGCGAATACGCGAGCGACTAGCGTATGTTTATTGCTACATCGTGAAAGATCTAATGTAGTAGTACATTCAGTATTCATTGGACTGACATGTGCCATGCCAAAGTGCTCGAAAAAAATTCACACATGACACCAAAACGGTATTTTCAAGGGCACTCTTTCGGTCGGTAATGGCGGACGAATCCTTAATGTGGTCTTACCCCAGTAAAGATACCAACCTTGGCCTTGGGGCTTGGCGGTCTTGCCGTGAATGCGTAATTTCCCACGTCTGAAAAGCTGGTCAATATCACAACGATGTCTTTGTAGCGATGGCAACGTAGAGTGAACTCGTCCGTATAGTAGTTACATTTAAACTGCTTTATAATCTCAATTCGTCGGCGTTTGCATATGCAGGTCAATGTAGAGCGTATCCTAAGAGTAATGACGCGTGGGCGAATAGAGTGATCAAGTCCTATTGATTTTTCGCGACATCCAACTGTGTATTGCCGTCTAGTGATTAACACCTTGAATGATTCTAAGTCATCGTAATTACCGAGACTGCGTGGCGTGGCGCCACCGTTTGTCGGTCACCAGAGAGCGTCTTTACGATTCACTTATGAAAATTAACAGGCATTTTTAAGCCACGCCCAGCGCTTGTGATTGATCGTCAGGTCAAGGAGCGTTTGACACATGTGTCACGCGCGTTTCATTTTGTTTTTCGCGGGGAGACGTCAGGGCTTGTTATATGTTAGCAAGGGGCTATACGTACATTGACTAATTTTACGAACAGGTAGGCAGGGCTATACGTACACAAACTAATTTTACGAACAAGTAGGCAGGGCCTACGTATACGCACGTTCATCCAGATTATATTATTTAGCGTTAAATTTAGACTGATGCTGATTAGGACAGTCGCGAAATCCATTAATTGTAAATGTTGTCATACTGTTATCTTAACACACTGTAAACACGAAACAAATAGGTGCAATGTGGAACAACAATTATCTTTGCATTTATATAAAATTCTAGAACATTCGCAAATCGCGGTCTTCAAGCTTTATTATGAATATTTGCGATGGGACGGGTGTAGAATTATTAATTTGGTAGAAGGATGTATGTGGAAATATTTATAAATGCTAGCCAACTAATGTGTTGTAAGTTGTATTCAACACAAATAATCTACAAACTGTCAAAACGCATACTCGGTGCTAAAATAATTGAGATTTGTTTAAAGTTAGTTAAAAATAATTTAGCAACAAATAATAAATGTGTTCTTGTAGATGTGTAACATAATATATACTGAATAAAATTCTGCAAGAATTATGATATATTCGTTCACTCACGTACCCGTTTGGCATGTTTACTATTGTACTCGACTCCACTGAGCTTTTGTTTACATCCGTGTGCCCATGCAGACATTCAGAAATGTACACATGCATACTTAGTTATAATTAAATATGTTAATATCATATGGTAATTGGGCTGCACTTTGCTCAGTTCGTAAAGAGAAAGAGTCTCAGCAATGGTGCATAATAGCAATCCCATCATTTGAAAACGTGCGTACAGTGTATATTAAACATACCCCAATTATATTACATGATCACAGAGCACATGCATTATGTAATTACTAGAATTTAAATTATTTGAAAACAAAAGTATGGTATTGTCAAGAACCGCCAGGTGAAACAGCCTTGCAAATAAATATCCGGGTTCTGAGATGTATCGGAAGGGAAGTAGTTATACACAGTTAAAGAATTTTCCAAATTTATTGGCCCATCTTCCAAACAACAAAACAAAATACAGCTATTCTTCAAGGAAGACTCGTCAGCCTCCCTAACCTCTTATCATACAAATTCTTACATACATACATGTCTATCATAACATTTCATAGGTATACAAGGATTGACCAGTTCTTCAATCCTATACTATTTCCTCAAAAGATTCTATAACATAATCGCCATATAGGCACAAAAGTTCAACACCCTACGGCTGTTTGCGTGGCCCTCGCAATGTAGAGATGCGAGAACATAATGTTTATAATGAACGATAACACATTTCGTCATCACCGTCAACTTGAGGATAACTTGTCCCTCAGTAGTCGAGCGAAGTAGTTCTCACTCGGTTCATCGGGAATTCCCTCTTCGGGTGTGAATTTTCCTTTGTCGCATAAGCGGTCTACTCTCGCACTGTTGTTACACGAGGTGTTACTCGGCGTCTATCGCCCTCGAGTGCACTTTGTCAGATTTCACACCGCCCCGACACTACAATAAATGATACCTATAATAATAAACATGTTCTTATTCCTTGGTGTGTAATCTGCACCCTTCATATCATATGTTTTACATCGACACCACATACAATCATAGTACCTACACACAAACATGTGTAGCTAATGTTCGCCATAGATATATACATATCCGGACCCAATATTCCATTAGTAATAACAACCCAACCACTTTACATATTCTAAGTCCCAACAAACTATACACCAATAACCATTATATGTGACACCGTAATACAACCTATGTTCGCTTCTTGTTATTATCTAACATTCACATAACAGAGCGATGATTCGCCACCCCGCATAAATCTCGAGATACCAGTATCATTACGCTGACCATATTTATTTATTATTGACCACACCCTTTGGCACAATTATAACAATGTAAAAACCAGATGTTTAGGCCAATAACTCTAATCTGATATTCACTCATAATATATATATTCCACATACCTCCGGTATTTCTTCTAGTCTATATATGCATTGAGAAATTCAACGTCCAAGCCACCACTGGGTATAAAGACTTCGTGTTTGCCAACCGCACCGTAATGGTTTCTCTCCACAGAAGAGACCAGATTACATGTTTTGCTCTGTCGGGTTCTGGACTCGTCTGTTCTATCCTCCCTTCAAACCTCAGTACCTCCACCCTATACATAGCATCAGTCGTGTGATCCCTGCTGATGCTGACGCCATTGTAACAATTTCAACACCATCCAATAAGTGATACTCTAAATCAACAAGTATAAAATCTTCATTATAACGACATCACTATACGCCGTAATATTATTCCATTTAAACTTACGTTCGTATCACCATAATCTATTCATATGGAACGGCCAATCAAGTTATAAATAGTACACGTTGTATTCGACAATCCTCCCTGTCTACCCTAACTATAATGACATTTGCCCGGTTCTTTAAAATCTGACCTTAGGCCACCACTCCAGTTTCCTTCACAATATTGCGTAACCACTGGATAGCCATCAATGGCCTACAGGGCAACCCTAACACGAGTCAGCCAACCATAGCTTTACATTGTAACACTAAATGCAGTCTTTCACAGACAGCTACCAACCTATGTTAAGTTCTTAAAAATCACAATCTTGACAGGTATGCATTAAATATACATGAATTAATGTAGTGTATGTGGATTGCATACCTGGGTAGTGTATAAGTAACTATGCCTACACTATCTTTGTACATCACAAGCACATCACCATCACAACAAAAGGAGTCGCCAAATTACTTCATGACTTAAAAACAAACAAATCAACAGGACCCGACCAGGTGCCAGCCAGAATCCAGCGAGAAAATATGATACGACACATGTAATGTATTAATAGTTGATTTCTTATAATTCCACCATAATTGCATAGAATACGTAGGTGAACTTTCACAAACTGATAACAACTCCCTCAGATTTACACTGGAAGGGCATAACATCACCAGGTCATCTGCATACATTGGGTGATTAATAGTCACGTCACCTATATTACAGACAGTGCAACATTTAGATAGTGCATTACTTAATTTATCATTGATATATGCATTAAATATATATCGAAAAAGTATTCCACCTTGCCTTACTCCATTCGTAACATGAAATATTATACAACAAACCTACATGTCTTCCGGTGTTATATCACACAACAACGTACCTACACACGTTACAATATTTTCAGTAGTAACAAGGAGAGGAGAATACCAGCGTCATCACATGATATTTCACATGCTTCTAAAGAAAATTGAAATCCCCTTGTTGGAAATAGATGGAGAAACCATTGGTTGTGTAAGTGATATTCATTTCTAAGGTATTACATTAAATAATCATATAAATAAATAATCATAGAAATAAAATAGCTAAAAAATAAATAAAACAGTTCCAGTTTGGAATACAGTTAAACATTATTTACAACCAAACGTATTATCTATAATGTACACATCCCTCATTCTTCCTCATATTAATTATGGTATTCTATTATGAGGTCACCAAGCACATCAAGTTGTTAATTTACAAAAAAGTGATAAGATTAATTTATGTGAGTAAATGTAACGAACATACAGACCCGGCTTTTTTAAGAAGCTGAAATTCCTAATTGGATTAAATTTATAAACAGCAGCAACCTAAATTTTATTATAAGTAATTATTTATTAGTCAAAGACGTTCTACTGGACTATTTCTGCCACATTCCTTACTTACACAATTTTGAAATCCATCATTATGTAGGCATCAACACTACACACGAGGAATAAATAACCTATTTATTCCCAGATGCAATTATGAATATATGCAAAAAATATATACGCAAACACACCACAATGTAAACAGTTAACAGTACTCCAAGCATTATCATTGATAACATTCACACACATAGTTTACCCGGTTTTATCGCTTATATTAAAAACTATTAATTATGAACTATAAATCCAATTGCACTACCCATTATTGTCAAGGTTGTAACACACAATACTATACAATATGTTATGTAATTGTGTATTCATTTTGTATTTTTTTAAGTAATTACTAACATTGAATTATATGATTACTATTAATATTGATCTTTGTCTGTCATAACCCTATTGAGCGCACGCTTCCGACTTCTGACTTCTGCTGTGTCTGGGTGTTTTCGTACGGCGTCGCTGGTGTCTCCTTTTCGTTTAATGAAAAGTCAAATATTAGTCACTTTATTCTTTGAACCAACTGTATTTCTTTACAGAACCAATCCCCAGCACAAGAATGTGTTAACATTTTCAAATAGTACCCAACGAAAAACAAATGTAATACGCGCGCGCATTCGTTTTTATTTTTAGAAGGACAAATGATCAGGAGATGGGGCGATGCTTAAAAGCTCCTGCTAGTTTTTTTATAAGTGAATCAATATCAGTTTAAATTTAACGCTAAATAATATAATCTGGACGCAGGGCCCTGCCTACCTGTTTGTAAAATTAGTTTGTGTACGTATAGCCCTGCCTACATGTTCGTAAAATTAGTATGTGTAGGTATAGCCCCTTGCTAATATATAACAAGCCCTGACGTCTCCCCACGAAAAACAAAATGAAACGCGCGTGACACATGTGTCAAAAGCTGCTTGACTTTGCGACCGATCACGAGCTTAAAAGCGCCTGTTAGTTTTTCATAAGTGAATCGGAAAGACCCCACCAGAGAGCTATTTGATTCGCAGACGTCCGACTCCCTGTTTTAACGAAAATACATGACGGGCTAGGGCTACATGCATGAATCGGGGGAAACTAATGGAATTGAATCTCGTACTAAATAATCAAATAACAAGTGTTTTAAGTTTACACGAACCAACTTTCAGTATCGATTACCAACTGACACAAGTCACACGATAAAATCAAACGGATTTACGAAACGTTTAGGTTCCCTAGCAAACATTCTATATAAATATTAAATAGTTTTCAACTTCAGTTTCTCTACGAAGCCCCCATAGGGGACATTATGGGCATATTATATTTATTTGTAACACGTACGTACGTGATAGTAATGCGTATGTACGTGATAGTTATACGTATGTACTTAATACTATACGTACGTTCGTGATAGGTAGTACGTACGTAGGCCTACATGATAATGAAACGTTTGATACAAGTTAATATCGTGTATTTACAGGAAGTCTGGTTTGATACAAATATTAAAGTCACTGTAACATCCTTGATTGCTTCAATGGATGCGGACCGATATGAACGTGTGCACCTGTACTTTTTAAAGTTATAATTCTGTCAGAAAGAAATTATATATTTCTTGGCTGCTAAACATCGGATGATATTAAGCTTCAGACACTTGAAAAGAATTTTCAAGCGGATGTCCTTGTATCGCCCGATATATACTACTTGTGTTTTGTGTGTGGCCCTGTTCACCCTGGACAAATTGCAAAAACCGGGAAGGTTGCGAGGTGTGTAGACAATGGTTTGGTAGTGTCTAAAGATAATGTGCGACTTCAACTGAGCATCCTGGATCGCAATGGCGTCGACAGACGACGAAGACGAAGACTTCAACGTAGGCTTTATCGTGGAGTTGGTGCAAACTTTACCTGGCATATTGATTGCTATGACAAGCTAAAGCCTTACGGCATATGTGGGTGCATGGATAGAAGATCTGGCTGCAAGCCTATCACACAAGCAGTGATGGCTGGTTATTTCATCGAGCCTGTGGTCAATGAAGCTGGTTGCCCACGTCGTGTTCGGACAGATCGGGGAACAGAAAATGTAATGGTGAGAGACTTGCAAACGTTCACCAGGATGGCTTGGCAGACGAGAAGAGCTTTACGTACGGCCAGAACGTAGCAAACCAGCGTATCGAAGCATGGTGGAGCATCTTCAGAAAGGAGGGTGCTCAATTTTAGATGAACATATTCTCAGAATTGAAGGACAATGGCGATTCACCGGAAATTTCATTGACAAAAGCTTGATTCAATCCTGCTTCAATTGCAATAATTCTGGCAAGTTGAGTATATTTTCGCTCATCATTTACCTACCTAGCAGCCACGTTGAACACTAGTCTCAACTGCTGTGACTTTAGAATCATAATTGGTCATTGCGACACTATTCATAGTTACAATAATACATTACTGTGTGTATGTGTGATATCTGTTCTTTGGGACAGTCAGTTAGCTGACAAAGAACTTGAAGAGGTAATCACTTCTGAATGTAATGTTATCACGGCGCCCCGTTTCTTCTAGCTTTACCTGATTTACTACCCAAAAAGTGGCAAATCCACACCGGTAGGTGAAACATATATTAATGTTATTAAAACTTTGAATGATCCAACAAGTTCAAATCTGACCAGTAAATTGTAGAGAACATGTCCAGTCAGTATTGTATATATGTACTTTGAATGGTTTTGCTTGTACTTTTTCAGAAAGAACTGGATAATCTTGCCCACGCGTGGAACTGACATCGACTACAGAGTCAACGCAACATGATTGAGCCAACTGGGAAACCAATCATACTGTACACATCCCCGGAGCTGTACAACACTGAGAACAAACTTGTTGCTGTTGATGTTCCAGATGTTGAAGCTTGCAATGAGGAATGTGTCTTCAAAGATGGAAAGCCATGCATGGATTCCACAATGTTCGAGCAGTGTTGTGATGATATGGTAGAGAAACACCTGGACCTTCCTCCGGTACACTGGGAGCTATTCATTTATGCCATTCTCCGCGTGAAGCCATCTACCGCGAGTTGTTGATCCCGAGATGTCTTCAGTCTCTGTCATTACTGGCTTATCCAAAACCAACTGCTAATGATATGTGTTCATTGGATATGTGTGTGCATGCCGGTAGTGTATCCAGTTGAAACATCAACATAAATAATGCAAATAGCGTGTACTAACTGATAGTTGTTGTAATACATATTTTCTATTGTTTCTTTAAACAACTCGTAAACGTTTATGCAAAACGTTGAAACAGTAGCATTGAACAATAAATGCTGTAGACAGTCAGCAACAGCATGAAACTCGAACTATAAACTTCAACGTATCGTATTCACTAGCAGAGAAAATGCCAACATTATTATGGAATTAGGCCCAATTAAGGTACAAACAAACAAGGACTACAGTTCTATTAACTTCTATTATTATAGTTCGGCCGTGAAAGTACTACAAATGTCATGTAACTGTAGCCTTTCTCCTGAAAGGTAAAAACCACCTGCAAATTCTAATACAAAACTTGCATACTAAGTGGTTAAAAAAATAAATGTGGTCATGCATGAAATGACCAGGCTACACAATACTATGATGCTATCAGCAGCAGTGACAATGGAAATATAAATTCGTTCAGCAATGTGAACAATTAAGCACAGAACACTGGTATACTGTCACAGTGCCAGTGACAACATTCATACAAGATCCATATTCGGCTGAATGTGAAGGCTAGTAGAAAACTCATATATTGGTTTGGTGATCACACCAAATTAACAGTTTTCATGTATTGTTGTCCACAAGTGACAGCCATGATTCCGCAGCAAAATATATTTAAAAAAACACTTTCAATCAAACATAGTGTGGACGATAGGTAATATCTGATGATGCCACACGGTTTTTTACTTTGGTATGCTTCGCCCGCAGTTTGTGTGGCAGAGGTTTTCATCAGACTAAAATCACAAAGTTCCAAATGAACATCGTTCAGATTAGGCCTCTCTTCGATTTTCCTTCATGGAAGAACAACTTAGTGACCTCTTCAATTATGATTTTGGTATCGGCGTCCTTACAAATGGTTACCTTTCTAGTCCCTATACCAGTCTCCTTGCGCACATGTTAGGATCCATCCTAATTCTATTGTGCGTTGTTGTTTTGCTGTGTACTTATTGCCCTGGATGGTATCGCTCTTTCTTCATGCTCTGAGAAACTCATCATCAGTACCCTCTGCACTTGCCTTCCGTAGCTTATTCCTAAGTTCTCCAAAAAGGTGCTCCCTTTTCACATTCGCAGCTTTTGGAAACTTTCTCTTCCCAACCTCGCCATGTTCTCCCTGAAAGAACCAGTATATTCAATCAATTGTCAGAAACATAATTTACAGATTACGGACCAATATTCAGTAAACGTGCATAATTAATATAATTCATGTTCACGCCATTTAACGTCATTGTTCCAACAGGTGACTGCCAAATGTCATATTGTTTCGTAGGAGGGTAATATATGATATCGTTCCGCAAGACGTTTATGACATTTGAAAGCATAACTAACAAAACATAATTATATATATATTTATATATATACATATATATATTGTCAAGCAAGGGACTCAACCTAAAATGTGTTTAGTTTTACATTTTTATTAGTCTAAGCATGTGTGCTCATAAAGCAATATCGTGTTGCTAATTATTTTACTTTAGGAGCGCACCGCTCCTAACTACAAATATTAACTTCAAGGCCCGAGTCGTTTTTAACAGTGATTTAAGTTGCTCGAGTTTTTACCTGTTCCTGTTCCATTTTCAAGTTCAGGAATAACCTGCAAAGATAACAAATCATTAAGTGTAGGGTTTAATCTACGACCCCTAGAACAGGACGTAAGAACTGGATGTTTTCAAAATATCTCATATATGTCAAGATTCTCCCATTTAAGGGAGGCAGGCTGCGGAATAGGTCTCTTCGCCAATTTATTTACCACAATCCCAAAACTTTCCGGAAATGTTGGTTGCAATTCTAATAAACCATGAGAAAAAATTGGTTGGTTACATGGGTGCCTTGGAAATTGTTTTTAGTGCCTTTTTAGTGCCTATTCGCCAATATAATTTTTTTATCAATAATATTCTATATAATAATAACTAATGCTATATAAGAATAGTAGAGACATGTATATGCAACATGTCAAAGGGAATTTTTGATTTATAATTTTGTTTTGTTTTAAATAAATAATTTTGTTTTAAATATTGTTAAGATTCCTTAACTGAAACCCTAAACAACTGTGACACATATGCAATTTTCTTTCTGACACGTTGTAATAACTAACATGTATAGCATCTCAGCGAAAAAATAACTTTAAAATATGTAATGGTTATGGGTCAAATATTATGTGGCAACTTTATGAAAGTGAAAAAAACAAACGTAGGGGAAAACGCAATTGAAATCTTGTGTCCGTCTAAACACAGGACATTCCAATTTCAAAGCATTCTGTTCAAGCATATATTAGCAAAATGTCACACAAATATAACGTGTTCTGACACAAATATAACGTGTTCTTGAGCAGTTTTTTTCAAGTAACGGAGAGTAACGAAGTACTATTTATATTAACTACTTCTACTTGTAGCGAAGTAGTTTTATCTAAGGTAACGCTACTTTTTACTTCGTTACTTTCATTTACTTCGCGATACATTTTCGTTACATTTTTTTTTAACTACGTCGACCTGTTGGCATTCCGCCCGTCGACAACATTTCATTAAACGTATTTAATTACAAGAAATTAGAGCGTTGGTAAACTATGTTAACGCGGTAATAACTGTCACTTGACTTGTGTTATTATGGTCAAGTCATTAGGAACAGTAAATGTGGTGCGAGGCATTGTTTGTTTTGCGCCGACATCAGTCGAATCGTTTCCTTTCTGCCATCGTGGTATCCGCGAATAGGCGCCTTCGGGTTCTCCTGGCTTCGGCGACTTGCAAAGTGCAATTGAAATTCACACAATGTTAGACCCAATTTAGCAGTAAACCTAAATTGTCTCTTATACTACAAAAGTATTGATTTATGGCATAATTATTAACCACCACTCTACTGTCTACTGGTTCTTTGTGCCCTTCTAAGGGTTTGTATAGCGCCTGGAGATATGATAAAGGTGCAGATATTATGTATGGAATGTATTATTTTATGTTTTGTTTATTATACTTATTTTACGTTCTACGTTTTAGAGGATGATCAGTACATGAAGTTGAAACACTGTTGTACGATGTCTAAACAAGAAAAATAACTCCTCCAATGCAACAAAACGGACTGCACAAAGACACATTGTTTGATCGTCACTTTCTGGACACATGCTGCATCTGCAAAATAAAAGAACTCGGTTACTGAGAATTGTGTTTTGTAATTATAAAAAATAAATGTGCTGATTATCTTTTAATAAAGAAAGGAAGTACAGTGCATTCCACATAACTTGAACTCGGTTAAGTCAATTTTCATTCAAGTCAACTCTTTTTCCTCAACCCTGGCTGTCTTTGTAATAATTTGCATAAGTCTACTTCTCTAAAGTCTAAGTCGACGCGTTTTCTCTGCACGCTCATATTTCTTTCATTCGGTTAACTCGAATTGATTAAATCTTTACTATCAAACATTTAAATTTTGTCCGCAGGTATGGATATAAAACGCTATTATCATATTGGTAAAGTGATTTTTGTAAGGATTTAGTTACTATTTCACATGACATTTCTCTCACTCAGAATGTTTTGATTTTACTAACTTATATTTCACTGTCTGTTGGAATTAGTGCTCAGAACTATTGTTAATTTGTTTCCACATTATTTCTGACATCAGTCACTAATGCTGTTTGACCACACCGGGCAATGCCTAGGCCAAGAGAGAGGTTACCATAAAGTCTTTCAAAGAGAATCAGCTTGCCTTTTGGAGTAATTGATTAACTTTATAAACAAAATTTTGTTTGTAATTGATAGTAGATGCAAATGTCTTGGTTTTAGATGTTGGTTCGATCCCAACTGGTATTGCACTTTGTGCAAAATTACCCCTGGCATGGGCTTATTGACCGAAACAGTGCCTCTCCTCTTGTAATTATATTGATGTTGAATTGGAAATGCTCACCAAACAGTTATTATTTTCAACATTTAAGTAATTGACTTTGACTAATTATGTCTGGTGCTGTGGAAATTATGCATTATAATTAATTACATTAATAAATATTTGCCCTGGAAATGACAACATAATGAGTCAAATCCCTTATATTAAAATAATGGCTTATTTTTAGGGTATTTTAATAAACTTATGCTGGGCAAAATAAAGGCCTACTATATTTGTATTTATTAAAGCAAACAATTAATTATGTTGAGTAATTTACCACCATTTCAAGAAGAAAGTATTTCGTATGCACAAAAGAATAGCACGACACCGCGACTGTGCATATAGACAGTGCCGTGCGCCACATATCACGATAGCCTCGATACTAGTTATAGCCTCCATTACAGATCATGAACAACAAAAAGAGGGCTCTAAATCACACGATGTTTGTGTGCGTGAAAATAATAATTTAACAAGATTTAACAAGTAATATGTATACGAACAATTATACTGGAAAACATTTCGTATTACTAACGCAAACCATCTTAGAAACAACGCGGAATCCTGGCACGCACCTACTCTGGGCCCGCTACCGTCGCGGGCCGAAAGTAGGCGGTGAATCCTGGCACGGGTGAATCGGGGCCCGTGACACCGGAACACATTTCCGTGCCCCGCTGTCGAATTTACGAAAACAAAATATAGTTTTCTATAGAACATTATTCATATACATAATTCATATATCTTGGAGTTAAACAGAAAATTATTTTCACTCCGTCTTAATTTTTTTGTTCGCCGATGCAGTAATTATTGTTGGTTACTTGCCTGACAAAACATCTTACGGTTCTACTTTTACTTCAAGTCGTTTTGGAAAGTAGTTTTACTTTTTATTCAAGTAGGATTCTGAGCTGAATTACTTTTACTTCTACTCAAGTATAAAATTAAAGTAATTCAGTAACCCCTGCGTGTTCATGAGCGCGACATATAAACAGTTTTAGTACGTGCCAGCACCAAAGGTGGCGCCACCGTTATACTCACCAATGTGTCGTCGCATGATAAAAAATCACTATACACCAATTTGTTTACCATACACCAAAACTGTCAGGAAATGACAATACGATTGTAAATCCAATAATCTGCTGAGAAACTGTTGTTGGTCACGTGGGTGCTTTGCAAATGGCGGCTATCTTGTCTTTGTGCTTATTTTTTGGTAAGGACTTTCTATTCTTAGTAATATATCTATATATATTATATATGATGTGCAATATAATAATTGTTGTACAAACATCCATGCCATTCCAGGCTGTTTTGATTTACAATATATTGAGGGAGGGAATTCCAAAGTCGAATGGTACTGGGGAAAAAAGAATACAAGTAGTAATTGCATCTGGAGTGAGGGATAAGGTAAGATAAGGAATGTTGTTTTCTAGTGACTATATTTACAGGAATAAGGTATTGGTTTGCTGGTATACCCACTAGGCCATTTGCTATCTTGTACATCATACATAGTTTTGCATCAGTTCTTCTGTCTGATAAGGATCTCCATCCTAATGTCTGGAGCATGTCTGTTACACTGGAGGTATTGTGGTGGCGATATAAGACATATCGGGCTGCACGGCGTTGAATCATTCTAGTTTGTTTATTTGTGTAAGGGTATATGGATCCCAGACAGTACAGCTGTTCTCCACGATGGGTCTGACAAAGGTGAAGTAGACCCGAGTTTATTTGAATTGACGGAATTTTGAGATTTCTGCGGAGGAAGCCTAGTGATCTATATGCTTTTAGACAAATGTTATTTATGTGGGCATTCCACCAGAGATCTGAGGTTATGGTTATACCAAGATATTGTACCTGTGAAACAGTTTCTAGTGTTTGACCATGAAGCATGTATTGATTGTTAATGACAGTTTTGTTTCTTGTTACAGGTATGACATGGCATTTTTGAAGATTGAATTCCATGTTCCAGGTTATGGCCCATTTTCCAAGTTTGTGAAGATCTTCCTGGAGCACAGCTGTATTTGTCTTAGGCTTAAGGGCTATATACATTATGGTGCCATCAGCAAAAAGTCTAACTGTAGATGTAATATTGTCTGGGATGTCATTTATATAAAAGAGGAATAGACAAGTGCCAAGTACAGAGCCTTGTGGTACTCCTGATGTTACGGGTATCTCAGAGGAGGCCTCGCCCTCTATTATGACTCTTTGAGTTGTCTGTTAAAAAATGATCGAATTCAGGAATTTGTTTTGCCTTGGATGCCATAGCGATGGAGTTTGTAAATCAGTTTTTTTATGGCTGACCTTATCAAATGCTTTAGAGAAATCCATCACTATGACATTTGTTTGTGATTGTGAATACATTTATAAACAACAATCATTATAGATCAATTGGGATTAGTTTTATGAATGTGGAAAATACAAAACAAATAGAATACAAAATTATAACAATTGCAAGGCACTGTTCATGCACAATCAACTACAACATTTATAAATGTGCAGCCTATCACTGGACTCTCTGGTTCAGTCTCATCGACAGAGTCAGTTTCGCTATCAGTAGGTACGTGGATATCTGTCGATCACTGTCCGCCATCTTTGTTCCAAATACGTGCTTCCGGGTTCTCACCTGGCGTTGAGGGCATCCCCACAAACAGCGCCCTGTAACTGGCTGTTGGAACGGAAAATCCCAGTGATTCACTGGATATGACGTAGTCGGGATATTCCTTGATTACCGCGTTTTTTATTTGTTCAAATCCGATAAGTATTTAGCCTTGGACGCTTTTCCGAAAACCAGTCCCCATTTCAACGCAAAATAAAACTGTGATAAACTCTATAGGCGGCAATGAAAGGTATATAGACATAAAATATAGGTTATTATCTCATAACTGACGCAGTTTTAAAACGATCTTATGTTGCGAAGTGGTTTGTCAGTTTGCGGAATCTTAAGATGCAGCAGCGTCGATGCGTCATGGCACATGAAAATGGTTGCACCATCTCTGGTGATTTAAACATGTTTAAATTGTAGAAATCATATATTTTATGTTTTGTGCAGCTGTAGTTATGATTTATGACATTACAAATATGTGTGTTTAATTGCCAGATGATTTATTATAAAGCAGATGATTGTGGATTTATGACGGGTTCTTTTCGTCGCGAAAACACGCATTCAGGTCATGTGAACAATTTCTCTGAATCTGATTGGCTCTGGTTCAATGTTTACAAACAAATCACCATGTGCTCTTAGGGGTGATGCAGAGGAAGTGTTTTTACTTTCAGGAAAGGGAATTATTTTGCATTTAAGCCAAACTTGTTAGCTCTGCATATGTATTGAATTGTTATTATTATATTTCTAAAAAATAATGTTTCTTTTTCATAATGTATAGATGCCTCCAAAGAAGAAGTTCCGTGGAGGGCCACCTGGTAGTGGTACCCATGTTGGTATTGCAAAGCAGCATATTCTGGATAATTTATCAAGTCTTCCAAAGGTTGATGATCTTTGTAATGGACACATACTATAATTGTATATTACCTCGGGGAAGTGTAGCAGAGCCAAGACAGAGAGACAATTGCGAGCACATTGTCCATCAATCTATGCTGAACAAGGCTCAAATACCTTAAATAATGCAATTAAGAGAACTGTATCACAAACTATAGACAATAAGTTCAAAAAAACTTAGTGATTCAAATGAATTAATCACATTTTCGTCCATATGCAGTCAGAAGTTTGACTTGCACATTGACATTTCTCAGGAAATCCAACCAAGTACCAGCCATACTAGCACTGAACAGCCCACTGCTCATCGTTGTCATCAAATACTCTGTTCATTCAAAACAACTAAGCAAGAACAGTTATTTGGCTTTGAAAGGTAAAAACAACTACATTTTGTATATTACTGATTCATTTTTAGGATAGTTTCTTTCTCAAGTGTGGACTGGGAAGAACTTTGGAAACAACACCTCAAAAGCAGCACTGTTATTGGATTTCTTTCAGATTTTGGCTATGAAAGTGGCTAACTTAATCCTGGACGGCTGTAATTAATATTATTAACACTAATTAATTAATACATGTATCTTATATTGCAATTTTTATTAGATCTTTTGAAAGAACTCATTACACTATATCTTCAGTCCAAATTTTATTAAGATATCTTTGTTAATAAGGAAGATACATGCTTTTTTGAGGAAAAAGTCACATTTTCGGTAACACAGCTGTAATGCAAACGTATGTATTTAGTAGAACTAAAACAAAGGCGGATTCCTGAAACAAAAAAATCAATAACTCCATTATTATTCAACATAATTAAGTGATTTTGGTATCATTGTTTATGGTTTTTAAAGCTTTTTTCATCAGTGTTATTTGTTTAGACATTGGTCAAGCTTGACATTTTTGTCCACATACTTACTATCAGCACCAATACTGGCTATAATTGACACGTCGGCACTGTCAGTGTTGTCCGATGTGTCAGTAGCCATACCAAAACTGTCGCTGCCACTCAGTCTGCCAGCAGTTGATATACCACTGTCGGTGCTTTCTGACATATCAACCGCAGCTGTCTGAGGTCCGTTAAGCAAGTCGAACTTTAGTTTGGTAGATGAGATGAATCTCTGACTCTGTTCGAATGACAGCACCAGCATTAAATTTATGGTCGCCGCTGTCAATGATAGCCAACATCGTCAACGCCGCCAGCGGCAGCGTTAATGTTGACATCAACTGCAGCTCGCCGTCGCTCCTGGTCTGCCCGCAGTTGTTCCGCACGGGAACGAACCCTCGATGTCTGCAGTCGGGCTACGCATTGTTGTTTGATTTATTTCCCCATACTCACACATCAGGTAAACGTGAATCTTCTTGTCCTGTTTTGATAGGTGCGTGTTTTGTTAATATGGCGATCGTCCGAAATGTACTCCGAATGTGTCGGGCTGCCATCACAACCGGAAAGGCGATGCCATTAACAAACGCCTATATCTGTTTTACACACGTATATTGAAATGTCAAGGAAATGTTGTGTTTAAAGATTAATAAGTATATAAATAGGTATTTTAATGTTGAAAAACACAGCTAAAAGAAAATTTTGTAACAATTATCTATTATGGTGTTTTTTATTTTTTTAAATACCGAAAACATGTAATTTCTTAAGAAAAACATTCAAAAATAAATAATTTAATATATTTAATCAGCTCGTCAAAGTAGCAGTAAAGACGTATGTCGCGGCTTTTTAACAACGATATAATAGCAGTTGTTAATATGCAAAATGTAAAATGAAAATAGAAAAATATAATGAAACTAAACAACTCAGAACTGGATCAAATTAATGAGTGCCTTAAAGTAAACAAATTATCTGTAAATGTAAATACATCTAAATATATGATTTTCAAAGCAGCTAGAAAAAATAATAATGAAATGATAAACCCACCTAATGTACTAATATATAACGCAAACATTGATCGAGTATATGAGTTCAATAACAGGACGCACGTAACATTTCTTACTTAATCCGACTTGCCGATAGAGTTCACCATCGCGCCAAGCTAAGCAATTTTGTTTTAATTGCCGTCTCTAATGTAAACTCTCAACGCGTCGAGATTTGGTTTACAGCGAAATTAAACAGTCTACAATAACATCACGTGCAGCAGTATACTTCTCTACTGTTATTTTGACGATCTTATCATTGTCTATGATAATCACATTAATTAAACTGAACAACTAGACATACTTCCGGCTGTATTTTTTTAAACAATATTTGTAATAAACCGTAGTGAAGTTTTTATTGAAGGCATAACCGCACAGGCTCATCTTTATACGTTAACTTATTTATACTTACTTTACACGTATCCATGGCACTCACACTTCGCAAGTCTTCAGTGGTGCCCCAGTGACCGCCTGGTTAAGGGACAGTGAGCTAACCTGGTGGTAGCATGCATGTGTTTATTCGGTTGGGTATGTACAGCGGTGTGTACACACTGCCACTGCTTACTAATTGTGTTATTATTCTGCAGGGACCATTCAACAGTAATCATTTTTAATTATTATTTTTTAAATGCATTATGTCAAATCTAAAGAATGACCAATGGCAATGCTCATGTTACGACATTCACCAATTACAAAAAAACCTTGTCTTCTAATCGAAATTAGGTAAAAATATCCTTTAATAGCGTTAATAATAAAGGTCAAGAAGATTTACGTTTACCGCACATTTATACATATAAATAGTTATGGTTTTTTGAGTGAACGCACAGGCAAATGATTCCCGGAAAGTCACCTTGGAAACCACCGACATTTGAGATGCTGTGCCGTTGCGATGGCGTCGGCCAATAATATTAATAATAATATTTATAGAGCGCAATATCCATAATATGCTCAAAGCGCTGTACAATAAAATCCAATCAAGCGATTCAATGTATACTTATAAAAAAAACTGCAAAAAAGTAAAATGTCTCAAATTAAATGTTAAAAATGTCAGCAGTATTGAGCTTTGAAAATGTGCGTCTTTAGTGTCTTTCTGAACGCCGACAGAGTTCTGCTGCACTTGATAGCAATGGGCAGTGCATTCCATAGTCGAGGTCCAATGACACGAAAGGACCTGTCCGCGAAACTGACCAGGTTTGTTCGTGGAACTACAAGCAAAAGTTGTTCAGATGAACGTGTGCGTCCCGGACAGTGCCTGGTTAACAGGTTGGCAAGATATAGCTGCGCCGTCCCGTTCAGACATCTGAACACATAAAGGAGTATTTTAAACTCGATTCGGCATTTGATTGGCAGCCAGTGTAATTCTTTTAGAACCGGAGTTATGTGGTCACGGCGAGGTAATCAGAAACAAGATAGCGCGAAACTGCACAACAGCGCGTAATAAAAATATACTTCTGCACGACTCGCTGATCAATATAATATTATAAACATTGACATTCTTTCCAACTATAATACTCTGCAACAAAAACAAAGGGGCAAGTTTTTTTCAACGAGAACAATACGGGTGTAAGTTCGATTTATTAGACGTCTGCCAGACAAATAATGTTTCCCGGAGTTCACGTACTTTTCATAGGATCTTAAAGAAAATATAGTTTTGTAAAGAAATACGCAGAAAACTAAATTTCACCAAAATTCATTATTTCCGAAGCCTGTGTCCCTTTGGTGGGGGTAAAACGTAACGTGTGCATGATACGTAAACGTAACCTAACAATCGCAGGAACCACGCGCACATGGCAAACACTTCGGGAAAACAGCCCCTGCGTTATAGACTTGGCAACATGGTGTAGACGCTGACATAATAGGGGAAAGTCCCTAAAGCGCACCGCCTAAGCATTATCTGCTATTATTTTGAAATGTATTTGTCACAAAATCGATTTATTTGCACTATTCGACGCGGGTACATTAATTCATCATTATATATACAGTAAACGTCATAATTGTTATAAAAGAAAACAATATTGCATAAAGTAAAACTTATAAAAATGGGGCGCTTTGGGGACGCGTGCCCCTAAACGTTTATTGTTGCATGCTGGTGAAAACAATTACAGATGACATTACGGAGTGGTAATTAGTAATTACTATTAGGCCTATAGTCTAGCCACCATTGACTCATTGTTGATTGTTAACCTACTCTGATAGTCTACAGTCAACCATTCTGCTGCATGCAAAGGTCGCATGCGGATTTCTCGTTTCCACACTTTTCATGGTACCATTGGCGGCACAATGGACATTGCAGCCAATCTTCTGTTGGTGGCTTGGTATAGAATTCACTGCAATAGATGCACCTGTATTCTTCATTCGTAGGGGTCGCACCAACTTTACGCACGTGCTTGACAGTGGTTCGTTCTTTGCCCTAGTGCAGTTCGCGCTTGTTGGATTTCTTGCATATCTGCTTATTGGCTTGCCTCTCAAGCGCCTCGGTCAGTTGCTGATGCTTTTCTCGCAGATTATCCTTGTATGGCGATGACGTGAGATGTTCTGCAGACTGGGAGCGTCGTTTACCCAGCAGGGGCCCAGCATTGGGGAGTGGTGATATGCCGTGAATGAACGTGTTTATAGGCGTCATTGGTGTAGTGCGGCCAGTCGATGTGGAGGCATCTGCGTCAGGCAGCGTCGCGCGTTCGGATAGGTTAGTCGCTTCAACATGGGCGCTGCTCGGAAGAAGTTCAGACGCGACAATTTCATTAAGAGCAGTTACCGCCGGCGGGGCGCTGCTTGCTGGGGCTGCCTGTTCGCTGTCCGTCATCAACGATGGAGCAAAATCTGCATCTCTAAACACTGCAGGGTTGAATGGCCAGTCCACAACTGGAGAACCCTGACACGGCTGTGTCGATATTGCAAGCCCTTGTGTACGCTGCTCCAAAGAAGGCCGCGATGTTATTGAAGGTGATTCGTTTTCCAGCGTTGCTAGTCATTCAATAATCGCATGCCTGTCTGTAGTACTCCTTGAGCGGTCCGAAGTAGCAACTGTCGAGCGGCTGGAGTCGATGAGTTGTGTGCAGTGGAAAGGAGATGAGCCCGACGCCATTCGCCCTGGTGAGTTCCACTGCTTCGAGCGACTTGTGGATGATGTGTCCGTCAACAAAGAGTCCGACCTTTTTGGCAGGCGTCGGTTTGACCGCATCGACAAATTGATTCAACCACTGCACGAAGACTTTGCTGTCTGTCCAGCCACTGTCTGTCACCCACTGTACCAGGTGGACAGCCAACGAGCAACTGCTCGTTCATTTTCTTCCTCGGGTAGATCATAAATGGTGCGAGATAACGCCCACTTGCATTCATGCTGCATATGATAGTGACCGTTTTCCTCTTTTCGCCACTCGTCACTTTTCCAACCTGTTTCTGACCCTTTTTCGCGACGATGCTCCCAGGTTTGTGCACAACCGTTAAGCCGCTCTCCTCTATGTTCCATATTCTGTCACCATCTATTGGCCCAATGCCCTCAAGATGACCTCCATATCTCGAACAAATTATCGACTTGTGCCTTATTGAATCCCACTGCCCGATTTATACTCGTCGCTTCCGGTTCCCTAATAGAGAGTGTTCCGTTTCTGGCAAGAAATCCAGCTAGCCAGTGTCGACCAGCCTTCTTTTTGGTTTGACCAAAGGGATGTGCGACGCCTTTGCACTCAGCCACTTGGAAGGCTATTTGTCGGAGTTCGGTAGTTGTTAACCCATAGAACCTTTGCTGCATGTCCATTGCATGGTTGGCGATAATATCTTCAATGTCGGTGTCTAGGATATATATGGCGAAATCTCCCTATAAGTTTCCGACCTGGCCCTCGAACCTGTAGGAAAGAGCCGAATTTGTATGGATAACTTCACATAAGCCTTTTTATAAAGTTTGAAACAACACAGTAATACGGTAGTACCACAACATGGCAATTGAAATTAACCTGTGGTGTTTTTTTAAATAAATTACTTGTAATATTATTCGAACGCATAAAACATTGACCGAGTTGCAACCCATTTTATTGTAATGGTAATAATTATTGTAATTATGACTACTGAATTATGAAAACCTAATTTTCAGAAAAATGTTTGATAAATTACATGAAAATTACCTGGCCCTTATGGTGTCGTTGAAGAGTTCGCCTGGGGATTCCGTATTGCCGTTCAACGCTTCTATATGATTCGCCATGTTGAAGAGCAAAGAGGACCTCCTGTTAATCTGCCTCTCCATATTTCCGCCGTTGTTGATCACGTCCCATTTGAAATAAACAGTGGTTCAATTTCGGGAAATTACAATCAATCATCGCAATATGCTATCTGAATCCGCAAGAAAATTTTAAGTAAACTTGTTTAACATACGAAAATTAATTAAAGTAGTCTATCCTAAATTGTGTCACATTTGCGGGTCCCCAAAATGCACCGGCTGTGAACCGTGACTGTAGTACAGTGCGTATTACTCCAATTTGTTTCTAGAACGCGAGAAATACATTGTATTTTCATAATAAATGAATTAATTTATGATATACTCGAAAAAGTTTAATGTCCCCAAACCGCACCTCCAATTGTATGAGTTTTGCTGCGGTGCGCTTTGGGGACATGGGAGAGGTGCGCTTTGTGAAAAACTGTCAGTGACACTAAATCGGCCATTTGCAAAATTATTTTTATAAATGAAATTCATAGTATTCGCGTATGGTTCGGTCATGCAATTGAACTACTAACAGTGTCATCGTAAGCAGTAATCATTATTATTTGGCGCACTGACAAGCCTTCCACTAAATGAACAAAATAAGGTAAAAAGTATCATAAAACTCACCGATCGTCGTGTCGTGTCAAGGCGATCGCGAATATGCTAATTTTTTCTGCGCATTTGTCAAATAGCGACATCTATCGAATGTGACAAGCAACGGCTGCATTGTGTTTTTTCAATCCGCTAGGGTATGGATGGGGCGCTTTGGGGAGGGGGTGCGCGTTAGGGACTTTCCCCTAATGCATATGTCTGTCACGAATGTTATAAAACAACAGTTCAATATCATTCATTTACAGTTTTAAAAATTATCTGTCACAGTGATTGACAGGCATCAAATCATTTATCTATAACTAAAGTCAAAGTGGTCACAATTTGGTCGACAAGAGGGCGAAACCTTCATAATTTATCGTTATGCTATTTTGTCCAGTTGATTACGGTGACTGAATGGATTTGTTGGTAAGCTGTACCAATTTCAACCTACAATTGAAATTATAGAATTTATAGTAAATTGGTAATGTATTATAAATTAGCGTTGCTGTATTTACATTCGTTTTTCACAGTCATAATCTATGGGAGATCATTTAATGTCATGTTACAAGTTGCGACATATAAATCAGCAGAGGTTTATTATCTCACTTGTATGAATTAGTCATGGATGTTTTTCAAAAAAATCATCTTAGCATAAGGTGTTTAAAAATTGGCAACTGCATATAACATGTCTATATTATTTGTGGTGTTTTTTATTAGGCTATAAAACTAGGGAAAATGTCAAGTTATTAGTTAAGTACTTTGATGATAGGTGGCGAAAACTGCTGATTCATGTTGGCTTTCCCAGAATTCAGAAGTTTATGATGTCGGTTCGTTTAGATTTTCGGGGTAGAATGTTCTAGAATGTTTCACGTCACCCCAAATATGAATTTGAATTCCGTGAAGACGTAAGATTCGTTAAGCGGAAACCAAGCTCTTCAAATTCGTCATTACACCGAAACAGCCGAAAATCTACGAACGTTCGTACGACAGTACATTGATAAATTTAAATATTACTATTGAGCCAAAATGAACATTTATAAATTAGATTACAATTTATAAGCCTATATGAACTTGAACATTTCATTATACAAATTATACAAAATATTAGTAAATATTTGAGATGTATAAATTTGACTGAGTTATTACCAGTCGTGATGTAACCTTATCTAAGGTTCGATTCAATCGCCGTTTGAACAGGTATTTTTTGTTAGTTATTAAATTGTTCAAACTTCACCGATGTTGTTTGTTGTATTTCCTTTATATATTTGCCAACTATAGAAATTGTCAAACGAATCCATAACATATTATTACAATCCTTTTGTGTCACAATTATTCCCCCTAGAAAACGACCCGTGACACAGGAATTGCGACAATAGCATGGCAATACGTATATTATCACGAGTAGGGCCTACCGATGGACGTGAACTTCACATAGGCTCCGACTTTCTTCATTTTAAACAAACAACGGGTACCTGCGAGGGCGCGTTATGGTGTTTATGTAATGATACTGCGTGTTTTGTAACATTTATTAAATATTACTGTCACGACTATTATCTACCATGGCATCCCTTCAAATGACGGGCATTTTTGCTAGTAACTAATGAATAATGATTTTGTAACAAGTTAATCCTCGTTGTCTGATTAGTTCTAACGATTACGGACTCGACCCTGGTGTAAAATAGATCTACATATGTCATAACTCTGTCCGCGGGTGGCGTATTTCTTTTTATTGCAGATTAACCTATTTCTCTACGTGAATTCATTGTAAGTCTACTGTCAAATACCTCTTGTTTCCAATAAATCAGACTAAATGTCGATGGGAGCTGCTGGTTATTTACACGCATAGCATTACGACCCTGTCGGTGATGGCGACAGCCTCTAACTACGGAATAAACTGAAGGAGAAACCATACACACTCCTCGTGGGGCGTTTGCTTTTAATTTTTTAGAAAAGAGTTGATATGTCTCAGGCATATTAATAATAACAATAATAATAATATGACTTCTTTAGCGCAAATATCTTCGAAAAATTAAGCTCAGCGGCGCAACAAAATCAAAGGATTACACAGCAAACGTCATCAACAGATGGGTGGAATTGCTAAGAAGCTAGGAAGGATATACAATATCAAAATGGCGGCGAAATTAAATTACATTTCATATACTGACTTAACGATGACGGGGAGTGAGCTCCACAAAGTAGATGCGGCAACAGAGAAGGTTCGAGTTCCAACGGTCGTCCTAACTATGTGAACAAAAAGTAGATTACAACCAGCCGACCGAAGCTGTCTGAGCTTTCTTAATGACGACAATGCTTTCGACAATGACACCGAATTATTGCATGATGTCGCCATACGCGTCTCCGGTACCATGTCGCTGGTAGTCTCAATAACCTCGAGATGGGTGGCCGCGTGGCTCGGGCTTTTCACGTCAATAGTTTGTCTTATATAGAGGAAACAAAGTCTGACATCTGGCCGGAATAAAAAGGGGTAGGTCTACACGAGCACCCGAGGGAGCACCCTGAATCCGCGGATGCATTTTATGACACAGATGATATAGAGGATAACTTTGGGCTGCAACTTAAGGCGATTGTCTCTGACACTGGTCTGGAAGTCTGACACAGCTTCCGACCACTGGAGTCCAGCTACGGGGACAAATACCGCATTTGTGAGGAAGGGGGTTGAGAACGACAGATGGCAGTACTTGTGACAATGAGCCTCTGGTTTGTATGTTAGACATGTCTTCATCCGGGGAACTAGCACATGATGACGTCACCACGTGGTGTCCCCACAACAAAGTCTGACATCTGGCCGGAATAAAAAGGAGTAAGTCTACACGAGCACCTGAGGGAGCCCCCTGGATCCGCGGATGACACCGTTACATTTGATCAGAATATTAGGTGTTGTTAATAATAAAGGTATTGTATTAGCAAGGACGTGTCCAAATCTTTTTTTAATATATCGAACAATTAGTAATATTTTAATTTCTTTACACTCAGATTACCTTATATTTCATGGCGTTTCCCTTGCAATCAACAATTTTCATCAGACAGCTACCGCTAGATTGCAACACGGTAGTCATTCTTCGCAGAGATAACACTCCGGTGTGTGTTTCCCGGCTGCGGCCTTTGTGGCTCTTCTGGTCATCCGGAAATTGAAGACATCTTGGAACTACTAGACTTTGTTCTAAGAAAAGCCTACTTCACATTCCGAAACACTGTATGCCAAGAGAAATTTGGCACAGCCAAATTCCCACGTCGCTAGCCTATTTATGAGACATCTCGAGCAAGAGACCATCGCCACAACCCGTATCAACTACAGACCGATAATGTAGACACATTATGTAGATTACATCTCATAAGTGGTGAAGACAGGGATGACACAACACTTGACCGATCTGGTAAACAGAATGGAAGAAACCAACAGCATCATATTTAAATGCAGAAAAACAGATGGAATGTTGCCATTTTGTCACCTTACTAATGAGAAAAAAATCAGGGGAGCTGAAACTACTAATCTTCCGGAAGAATACCCACACATAACAATATCTGCATGTTTTCTCACATCATCCATTTCACAACAAGATGGGAGTGATCCATACGTTGCTAGACAGATGTGAAACACTTGTTACAGAGGAGGAAGGTAAACGAAAAGAAAGAGAACACACCAAGAAAGCTTTAGCGAGATGCGTGTATTCACAATGGACCGTAATAGCGTTAGAGAGAAAGACGAAACAAAAGAAGGAAGGCAATATCATGAAGAAGACTGTGGAAAAAGACATGATGGTACTCCCGTATGTGCAAGATCTAACCGAAACAACATCACGGATCATGTAGAAGTGCAAAGTAAACACAGCAATGAAGGCTCACAACACCATCAAAAGGTCACAGGTAAGACAAGACAAAGTGGAACCACATAAGATGTGCGAAGGGGTGTATGCCATACCGTTAAGAGCTGCAATGCCGTATACATCGAAGGAACGAAACGGATAACAGGAGCTCGCATAAAAGAACACAACGAAGATGCCGAGAAAGAATCAACAAGCTTACCATACACCAGAAGCAACAGAAAACAAGGGAAAAAGATGAACAAATCCATTATCACAGGCCAGGTGATGCAGCAGAATGACGAAGTAGACTGGGAGGGGGCCAATGTATTTGTTGACAGGGAGTCGGATTATAGAACAAGAGGCATCAAAGAAGCGATCTGGATAAGAAAAAACATAGCCAGCATGAATCGAGACGAGGGCCGGTACCGACTTTCATATGTCTATGACGATCTCCTGAATAGTCACCCAGGCTGCGGCGAATGGTCACACACACCAGACTGATACGTCTGCGCAGAATGACTACCGTGTCGCCATCTGTGCGTGCGTGCGTGTGTGTGTGTGTGCGATAGCCGTCTGATGAGGATTGTCAGAGCAGTTGAAATGTGTGTGTCAGAACAGTAAACATGTTACTAGTTTTGAAAAACCCAGTCTGATGAACCTCTTCATTCAGATATCGAACCATGCAATAACACAACGGGGTTAACGGGAAATGAACTTCAGCTGGAGTCAGACAGCTAATCAGGCTGCAGACAGACACTCGTGGGACGTCTTATGTCCGTCTACGAGCCTAAGGTCGATTTAATCGCATTGTTATACAAGTGGGTGAATATCCAAGTGGGTGAATTAGTCGCTTCGTACAACACCAACTTAACGAAGTGTCTGGATAAACACGCTCCGTGGCGAACTATACGCACACAAAACAACTCGACCATCCCATGGTATGACGCAGACATTGACGAAGGAAGGAACGAAAATTTGAAAATCTTTGGAGGAAAACCAAACTTTAAATTCATCGCCAATTGTACGTCACGTCACGTAATGAATGCAATGACTTGATACTGAAGAGAAAAAACATTATATTTTCAAGATCGTTTAGAAAATGATAACAACAACACTATGTTTCGTCTGGTAAGATCTCTTGGTGGTCACATTTCTTAGCTACATCCGGAATTCAGCTCGGCAGTGGAAGGATGCGAAAAAATTTCGCATTTCTTTAGTGACAAAATCGATCAATTGTTGTCAACCTTACAACTTTGCACATCAACTGATCTGGCTACATGTGATGAAAAGCAACGTTTCACAGATCCTATACATGTCTTCCATCCTACAACAGCCGAAGAAATCACAACAATTTTTGCAACCACGAACAAAACTTGGGTGCTAGATCCTCTACATGCCAACCAGCTGAAAGACAATGCCTCCAGTCTTGTGTCCATTGTAACACTGATCACAAATGCATCTCTCGAAGACGCGGTCATACCAACGCTGCTTAAGCAGGCTACTGTCCGCCCTTTGTTGAAGAAGCCATCGCTTAACAAAGACGTCTTGAATAATTATCGTCCAGTGAGTATTCTCACACTTTTGTCTAAAGTAGTTGAGAAAGTAGTGGCGCTTAGAATGTCCACACACGTCTCTAATCAGGGAATGAATGACAGCTACCAATCGGCGTATCGAAAACACCATTCGACGGAAACGGCTTTACTACACGTTACCAATGCCATGAAATCAGCCATGGACAACACACAAGGCACATCACTGGTTCTCATCGATTTTACTGCAGCTTTTGAGACAATTAACCATGCCATCTTAATTCGACGACTACGATTGCGCTACGGCTTTGTTGACAAAGCATTAGACTGAGTTGTCTCGTACCTGCGGAGACGGACTCAGCGCGTCGTAATTGGTGACACATTTTCGGGTACAACTCCTCTGACGTCAGGTCTCCCGCAAGGCTCCGTCCTAGGCCCACTGCTCTTCTCGTTGTATGTGCAACCAATTGGCGATATCATCAGAAAACATGGCGTTTGGTACCACCATTACGCTGATGACTTACAACTCTACTCCCACTTTGATCTCGGTGCAACCGGTTATGCTGCTGTTTTACGTCGAATGGAAGCATGCCCGGATGACATAAGACATTGGATGGCGCGGAATTACATGTGCACGAATGACAGCAAGACCGAATACATTCCAGTGGTGCCTGTGTCGGCCGCTGCACTTGTGGATGGCATCGTAATACGTGTTGGTGATTGTACGATTGCAGCTTCTCGATGTGTCCGGAATCTCGGCGTCTATGTGGACAGACACCTGAACATGAACAAACAGGTGTCACAAACCGTTAGTGTGTGCGCATTCCACCTACGCCACATTAATCAAATCAGCCGATTTTTGCCTAAAACAACGAAGGAACGCATAGTCAACGTCATAATAACATCGCGGCTGGTCTATTGCAACTCAATCATATACGGAACATCTGCAAATAACATCGCTCGTCTGCAACGAATTCACAACTCGGCCGCTCGTCTGATATTGCGTCGCCCGCGGAGTGATAGTGGTGCTCCGCTGTTGCATGATCTGCACTGGCTACCCGTTGCTCGCAGAATCGAGTTCAAAATATTGGTATTTACCTACAAGGCAATGCATGAAAATGCGCCCGTCTACTTGCGTGATCTCGTGTGTCCTCACAGACCCGCTAGATCACTGCGGTCTGCTGACAACAACATGTTTTCCGTAACGCGTACTCGTGTCAAAGCTGGTGACAGTTCGTTCGCGGTAGCCGCTGCAACTCTCTGGAACACTCTACCTAATTACATTAAATCTTCGGACACTCTTGGCAGTTTTAAATGTCAACTAAAAACACATTTATTTAGAATATAATTCTAGACGAACGCTAGTAGCTTGTTTGTGACTGCCATCAGTGCTCTAGTGGACTTATTTATATTAGTAATATTTTAGAACTATTTATTTATTTATTTGAATTTATACTGCTATATTTTAGTGATTAACTTATGCATTGTAATTGATTAATTATATTATATTGTACGTGTTTATTTTAAGTTAACATATTACTACCATATTCCAAATATTTTGTTGCTTTTTACTTAATTTATTTATTAATATTTTTATTGCTATTGTATGGCACAATATGTTGTTGAAATGACTGTGTTAGTACTAATATTGTAGTTTAACGATCATGACGCATGATGTATTGTAAAGCGCCACGAACAGTTGTGGATCTGGCGCTATAACAAATTAAATATATTATTATTATTATACCGCATGTGGATATGACATTATACATCGCGTCTCGGTGATTGTTATTTCGGTGTTATAATGAATACAATAAGGATTTGGTCATCCACTGCAGTCGGAAAGGCTGAAGTGAAGATATTTGTAGACTTCGACGGGAACCCCCACCCAGCTATAGCGGCTACATCGATCACCTTTCCTTAGCATCCCAGTAGTCTGTCAGCCGATATACGGTTCACCATGGGGGCTTGGTACGCCAGAAATTACTCATTTATAACATTAAAATGAAATCAACCATTGAACAGGGTCATCGCTATTAGGTGACCCAGGATAGCATACGACATTCTTTGTGTTCAGTGGCGTACATAAACTGTGTCGTTGTTCTGTGGCCCCGATTAGAATTTGTCTTTCAATGTTTCCCATGTAAAAAAATCAACTAATAATTGTTGTTACCTCCGCGTTAGCATAGCTGGGAATCAACACAATCTAACACAGGGTTAGACTACGCAGAGCAATTGCAATTAATGTCAGCGCAGCACGATCCTGATAAACGGTAGAGAGATCATCAACCTCCATTTCACAGACGACCTAACCACTGGGACAGAGGAGGAGCTACAAGAACTGACAACAACCTGGACAGAACATCGCATGCTACCGAGATGGAATTGCTTCGAGAAGAGCAAGAACATGACCAATGGCGCAAATAACTAACTCAATGATGAACGGAGAACTTTTCGAAGAAGTAACATCGTCCAAATACCTCGGATCGATCATCTCATCTGAAGGGAATCCAAACAGGAAATGCGAACTTAGATAAACCTGGCAACGTCAGCGATAGCAAGACTCAGGGAGATCTCGAACAATAGCTACATTAAATTAACACGGCAACGAAGACAAGACTCAATAAAAAAAATGGTTGTATGGGAGCTAGTGGCGTAGTGTTTGGAACCTCGGACTCTCAATCGAGGGTGGAATCCTCTTTCTGCCGTTTCGAACCTTGGGCGTGTTCGTTCACTTCACGTTGCTCCAGTTCGCTAATGCGTATGAATGAGTACCTAGCTATAGACAATGGTTCATGTTTGTGTACGAATAGTCTTCGCGCAGCAACTGTAACGTGGCTGAATGTTCCATAGAGAAATCGAGATGGTGTTCAATTGAACAGGTTTGCCAGGGAGTAAAGTGTAAAGAGCTTTGAGTAAGGAATGGATACTGCGCCATATAAGAACACAACCTTTCCTTTAGTGCACTGCTGACATAAGCCTACGGGCGCGAAATCTGGACCCTAAAAGCGGAGTCCAAACGAGGAGTAGCCGCTTTCGTAATGAAATGTCTTGGACGGATTCTAAACAGTTCTCAGAGACCAAATACGACTACCATAACGCAAGCGATCGCTGCATTCTCAAGACCATAACGTCAGTCTTGAATACTGTGAAACGACCCAAACTGCAATGGTTCGGCCACACACCAAGATAACACGTTTGCAATTTAGAAGTATTGCAAGTCACAGACTGAGGCGGAAGAAAAGAGGAAGCACACCGAAATTAAAGGAGGGAGGGAGAAAGGGAGGGAGGGAGGGAGGGAGAGAGAGAAAGCGATAGCGCTAGAGGGCTAGAGAGGGATATATATAGAGGGTGTGTGTGTGTGTGTGTGTGTGTGTGTGTGTGTGTGTGTGTGTGTGTGTGCGTGCGTGCGTGTGCGTGCGTGCGTGCATGCGTGCGTGTGTGAAGGAGTTCTCATTCGCATATACAGATGGACAGAATCATGGAATGCAACGAAAGCGCATTTTTTTCTTCTAAATTACACTTTATATCGACTCCCCATTCAAGCACCCTAACCCGATCACGAGACCGTGGACAGTTCTTAGCCCCGGGTGCTGCTAGTCTTCTCGTTTTATCTCCGAGCATTCCCAAATGGAATAAAATCCCGTTACAAGTTACTGAATTAAAACGCCCCATGGCGTTTCCAGAAGTCCCCTTGAAACTGCCATTCACCACACCCCCTCACATTGACTGCTTAGGACACACAACAATTAAACTGATTCTTGCGTGCGGAAGCTGTCTCAGAGGCAAGCCGGGGACTTATGTCTTATGGCGTTTCGCGGATCATCATAAAACGCCAAACTGACTCTGATGTACGGGCGCTGACTCTAGAATGTGAGGCAGGACAGGGGTAGCTTCCACACACCATCAGCCAATCCACAGACCGGTCAATCAGTTATTACCAATTAGTATATGGAATATTATCCCATTACAAATTACTGAAATGAAAAAGTTGTTCAGAAAACCATCATGAAACTCGTATTCACCACACCGCCTCACATACCACCACAAATTCCTGCGTTAACCCAATATAATACTATAATTATATATATTTAATATGGTTGCTTATCGTTTTAAATATAGTATCTTAAATTACATTTTATGCACAATGATCACGCAGGAAAAAATCCATACAACCAGTCATTACATATGTGTTGTTTAAATTGGTTTTATTTGGCAATCAAGGTAACATTGGTTTGCTCGTCTAAATGGAACAGAGTGCAATTTATGGCCACGACGTACGTTCTACGATATTTTAAATGTAATTAAAAAGTAGTCGTTATAAGATGTGAAATGTTATGCAATATCTTATAATTTTGTAAATGAATGCTTGCGTGGGTGTGTGCGTCTGTGGTTTTGTGGCAGTGTGCATATTACACACAATTACAAAATGATTTGTTACAGACAATTACAACATTTTATTTAAAACGATAAGCAACCATACTAAATGTTACTGCAGTTATGGATAAATTTCTACCTATTAAAGTAATTAAATTTAACAAATATAAACGTAAGAAAACTCCTTGGATTACCAAGGGCATTATTATGTCGATAAAGTTTAGAAACAAATTGTATTCGAGAATAAAACAGACTCCCGTAAATGCTGAGCATTATTATAAACTTAAAACTGACTTACATACTTATAATAAAACAGTTTTGAAAAGCATAAGCGTGATGTTAAAAAGACGTGGTGTTTAATTAAATAAATTATTCAGAAAAGTCAAAAGAAAGAACAATTTCCATATTTGTTCAAAGTTGATGGGGAAATGATTAGGGACAAATGCATTATTGCAAACAGATTTAACACGTTTTTTACTAATGCTGGTCCTACTCTAACCTCTAAAACAACTACAAATGGAGGTAAATCATGCAAAGATTACCTGGAAAACCCGATATTTCACACCTTCAGCTTTAACCCAATTGACATGGAAACTACTGTTAATATAATTGAAATCAAGTTGTGGAAAAGACGGTATATCAACACAATTACTAAAATTGATTAAACAAATGATATCGGCAATGCAGTCACTCTAATTATCAATCAATCAATAATAACTGGTATATTTCCAGACAAATTGCAAAAGTCATATACCCCTTTTCAAAAAAGTGATGTTTCTTACTTTAACAATGATCGTCCTATTTATATCCTGCCGGTGATTTCTAAACATTTTGAAAGGGTTATGTTTGATCAAATCCACGATTACATCCATTCTTCTTCTTCTCTGACTTTTCCCGTCATCTGGGGTCGTCGGTATGGCTGATAATTTTCTTCCTTCATGTCGCCCTGTCCATCACGACATCTGCACTCGGACCCACGATTTCCATGTCTCTTCTGCATGTGTCTTTCCATCTGGTCTTCGGTCGTCCTCTCCTTCTTCTTCTTGGTATCTCTGCATTTAGCACTCTTCTCACTATGTGCTCCTCTTCCCTTCTCATCACATGCCCATACCATTTCAGTCGTTTCTCTGTTATCTTTTTGGATGCTTGTGTCACTCTCGTTGCTCCTCTAATATATTCGTTTCAGATCTTATCTTTCTTTGTTACTCCACACATCCACCTCAGCATCCTCACCTCATTCATCTCTATCCGTGCTTCTTGTCCTTTCGTTGTTGCCCAGGTCTCAGCCCCGTACAGCATTGCTGGCCTGACTACTGTTTTATAGATCTTCCTCTTCAACTTCACTGGCATCCTCCTGTCGCACAACACTCCACTGCATTTCTTCCAATATCTCCAAGCTGCACTCACTCTCTGTTTGATCTTCGTTTCCATGCCTCCTGTCTCTTCCACGACTGACCCTAGATATTTGAAGTGTGTCACTTTTTCCAGCTCGTCTCCCAGTATCTTTACAGTTGGTCTGTCTATCTCCTCATTCCGTTCGAACATGAAGTCCATGAATTGGGTTTTCGGTCGACTAACCCTCATTCCTCTCTCTTCCAGTGCCTTCCTCCACGTCTCCATGTACTCTGTCTTGTCTACCTCCTTTCCTCCACACAGCACAATGTCATCTACGAACATCATTGATTCTAGTGAATCTTTTCTCCCTTCTCCGTCAAGACGTCCATCAATATGAGGAACAGGTATGGACTCAATATTTCTCTATTGTTTGTTTGAGAATGAAAAGCGCATCTGTGGTACTCCTGCCTGGCATAAACCCAAACTGACTTTCATGTACGTCTGTGCAATCTTTCATCCTCTTGTCTTTGACTCTCTCCCATATCTTAAAGGTGTGCGTCAGGAGTTTGATCCCTCGGTAGTTCTTACACTCCTGAATGTCACCTTTTCCCTTGAAGATTGGGACCAGTATGCTCTGTCGCCAGTCATGACACAGTTGAATAGTCTGCATAGTAACTTTACACCAAAGTTGCCCATACATTTCCAAGCTTCAGCTGGTATTTCATCTGCTCCTACAGTCTTCCCACTTTTCACCCGTCTGAGTGCTTTCTCTGTTTCTTCGTCACTGATACTCCTTACCATTCGTTGATTCACATCCCTCTCCTCGGTTTCTACTCTCTGGTTTTCCTCGTTCGTCAGCCAGTTAAAGTATTGGCCCCATCTCTCTTTTATGTCATCGTCTTTCATCAATACTTCTCCCGTTGCACTTTTCACTGTACGTATCTGGCCTATGTCCTTTCCTGTACGGTCCCTAGCTGCTGCTATTCTATAAATGTCCTTCTGGCCATCACTTGTTTCTAAGTTGTCTTACTGTCTCTCTACTGCTTCTTCTCTCACTCTTGCCAACATCTTCTTAGCCGTTGCTTTCACTCTCTTGTACTCTGTCCCGTCTATCTCTGCTCCTGTTCATTTCCATTTCTTCAGTCTGTCTTTCTTTTCCTTAACTGCATTCTCAGTGTCAACATTCCATAACTAGCATTCTACTCCGGGCTTCTTCTTCCCTGTTGACCTCCCACATGCTTCCTCCCCACACTTCCTGATCTTCTCTGCAGTTTCTTCCCACCATTCTTCCACGTTCTCCGTTGTTACTTCATCTTTATCTGATAGTCTCTCCACTATATTTATCTTGAAGTTCTTTCTGACTTCGTCCTCTTTTAGCTTCCACCACTGATCTGTTTCCTCCCCACTGTTTTCCTCTGTCTTGTTTTCTTCACCTCCAATTCAGAAACTAGTACCACTAGTTCCGTGTCCTCCGTGTACGTCATTATATCCTGTCCGATCCCTTCCAACATGTCCATTTAGGTCTCCTGTCACCACCATTCTCTCACAACTTGGTACAGCTTGCATCTCACCATTTATGTGCTCCCAGAATTCCTCCTTTTTCTCTTCTGTGCATCCAGTTTGTGGTGCGTAGCAACTGATAACATTCCTCATTTCTCCTTCAATCTCTTGTTTCACTCTCATCACTCTTTCGCACGGTTGCTCCACTGCTAGTACTCTGTCTTTCAGATCTTCACATAGTGCAATTCCTACTCCATTCTTCGTCCCATCTTCTCCATGGTAGTACAGTTTGTATCCAGCACCGATCTCCCTTGCTTTGCTCCCTTTCCATTTTGTTTCCTGTACGCACAATACTTACAGGTTCGTCTTTAGCATCAATTGTACTACTTCTCCGCTTCTTTCTGTCATGCTCCCAACATTCAATGTTGCTATTTTAATCTTCCTTATTCTCCTTCCTGTTTGGACTAACTTCTTTAGCCGTCTTCGTCCTTCAGACGATAGCCCTTGTCCATTTATCGCTGAGCTCGGGCGGGGGTCTCGCGCGTCGCTTACAGGGTATGCCCTAGCACGGGCATTCATTCTATTTAATCCAGCCATATTTAGGGGTTTGGCTTAGGTTTTTTATAGCCGCCAACCACAGTTATAAGCGGTGGGCCTAGCCTCTAGCACCAATGTACCATCAACCTGTGAGACAGCAGGTGGTTTGAGATCGGAGTTGTCCTTCTCCTAGGCCGATTACCTGCCAAGGTTAACGAGCTGGGCCTGTCCTGGTTTGTATTCAGAGGTGTCCTTCTCCTAGACCGACTACCTGACGAGATTAACGAGCTGGGTCTGCCCGGGTTTAAAATCAGAGTTGTCCTTCTCATATGGTAAGTTTGGGCCACGGCACCTTCTTCTGTTTTATCCGGTGCAACCCCTCATACTAAAGGCTTCCCTCATCCGCCACCCAGTGGACGCGCCTCTACGCAGGCTACCCACTGCGCGATTACATCCATTGTAAAGCGTTATACTAAAATAGCCAATATGGGTTTAAAAAGAAACATGCTACCGAGCTTGCTACATTCGAAATTATAGACATAATTATACAAGAACTTCATAAATCGGTTACTCCAATAAATATATACCTTGATTTATCAAAAGCATTTGATACAATTGATCACAATATAGTATTGGTACATAAGTTAAATTACTACAGATTAAATGACAAGACTCTGGACCTTTGTAAGAGTTATTTACAAAATCGTAAGCTTTACATAGACATTGAAAATATTAAGTCTAAGGAAATAGTCATCAACACTGGTGTCCCTCAAGGTTCAAATTTAGGGTCACTCTTATTTATGATATACATAGTGACGTTTTCAAATCCTTAACGTATGCTGACGGCACCACCCTTACTAGTACACTAATACATTTAACGATTCAGAAGGCCAAATGCGAAGTGAAAATATTAACAAAGAACTAACAAAGATTAGCAATTGGTTGAAAGTTTGCTATGTCACTAAATGCCAAAAAGACTAAATTCATGATTTTTTTTCATAAGCCTCAAAAGAAAGTAGAATACCCAGTATTACAAATAGTTGGGGCATACATTGAATGTGTAAATGATTTCAATTTTAGGCATCACAATAAATAACCATTTAAACTGGCAGAGTCTTACAAACAAAATAGCAAATAAAATATATAAAACAATAGGCATATTAAATAAATTTAAACACTTTTTACCACTTAATACATTGTGCAATGCTCTTATTCTCCCTCATATTAATTATGGCTTAATTTTATGGGGTCGAATTTTCAAATTACAGAAAATAACAATACGAGTAACATCCTTAAGTAAATACAATGCTCACATAAGTCCTATTTTTAAAAGACTTCAGTTGCTAAAGTTGGATGACATTTATAAAATCCAACAAGTAGAATTTTATATTAAATTAATTAACAATCTTTTACCCTACTACTTCAATGTTTTTCCAAACACACACATATATGATATTCATCAGCACTGCACACGTGAAAGAAACAATTTGTATATGTCCAGATTCAAAGAATTTGCCAAAAAATTCATTAGATACAACACAGTAGAGACAGTTAACAATGCACCAAGTATTATCATTAATAAAATTTACACCCTCAGTCTATATGGTTTTTCAACATACACACACACACACACACACACACACACATTATTTTAAATTATGAATCCAGTTGTTGTATTCATAATTGCTTTATTTGTAATTCCTAATACGTATTGAAATATATACGTAAGTATTCATATGTACGGCAATGCGTACACGAGTAAATATAATCAGTCCTTGTATTATGTATGTATGTTGATACGTTGAGTAATCATCAACTATTAAAAACAAGTCGTATGCTATTCTGATTTATGTAAATTTTGTTGTTGTTTATATTTATCCCATGTTAGCGATATTATATATCTTAATGGGAGTCTCCCGACCTTATCTATTACTTACGTCATTCTTTGTATATGTATCGTATTTATAGATCAAATAAATTGATTCTGAGTTCAGAGTTCAACATCAAAATCCGTTTCTATAGCAATTGCATTATAAAATGTTCCAAAGTAGGTGTGGTGAACCATATATAAGCAAATTTTGCCATTGTAAGAAGAGAGATTTTAGGAATATTTACGTTAATAATATCCTACACCCTTTCTTACGATATTCACATGTTGGATGAATGCATACAGATCATATATGCGTAATAGACATTCATTTAAATGACGTTTTTCGAATGAGAATGACCTGCCGACAGATCACCAGAACGAAGAGCGCATCATGGAGTAATCAGGTTAGTTGTCGGCAGGGAAGGCCTGCCACCCAACGTACCAACTACATCGGTTTCAAAGGACGAACGGCAGAGGTCATGTGTTGCGAGTTACGCGAGTAGTTGTATTCTCATGAACGTATCTGACGAACGGATGCTCCCGACTCGCAGACGAGGCTGATCAGTAAGTCGATATGCCGTATGGAGTTCGCCATTTTTAGAACAGCAGTTACCGCATAAAATAGTACATCTAAAATTGTATTTTACTTGAAGTGACAGTATAGACGTATGAAATGCAAAACCGATGCGTGAAAGAGGGCAGATGTGTACAGGAAGACGAAGCGGAGACAGATAGGTAAAGAGTGAAGGAAGGAGGAGAGGGGACAGAAAGGTAAAGAGTGAAGGAATGAGGAGCGGGGACAGAGAGGTAAAGAGCGATGGAAGGAGGAGCGGGGACAGAGAAGTAAAGGACGAAGGAAGGACGTGTGGGGACAGAGAGGTAAAGAGCGAAGGATTGAGGAGCGGGGACAGAGAGGTAAAGAGCGATGGAAGGAGGAGCGGGCACAGAGAGGTAAAGAGCGAAGGAAGGAGGAGCGGGGACAGAGAAGTAAAGGACGAAGGAAGGACATGTGGGGACAGAGAGGTAAAGAGCGAAGTAAGGAGGAGCGGGGACAGAGAGGTAAAGAGCGAAGGAAGGAGGAGCAGGGACAGGGAGGTAAAGAGCGAAGGAAGGAGGAGCGGGGACAGAGAGATAAAGAGCGAAGGAAGGAGGAGCGGGGACAGAGAGGTAAAGAGTGAATGAAGGAGGAGCGGGGACAGAGAGATAAAGAGTGAATGAAGGAGGAGCGGGGACAGAGAGATAAAGAGCGAAGGAAGGAGGAGCGGGGACAGAGAGATAAAGAGCAAAAGAAGGAGGAGCGGGGACAGAGAGATATAGAGCGAACGAAGGAGGAGTGGGGACATAGAGATAAAGAGCGAATGAAGGAGGAGCGGGGACAGAGAGATAAAGAGCAAAGGAAGGAGGAGCGGGGACAGAGAGATAAAGAGCGAAGGAAGGGGGAGCGGGGACAGGGAGGTAAAGAGCGAAAGAAGGAGGAGCGGGGACAGAGAGATAAAGAGCGAAGGAAGGAGGAGCGGGAACAGAGACTTAAAGAGCAAAGGAAGGAGGGGCGGGGACAGAAAGATAAAGAGTGAAGGAAGGAGGAGCGGGGACAGAGAGATAAAGAGCGAAGGAAGGAGGAGCTGGAAGAAAGAGAAGCATGTTGATAAGTTTTGTAGATAACATTTAGCTTCAGTCTATACTTCTTATATCTAAACAAACTGCATATTCCGAGAAACGATTACTTCCATCTCTCTGTAGCTAGTGCTAGACTAGTTTGTAATTCTGTCCAATCTACAGTAATACGATAACAATGGGGACAGTTTAGTAGCACCTCCTGTCAGATGTCAAATTCCACCACCCCTTTCTATGTTCATTTGCTTCATCGGGGCGTTGACCTCTGATCTACCAAGTGGCGATTAATTAAAACACAAAGGTAGTTATTCGGAGATATTGATTTACTTCGTGTTTGCCTCTGCTGAGTCACTCTCTAGAGGGCGCCACTGTGGCTGTACGTTTACCTTTACGGAAATATCTAGTAGTAATCGTCAGCGGAAACGAAGTCAGGATAAAAAGCATGTAATAATGATAATTGCTCTGTTTGATTTGTTGCTTCATGGACATATGTATTTGTAGTTGCCATGAAACGCTCCAGACGAGGCAACTGCCGAAACCATTGAGCCGTGACAGTTCCTTTGGATAGGCTCACGGTGCGCGTGGCCCAGAAAGAAATATTACCATTTCAAAATAGTTACAAATACCGTAGTCACCTTTCACTTTTGTAGCGTAAACATGGATTGGCTGTGTTCTTGTCTGCACTCAACATCGCTGTGTGGTCTATTATTAAAAGGAATCATTACATAGTGGCAATATCATTGTCCTGTGGGTCATCACGAACAATGGTTTATTCATTCAGCACATATCTTTATAACGAAACTAACTGAGAATGTATTTCAAAGATGTGTTGCTTGCTTCAGGAACGACATTACTTAGCGTGCGAAAATGTTGTTTAATTTACCCAGCTTTAAATTATATGTCTGTTGTCATCACTGAACAGTGCATTGTGGATAACTTCGAACTAAACGTACGGCCTACATGGCGATTTCTTGAACTCGCTTCAAGTTCAGGAACGTCCATATATTCTGCGGTTAATCGCCGCGGCCTTGTCATGACGAGTGAGCCCCCAGCCTGGACGGGACGAGGGACGGTAGATATACGTAAACAAACACATGAATTTGTCACGGTGTCCGATGAAAAGCACGTCGAATGTGTTAGTAACGAGCCGATTAATTGTCTTCCCGCGCTCAACGTGGATGTTAAGTCGCGAGCTGGCCACTTATCGAGTGGATCTTGAGCGAACGCGGTAGGTCGGTCGGTCAGTGTGCCTCGTAGCTATCGCGATCTCACGACGGGGCATCGCCGAGACTGCTGGAGCGAACCAAAGATTGGAACAAGCCGATATCGCAACAGGACAGCTTTGCTGGCATCGTGCACCTGTTTATTTGGCCAACCTCGCGATGTGTGGCTTAATTATATAGCAGCTGCAAAGCGAGACGGATAACTCCATGGACAAGATAGATCTGACGCGTCAAATGAACAAAGTTGCTGCCGGACGACGCCGCGGTAAGGCGAGTTACCACGCATGCTACGGACAGGCTGCGTGCCGAGTGTGTTAGTCGGAAAATATAGCTGCTTTCCCCCGGTCGCGGTGTTTTACTGACAAAGTCACTTTGGATTAATGGCTCTCCTGTGTCCTGTGCAATCAGCGCGTGTGTACGATAGTCCGTAACGAGCCCTGTGTGTCAGCGATCCGCTAGTTCACTGACGTCGACGTCACCCGCTGCCATGTACGCTACGAGCAAGGCATGTCTGGCTGCCACAAATGTTGATGCGTCACAGGAGACACGCTAGAGGCTGCAACATGAAGCTAATCCATCTGCCGGAGCTACGAAGACAACATGCAGTAACGGTTCGTCGCGTGCTCGTAACGGCGCCGTTGCAATAGTGATGCCGATACCGCGACGTACGTGACATGGGCGTCGTGACGCTGTACGTGACGCGGACTAGTGACAACGTACATTACCAGTCGACAGCATGAGAAACGCTACGACATTGGATGACAACAACAGCGACTTGTATGTGCAGTTCAAGGTGATCGTGGATGTCTACATCGTCGTTATCCTGTGCGCGTTTGGGATTTCCGGGAACATCCTCTCGATCGCCATCCTCGGCCGGGACAGACACGTCCGCCGCACCACCGGCTTCCTCCTGCAGATGGTGGCCGTTGCCGATGCCCTCTACCTGACGACCTGTCTCTTCTTCCAGGTATGACATCACTCCCCGTTACGTGTCCTCTAGTTCTTCCCCTCACGTCAAGGGTCATCTAGTTCCTCACCTCCCGTCACGGGCCCACTATAATTCCTCATACCCCGTCACGGGCCCTCTACTTTATCACCTCCTGTCAATGGCCCTTTAGTTCCTCACCTCACGTCACGGGCCATCTAGTTCAACCCGCTACGTCACCACGTGTCTCTTCTTCGAAATAAGACTTCACTCTCCCCATCAAAGGCCCTGTAATTATCTACTCGCTGACGTTCCTCCACCTCACCTCCCAATAGAGATCCTCTAGCCCATTTCTATTTACAGTCTCTCAATTTCATCTCGCACTAAGGATATTCTACCCCATCACTCAGTAAGGACATTACACATCGTCTTCCATTAAGGACCATGTACTTAATCTCCCACCAAGGAATCTCTTCTTTATCTCCAACAAGTCACTTTCTACATCATCTCCCGCTACGAGGACTCTCCCACTAAGGACCCTCCTCTGAAGTTGTCACTAAGGGCGCTCTACTCCACTGGCATCACTCTCTGCAAGTATGTATGTACGCACATTCATATAGGACTCAGCGGGTCAAATGATACCGTGGCTTTGAAATGTCATTGGAGAATTGTCTTTGAAATGCCTTGATGCTAGCGGTGCATGTCGTCCTCTCATGGGCCGGCGCAGCCATTTGCGCTGGTTGCGCCATATTTGCATGCATGCTACAACAGTCCGCGGATAGGCTACCTTATTCCATAGGACAGAGTTCCTTCCCGGCCGGGCGCCGGGGGCCTATTCCTCTTATCCAACAAGTCTCCTCTCCCATGTGCCGGTCTAAATACACTTTAATACTCGTCAGAGACCATCTCATCCATCTATCTCCGCATTGGGCCATTTATGAGTTACCGCTCTAGCCGCCGGGAACGCCTTATCGCACTACCCACTCGGGACCCTTAAAGCTTTATCTGCTATGGACCCTTTGTTGCTCTATCCGCCAGGATTTTTCTTTACCGCTCTGACTACGACGGATCTTTTACCGTTGTTCCCGCGAAGGACCCTTTGCCGTTTTACCCGCGAAGGACATTTTACCGCTCTAATTACTAGAAATCCCACACCGTTCTCTCACTATGGACCTGTCACCGCTGTTCCTGAGAGAGAGACCCTTTGCCCGTCTACACAAAAAAGTACTTTACTTTTCTATCCGCTATCCGATTGAATCTCTGCGCGGTAGAGACCCTCTTGTAACTTGTAACTTGAGATTATCAATTAAAAGAATGTGTTCATAAACACAATGTTGACCGATTCATATATATATACATACATATATATATATATATATATATATATATACATATATGTATATATATATTATAGTATATATATATTTTTTTTATAGTACAGTATATATATTATAGTACAGTATATATATATACTATACTATAATATATATATATATATACTATAATATATATATAATATATATATATATATTATAGTATAGTATATATATACTATACTATAATATATATATACTATACTATGATATATATATATAATTATATATATTATATATAATATATATATTTGTATAATTATAATATCACATTGTACAAACTAAAAAGGATGTGCGGTTCAATGGGTTAGCGCGAACCCTATTTTTTGCGAATCCCGCGGAAACGACCTCCCGCCCGACATGATCAGGAAAATATTTGGTTACGAATCTAACCATAGGTAAGCCGTCTGAAATCATTGCCTTGTTGGGTGTTTTTGGTAAGCGTCCTCGGTTTCGGTTACAACATTTCGATACATTTGGTTGACACGAAGGACCCTACGATGAACACGAACCTCTTTGAAAGACCCCGTGATGAACACCCGGACCTTATTACAGGCCTCTGCTAGTGTTCACGATTTGTTGTAAAATTCCGCATCATTTGAAGCTGAAGTATTTGCGTATTGCAACGTAGACCATCAACAGTGATGGGAATTGTGTTGAAAGTAAAACACAGTAGATTTACATCATTTATTGACGAACAGCCATTTCAAGGTACGCCCATGATATATAAAGTCTAGGCGAAATGGAAATCCAGCAGAAATGGCGGATTATACATTCTTTTTAAGGATTGCTTTTGTTTGGTGGTGGGCTTTGAAGCCTTTGACTCTGGCTGGCAACTGCAAATTTATCAGCAAAACAGCATTATGTGCATGTTCGCATTGTGTAATATTTCTACATAACAACACGTGCATTGTTTTCGCCGTCGGTTGTTTTGTATGTTGCCGTCGAGGTTTATCAATTATTCAGTGGTATTTTGGTGAAGTTATTACTTCCCTCTATGCACATAGCATAAATACATGTATCATGTAGGATTCTGTGAGGTGTTTCTGCTTACCGATAAGTATTCATGTTTTATCTGGAAACAACGAATGCTTCCCCGTAACACGTATGTTGTTCTTACGCTAAACTGGAAATGACTTACCCTGGCAAACCTTCATTTCAAACAATTTATCAGCGTATAAACGTATAAATTTATTAAAAGCGTTGCACCGAAGAAATTATTTTGAAACATCGTGTAGTAGCCGCCTCACAGTGAATGACTAGTATTACAATAGAGCTAACAAGTGTACGAAGTAACGCATTGTCATATAGTTTAATTATGTATTAATTAGTGTCACATCAGGCTGAGTGCTGATGACATCAAGAAGAATGTTAGGAAAGTAATACTGCGATAGACACAGTACATTAGCACAACGTAATTACTTTGTTGACAGAGTATATCCTTTTCGATGAATTCCCGTAGGCACATAACGTGCAACCGATAGAGAAAACAGTAGCGTTCAGAAATTACGTACTATTTTTCATAAAGAATATATTTCACCAACCGGTGACGATCGATGCTCAAATTAATTTGACTAATGCAGTTGCGGTTTTAAGCCCCGGTGTGGATACGTGACTGCGTCGTATCCACAATGACAATAAGTCATGCTAGTCCGTTTGTGTATAGTTCTGGTAAAATCTTAAGACAACTTATTTTAAACAAGTGTATCACATTTTTATTAAACCGACCAGGATATTATTTTAACTATTCACACATTGCATAGTTGGATATGAAACAACCAGATTCGCGACGGGCTAAACCAGTAAGCTTTAGAATCATGTGCACACACTGTGTCAGTGTACCGTCTGGCCTGCATTTGATTCAAATAAAAACTCCGCTCGGGTCGTAGTGACTCCACGGATACGGTTCACTCCTTGTTGAATTTCTTGATGATACACCATATTGTAAATTAAACGAAGGTGGCATTTGTTAAGAACGAATTCAACTACGTGTCCTTTCTCAATAAGCGATGACGTCACAGTCAACTGATCCGTATAAAACTGTCATCCCACAAATGCCAAACATTTCCTATAAACATAATTACTTCACGGAACTGACTTCAAGGCAAACTACAGACGAAACCATAATGCCGTGGTGGTTTGAAAACATACCTCGGAAAACTGAGATAGGCAGGTCGGGAATAAAAAGGTTCTATTTTGCCGCGAATATCATGGCGTATGAATAAATACACAGTGTCATTTTGATTAATGCACATCTATCACAACAGATGTGCATTAATCTTCTATCACAACAGATCACAACAGATGTGCATTAAACTTCGAGGCTATATTTGGCGGAGGTAGATCGTAGAAATTGGTGGTGCAGAAAAGTTGATAAACAAGTGGAATTACTGATTGATAAGTATTATTCTTGCCTTAATATCATTCATAAAGTTGCAATAAACATATATTGAGTAGCAGTTGTGCTTAAAGTTAGTTAGTTATAGTATTTTAGAATACCTTAGTATAGTGAGTGATAATAGGGTAACTCACTTAGGCTTCGATAATTTGAAAACAAGATTTAACAAACCTGATTATGTGGTAGAATATATAGGAGATAAAGTAACAACCATCAAACTACTTACATAAGATAATATGTGTAAGCCTGTACTTGCTAGATATTTTGATTAGGTAGCATTGTTGTTAAAATTAAGCAAGGGCGATAGTCGGACGGCGTAACCTAAATAAATAAAGCAGCCTAACGTAACGTAATTGATTGTATTTAAATTAGGTCACTACCGGTAATGTTAGCGTTCGTATCAGGATAAATAGTTGGCTGTGTAATTGAAATTTGTAACCTAAAGTGTGCTGTAGTACACAGGAAACAGTCTTTATAAAGACTAAGTTAGTTAAGTTATTAAATAATTTCTGATCGGGATATGGCGCCTTGCAAGCGGCAAGTCAAGGCAAAGCGACACTTGGTGTGCGATCACTGCCACAGCTGGGTAGATTTTGCATTGTCCGGCTGTGGGAAGTCATGGGCAGAAACCATGGAGGAAGGATTCACCTTTCAGTGCATTGGGTGTTGGAAGGTGGAGTGTCTGCAGAAGGAGATAGTTAGGTTGACAGATATTGTGAAGGGAATGGAGATGGGAATTAGCAAGGAGGCAGGTCGAATGGAGAGAGACGACAGGGAGAGAGGTGAGAACACTGCAAGACTGAAGGAGAATAGCAGTGGCAAGAAAACTGAGGAAAGGAGATTGAGAGGAGGGAAGGTGATTGGAGGAGAAGAAATTGGAAAATCGACAACAGAAAACGTGACAAGCGTGAAGGTGACAGGGAAGAAAGTGACCGAAGAGAAGGAGGGAGGGAAGATGGGAAGGGAGAGGAGAGAGGAAAACGAGATGGGACGAACGAAGAAGGGACGAAAGGAAGTGAGAGAAAATGTGATAGAAGAGAAGCCGATAAAAGGGAAGGTGACAAGAGAAAAAGCGACAGGAAAGAATGGATCGGAAGAGAATGTGACAGGAGAGAAGACGACAGGGGGGAAAGACAACAAGCAGACAGATGCAAACCGAAGAAGGAGCTATTCTAAGGCAGTGATAGAGAGGGCAATGAGGAAAGAGAGGGTGTTTATGGGCGACTCCATTATGAGAAAGACGGACAAGGCACTGAGCGAGGGGAAGGACATCGTTGTTTGTTTACCGGGGGCTAGGATTGAACATGTAACTGACAGAGTAGAGAAGGTATTGGGACATGGCAAGGGG
>CM034534.1:37428881-37491381 GCA_020002185.1 Paraescarpia echinospica | reverse complement strand
ACACACACACACACACACACACACACACACACACACACACACACACACACACACACACACCAATTACGCACGCACGCACGCACGCACGCATGCACACACATATATACACGCGTACACGTGTACACGCGTACACGCACATACGTGTATAAACTAACCAGATTATTGTTGCACTTGTGGATTTCTCCTGTTCCGCATAGATTAGATATATACAATCCATCTAATTGTGCGTGTAACTGAAATATGGTCGCATAGAGCCTTAGACAACAACCAAATTGAAAGACTAACAATGAAGCTTTATGCTACCTCTTTTGTAAATGATTTGTTTCCTTCACATGACGGAGCAACAGCCTCGCGCACACGGCAGGCAAACGATATAAGCTCAATGATCGATGCATTCGGTAAATCACGCAGCGGAGCAAGTCAAACGCCATGCACGACAGAAAAGTGATAATTTATGACGTATAAAGTGACAGCGATGTTGTTTAATAAGCGGGCGAAATGGAATATGATGGTAACATGTACTCGCGGGATTGAATTGGTGAATAACGACGACCACACTGAAGGGTGATTTTGTAGACATGAATAAGAGCGCTACTGATAATGGAACAGTAATCTACACCATTGCAAACACATACTGCCTGCCGATGGTTGATGTGATTGCTGGCACTTGGAAGGTCTCACCGCAAAAAGGCACATTCATTTGAGGTTCGGTCGTATTAGTTCTCTGGCTGCAAGAAAAAAGGCTACAACCACTCAATGCCCTGAGAGAAACGCAAACTGAAATTAATGTTCTCACCATCGCATGTATTAACATAATAATCGTTTGCTATTGACGCATGGCAGATTGTGTCATTTCATCCAAACAATTAATGTCGGAAATGTTTCTTCTGACATGTCGGCAGAAAAAGAGGACATCACACGTAATACTGAAAAACAGGTAATGTTGATTATTTATAAAAGAAATTGTAGTCATACGATATATGTATTAATATCACTAACACAAATGAGATCATCTGTCAATTTAAAGAAGAGGACTACTGATGAAAGTGAACGATCTGGTAACCAACGCAAGGTGCAAACCACGTAGGCAGCCAACGTTGCAGACAATGTCGGTGGGCAATGCTGACAAGTAACGTTGCAAACAACGTCGATGACAATCACATCGTTACCTGTGAGCCAGTGCTGACATGTAACATTGCAGACAACGTCTGTGGGAAAATGTTGATGGGCAACGTGGCAGACAATGTCGATGGCCGGTGCTGACAGGTAACGTTGCAGACAACGTCGGTATGCAATGCTGATAGGTAATGTTGGTGGCCAGTGATGGTAGGTCATGTTAAGAGGCAACGTTGAAATATAACATTTGCAGGCAATATTGACAACTAACGTTTTGTAGGCAACGTTCGCAGACCGATTTGGCAGGCAACGCTCACAGACAAGTGTGAAAGCTGATTTTGTTATGCAAATAATCTAACCAAAAAACATTATCTGTGTTCGGATTACAAAGGAAATGCACACTGACACTCCACAGGTTATATCGTTAATCGGCCCCATCGCGTGCTAAATTACAAATTATTATAAGCTGAAGTTGAATATGATGTATGTTGCGTGTCGATTACATTGTCGCGAAAATAAAAAGCAATGTAATTAGCTTTATAAATACCAGTTGGATAATATGTTGGGCTTTTTCATCGATTTTTCTATGGATTTTGTATAATGAAAAGTTGCATTGGACATATGTTCTTTATACATAAAAGTTGTATTAGGCAGATGTTCTCTGTACATAAAAGTTGTATTTAATAGATGTTCTCTTTACATTAACGTGCAAGTCCATATACACAGTTGACGTGTCACGCACGCACGCACAGGCACACACACATATACGCGCGCGCGCGTTCGCACGCACACGCACACACACACACACACACACACTGTAAAGGAATGCATGCATGAACAAAACAACAATACACTTACGGATGCTGAGCGTTAAATTCTATTGTTTCAAAATTTAGATTCACGATAAATTCGCCAACTTTTAACCAGACACATGCTGCTTGCCGAGTACACCACGTCATGGAATCGAGACAGCAGAAATTCAAACTATTAGTAAGAGTACCGCAAATTCGACGGTAAACGTGTCAGGACCTCGTGTTAAGTGGCTTGTCACATGGGCGTATTGCATGTGCTTTTAGCAACTGCTTTTGCTTAACACTGTTACATTAATCTCGCATCCGGCAGAATCATGCTTTGATGTTAGGTAACGAAAGGTTGCAGAAGAGCTGTGATAAACGTGATCTTTTGTATTATTTATACGTTTACGTTTCTAACACTAGGGCAGTCTTGCAGTATCTTCTCCAAGGTGCCGAAGTGAACGGGTCACTTTATATGTCCAGTCGCTGCCTTGAACCACTCGCCTCTCATCTACCTATTGACGATGCATTTAAACAGTTGTAGGGTCTCGTGACACAACATGGGATAGCTGTCGTGCATCATGACACAAGATGTGATACCTGTAGTGTCTCAAGACACAAACTGGGATAGCTGTAGTGTCTCATGACAATATGGGATAGCTGTAGTGTCTCATGACACAATATGAGATAGCCGTAGTGTTTCATAACACAATATGGGATAGCTGTAGGGTCTCGTGACACAAGATGGGATAGTTGTCGTGTCTCATGACACAAGACATGATAGCTGTAGTGTCTCATGACACAAGATTTGATAACTGTAGGGTCTCGTGACACAAAATGAGATAGCTGTAGTGTATCAAGACACAAGATGGGATAGCTGTAGGGTCTCGTGATACAAGATGGGATAGCTGTCGTGTTTCATGACAAAATATGGGATAGCTGTCGTGTCTCATGACACAAGATAGGATAGCTGCCGTGTCTCGTGACACTATATGGGATACCTGTCGTGTCTCATGACACAACATAGGATAACTGCTGTGTCTCATGACACAATATGAGATAGCTGTAGGGTCTCTTGACACAAGATGGAATAGCTGTAGTGTCTCAGGACACAATATGGGATAGCTGTAGGGTCTCGTGACACAAGATGGGATTGCTGTCGTGTATCATGACACAAGATGGAATAGCTGTAGTGTATCAAGACACAATATGGAATAGCTGTAGTGTCTCAGGACACAATATGGGATAGCTGTAGGGTCTCGTGACACAAGATGGGATTGCTGTCGTGTATCATGACACAAGATGGGATAGCTGTAGTGTATCAAGACACAAGATGGGATAGCTGTAGGGTCTCGTGACACAAAATGGATTAGATGTCGTGTCTCATGACACAATATGTGATAGCTGTAGTGTCTCATGACACAAGATTGGATAACTGTAGGGTCTCGTGTCACAAAATGAGATAGCTGTAGTGTCTCATGACACAATATGTGATAGCTGTAGTGTCTTATGACACAAGATGGGAACGCTGTAGTGTCTTATGGCACAATATGGGATAGCTGTAGGATCTCGGGACACAAGATGGGATAGTTGTCGTGCATCAAGACACAAGATGGGATAGCTGTAGGGTCTCATGACACAACATGGGATAACTGCTGTGTCTCATGACACAATATGGGATAACTGTAGGGTCTCTTGACACAAGATGGGATAGCTGTCGTGTCTCATGACACAAGATGGAATAGCTGTAGTGTATCAGGATACAATATGGGATAGCTGTAGGGTCTCGTGACACAATATGGGATAGCTGAAGTGTCTCGTGACACAAGATGGGATTGCTGTCGTGTATCATGACACAAGATGGGATAGCTATAGTGTATCAAGACACAAGATGGGATAGCTGTAGGGTCTCGTGACACAATATGGATTAGCTGTCGTGTGTCATGACACAATATGTGATAGCTGTAGTGTCTCATGACACAAGTTGGGATAGCTGTTCCTACGTCAATGAAGATTATCAATAAAGCCTAAGCGTTATTTCTATCTGAGCCATTTTATGATTTTAGCGGGTTTATAATTTTAGATTACTGTGCTGTATATAATTCATGTCTGTGATAGATACTGACTCTGATAATATGGTATTTTTAAAATTGATATTTATTTTTTAACTGTCTCAGGTTATGGAATGTAAAATTGCGTCTCCTCCTTGTCACCACCGCCATTATCAGTGTATGAGTGAGGGGGATGAATGTGTGGGAATATGAGTTATATTTATTTTATTGTGACTGCCCTTTTTAGGTTTTATGTACTTTTATATATTAACAAGACAAAGTTCTCTTTTGAGAAATTCAATAAAATATCTTGTATCTTGAATATGGAATAGCTGTCATGTCTCATGACACAACATGGGATAGGTGTAGTGTCTCGTGACACAACATGGGATAGCTGTAGTGTCTCATGACACAACATGGGATAGCTGTAGTGTCTCATGACACAACATGGGATAGCTGCAATGTCTCATGACATAAGACGGGATTTTTAAACTTTTGCAATTTTCATCTTATCTAGGAAGTAACGTTAAGGGTTTTAATAAAATAAATTGTAAATATTTTAATTGTTTAAATGTAATACCATCACAGTCACTACTAGTTTGTTCAGAGAAATTGTCAATTATTCTGAATATTGACTTTTCATTTATTTCTTGGAATTGGAAACGCATTTCAGAACTTCCCGTAAAATAATAACTATGATTTTTATTACTGGTGTACTTAATTTTGTTTGCAAGGTGATTACCTATGTTTAAAAAAAAAAATTAAAGTAATTGCAATTTCAACATTGTCAGTTATTTTGCGGTCTCCTTCTCTAAAATAAATAGGAAATGATCTTTTTTGTTGGTTCTTTGCATAATTTCGTTTATTGTTTTCCAAGTTTTCCATCACGCCTTCCCGTCACAGGTAACAGAAGAATAGCCTGACATGTCCACCACGTCATCTCGTCACGGATAACAGAAGAAGAGCATGATATGTCCATCACGCCACCCCGTCACATATAATAAAAGAAGAGCTTGATATGTCCATCACATCATCTGGTCACAAATAATAGAAGAAGAGCATGATATGTCCATCACGCCATCCCGTCACATATAACTGAAGAAGAGCATGATATGTCCATCACGCCACCCCGTCACATATAACAAAAGAAGAGCATGATATGTCCACCACGTCATCTGGTCACATATATAAGAAGAAGAGCATGATATGTCCATCACGCCATCCCGTCACAGATAATACAAGAAGGGCATGATATGGCCTCCACACCATCCCGTCACAGATAACAGAAGAAGGGCATGATATGTCCATCACGCCATCCCGTTACAGGTAACAGAAGAAGAGCATGATATGTCCATCATGCCGTCCCGTCACAGATAACAGAAGAAGGGCATGATATGTCCATCACGCCATCCCGTTACAGGTAACAGAAGAAGAGCATGACATGTCCATCATGCCATCCCGTCACAGATAACAGAAGAAGGGCATGATATGGCCTCCACGCCATCCCGTTACAGGTAACAGAAGAAGAGCATGATAAGTCCATCACGCCATCCCATCGACGAATATATTGTGTCCACAGGTATTGGACATTGTCGACAACTGTTCTCGAATATACAGAACAACCATTTTGACATGCCTAAGAAAATAACTTCCGAAACAAATTATATTTAAAACAACGAGGGTTCATTACAACACATTCGGGTTGTGAAGATGTTAGAATTCCTAAAGTTTGTTCAGAAAAAATATCAATTTTTTTACAATTCTGTCAGAAATGTCATGGACAAAGAATATACATTGTAGACGATTAGAACTGTTGTTTGGCCCAGTAACACGGCAGCGTGTCCTACTAGATAGGCACGGGAAAAGGGCATAATAAATATTACTCTGGACGGGAAAAACTGACGATTAATCAAATGAAGTTGTGGGGGAAAGATCAATGGCTTTGATCATGTTTTTTTCTGACGTTGTTTGCGATCCTACGGAAATCGAATATATTTACATGTTAGAGCAAGTTGGACTAATAAAAACGGCCCGACTGCCAGACTACCAGTCGCGAGTGCGACAGCTTGAGAATATAATCATGCAGGACAAAAGAAATAAGGAAATTGATGCAAATAAAAGACAGTGATTGATATGATCAAGTTATTAAGTGATGAAACCGTAGAACGGCCTAGTCAGTGAAACCAAAGCAGTCGTCATCTTGCAGACTATTCTCAAGATAGCAACAAGAAGTCGTCAATAATCTGATAGAGACGACGAAGACTATATCGACTATCACGGTGGCCGAAATGTCATTAACCATAGACGCAAACCGGAAGTCTGTGAGACCGGACTCTGACGACGTTGACCGAGAAAACGCCGCATTCGTTATGGGTGTAACACGGGCGTCTAAACATGACGTGTCCTAAGTGTGATGTTTGTAGTCGTCAAGCCTTCTGTAAGAAACAGTGTGTTATCATTATTTGATAAGATGTTTTGAAATCAGTAATCAGGCAGCCTTCTGTTGTCCGCACTGTGTTGGACGGGCGGACTCGTCTGAAATAATAACATTACAGCAACAATAACAATTAGAAAACAAGCACACGCACACGCACACGCACACGCACACGCACACGCACACGCACACATACACCACACACACACACACACACACACACACACACACACACACACACACACACACACACACACACACACACACACACACACACACACACACACACACACACACACACACACACACACACACACACACACACACACACACACACACACACACACACACACACAGACACACACACGCACACATGCACACACAACACACAACACACACACACACACACAGACTTTCCAGGAACGTTTGCTCTCGTTACATTTTGTTGTTTTTTCATAGGAGGCATTTGTGTCAGTTTCAAAGATAGCCACACACAATCACATCAGTGATGCGAACAACTATTACGGCTGTCCGTCATCTGCACAATTTGTGTTAATACGAATTTGCCAAAGTTTTAGTAGCACAACATGCATCTTAGTGTCCGTAGCGCGATGAACCTTTGACATTTACTTTGCTATTTCATTGGTTCTGTGCCCTTATATTAGTACAGGACACAACTTATATTCTGTCTTTATAGTTTTTCGCAACCATAGCCTTTCTGGCGTCGTTACCGCGTGTGGGGATTATGAAAAGACAACGTTGGTAATTATCCCGCTACTGACGCAGACAACGTTGGTAATCATCCCGCTACTGACGCAGACAACGTTCAGGGCGTCTTCATTACACCATGTCGGACCAGAATGTGTACATTAATGACAACGTGAAGACAAACCATCTGCTTTTGTTCTGTTGTTGTAGAATGTTTATATATATATATATATATATGTGTATATGTATATGTGTGTGTGTTTGCGTGCGCGCGTGTGTGTGTGTATATATGTATATATATATATATATATATATATAAGTATAACAATCCCAAACTGCACAAATAAAAATAGTGGGAGACTTCTTTAAAGCGTCTTGTAAATAAAGTTTGTTTATTTTGACATGTCGTATGTTATGTGTAACTGGTAGACTCTTTGCACCCCTCTGTCTGTGTGCCCCTGTGTATGTTATACCACCCTAGTAGAATGGCGGTTACACAAGTTACACGCTGCACAGACGATGGCAAGTATTTACCCTTCACCTTGGCGCGATCAGTAGGCCTAAAGCTGGTTCTACGAATACAGTACTCACAAGAAGACACCCTGGTAACGAGAACTAAGGCGTAAGAGATACGGCGACATCGAATACCTTTGTCAGTCTCTTAACATTCGGCCTGTGAGCAGCAGACGCTGCGTTTTTGTACCTTTGTATCCGGGTAGCGATAAAGTAAACCCCAGGTCGCCGTATCGCTGTCACGTCGCCGTATCGCTGTCACGTCACCGTATCGCTGTCACTTCGCCGTCTCGCTGTTATGACGACCGTCTTATCTACCACTTGGTGAAGGTATTTGAGAAAAACACAAAGGTATTTATTTTGAAGTATTTAATTTGTTCAGAGAATTGCCTGTCAATCCCCAGATTGCGCCAATGAGGTACGTTAAAATTATCTGCTGCACGCAATGTCGCATTTGGCGACTGTTGAAATAAATGGTCAGGGGAACGAGTTTAACTTAAAAGTACTGTAATTCTGATAATTGCAGCCTTTGGTTTGTTGCTCTACTGGTGGGCGTGACATTGTAGCTTTATAAATACAGTGTCACAAAATGATTATGTAATAATCATATGGAAGGTTTATTATACTGTTTTAATACATTGGATAGGTTATTCCAAAAAGTTGCCGCGGCGACCACGAACGAGCGTTAACAATATATAGACCTTGCACATTCTTTTTTCATGGGGATCTATTTTTCACGGCCTTGTAAATAGATTTCTGGTCCATATACGAATTAGGTCGATTTACATTATGACACCGTCAGAGCGCAGGGCTCTTGCTCGTTTGTACGAACACATACGTTCACACACGTATCGGCGCGTCGCCGTACACAGCTTTTAAAAGAGAAAACTAATAGTTCTGAAATCGATTGTGCGAACAACATGTCGCGAGTGAAGAAAGCGTAAGAGAGAATTTGCGCTAGTGCTTCACGGACTACGTAAGATCAATCTAGCAGCAGAATTGTGCATTCTCTGAAGTCGCGTGATGTTGATAACAGAAGTGCCGTATAAAGTGTAAAATAAGTGCTTTGCAATAGTCAAGCCGCGATACACTAATGATATTGACTACACGTTCGGCTGTCGTCGTTTCGAGATAACCGCTCGTCTGGTTGATACGGCGGAGGTGACACACACACACACACTGACGATATTTGACACTTGTTTAGTAAAATCGAGATGTCTATCTACAACAACAACGGAAAGATTACTACTTATCGTGAAGCAGTAATTGTCACACCGCCTACGCGTACATGAAAATGACATTGCCGTTAATGAGCACAACCGTAGACTTGGGCCCCACCGGGAGATAATCCGTGGTATTGTTATTCATGCCGATCAACATGATGTCATCCACTGTTTGATGTCATCTATAAACAACGATCTATACGTTGCAAAGTAGCGACCAGGTTCCAGTGAGCCCAAAACGACAATACAACTGCAGATCATCCGCGTAATAATGAAACAGAAGTACACTCTCTCTGATTATATCATCGACGGGTTAGACGCACATCAAGTATGCACAAGGCACTGCGAGAGGCAGAGAAAGAATTACACATATATATATATATCACGACAACTTTCCAGGAACCGCAAGTGGCAGCGAAGGACTGGCAGAGATGGAGACAGATTGACATAATCAGGTGGTCCAGGAGTGAAATAATATGTTGTCAGTGTGTATAGTCGACTACTCACCGTGAAGGGATTGCAACGTGGCTCAACGATTCCCAGAGAAATCGAGTTGGTAATGGAACGAATGGGTCTGAAGGGGTGAATTGCTTTGAGCAGTCCTTATGACACGACACCTCGCTATACATGAACTCGACTTAACCTCCCTTTATCAAGGCCTAATTGGTAACATCAACAGTGAAATGTATGCATTCGTCATTGCATGTACACTCTCAGCGGTCAGCCTGTGAGTGGCGCTCGCTGTGGTCACGCCGATGCCACTTCAGGTAGTGATGGAATTACACCCACGCCGGCGTCCCACGTTACCATCTCACTGTTATGACGGCCGTCTTACTGACACTGACCTAGCACTTAGCGGACTAAACTGACAAATCGCCACTCAATCGATATGGATACGATATTATTTTCTCATTGAAATCAATGCTAAGATTCAGGCAATTATATCATGTGCCCAAAGTTACGATTCGTTAAAAAGAAACTTCTCCATGACCATGTCATGGCGCATTATTCTATGTCCCCAGGTTCGAGGGCACACTTGTAGTATGTGCCCAATCGACTCGGTACGCCAGCATGCGTCACACCTTACGTCCGCTCCGGGCCGACCGCGAAAAGCACGAAGCTTCGTCGCAACAGTTCCCGCTCGGATCTCTATTGCATGTAGGTAATTGGCCCCTGTCATAAGTGCTGACCCGTCGGATACCCAGCTGTTCGCCGACGGGACTTCCCCAGAAGCACTAAGGCCACGACCGTCTACTGACCCATGAAGTGAAGCACCAAGCTGCTTTTTGACAGAAACGGAGTCAGTCACGACAACGTTCCCCACTTTAAGTGGAGGATTACAACAATTAAAACACTCCCTCGCAAAGCTTTGGGAGCATGCCGCCAGGGCAATGATCGCAGGGTCGAGCGATTTCGATAAACGCTCAAGGCGCGATGCCTTCAAGATAGGAATCATGAGTCGAAGTGAGGGTACCCCAAGCCTTCCTTCCCTGGCATCACTATGAAAGAATGCAGAGACGGTATCATGGGGCAGACGCAGCAACTATCTCAGGCTTTTACGTATAAGTTTATTCAGTCTCCTCAACACGGAGCAATTGCTCCGCGAGAGCATAAGACGATGGTATCATTTCGGAATCAAATTTGTGTTCAACATGAATAGACGTTGTTAGGGTTTCAGCGGAGCACGAGTGAGGTGGTTCAGGCCCCGAGAGAGAATCTCCTCAGGGGTCGAATCAGCCTCCCTCGCGCTCACCGAAATCCCCAGATATTTGTAACATTGTGAGATCGACACAACCGGTAACTGTCGACCGCCGAGGAAAACAAGCGGATTGGGGTCACAGACCCACTTTTTCGCTTTTCCATCAATCGCGATCCTCAGCGGCTTTGATTTCTCCAAATTGAGACTAAGACCACAGCGTCCCAATGCCCCTCTGAACTGACGGCAAAGATGCTGGATGCCAATCCTGGATTCCGCGATCAACACGACGTCGTCCGCGAACGCCATATGATTGAGGCGAGGACCCTCGACACCGATACTGCCGCCCATCTCTGAGTCCAGAGACGCCACCGCCCAATCGATTACACAATTGAATAACAGCGGAAAGAGAGGATCTCCCTGCCGCACATCCCTGTTTTGAGGCAAGCAAGGGGTTACTGAACTGGTCACCAATCTGGAGGGCTGTGGACGCCTCTGAGTAGAGGCTGCGCTAGTACTCAATGAAGGGCCCAGGCACGCCCATTCTCTTTACCGCCAGAAGAAGCGAGGCATGGGACACAGAGTCGAAGGCTTTTGATACATCAAGAAACGCCAACGAAAGCGGTCTCAAGCTATCACACTTGTCCCTCTTAACAGTGGGCAACCCCTCAAAAAGCACATCCCATGACATCAGACAGCCCTGTGTCTGCCATCAGGGCTCCGATACATCCAATAAAGTCCATTATGAAGTGAATGCCCCCAAACGTACAATGAAATTGTTGAATTGGTCACAGGTGAACACCACAATGTGTTGTCTGACTGACTTCACAAGCCTTTCTGCCGCCAGCATAGCTGTTACCATGGTGTCTGGATCAGATGGCTTCATGTCAATTAAATTCTACGAAACCATACACGTACCTCGTCCACCGTGTACTGACTGCGCAAGTTAGCAGTGATGGTGGACTTGTAAACTAAAAACCTGGGAATGAGCAACGGAATATGTCTGCGAGGTGTTAGGGTTAAATAAGTAGATACAATTGACAGTTTATTAATTAACATAATTTATAATACATTCAACACGCACTAATAGTATCACACGTAGTTAAAGCCCGAACGATCGCAGCATTCACTGTTTCGAAAAATAGTCGGTCACTTTGGTTTTGTTATAATATATTTTAAATATAATTTTGCTGTGTGTGTGTGTGCGCGCGTGCGTGTGTGTTTTTTGTTTTTGTGTATGCAAATTCTGGCATATTATGCTTCGTGTCATAACATTTCATGAAACTGGTGTATATTTTTGGTGTGACCTTAACATTTACATACGACCTTGACCTTAGATCATCAATATAGTGTGTACAGTGGATTCGTCACATCAAAAACATAGAAATGGACACATTAGTGAATATAACATATGTCATAGTTGCTAATATATGCATATATTCGTGTTTCTCATTTATGCCCAAAAGTGAGACAGGGTTGCTATAGAAACCAGCCATTTCTGCAAAACACCCAAGGGTCACAGCTTGTCACCCTTCGGATTCGGATTCTCCATAGTCTGAAGATACACAATCATGAAAAACCCATTGTGGGACCTTTAGTGCAAGGTTGGACCAAAAATCCCACTTTGGCTGCCGGACTATATTATGTACATTTTATTACTATCCGTTGGGTTGTAAGCAACAGCCGTGATTGGATACAATATAGTAGTACTTGTCTATTGTGCTGTAATCAACAGCTATGATCGGTTACAATGTAGTAGAACATGTATATTGTATATTGTGCTGTAATCAACAGCTACGATCGGTTACAATGTAGTAGAACATGTATATTGTATACTGTGCTGTAATCAACAGCTATGATCGGTTACAATGTAGTAGAACATGTATATTGTATATTGTTCTGTAATCAACAACTGTGGTAAGCGCCCAGTAAAGGGTGCGGGAACATAGGCCCCGCGTTCCCTGTTTTGTCCCAGAATGCACCAGATTGCACATTTGCAAGCATGCTATTACTATCATGGTGACATGCAACAGTCTACACTGCTAGAGGGACACACTCGTTCGATCAAACCCTAGCCCTGTCCCTTGTGGTTGTAAGTCTTTGCCGTGTTGTAAACAACAGTGCTAGTGCTGCACAACCGTTCAGCCTTGCCGCTAAATACCACAGGCGTGTAATGTAAGTGGTAATATGAATCATAACGCCACCACAAACACAATAAACAAAATCGAATACACGCATTGCTATATGATACACACCGGGTTGCAGTTCGAAAAACGGATGTTTTGATCAGCTGGCGCTGTTGTGTGCAGCAGTACTGCCGAGATGGCGCTGAACGGAGCACGAGTTCAGCGGTCTTACCGTGTATGCGTTTTTCTGTGTTAGATTGTCCAATCCATGTTCCTGTTTATGATTGCCTGTTTTAGATTGCTCCACCCTGATACTGTTCAAAGGTGTTCCTCTGTAGGACTGTTCCGATTTCACGTCATCGCGCTCTTAATACATCATGCCAGTGTGACCAATTTCGTTTTTGTTTTTACTGTCATAGTAGTTGCACACAGATCGCCTTGTTTTAGTGAGACTTCAGTATTTTTTAGTTATCAATGTTTCTTCTACACAATGTGCGAGTAAAGGTGGCATTTCGAAACACACAAAGACAGTAGAAAGCATGCCAGTAACAACGACTTGCCACCAACGAAGCACATTATATATATACACGCACTAAGCATGAACTGATTACCGCGAGTGAAATATCATTCAAATAGCGTTAATCGTTATGTGCGTGCATATGTGCGTGTGCATGTGTGCATGCTCGCGGGCTTCAGTGTGCGCTCATGAGTATCTGTATATGAGTATGTCCCGAATAATCAATCTTAATGTTGTTCAGTATTCTGCATGTGGATATTATTACAAATTTTTCAACTTTTTTCTCCACTTTTGGTAGCGTTATAAATTAGCGTATAATGACTGCTGTTAACTATTCCCCAGCAACAACAACGCAACCTGAAAAATATATCAACGTTACTAACCTTAGCATAGACGCCGATTTCATGTGCAATGTTTGCAATACAGACAACTTCCCGGCCGTCCTCGCACCACTAACGCTGGACATGGGTACACGAGGCGACAGCCGCCACACAGTGCGAGAACACGGCGAGAGACTGAATGGACCGCGATTCCTGACGTCTTAGCACGCCAACCAGTGCTTGATGGCAGAGACTGGCGCGCCCCTCTCGGCTCAAGCTCACACCTCGGCTCTCTACATCCACCGTGCTTCTGACGAATATCATGACAACTGCAGTCGGAAGGGGGCGCTGGCGGTTGTCGAGCGGGACCACGAATGGTGTGTTTCTGTTGACGGTAACGCAACTGGACTGCAATATGGGGGGCCCAGGTCTGCAACTCGCGGGCAGCTTGTCGTCGTGAGCGCACGCGTATGAACGTGTCGTACGCATAGACGTTCGAACGTGGAGAATATTATGGGTCTGAGCCGGAGTTTCAGCAGCACTCGGCATTACTTTGAAAGACGTAGGGTGGGGACGGGAGGTTCTGATGAAGATTATTCGCAGGGACGTTCCAAATTTTGGATGTTTGGTCGGAGTCTTATTCACCATTTCGGGTGTTCAGGGTCAACCATAAGAAGATGCCGTTTCAGTTCGGAGGTTGTAACTCTGATGACGCACACCAAACACATCTATAAAATTCACAAAATATTGGGGGCTAAGCCACCCATACTAAATATTGGAAGGCTCAGCCCCTTCCCCCCGATCGGATGCCTATGATATGAGAGCCGTGCGCTCGCCGTCTTCACGTCAGCGTGCGCTAATGTTTACGCAGCATTGCACTCATTTATGTTGACAGAATGCAACCTAACTGGCTGTTAACGCGAGCAGACCTAGTCGATGTCTGTCAATGCCCCAGACTGACCTGATTGCAGATGCTATTAGATTCAATCAGGCAGCCGAAGTTCGCCAAGTGTTGCCTCACGCGTTTAGTTCCAGCCCGACATCTAAACGGTATTTAACCTTTGCAGTCTAATACACAACGGTTTATGGTATTGGCATGTGGATCACCATTATCCCGTCAACACGCTCGATAATTGACCCGATACATCAAACAAACCCCTTAGATATAAGAAAATACTATCAACACATACACATTCGTCAGCAGCGATGGGTAATATATATAATGTTGGGATCTGAATGGATGCATAACGTAATCTCACAAATAATAAAATAGGTTATTCAAACCTGTTGTGTTGTTAAGAATATAGATAATGTAAACTCTTTGAACGAAATATTTAGTTGCTATGGTAATTGTCGTTATGTTGTTTTCACCAGGAACAAGATGCAGGTGAATTGTATGTAGGTAAATATACATGAACCGAAGTTCTCTCGACGTTGATGAATTGACGTCTTGGACAGTAACAGGCGCTGGAGTATTATAATATGCACAATAAGGGCAAGGTCGTTGAATCAACGTTAACTTCTGAAGGAAAAATAGCTACTGAGGGCATATTTATGAGAGTAGGTTCATTAATCTCGTTGTTACTTTATCAGCAGTCTGTTCGAATAGTGAAGTGTCTACGTGCGTAATGACAATGTGTGTATGTGTGTGTGTGTGTGTGTGTGTGTGTGTGTGTGTGTGTGTGTGTGTGTGTGTGTGTGTGTGTGTGTGTGTGTGTGTGTGTGTGTGTGTGTGTGTGTGTGTGTGTGTGTGTGTGTGTTTATATTCACATGCGTCATGCTAATCAGCCCTTCGAGTTGTCATAGAAACACGAGTCCTCTTCATAAGATCCACTTCCTGGCCTGTGAGTATAGGCCACTATTTTATTTCGGTATTCATATGGCGCACGAACGAAGTACCGGCGATTTTAACATCTTTTTGAGTATATGTTGCTAACTTAAATACGATCTAAGCATAGATATGACGAAATTTGAGGACTACAATAATTAAATGGCGCCTAGATTGAACGGTCGAGTGAATGGCTTGCGTCATAGCCACGTGTCAGTGACTGAATGGTCCCTTTGGCACGAATATTTCATCAGATGTGTTGTTTCGAAAATAATGTCATAAGTTGATGACATTTTCCAGCAGGTTGAAGAAAAGGTCAATATTAACAACGTTAATTCCAGTACGTCCAGTTTACACATTGGCAAACGGTATTAACCATCAATCACGTGATCCGTCGTCTGCTGGCTCCCGTCATATAGCACTCCAGGACAATTGGCCACAAGACGCGAATTAAGTAAGCTCGAGTACATTTGGCCGTCAGTCACGAGTGAAGTAAGCTCTAGTAAAATTGGTCACAAGCCACGAGTGAAGTAAGCTCTAGTAAAATTAACATCAGTTTCGAGTGGAGTAAACTCTAGCAAAATTGGTCGCCAGTCATGAGCGAAGTAAGCTTCAGTACAATTGGCCATCAGCCTCACGAGTAAAGTAAGCTCCAGTACAATTGGGCGCCAGTCACGAGTGAAGTAAGCTCCGGTACAACTGGCCACGTTACAAGTCACGAGTGAAGTAAGCTCCGGTACAACTGGCCACGTTACAAGTCACGAGTGAAGTAAACTCCGGTACAACTGGCCACGCTACAAGTCACGAGTGATGTAAACTCCGGTGCAACTGGCCACGCTACAAGTCACGAGTGAAGTAAACTCCGGTACAACTGGCCACGCTACAAGTCACGAGTGAAGTAAGCTCCGGTACAACTGGCCACGCTACAACTCACGAGTGAAGTAAGCTCCGGTACAACTGGCCACGCTACAAGTCACGAGTGAAGTAAGCTCCGGTACAACTGGCAACGTTACAAGTCACGAGTGAAATAAGCTCCGGTACAACTGGCAACGCTACAAGTCACGAGTGAAATAAGCTCCGGTACAACTGGCCACGCTACAAGTCACGAGTGAAGTAAGCTCCGGTACAACTGGCCACGCTACAAGTCACGAGTGAAGTAAGCTCCGGTACAACTGGCCACGCTACAAGTCACGAGTGAAGTAAGCTCCGGTACAACTGGCCACGCTACAAGTCACGAGTGAAGTAAGCTCCGGTACAACTGGCCACGCTACAAGTCACGAGTGAAGTAAGCTCCGGTACAACTGGCCACGCTACAAGTCACGAGTGAAGTAAGCTCCGGTACAACTGGCCACGCTACAAGTCACGAGTGAAGTAAGCTCCGGTACAACTGGCCACGCTACAAGTCACGAGTGAAGTAAGCTCCGGTACAACTGGCCACGCTACAAGTCACGAGTGAAGTAAGCTCCGGTACAACTGGCCACGCTACAAGTCACGAGTGAAGTAAGCTCCGGTACAACTGGCCACGCTACAAGTCACGAGTGAAGTAAGCTCCGGTACAACTGGCCACAAATTGCGAGTGAAGCAGACGAGACTGTCTTTTCACCGGACGAGGTGACGTCTCAATACGATTTAGTGCGACGTACAAAGATTGGCGTCTAATGCACTACGTTCCTAATGGCCCACGGACAGAGAAACCATTTGATTACCAAATCCAATAATTGTTCATCTTTGTGTGTCTGGCTCTTATCAGATATTTGTCTGTTCTGATTTCAACACATTCACACGCCCAGAAAGATCACAGTTAGTGGATAATATATACTCCAATTAATTGTCCTCTGGGGATTTAATACTTTAATAATAATTTCTTCTATATGGAACAAAAGGGTTAATGAAATCGGTTTATGTACATCTATTATAATTGAATTGATCATGATTAAACAATCGGGCAATGTAGAACATTGCATTGATCGTTCGTCATACGTTACCGTAATTCATCGATGATTATCTTTTTTCAAAGGGATACATGTTCATATTGTCTTAGTTTAATTAGGCGTGTGACTTAATACGCATACGCATTTATTATTAATGATGTTCACCGATGCAGTTTGAACTGAATGTCACTGTTCAAAACTGCATTGAATCGGCTTATATAACTGACTCTTAAAGCCCCCGAAGTGAGGTCGTTTTTATTGTAAAATCATGGTGTACGTTATACACAATAATCTATCATAACATGTTAACCTCCCAAACATGTTTAGAGAAATTTAATGCCATTTTAAAATGTCTTTTGACCGTTACAAATTTGTGAATATTGACTTCGCGCCGTTCAGCATTATATTCGAAATATTAAATTAACATTAGACATTACTTGTCAAATTATATTAAAATGCTATGCAGTTGTCTTGAAGCGCTTTGCATATCCATCGCTGTATGTCAATCATTCCAGTTGTATCAATCATTCATTTAGATGGGTTTATGTCAGTAGCAGTCGAGAGAATAGTTCAGGTCACAGAGACATGTGAGTGACTTGTACATGGCGGCCCGTAGAGTGGGTCATTCGGGGAGGAGTGTTTACAGACCGCCAACTGCACTCTGCTCTTTTTATACCACCAACTACATTAATCTTTAAACCACTAACTATATCCCCCTTTAAACCACCAACTACATCGTTTAAATCACCAACTACATCCCCCTTTAAACCACCAACTATGTCCATCTTTAAACCACCAACTACATCCCCCTTTAAACCACCAACTACATCCCCCTTTAAACCACCAACTATATCCCCCTTTAAACCACCAACTACATCCCCCTTTAAACCACCAACTATGTCCATCTTTAAACCACCAACTACATCCCCCTTTAAACCACCAACTACATCCCCCTTTAAACCACCAACTATATCCATCTTTAAACCACCAACTACATCCCCTTTTAAACCACCAACTACACCCCCCGTTAAACCACCATCTATATCCATATTTAAACCACGAACTACATCCCCCTTTAAACCACCAACTATATCCCCTTTAAATCACCAACTATGCCCCCCTTTATAACACCAACTACATCCCCTTTTAAACCACCAACTATATCCATCTTTAAACCACCAATTACATCCCCCTTTAAACCACCAACTATATCCCCTTTAAATTACCAAATACATCCCCCTTTAAACCACCAACTATATCCCCTTTAAACCACCAACAAATATCCCCCTTTATGTATGTACATTCTCATAGGACCCAGTGGGTCCAATGATGCAATGAATATACTGTCTACACTGCCTGCTCGGTGTCTGTGACACGCCCGACCGGGAAGCAACTCCTACCGTTTGAAGCAAGATAGAGACAGAGCTGGAGACCACCACTCTGTGAGTCCACGATAGGTTACACATTTATCCCATGTGTGGAAGCTAGAGAAGACACTCGACGAAAACCAATCACGAGAGCAAGCATGATTCAGAAGCAGGTACTCAACAACATATCATATACACGTCGTAAATCAACTGAAAGAGAAGTGCCGACAATATAATATCCCGCTCTGCATCGCTTTCGTCGACTACGAGAAGGCTTTCGACTCGGTGCAAACTCAAGCAATACTGACCTCCCTTCGAGAACAGGGGATAGAAGACGTGTACATCGAACTCCTGAAAGAAATCTACACCAACAGCTCGGTGACAGTCCACCTACACAAAAAGAGCAACAAGATCAACATCAAGAGAGGAGTACGACAGGGTGACAGCATATCACCCAAGCTGTTTACGGTAACACTCGAAGGGCATGACCTGGGAAACCAGATACTTGAGGATAGACGGATAACGTCTCAGTCATTTTCGCTTCGCCGACGACATAATCATATGCGCTACTACACCGCAAGAACTACAAAAAAGCTGCAGGCGCTAGCTGATGAAAGTGAAAAACAAGGTCTGAAGATGAACATTTTGAAGACAAAAGTTATGGTAGAAAATGACACAACAACATATACTAACACCACGCAGATAAAGAACGTTGAAAGCTATGTCTATCTGGGACAGCGATACGGTATCAAAGTCAAAAACAAAGACAAGGAGATTCAAAGAAGAATCACCGCCCGCTGGACAGTATTCGCCAAACAACGCGACATCTTCAAGGGTAACTTTGGAACCTGCTTGAAGAGACAAGTCTACAACTCATGCGTACTTCCAGCGATGACATGCGGCGCGGAAACATGGGCACTCACCATCCAGGCAAAGAACAAGCTAGCAGCAGCACAAACAAAGATGGAAAGAAGTAGGTTAAACATCACATATCGGGAGAGAAAAACAAACATATAGGTAAGAGAGAAGACAAAGGTCATAGACATGATAGAATTTTTTTTTAGATTGACTAATCCTTTTGTTTTTATGCGCTTCTGAGCTTGGTTTCCAAGGATTTAGGCGCAAGAGTAGTAATACATGTTTGACCTTTGGACTTACCACTACTAACTTCCATTGATCACTACCACCACCCACGAACAAATTCCCATTGACCATCAGCCCAACACCCCACTTATATCACATCAACGGACATCGAACAAACTCCCACTCCGTGGGAAGCCTGGTCTTAAGTCATTTGTTATTAAACATGCTAAAATACCAGTGTATATAATGTGAAGGATTTTAAATATTAATTTCGCTCTCTAACCACGTGAGGTTATTATCTAACTAATCATATATTTCAGATTGGCACATGAGCAAGCATATTGGCACGTCATCGGCGAACTACATAGACATTTCAACGGAGTGATTGAGGACACTGAGAAGGAAGCTAGTGGAGTCTCGTCGAGTGAAGATGAACATTTGTGAAGGGAAAATATTTCTGTACATTTGTGTACACTCATCAATTACAGTGTGGCTTCCAGGAGAAGTTGAGAGATTGTTTGATTGAACTGTCAGGGAGTGAAGTGTAAAGCGCCTTTTGGATTGTCCTAAAAACTGGTGGAACTGTTTTATGTAACAACGTTTTATTAAACACGGTTAAATAATGTATGAGGCTTCATTTCTGTCAATAACTTTAAAACTATTCGAAATGTCTGGATACACCCAGCGACGTATTTGTAGAAGGCGTAATGACCTTTATGAAGATATAGGATAATATGAAATCCGGTGAGATCCAATTAAGTTGAGTGGCTTCCCATTACGTGGAGGATCGACCCTGGGGCGGGGTAATTAGCACAGTGTTTACATCTCATCAGCGCGGCGCGTGTCGTAAGTACGACAGGCCCCCGCTGATGGTCAATGGGAATTTGTCCTTGGGTGATGGTAGTGATCAATAAGAGTTAGTAGTAGTTAGTCCAAAGGTCAGTGGTAAGTTTAAAGTTCAGTAGGAGGTGGTAACGGTCAGTGGAGTGACGTCATGGCTGGCAAAAGCCACATATGGGGGTCCGTAAAACACATCTATTACGACCGCCACCCCGACTACTATTACTAGTGCTCCTAGAACTACTCGGACTAACTTCATAGCGTCTTATACCATCACCAGGCACTTTATATTTCTTTAATAGGCAGTCCACCGAGGTCTCCGCGTGGGGGAGCGAGGTCGACGAGTTGGCTCTCGCGATCGACGAGGGGTGGTCCACGTTCGCTCGTGTCATCATGTATTCTCGTCGATCCGGTGTACTGGTCTGGAAGGAGGTTCCGGTCTGAGAGTAAGTTCCGGTTCCGTTTAGCGTATTGCGCATGCGATTGTACATGTCAAAGGTTAGCGCCTACTTTCGGCCCGCAGCTGTATGGTCTGGAAGGAGGTTCCGGGCTGAGAGTAAGTTCCGGTTCCGTTTTACGTACACACAATACATGTCAAAGGTTAGCGCCTATTTTTAGCCAGCTTAACACGGTGTTTACCGAAAGAATGTGTGATAGTTTACGTTAAATATACGGTTACTTTTGTAATTGTTAGTATACATAAAAAACCTCATAATTAGCATAACTTGTAGTTATTTGCAAAACAAAATGTGTTTATTTTGATGTCATTGTCTCAGAGCGTTGACGTTGTGTATCTTACGACTTCGTCACACAGAGCTGCAGTTTTCACTGCTTTATACGCATAGCGGGTTTTGTGGTAAACACAAATCTCCGCATTTTAAATAACATGACACATACTTATCTCCGTCAGTTTGGCATGTATGAAGCTGAAATTTGTTATATAATCTAGCAGGCCCATTGGGGGTGGTTCGTAGATTTAGATTTTTATAAATTCGTTGGGGGTAGGGATCTTGGGGGGTAACAATTTATAAATGACACATATCTCTGTTAATTTAACATGTATGAAGCTGACATTTTGTGTGTGATTTAGGGTGTCCGTTGGGGTAGTTTGTACAGTTTTTTTTTCGAAATTCATCCAGGTGGTGGGGGTCTCGGGGAGGTCACAATTTAAAAATTGCACTTATCTCTGTCATTTTGTCATGTGTGGAGTTGAACTTTTGTGTTTGATCTAGCAAGCCCATTGGGATCTAGATATATAAAAAAATTCAAAATGTGGGGGGTCACAATTTTAAAATGGCACTTATCTGGGCCAGCCATGCCTGTATGGGGCAGACATTTTATGCGATCTAGCGTACCCATTGGGATGGTTCGTAGTTTTATATTTTTTTCTAAATTTGTCCGGGGTGGCGGACTGGGGGTCACAATTTAAAAATAGCACTTATCTCCATAAGTTTTGGAAATATGGGGCTGACATTTTGTGTGCAGTCTAGAAGTCCCATTGAGGCACTTCAAAATTCGTACGGACGGTGGGGATCTTGGGGTCACCATTTCCAAACAGTTTTTCCCAACGCAACTCCGAGTAACTCAACAATTCTTTAATAATACATTTATGGAAACGGGTCATGCATTCACGACTTACATAAGTAAACATTTATTATCATGTCAACGTGTATAATTATGTGTGACATAACAATTCAAGTAGTATTATTAAATGAAATATAAAATGTAAAAAATTATTTATTTACACAGATCAAAACTAGCCCTTTTTGTATAATACTGTGATGTTTCATCAGACAAGTGATCAAATGCAATTATTAAAAAATAAACCTATTGTTACAAATAATTATTAACTCGTAGATAACATTAGCCTTTCTGGTTATACATATTTACGTCACATTATGGGCAATCTAATGTAACGTAAATTAAACTGAGGAGATCCTTATGAAACTAAAGCTGTGATTGTTATTACGTTAAACAAAGTAACATAAAACAACAGGAATACACTAAAATGATTGGCATACATTTACAAAGAACCAAACAACGTAGCCCGTTATATAACACTGCACTCGCTTGCAATACAACATTGCTACAAATAAAGTATATCATAATATTTAATCAGCCAAGTAATATAAAATTCAATTATTCAGAAATAAAACCATTGTCACAAGTAATCATTAATTCATATATAGCATGACTGCATGACTGTAATAATAATAAAGTAAGATATTTATATAGCGCCATAATCACACAGTGCTCTATGATGTTTTACAATACAATCATAATACCAAACCTGTATAGTTAGATCATTAAAATATTAAGTTAAATATCATAAAAACAATACAACTAAGAATCGTACATTGAATTAAAAAACAATTTAAATATAAGGGCATTATACCTAAAACATAGATAATGAATAAACTCGTTTAAATAATAAATTACACTAAGAGCCATCAAATAATAGGATGAGGTGAGATTAAAATAGTAAGATGACAAACTAAAGTATATATTCAGTGCTGCATGTGCCATTACTGTTTCTTGTATTGCAGGAACTCTGCTAATACTGCCTTTCTGAAATCATCGACATGGCACTGGCGTATCTTGTAAGGTGGTACTCCAAATATGATGGCCTTTGCATACTGGAATACAGATACACATTAATGTTAACTTTTCCTTACATAAATAATACACTCATCTGAAAACATATCATCCCTTAATAACTTACATAGACACAGGTCACAATTTTCCTTTGCTATTTCTGTGAAGTATACTACTTTACACAAACCTACTTGGTAGTGTGATAACATGCTCAATGTTACTGTAATCGAGCTGGCAATTAGTGTGTATCATGTGAAGTTTTCATTCCTACATCAGTGAGGGACGTTTTATGTAACCAGCATTGCAAAAAACTGTTCAAATATATAACATAGCAAATGTCATGTAGGAATATGCCAGGAAACAGACTATTGTGTCTCTGTGTATATAGCACCATGTGGAGGATTGGCACATTTGCTGTTTTTTTTCAAATTGGCAGGAATTTATTGTCTTAATATATCCTAAATTACAATTAATGGTAAGACCTAATTGTCTCTCAAATGATGCTCACCATCATTGTGAACACACCACAACTGTGGCTGTCTTCCTGCTGATCACATCTTACGTTTATGGCTGTCCATGTCTCCAATGGCAAGCCCAGCTTTGCATTTCTCGCTTGCGTGTACTTCCGGGAAGAAGGACAGAAATCCATTCACATTTATCAGTCAGTTTGCACCTTAATTCCGGCATCTCTTAAAAATAACGGACCTACGAATGCAGAAACAATATCCATACTATCCAGATATAACAATTATTTGCAAAGTGTATTGAAAGTATAATCTGACTACAGGGGCACATGTTAAAATAATCTACATACTCCTGCATAAAACATATCACTAACCAACAGCAGGCATGATTGAAAGGCTTGTTACCATAAACACTGCAGTAGGCAACAAGCCCTGCTTCCACTGTTTTACTACACCAATGAAAACATGGACATGTGTAAAGACACACATTATCAGTAAGTTGTGTTATAGCAGTTGTTAACCAACATAGGGCTACAAGCTATAAGAAAGTGATTGTAGTGCACACAAGCAGTGGGAATGGTTACACTAGTTTGTTGGAAGGTAACACTTACTGCCATAGGGCGACACACTTGTTTCGTCTCGTCTCCTGCGGCAGTGAGTCCAGCACTGCGACTGTCTTGTCCTGTGCATTTGCCACCAGCAGGAACCAATGGTTCTGGTGGCAGTTGGGCAGCATGATCCAATGGTAGTTGGCAAAGCATACCTAGCGAAAAATAAGTAACACACATTACTGCTTGTAAAAAAACATAAGTGTAAGGGTATCACAGTTTGAACCCATTGTTACTTGAACAAAATCAGACTAACTCACTCAACAATGTACAGGTGGTCGAAACTTAATAATATAATATTAACACATTTATTAGCCTAAGCTACAAATAACATAGTTAAATAATTTACAGATAATCAAATATATTAGTATTTTTGATTATATTTTAAATAAAATGTGTTATTTACAGTTTCTACATGGTGTTCCATTATTTTGACTTCTGGCAGTTTAGTTCAACACCAGGCCTCAATTAGAATATTGTATACAAGCGTGGAGGCCATATCGCAAGAAAGACATAGAAATGCTACAAAGAGTACAGAGGAGAGCGATTAAAATGATACAAAAACTGAGGGATCTTAGTTATGAAATACACCTAAAAGAAGATGGTTTAACAAAACTAGAGTCCAGGAGATTGAGAGGAGATGAGATAGAAGTGTTTAAAATATTGAATGGTTATGAAAATATTGATAGAAATACTTTTTTCTCAGGAAGGATAGAAGTACTAGAGGACATGAAGTTATATTAGTAAAGGAGGAGTGTAGATTAGGTATAAGAATGTTCTACTTTTCACAAAGGACTGTAAATGAATAGAACAGATTATCTGCTGATTGTGTGGGTGTTTGCTGCGTTAATATGTGTAAACATACAATCGACACACCTCAGAAGGGCGGGATGCAGAAGGGTTGGATAAAAAGGGTTGGGCTCTCAATAAGCCAAAAGGCTTCCTTGTCCACCTGCCATCTAGAGTTAATTCTCTGTGTGGCAATCTTGTTAGGTGGACAATGAAGGTATGGGGTAAATCAGTTGTTTGGATCTTTTTTTAATTGACTATATCTGATGCTTCAACTGTTGCATCATTGAAAGTCATTTTAATTAAATATCGACATAATCATACTCGCAGATGCAATGTATCGGTTAATAAGCCCATGCCAGGGGTAATTGTGCACAAAGGTTTGTGCATTTACCTGGCGGATTTGAACCACCAACAGATACTGAGACATTAGCATCTACAGGTGTACTCTTAATTTAAAATAAACAATGTTAAAAAGGAAACCACTGTTTCAAGTCTCAATTAAAAACAGACAACTTAATAAAGGCCATTTACAAAATTTGCAGATGCTGCAAAATAGTATTGTTCACTTGTTACAATTATCAGTAAAGCTTACTACATAAATGATGGATGAAATTACCAACACAAGTTACCTATGCTGCACTGCCATAGCCTAGGTCAGTAGGGGTCTAAATTCTAGTGATAAGGGCCTGAGCAAACTATGCAGAGAATGTCATAATTCACTTGATACAATTTAACACTACAAAGAGTACCAAGTCAGTATGATACAATTAATTAGTAAATTCCTTACTGTCATGTAACAGTATTCCCACACACTGTCAATAAGCTTATGTGTCACTGTGTCTACTTCCGAGAAAGGAAATATAACTATTCATACACAAATACAGTACAGTGCAGTGTGACAATACCAATGTAAGTACCTGTGCTAACTGCAATATTGATAGCGAGTGATTGTCCATGATTTATTAATCTATTTCATTCATTAATTGCACTATATATGGTCAAATACATTGGTATTTAGGTTGCTGTACATTTTAGTGGTAGGCCCCTAGGCTAAGCCTATACATTTTTAGGTAAAACGATTGTTTAATAGCGTTAATAATTTCAGCTGAAAGAATATTCACAAAATAGAATTCACAATTAACTAATTTCAAGTAGTGACATACTAGCAGTACATTTGGTCATATAAGACTGAAGCCATTTGACATATTAGGTTGAGTGCAATTTTTATTAATATTTGCCAAAAAATAACCACCAACCTGTAATGACTGCCATGGGTGTCTGTTTTGTCAAAGGAATATTTATTTATGCTTCAGGAAATCAAGAGGTACAACCCACAGAAAAATAAGAATAATAACCATTCTAAGTAATAAACAGTGGGCCTGCAGAGCAGCTGTATTAATAGCCACGTCATTGGCATTGCGTCCAGCCATCGTTTCGTAATTATACTTAACTTTTGTCAAAAACATAGGCCCTTATTCTGACACCTATATCATTTAAGAAACCCATATTAATAGACTGGGTTATGGCATAGTATACTATACGCTAGGCTACAGACTATTAGCCTGGCCCTGGGGCTGGACTGTCTACTCACCGTCTACTTGATATTTGCCATGCTGCGTAGCTTTCAAAACAGCATTGCGCATTCGCTTTTCACACACCAAGTGCTTTTTTGTGACTAGGTAATGCCTTATGCAGGTCATGTACCGTCGGTACTCATCTCCTATTTTCTCCCGCTGCATCACAGGTATTTTCTCAACAAAAGATATGTGAACTAGCTGATACTAACTAATGGGGTAAGACCACATTTAAATTTTACATAGGCGGCCATTATAACGTTTCCTTCATTTCCTGCTAAATTTAACGAAACATTTTCTTGAAAATTTCACAACTTATTTAACCTCCATTGACACAAGTGCTCTGGAAAACTCATAAAATTCTCATACCTCAGTTTTCAGAAAAATCCACCCAAACCTGACACCCCTCAATTTCGCCCCAATCTGGTGACGGATTTTGAAATATTGGTGCGTTCTGCAAAATAGCCACTGTGCGAATACGCGAGCGACTAGCGTATGTTTATTGCTACCTCGTGAAAGATCTAATGTAGTAGTACATTCAGTATTCACTGGACTGACATGTGCCATGCCAAAGTGCTCGAACAAAATTCACACATGACACCAAAACGGTATTTTCAAGGGCACTCTTTCGGTAATAGCGGACGAATCCTTAATGTGGTCTTACCCCTAATGTGCCAGTAGACAGTGGTCACACGCAGATGTACGATCCTGTTCAGCAACGTAGGGGGCAAATAGGTCGGTGGAGTAACGGTCGCTACAGCAAACGAAAAATGATTAATTGTATATCTCAGTCACCGAGTGCATCGAGCAAGGGTCAAAGTTGATCGGTCACCTGAGGTCACGTTGCTCACAGCGATGTAACTCAGTCGCCGCATACTTCTGGCACGGGGTCAAAGTTGATCGGTCACCTGAGGTCACGTTGCTCACAGTTGGTCGATTTTGATATACTGCGCTTGCGCGAGCATGCGCAATACGCAAAACGGAACCGGAACTTACTCTCAGACCGGAACCTCCATCCAGACAAGTACACCGGGTTAACAATAAACTCCATGGGCATGTCCATGCGTCTCAGATGACGCGCAAATGGTACCCATCCCACCGGCGAGCTCGCCATCCTTTTTTGGGGGACGTCGTTCACGAGGTCCATCGTGTTGCTTCCTCGAATAGATACGCCTTTGTACACTAACTCCCCGCGGTCATTCCACTGCGTCGACGGGTCCGCCTTCAGTTTTTCCAGCAGCAGTCGGACTCTTCTTTTCATACTTTTAATGGCACTTTCCACGATTTCACCTTCTAACCCACTCATCGCGGTCGGCGGCTGGTCCACTGCTGCCATCTGGGGTGCTGTCGGGGTCTCTCCGGGTGGATTCACTATAGACACACGTACCGGCTGTTGCTTCCGTTGCTCATCCTTGGTATTGTAAAGATCTAACAGCTGATTGTACAGCAATATCTTTTCCCGTTCAGGCAGGTCCGTACGCTCGAGGACGCTCTTCATGTCGGCGTCGAGTCTACTCATGACACGCGCGGTGGTCGTAGTCGGATGCGGTTGTTGCGCTAGTAAACTCTCCACCAAACGCGGGTCTACCAATGCCATCTTCTTCGCGCGCTCCATCTACGCACCCACGAACTGTCTGAGCAAAGGCAGAAGGACCGACCCTGTCAAAGGGGCCAGCAAGGAAACCACCCGTTTGCAGGATCTTCCTCTTCTTCGCGGTAGTCGTTTTTTCGACAACAACGAGTACAGGTGTTTCCTGTACTTTAGCAGTATTTTTTCTGCCTCTTTGTTAAGTTCACGTTCCCTTTCAGAATGTTGTACGCGCACTCGCATAGGCTACAAATGAAGTCGGCGTCGGCGTTGGCGAGGATGGCGTTTCTAAATTTTGTGTTCTTGTTCCTATTCAACATCTGCAGACACACTATGTGTCTCTTCGTGCGTTCTGACATCTCGCTAATGCTAACTAACGTGAGGTGCTTCGTCTTTATACTCTCGGCACGTACACGTACTGAACGACGTCATCTGGGAAGATACTTGTGCGCAGGCGCCCCGTTTCCGGCGTTTCCTGTTCTAGGTCGACCAGCAGTTAACCGTACGGTGTCGACGTCGCATCTTTGAAAGCGTCCTGCATGTACTTCACTCGACCCGGATACATCTGTTTAGTTAGTTGACCTACTTGACCGGCGTCGTGGACTCTTGAACAACACCATATACTGGGCATTCGAGGTGATGGTACGGTTTTCCTTCCCTTTCGGAAACAAGTTATATAGTAGATACACAACGGATGTGTTACAGTGATGACTCTTTTTTGTGAACAGGGTTGTGACCAGACTGTCTGTCTCCGCCATAAGGTCATAGAGGTCGAGGAGCGTCCTCGTCCCCGGTTGGAACGTATTCGGGTCCGGTAAACCGTCTACGAACTCCACGTTAGGCATAGTTTCCGCCATAGATGCGTACGCCGTTTGCCACAGACCGTAGCACCACAAGATCTTCTCTGGCGGTAGGTCGGTCATAGACGAAGCGAAACGCAAAAGCCAGGTCTTGAACATGGTCTTACCGCAGCCCGTTGGACCGGCTACTATACACGTAAAAGGATGCTTCAACAACATATCCATCTCGGCGACTGGCGCGCCCGACGTACGTATCCCCTTTTTATCTTTTGCATTTATCACGCACCTCCATCAATAGCTTTCCGAGCGTGTTTCGACCTTCTTTACCACCGTAGCCGATTCCCCAAAACCCTCTTTCGATGGCACCCACTCCACCAGTTCAACGTCTCCAGTAGCCAGCAAGCCCTCTCTCAACTCTTTCGGGGTCGTGAACTTTGTCATCAATAGGTTACGCATACAATCGACCCGTATAGCATCCCACTCGGAACCACTTATCGTCTTCTTTATGGGTGTACTTCTCCGTTTCGCCATATACGCCGACCTCGCCTCTTTGATACTTTCCCCGCATTCGGCGTCTTCATTAAACATCGCCTTTCTATACTGATGAGCGTGTCCAACATAATTAAACACCCGACCGTACGCTTCGATTCGGCCCGGGTAAAATTTCGACAAAAAAGAAGCCGACCCACCAAACCGTATAGCCATATCCGTAATATATCCGTCTCAATACCGATGATCCACAAACCCGTATAGTATTTTCTCCATCACTTGTCTCAGAACGCTTAACAAAACCCGAACGTCACAACGCTTTAAATAGTTACGAATGACGTCATCGTGACCTACTGATCCACTGACACACTGACCCCCTGACCCACTGACCTACTGTATTATGGTGAGTAGGGAGTGACATCATGGCTGGCAAAAGCCACTTATGGTCATAAAACATTTCTGCTACAACTATCGCGTATGACAACGTGGAGACCTTACGAAGGGACACTATCTAGAGGAGGTGGGTTGGAGGAGGAGGTTTGGAGCGTAGGGTTGGTGGAGGTTTGTTGGAGGAGGAGGGTTGGGGGCGCAGGGTTGGTGGAGGTGGGTTGGAGGAGGTGGGTTGGAGGAGGAGGGTTGGGAAGATGGGTTGTAGGAGGAGTGTTGGTGGAGGTGGGTTGGGGAGGTGGGTTGGAGGAGGTGGGTTGGGGGCGGAGGGTTGGAGGCGGAGGGTTAGGGGAGGTGGATTGGAGGGGGAAGGTTGGTGGAGGTGGGTTGGGGAGGTGGGCTGGGGGCGGAGGGTTGAAGGAGGAGGGTTGGGGGAGGTGGGTTGACAGCGAGACTCGTTCACTTTCGGATCACTAGTCTACATAAATTGTTTGCTGATACGAGATCTGTCAGGTGGGGCCATTGTTACGGTCACAACTTTGACTAGTGTTGGTAGTTGTGGACTGTACGTCAACACACACGCCACACACACGCACGCACACACGCACGCACACACACACACACACACGCACACATTGGGCCAATGATAGTCGTCATTGACCCAACTAGAATTGATTTGCTATTTAGATAACACGATTGGCCCAATAATGGCTGTCATTGGCTCAAATGACATTAGCTTGCCATTGGAAAACACGATTGGCCCAGCAAAGGAATGCCCATCGAAATGCCAATGAGATGCCAGTGAGATGCCAACGAGATTACAACGAAATGCCAATTACATGCCAAAGATATGCCAACGAGGTACCAGAGTAATTCGAATCAGATGCCGATGACATACCAATGAAGCATCACTGAAATAACCAGATAGTACCACTTGATTGGGCAAATTAAGTACCAGTGGAATGCCAAACACATAACAGTGTGCTTACATAATTGCCCGTGAATTGTCACTTTTGGCCACATGAGGACTGGAGCTCCACGTTAGTTATAAAGCTAATTATAGCCAATTATAACATAATTGGTTCTTTAATGGCCGAAGATTGAGCCAATGAAATTCTAATGAGATGCCAGTCGAAATGCCCTGTACTCGCCCGAAAGGTGGGTCAATGAAAGGACAATGGAATGCCAATCAAAATACCAATCAGATGCTAACGAAATGACAACGATACCAATGAAATGCTATTGTGACGACAATGATATGCCAATTAAATGCCAACTACGCTTGACTGGGAAAGTGAAATGATAATGAAATGCCACTTTGCTAGCATCAACTACTAATACTATTACTGAATTTAAGCGTAAATGCAAGAACCTTTTATTTTTATAATTTTTATTTTTGTAGTAACTATTTATTCGCCACAAAAATATGGTCATTATATATAACGATGTTTCTAAATTGTATTTATCCAGACAGATCTCAATCTGTTTTCACATATATAATTACAATGTATTACCGTACAATATATTTACAATTAATAAATTATATATCCATTACATTATATTTGTTTGGATAAATAAAATTTAGAAACATCGTTATATAATGACCATATTTTCATTTTTGTGGCGAATAAATAGTTACTACAAAAATAAAAATTATTTACAAATAGTGCATTATATTGTAAAATAAATGACAAGTAACCAACGCGCCTACCCACTGAGCTAGCGGGACCAACGGAAATTCTCTGACTGATTTAAGTTGTTATGATAAATTGTACAACTCCGTCAATTATCGATATTCTACTGATATTATGAGATTATACACGTTACTTTATGTAGCTGGATACAGTATATGTTTGCTATGTAAGTTTATTGGTGTAGATTATCTCCCGTTGGTTGCATTCGATATAATTATTCTGAAAACGAGCCCAAGCTCGGCGAAACCTAGTCGACTTGTAGGCTCATTCGCATTCGTTGTTTTGAATAAAATTCGATTCATGTGGAACTGTAAGATAACTGCTTGTTCCTCTATGATGACTAGTGTTTGTATTACGTCGGAATATTGCACAATAACTCGTTCTGACAATCGTTTCGATCCAAAAGCTATCCTTGTAAACATGCTCTGAATGCATAGAAAGGGTCGGCCTGATGCGAGTGTGTCATAAGTGACGTCACGATACCACGTGATCGCCTAGCTCATCAAAATTTCATTTTCCGCGGGAATCGTTTCACAGACGGACTTAAAATCGAATTTATGCTACAAATGTATTTTTCTGTATTTGTTTAATGTTGTCAAATGTTACATACAATGTTAAACTTTGTGTACACATGAAAAAAGGATTTTAGCTAATGCCTTATTTTTATTTCCTTTAACATTACACTAAAAGGACTGTAGGATTAAAGGTAAAATCGAATAACCATATGAGCTATGTAGTTTGTACGTCCTTGTCAAATATGATACTGCCTTGATGAAATAATAGTTTTCTTTGTCAATTCTCTGGACGTGAAATGGTGGACACTGTAACTCACATTGTCCACAACCACAATTTTTTTTAAACAACAATAAATAGGCAGGATGCGTTTTTTGTGTCTCTTCTTTCTTCATGGGCCTAAGGTACAGCACAAATGTTATCAACAGGAACTATCCGCAAAGAAGCTGGTTATGAATTTGGCCCAGTATTGTGCGACTCCACAATTTATATATATATATATTGTACATTGTTTTCTTCAGGTTATTGCTGTATATGCGTACCACCACAGACAACACACAAGGAAAGTGGTTTGTGTCAGCTGTTGTGTGGACAGAGATGAGAAAGTCTGCCTCTTATAAAGTAGATGTGTCCATGAACAATGATGCAGTGGTGTAACAAGCACAATGTGAATGTGGTGCTGGGCAGGGCCCTACAGCTCACTGCAAGCATGTTGCAGTAGTTCTGTTCGGCCGGACACTAGTGTCAGATAGGAACTATCTTGACAGAAGTGACATGTACACAGGTAAGACGTTTAAAAAAACATTCAATGTACTATGTACAAATATTGGGGCAATTGTCAATGCAAAAAAAAGGCATTTAGTTTATCCCAATTTTGTACAAATAAGCTGGGTAGTTTCAAGAATGTGACACGCTCTTGTCAACATATCAGCAGCAATAAATAAATGAAAGGGTTAAAATGCATATAAAATTCACAAATATGTAGCTGAATGTACACTTTGACTTGACTTGCAGGTTCTCCAGACGTTCCATCATGCTATACCTTTTAAAGGAACTCCTATCAAGTCCAGCAGATTACATGCAATTCGTGGGAAGGACAATGCGGACCTTATGTATGATCCTCGATCAGAGCAACTGCAGAACGACTCTACTCCTGACAGGTTCACTCTATTTGACGAAACAAATCTTATATTCCTTTTACAGACCAATTGAAAATAGTTACTTGTCAAAACATGGGCATTAGTGCAGTCTCTGGCTTTATGTACAAAGCAAATAATACAAAGTTGCTTATATCTCTACATATACATATTTCAGGAAAGTCAATCAATGCCAGTGATGCAGCTGTTCCCTCCTGCCAATCCACATGCCCTTGCCAACGACCACAACTACTTGAAGTTAACTCCACAAGATCAGTACTTGAAAGATGAAATGGTTAGTTATTTCCATGCTTTTCAATTCAACATACATACATACATCTGTATTTACACAATGTGCTCCATTGAAACAATGCACATGGTTACAATATAGCGCAGTGGCTCAGTGTGACTAGAACATTTGATTCTCGATCAAGAGAACCCAGGTTCGAATTCAGTGGTGCTGTGTTGAACCTTGGGCAAGTTTGTTCACTCTACGTTGCTCCAGTTCACTCATCCGTATGAATGAGTACCTGGCTATAGACAATGGTGGATATTTGTGTACGAATAGTCTTTGTGCATTAATTGCTGCATGGCCGAATGTTTCCCAGAGAAGTTGAGATGCTATCAGTCTAACTGGTGACAATACAACTATATAGCTTAAAGCTGCAATATCAGTTCGATTTTTATGCTACTCGCTTTTCTGACTAATTTCCTGAAAAAGCAAAGCTATCAAGTATCCACTATAATATCCTAGTTCATTGGTGCACTTGTGCTACTTCGTTTTGTTGAAATTAATAAAAAAAAACTGCGAACTATTCGAATTTGGTTTCGAGTTGAAGGAGTCGAAACTAGCAACACTTACTTGAACTTGGACATGAATCTGGAAGTGGAAAGTTTTATTGTCTGCATGAGGATTTTGCAGTAATGGGTGTCCTCGTTAAATTGCATATTGTTGTTAGAAATGCATGTGAATTAAAGTAAAGACAATGTAAAGTACAAACATTTTATTGAAACTATTTGGTAAGATTGACTACAAAATTATGAAAAGCACAATACAACTACAGGTACAATCACTGCACTTGATATGTATAATAGTAATAATTTTTAATATCACATACACATCACATAATATGCAAAGCAACAATAGAAACAAAAAATAGGAAGAGGTTAAAAAAATGTCAGGTACATATAAAAAACAAACAGTTACTTTTATCACGATTCTTTGTTGCAAAAAACAACACTGGTTAGTACATGTGATATCAAATGCTAGTTGTAGTTTATACATGTCTTATATGTTTACAACTCCAAAAACATTTGTGACTAAACAATTGTGTATTTAAAAAAAAAATTAATATTTAATGCCTATAAAATGTAAACCAATGAGAACAAATTACTTAGAAAGATGTTTAGTTGAACAAATGTAATATCAAATAAAAATAACTATATTACAATTCTTTGTTAAAAAAACGTCACTATGATATCAAATTCGAAAACTGTGTAGTTTGTGCAATGCTTGGTGTGTTTACAATTCGCAAAAAATAGTGACTAGACTAAACAGGGTCATCCCCATGTGACTGAGAATTACATATACAATCACTACATGCTACATTGCTCCAGTTTACTCAGCTGTATGAAGAGTACCTGCTACAGACAGTGGTGAATAGTCTTCGCATATTAATTTCAGCTTAATATTTTCCACATAAGTCAAAATGGTGTTTTTGATTTAAAAGTAGAGTAAAGTGTAAAGTGCTTTGACCAATCCTGAGGACTGGATACTGCACCATATCATAACTAACCTTACTCAAGTGTTGTTTAATTATCATGAGAAATGAAAATGTAATGTAAATTATTTGTAAAATCGTCCTGACATCTCGCCGAATGCGACCGATGCGAACGTTGACATTCGCACATCACGAGACATTCATTGGTTATAGTTCATAGACTTTACAACGGTGTATACCCGTCTTCATGTAAGTGACCAGCTGTTTACATTGTCTCTCATGTAATTTCGTATTTGGAAGCATACTCGTCGAGTACAATATATGGTGTTATAAATATAATGTCATAGCAGAGTAACGGTTGGCCAACCGCATATGTTTGTTGTATTAAATGGGAATGCCAGTTGGCTTCTCGTACTTACATATCTGATGCCACGTTATGTCTCTCGTTCACTCCGAATCCTAGTGCTCCTGAACCTATAACTTGCTATGTCAAATCGGGTACCGCCAATTTAGTAATTTATTAATATTTACACTCGATTTTGCGAGCTAAACGTTTGGCTATATGTGCTCATTCAATCTAACTTACGTGAATTACTTACATAATTAATATCACTGGATTCCCTGTATCGAGCCGGATACCACAATATTCATCGTACATTCCAACTCTCATGAATTAATCCATAATTTTAATAAAACACGCACTCTATTCATAAGGTAGGTGTGACCCTAATGTTTTTCACACCTACATTTCTGTAAAAAACTTTTATAAGATCATAATATAATCTTCTTATAATCACAACATAAGTGGTTTGCAAGGTCACCATATTACCAGTCATGTTAAATAATTTCTACTGGTACCAAATTTGGTATACCTAACCGTAGAATTAGTGGTGTACGCTACAAATGAAATTAATTAAATCTGACTCGTCGGCAGTTAAAACGTTACACGCCTTAATCGCCAGAGGGCACCAGCGTATACCTCCGCGACAATATATACCATATATGGCAGCACCATCCCATCAACCATACTTTGTATACAAAACCACTGTTCTAAAGCCTGATTAAATTCTATACAAACCACTTTGTGACAATCACAAACTTGTGTTGTACGTAACAAGTGCTTGGTGTATGTTGCAAGAACTCAGCTCTGGCTGCCACTGACTATCAGCAACACAAAGACAATGAAACCCAACCACTGTAACAAAGCTGGATAATTCGTGTATTTTTTCATGGACACTGGTAAAAGTTATAGTTAAATTGAATACAAATACTTTGTATCACTTTTTCTCCGGTATAGGTAGATGCAGATGTACAGCAAAATGTCAGGAAGCTGGTGTCATCGATATCTAAACCGATGTAGTTCACCGAAGAATGCTCGACACTGAACCTCTCTCGCAGTGTTGAAAGTTGTTGCCCGAAGACTCATGCCATATTTGCCAGACCCTGGCACCTACCGTTCCATCACAAATTGTAGAGCTAGTCAGGTGTCACCACATTCTTATGTCGAGCAACCTGCATTCTACATTGGTTTCCAGTCAGTCAAGCTAACTGACTGATCTGACTGTACACCCCATCGGCACTGGGGAATATGTCACGAATGCAACACACGACACAATTGTGATCACCTGGTGGACATTCACATGACAAACTGTTAACATGCAGCATATTGCATGGCTGTAGAATCTTGTCCGAGATCCTGGACATACAACTGTCCAGTATGCCATATTAACTAGGCGAGCTAGTAGTACTAAGCACACTAGTTCAATCTCCTGTAAAGATAAGCGTATATTCAGTAAACAAAAACAGGCATCATAGTAGTGTTGGGAGTAAATAATTATGGAGTTGTTCATTGTCATAATCAGCAAAATATAAAATAATGTTTCATGTATGATCTGCAGCATTTCACAAGAAAAAAGGCAATAAATGTTCTACTACAGCTGCATCTATACATGTTGATATCTTAGGAACAGTCAGTGTTTACTGGATGGAGAAAGGGGGTGGGTTGATACAGCATGCAGACATTAGTGGAATATGCTATTTTTTCAAAACGGTGAAAATTTTAAACTATTTTTCTTTACTAGGTATTCATTGTCATTACATCAATTTAAAATTGTTCAATTTCTTTACAGTGATGCTTGATCTTAGTCAATATTATAGACTGATTTGAATTATGTTAATCAGTAAACCATCATTAAAGTGCATTTATATATTTTTGTTCAGTATATAAATTCATGTAAGTGTCTGCCATGTGTAACTACTACACATATTCATGTTTGACATTTGACAGGTTTAATGGTCAAGGTGAATGTTGGAAATGAAAAAAATGAGGTGTTATTGTGATGCTAACAGTGTATTTTCCTCGTCAAGTATTCAAAGGTTCATAATATGTATATCTACCTTCTTCAAGAATGAATAATTTATTTTATAAATTTATTTCAGAGTCATCGCCATATGCTAAATACTTTTTAAAGGTGTATTAATGTCTTTGTTGATACACTGTATATATACACAAGTGGGTATAATACACAAGTACAGAAGTCAATATTAAAATGTGTATGAAAACAAATGTATATTTAAATGTGCACATTAAAATTTGTTGGTAACTTATACGTGGTTGATTGTTATAAATTTGAAATTACCTGGATTGATCAAATGTGGGCCTGCCGCAGACTATGTGTCCTCCTTGTGTCTGCCTGGCCCGGGTGACCGCCTCTAGCCCCTCCACTGCCTCCTCTCAGTCTCATTCATGGGTTGCATTGTGGCCTCTAGCAATATAATAATTCAAGTGACGTGTTATGTTTTTATATATTGCTGTGGTGAGAGTATATACATATATTGGTAAATACATAAGAATAGCCGGCATATTTCAGTTGAAAGGTATCACAGGATACCAATTAATGCATTACATACACTAGCCAGGCATCAAGGACCACAATGGAAACAAGTGCGTGCATTTTCTTATGTAATCCTTATATATATATATATATGGTGTACTCTACCTGTATTTATATTTTATGTATTTACACGTTTACATTTATATATTGAATAAAATCACCATCATGGTTGTCATATAAAAATCTTAATTATTTTGCATAAAATACAATGCAAATCAACAATATTCTGCAGTAATAGTATCAAAATATGAGTCACAAAACAATGTTTTAATAATTACGATCGCCAATATAATACTCCCGTGTTTGACGTTCTGTTGCATGAAATTGCGGATACTCCCTGACTGACTAAGTTACTCGCACGATCAACAGGGGCCTGCTGCCAAAGCAATGTTTCTTGTAATTTTGCACCCTCACGTCATCTACTCTCTATATGTATTGTCGGAATAACAGCTTATTAACAAGATCCTGCGTAACCAAATACAATACATATCAAATATTATGCTAGTTGACGTTGTCACTCTCTGACTGAACCTCTAGCCTCTAGGCTCTAGTCTAGCGGATATCATATGGTGACTGTCTGATGAAGTTTCCACTTCCAGATGCATGTCCAAGTTCAAGTAAGTGTTGCTAGTTTCGACTCCTTCGACTCGAAACCAAATTCGAATAGTTCGCAGTTTGTTTATTAATTTCAACAAAACGAAGTAGCACAAGTGCACCAATGAACTAGGATATCATAGTGGATACTTGATAGCTTTGCTTTTTCAGGAAATTAGTCAGAAAAGCGAGTAGCATAAAAATCGAACTGATATTGCAGCTTTAAGCTATATAGTTGTATTGTTACCAGTTAGTCTGATATTAATTGTAATACAACAAACCCCTTTTTTGTTTCAAGTTTTAACTTTTTTTTATTTTTCAAATGAAATGCTCAGAGCTGCATTGCACAATGGTTTGTAAGTTGGACTCTGTGCTGTGACGATGCAATGTTTATAAAAAGTAATATATTATATAATAACGCAGTATCCAGTCCTTATGACTGCTCAAAGCCCTTTACACTTTACTCCCTAGCAGACTTGTTCGATCGAGCACCATCTCAACTTCTCTGGGAAGCATTCAGCCATGCAGCAATTAATGCACAAAGACTATTCGTACACAAATATCCACCATTGTCTACAGCCAGGTACTCATTCATACGGATGAGTGAACTGGAGCAACGTAGAGTGAACGAACTTGCCCAAGGTTCAACACAGCAGCACTGAATTCGAACCTGGGTTCTCTTGATCGAGAGTCCAATGTTCTAGTCACTGAGCCACTGTGCTCTAATGTAACCATGTGCATTGTTTCTATGGAGCACATTGTGTAAATACAGATGTATGTATGCATGTTGAATTGAAAAGCATGGAAATAACTAACCATTTCATCTTTCAAGTACTGATCTTGTGGAGTTAACTTCAAGTAGTTGTGGTCGTTGGCAAGGGCATGTGGATTGGCAGGAGGGAACAGCTGCTTTATGTATAAAACAAATAATACAATGTTGCTTATATCTCTACATATACATATTTCAGGAAAGTCAATCAATGCCAGTGATGCATCACTGGCATTGGTTGACTTTCCTGAAATATGTATATGTAGAGATATAAGCAACATTATATTATTTGCTTTATACATAAAGCCAGAGACTGCACTAATGCCCATGTTTTGACAAGTAACTATTTTCAGTTGGTCTGTAAAAGGAATATAAGATTTGTTTCGTCAAATAGAGTGAACCTGTCTGGAGTAGAGTCGTTCTGCAGTTGCTCTGATCGAGGATCATATATAAGGTCCGCATTGTCCTTCCCACGAATTGCATGTAATCTGCTGGACTTGATAGGAGTTCCTTTAAAAGGTATAGCATGATGGAACGTCTGGAGAATCTGCAGGTCAAGTCAAAATGTACATTCAGCTACATATTTGTGAATTGTATATGCATTTTAACCCTTTCATTTATTTATTGCTGCTGATATGTTGACAAGAGCGTGTCACAATCTTGAAACTACTCAGCTTATTTGTACAAAATTAGGATAAACTAAATGCCATTTTTTTGCATTCACATTTAAACGTCTTACCTGTGTACATGTCACTTCTGTCAAGATAGTTCCTATCTGACACTAGTGTCCGGCCGAACAGAACTGCTGCAACATGCTTGCAGTGAGCTGTAGGGCCCTGCCCTGCACCACATTCACATTGTGCTTGTTACACCACCGCATCATTGTTCATGGACACATCTACTTTATAAGTGGCAGACTTCCTCATCTCTGCCCACACAACAGCTGACACAAACCACTTTCCTTGTGTGTTGTCTGTGGTGGTACGCATATACCCCAATAACCTGAAGAAAACAATGTACAATACTGGGCCAAATTCATAACCAGCTTCTTTGCGGATAGTTCCTGTTGATAACATTTGTGCTGTACCTTAGGCCCATGAAGAAAGAAGAGACACAAAAAACGCATCCTGCCTGTTTATTGTTGTTTGAAAAAAAATTGTGGTTGTGGACAATGTGAGTTACAGTGTCCACCATTTCACGTCCAGAGTGCTCTGATCATTCTTAACATTTTAAAAGTCTTGGTTGGATTCTGATGAGGTACTAGCATACATCAGTCAAGCAAATTTTGATTTCTGAAGGGTTTCACATTCTCATATTTTAGATCAACTTCACTTGGCATTGCACCTCATAACAGTGAGTAAAGATATCTTATCTTCTTTCATTTTAGGTGTAGATGTATCTTGGTTACCATCTAAGACTTTTTGCACTTGTTTTTGCTGTCCAGTCCTCTTTTGTGGCTCAGTATTGTGCTTCACCTATATATATTTACCCAGATACATATATAATGTAATATCAATAATAATTCAAGAGTAAGGAGCTGTTAGGTTTCTTTTAAACTGGTTAATGGTCAGGAGTATTATAAGTTTATGAGGCAGGGTATTCCAGAATACTAGTCCTGAATAATTTATTGTTAGGTTTCGAATGTTTGTTCTTACATTTAACACATATAAATTTGTTAAACCTCTTACAAATAAGCCTGCTGGTATCTATTGACAAAGAAAACTATTATTTCATCAAGACAGTATCATATTTGACAGGGACATACAAACTACAAAGCTCATATGGTTATTCGCTTTTACCTTTAATCCTACAGTCCTTTTAGTGTAATGTTAAGATAACTCACCTTTCTTTGTATAGAGACTTGCTCTTTTCCTCCAGTTCTTTCCATACTGCGATAAGTCTCCTCTAGACTCTCCAGTGTAAATTTGGGTAGTTAGTGCATACCACCATGTACGTCCCTATACATGGTATTCTGTGGCAGTTTCATGCTGAGCTCCTCTTCATTAACCTGTAAAATGAAAAACAATGACATTATCCCAAGTTATGTTCAATATGTGACTAAGATAAAGTATAATGGGTTTGGAGTAAGACTGCTCATGATATAGAAGAAAGCACTGTGATCAGACTGGGCTGGTACCCCCGCATCCCTCTCGATAGTGTATGTTACTCCAAGGTTTTGTGCTGGTTTTTATTAAATATAGAAACACACCCTCCCATCTTTAGGTAAGGATGCATTTTATTTATCCCAACAGCAGAAACAAATTATACAGAGAGTGCGGCTAGTGTAGTGGTTAGCCGTGTTTAGCACATCCGCCTGGCATGCCAGTGCTCTGAGTTGGAAACCTGGACTGAGCAGGCATATTTGGTGTAAAAATCTGGCTCTCAAAATTGGGGACTGTGTATACCTCGTGACTCGGTGATCACATTAATGTCGGTCCCGTCTCAATTTGGGACGTAAAAGAACCATTGAGGACAACAAGCATCCTGGCAGTGACCACCCTCAGTGCCAGCATAGAAAGAATGAGACATCATAAGACCATTACATTGTAACCACAATAATACAGACCAGTCAGTTAATAGAACTTTGTTAAGCGCTGGAAGCAACTAGAACTACAAAATATGAAAACAAATACTAAGATACAACATAATGTCAACAAAATACAAAACAAATCACTGTGTGATGGGAGACTCCACACTATTATTATCTTTATTTAAAGTTTAATAATATTCACTTAAAACAGCCTCCCCCATTTATGACATAGACGCTCACGCTTCATAGACGAGACTGGCTGCACTGACCTTTTATATAGATATTAAATGGATGTATATGTTGCTTTTACTGAATTGTACACGTTTTAGTACGAATAAATATTATTATTGACAGTTTACGAAACATCATGAATTATCGCTCACACACAGTACCAACCTACCTGACAATCAATTCGCGTTTTCTGCCAGACTGCTTGGCACTTCGTTTCTTCCGTTCATCTTTGTGTAGCAACAGCCAATATCGGCCACCATACTTCATGTTTGCATTCATCCCAAAGCATGATGGGATACGACATGTGATGTCAATGTCAAGTTTGTGTTGAATAAAGATGGTTCAGCGTCTGTCAAAAACGACTCACTTACGAATTCTATATGGTGGCAGCGAGTTTTAAAACACCCACAGTCGACGCTAATACAACAAGGTAAACATGAGCATACCAGGGGAGAATCCTACGGTTCAGCCAGCGCAGAATATTGCGCCCACTGTCATCCAGCTTGACATTCCACTGCCGGGAAAGTTCGATGGCGCAAATAGCCCTCAACAGGCTGAACTTTGGCCTAAGTGGCTAAAGCGGTTCGAACGCTATAGAGTAGCATCAGGGCTAAAAAATAAACCGAATGCAGATCAAGTCAGCATCCTACTCTACAGTATGGGGGACTGTACAGACGATATACTGTCTACGCTGACGGTAAACGAAGAAACCGATGCGTATGACGATGTGAAGATGGCGCTGAACGAATACTTCAAGGTAAGACGATAGGTAAGACGTCATTTGTGAGCGTGCGAGGTTCAATAAAAGAACTCAGTCACCGAGTGAATCGATTGACACCTTTATACAAGACTTGTACAAGCTGTCAGAATTCTGCGACTGCGGCATTCTGCGAGAGGATCTAATCAGGGATCGAATCGTCGTAGGCGTGTTCAGTGATGCTTTATCTGATACGCTATAAGGGAAGTCCGATCTGTCGCTGAAAAAAAGCGATAGAAATTAGCAGACAAGCAGAGGCAAGAAAACAAAATAGAGAATTTGTTAGAGAGAACACTGTTGCTAGCAAAACTGTTGATTTTGTCAAACCGTCTCACCCAATAAACTATCTCAAAGCCGGTACAAAGCACAAACCTAGGAACTACAACAACGCAAAAACAAATTCTGCTACAACAGGCACACAGAACACATGCAAATGTTGTGGCCGCAGTCGACACGGTCGACAATAATGCCCTGCAAGAGAAGCTATTTGTCGCAATTGCCAAAAGAAAGGACACTTTCACTCTGTCTAACGAGGTGTGAAACAACCATCAAACCGGGTCAATGAAGTGCAACAGCTCGAGTGTGTCGACTTGCCGTACCTCGGTTATGTTGGGGCACGAGACGACACAGAACACTGGTCAGCTGAGGTGGAGGTCAATGGTCACGCCACAAAGTTCAAACTAGATACGGGTGCAGCTGTCTCTGTGGTCAGCGATCAAGAGGCGTGGCTTAATACAAAAAAGCTGCTACCGACAAAGCAAGCACTACGTGGTTCGGGTGGCACACTTCTACCAGTAATGGGAGTGATCAAGGCAAAACTGCGCTATCGTAACAAATCACTCGATGAATTGGTGTACGTCATTAGACACCAAGAGTATTCTCTACTCAGTCGGCGAGCGTGTGTCGGTCTTGACTTGGTCGCACGTGTCGACAACGTCCAAGAAACAACGAGTCAGAAACCAAACTACCGTGCCGAGTACAGCTCTCTCTTCAAAGGCATCGGTAAACTGAGAACCGAACATCACATCACGCTGTGCGCAGACGCCACACCAGTCTGTTTGTACACCGCAAGGAAAATCGCCCATCCTCTACTTCCACAAATAAAATCTAAGATTGAGTCGATGGTGCGACAGGAGATCATATCGGCGGTGACCGTGCCGACAAGATGGTGCTCCGGCATGGTTCCTGTCCAGAAAGCAGACGGCTCCGTGCGGATCTGCGTAGATCTGACGCAACTGAACAAGTCAGTACAGCGAGAGATACACCCGATGTCATCAGTGGACGAAAGCCTTGCAAAGTTGGGCAGCAGCAAAGTCTTCTCGAAGCTTGACGCCAACAGCGGCTTTTGGCAGCTTCCGCTTGACGACGAGTCGCGGCTGCTGACGACTTTCATCACACCACATGGTCGCTACTGCTTCAACCGGCTACCATTCGGGATCAGCTCCGCTCCGGAGATTTTCCAACGAACAATGTCGATCATTCTGGAAGGACTCGAGGGGGTCATATGTCACATGGACGACATTCTCATTCACAGATCAAACAGAGCATAACAAACGTGTGAGAGCCGTTCTTGGTCGCCTTCAGGAAGCTGGATTCACACTGAACGCAAACAAGTGCGAGTTCTCCAGGAGCTCTATAACGTTCCTTGGTCACCTTGTCGATGGCTCCGGCATTCAGGCCGACCCGCGGAAAACGACAGCAGTCACACATTTTCCGACTCCAACGACGGTCAAAGAACTGCAACGTTTCATGGGCATGGTAAATCAGATGGGAAAGTTCATTCCAGGGCTGGCTGAGTACAATGAGCCGCTACGCCAACTACTGCGCAGCGACAATGTCTGGTTGTGGGGTGACGCACAGGAGAAGTCATTCCAGCGAGTGAAAGACGCCCCGGTCGCTCCCGAGACACTCGCCCACTACGACCCAAAACGTCCCACAATCATTGCAGCAGACGCCTCGTCGACAGGCATTGAGGCGGTCCTGCTACAAGTGCAAGATGACACCAAGCGTCGTCCAGTTTGCTATGCGTCGCGATCGCTGAGTGACACTGAGAAACGCTACGCGGTAATCGAGAAGGAGGCCTTGGCAGCGACTTGGGCATGTGAAAAGTTCAGCGAGTACGTGCTTGGGTTACGGCTCACACTCGAGACAGATCATCGTCCGTTAGTGCCATTGTTGAACACCACCGAACTATGCAAAATGCCGCCAAGGATACAAAGGTTTCGCTTACGGCTGATGCGATTCGCACCGTACGTCTGGTACGTGCCGGGAAAGCATCAAACAACAGCCGATGCACTCTCGCGTGCGCCGGTAGAAGCGCCCGCATCAGAGGACAAACTGTTTGTCGCAGAAGTCGAAGCGTTCGCACGACAGACGGTGAACATTCTCCCGGCAACGAACAAAAGCCTACGGGAAATAGTCGACGAGCAGAAAGTAGACGAGGAATGCAGTAAAATCCGAGAATACTGTATTCATGGATGGCCTGCATATATGCCAAACCAACCGCTACTACGTCAATACTGGGAGAGCAGGAGCCATCTGGCGATCGTTGATGACATTCTCCTATATGACGAACGCATCGTCATTCCTCGAGCATTGAGAGTGGACGTCCTTGACTGTCTCCACCAAGGGCATCAGGGCATAACGAAATGTCGGGCCAGAGCGCGTGCATCTGTGTGGTGGCCGGGTCTGTCGACGATGATCGAGGCAATGGTCCCAAAGTGCGTAATGTGTGCGAAAGATCGACCGGTGCCAACTGAACCATTGATGACTTCGTCATTCCCATCTCGTCCTTGGGAGAGGCTTGCGATGGACTTGTTCGAACTCCGTGGGAAAGTGAGTCTCATCGTGATCGACTACTACTCGCGGTGGATCGAGAGCAAATGTCTCGACGACATGTCGTCGGAGAGCGTAGTGCACGTGCTGAAGGAGATCTTCGCAACACATGGTATTCCCAACATCATCATTTCGGACAATGGCCCTCAATTCAGTGCAGCGACCTTTCGTCAGTTCGCAATGCATTACGGGTTTGTGCATGTGACGAGCTCTCCGCGATACCCTCAATCGAATGGAGAGGCAGAACGGGCAGTGCGCACGACGAAGGGGCTTCTGAAGAGGAACGAAGACGTACACGTCGCTCTCATGGCGTACAGATCGACGCCGCTTCAGAATGGCCTGTCTCCGGCAGAAATGCTCATGGGACGACGACTTCGCACTCTGCTACCCGTCCTTCCCAGCACACTGAAACAGAGGGGTCCTGGCGACGAATCCCTGCAAAAGAAGGAGAGCTTGCGTCGTTCCGACCAGCAGCATACCTTCAACTTGCGACACAAAGCGCGTGACTTGCCGACGCTACAGCCAGGCGATCCAGTTTGGATCCGAGACCAAAATCGCCAAGGTCTAGTTGTGAGTCGAACACCTGAGCCGCGATCGTACTTGGTGAAGACCGACCTCGGCACTGTGCGTCGCAACCGTAGAGCGCTGGTGCAGACTACATGGTCTCGCGCTGGTGACGATTCCGACGGTCAGCGGACACTGTCTGCACACTTCACTACAACTGCTGTCCTCGCGACACCCGCTGCTGAGATGCAGCTGTCAGCTACACCAGCGAAGAGTGCTTCACGTTCTGCTAGAGAGACATCTTCACTCTCTGAACCAGCGGCACCTGAAAGGGTGACTCGGTCGTGGAAAACGGTGAAACCACCGAAGCGTTTAAATTTGTAAAGTGCATTACTTCTACTAGTCAGAATCATGAACACTAATAGCTGTTCAGACATTTAATTAAAGTTCACTTTTAATGTTAACTACTAATCAGACAACGGTTATGTCATACACACGTAATTCATTCTGACTTTCAGTGTTATTGTTTCTACGTATATGATGTTCAATATTACTCGGTGGGAGGTGTAGCAACAGCCAATATCGGCCACCATACTTCATGTTTGCATTTATCCCAAAGCATGATGGGATACGACATGTGATGTCAATGTCAAGTTTGTGTTAAATAAAGATGGTTCAGCGTCTGTCAAAAACGACTCGCTTACGAATTTTATACTTTGAGTTCTTTTAAACTCCAACTTTGATAAAACAGCTCATAACGTGGGTGAAAAATGCTCGATATAAGTATTCTATACATCACGTCGTGACGTTGGTGACTGACAGCGCTAGGCCTGACTTGCAAGGGATACTTCAGTATTTGCAAGTTGGTGTAGTTCGCTAGGGGGTAGCACATATGTCTGTCAAAGGTGTGTGTCAACTTATTTGACCAAACTTATTTAACCAAATGGCATTCTAGTGAATTATTTGACAAAAATCTTGCACAATGACAGCGTAAATGGATAATCGAAAGTCAGAATTCGACAATATCGGCGTAAATGGATAATCGAAAGTCAGAATTCGACAATGTCGACGTAAATGGAAAATCGAAAGTCAGAATTCGACAATGTAGCATTGTGGAATTATGGCCCTAATATTGTTCCATAGGCGACTGGCGGTAGAATGTCGATGACGGAGACTAATAAAGCTGTCTGGGAACACACTTATAATGACCCTGTGGCCTCGAACACACGCACAACTAACTTTGCGTCAGATTATTACTTTACTTCCGGTGTCATGGAAGACGAATATGTGGAAACACTTCACTAATTTACCTCCTGGTTCAGGATAAACGAATGTAATGTAATGTAAATTAATGTGAGATGGTATCCCCTTTGTACAATGTTTGCCTCCTAGAAATAGCTATGACAAGAGAGAAATGTATTTGAGGACTACAACAATTATGTTCAGTATATAGTACGTGCATGCGTACGCACGCGCGCGCACACACACACACACACACACACACACACACACACACACACACACACACACGCACAACACCAACAACAACCCATCTGCGCCAAGCAACTAAGAGACGTCACAGTGAAATACACGTTACAATATGTGCAGTGACAATATGGCAACTGGTGAGCGTCTTTCTTCGATTATCCAGTTCCCGTTATGTGGCGCCACCGTTTGCGGCAGAACATAGCTACGATCAAACTGCCTTGTACAACGAGTTTTTGTGGTTGCTCGTAATCGTCAACATCTCTCTGTAACGGATGGACATCATGATCTCCTTGTCACGGAATGTGCACCATGCCGGTGGCATAATCTCCATGTCACGGAATGTACACCATGCCGGTGTCATGATCTCCCTGTCATGGAATGAGCACCATGTCGGTGGCATGATCTCTCTGTCACGGAATTAGTACCACGTTGGTGTCATGATCTCCCTGTCACGGAATGAGTACCACGTTGGTGTCATGATCTCCCTGTCACGGAATGAGTACCACGCCGGTGTCATGATCTCCCTGTCACAGAATGAGTACCACGTTGGTGTCATGATCTCCCTGTCACAGAATTAGTACCATGTTGGTGTCATGATCACCCTGTCACGGAATTAGTACCATGTTGGTGTCATGATCTCCCTGTCACGGAATGAGTACCATGTTGGTGTCATGATCACCCTGTCACGGAATGAGTACCATGTTGGTGTAATGATTTCCCTGTCACGGAATGAGTACCATGTTCGTGTCATGGGTCTCTATATTGACTGGTGTAATCATATTTGTTTGAGTTCAGCGGTTTCCTATAAATTCGGAACGCTATAAGATCAAATGTGGACAACTGTAAAATAAGCAACGACTTAGTCGTTGATTGGTTGGGGGTAATTATCACTTCACTCACTTACATAATTATAATAAAATCCAAAAAAGTTTAGTGTAACAATTGAACACGCCAATATACTGTAGGAATATATAAATGACAAACAGTAACTATACGGGGGTGTAACTAACAATAATTATAAGTTATTTTTATGTAGCTGACATTGACGCAAATGATCATTGAAACGTATTTTCCTCAAAAACAATAATAATGCGTGACATGCATGTACCGTAACGCCTGAAAGTCTTATTGTATTGTCAGTTATGATGAATAACTGGTAGCATATATGCGATATATTTATTATAATAAAAAGAAAACTTTAAACTTATTAAATGAAAAAAGCTGGGGGGTTACGACCCGCTTCAGATGCTTTCACTAATTTGAATATGCTTGAAAATTGACATGTCCCAGCGTCACCAATTCATGCACCCTCTTAGAAGACATTCTTATTTATACGATAGTATAATTTTAATGTTAAAACAGTATTTTGTGTCATCGCTGAAAACGTAAAAAAAATGGTTCATAACTCACAACGTTCCCTTAAATATAAAATACATTTGTTTCTCTCCATGTTGGTCGCCTCACTAGCTTGGTGCAGTTAGATTCACCATTTAGCTGCACAATTACCATTCTCACACGACACTTGACAAGCACCCGCAGCTCTGTTTACAACAATTAAAATAATCAACTCACGGCGTGTTTTGATCGAAACACATATTCCTGTGTCACAGCTGTTTGTTGCATCAGAGAGCGTTCTTCAAGGTCCGCATCTCTATCTCTATAATACTGGTTGTTTTCACCACTCGGTAAAGTTCAATTAATTGACTACAGCCGTCGGTCGCTGGTAAATATTGGGATGCTGAGGCTGAAGTATGTGACCACAACGTTTCGGCGTTTTAGGGAAAGCTGCAGATTGTTCCATTATTTGGAAAACCTCCGATTGCATCCCTCTTGAGGCTCCCCAAAACAGCGCTCTCTACCGGGTAGAGTACCTACCGTTCAGACTTACAACTGCACCCTTTCTGCACCCCTCTGCAGCTTATACAACTATTCCGATAGCTTAACCGTTAAACAAATACATTTTCTCATAACACAGGGATTCGTTTTATGATTTTTTTCAAATGCATTCTCAACCAAATTTTTCAAAACCATTCTAAAACAAATATTGGCATTTAAACAAATCACAAAAAAGGGTTCGTTCGAAACCTCTGAACCCCAAAATCAATTCAAATAATTAAAACAAATTGGAATGCTGTTGACGTTTCGTTGTTCTTCCAACAACATGTTTCCTACACATTCAATGGGAGGTAAAGGGTCAATGTCTGCCCAGCAACTGATTTTACAAGATACTAGATGTATCTACGAAGGTGAATCCTTTCAACCATTTAAGCACATGCACGCATTTTTTTTATTGAACCGAGTACGAATATTAAGTTATTTAAAGTATTCACACATTACATATTTGGACGTCAAAGAACCCGATTGGCAATGGGGTAAATTAGTTGTGGAAATAAAGGTAAGTTCTTATATAGCGCAGTATCCAATCCTCAGGACTGCTCAAAGCGCTCTAGCAAAAAATCCTGCCGATGAAAAATACTGCCGCACCGACCCTTAATGCGCATGTCCGCAAGGACAGTTTTTTGCGGGGACATTTCATGGCTATGTTAGCAAGGGCTATACGCACACAGTCTATACGTACTCATTCGAATGTTTGGCATTCGAATGCGCATTCGAATGCAACCGTTAACTTTTCAGCGCATTCCCAGTCGCATTCGAATGCGAACCTTAGACATTCGTATTCGAATGCGAATGCCAAACATTTGACTGTTCAAATGTTTCATCGAATGCATATCAACTGTTGGCATATTGCAACAATATGTTACGGCTGTAATAACTAGGGGCCTACGCTATTGTTGAGTGTTTTGTTCGGGCCTACTTGTTGTTTAACGCAATAAAGAATTATTTTCTTGTGGAACTATATTAAACTATAATAAATTAATCCAAATCAAGCTAATGAATTAAATGAATTGATTTATTTTATTTCACTATTGACTTACGCATTAATATTATATTGTAATTTATCTTGTAAACATTTGTTCCCTTTCTCATCTTGTCCCCTAAAAGTGATCAGTAGCAATAAAATAATACAGTCATCATACTACATGCGAATTTGATTTCTAAGCCAGCTCTTCGTGAAATGTGCTCAGTACTGCTCAATATTATACAACAGGAGAGAAGAATGCAAACTTAATTAAACACCCGTTAACAGACCCGTATGGCATATCATACGTTGTGCATTACCTTTTCAATGAGCCAGAGTAGTTTTCAACAAACAGCAAGTCTTTGCCACTGTCACCTCACTCTCTCTGATTGACTCAAGACAAATGCATCAGGATGTTTTTCACACTTCTGGGAGTCATAAGGTCAGCGGTGTGCAGGTAGCCACTAACTAAAGTTGGTATTATAAGATAAAGTACTATTCAAACATTATCTAGCAATTTAGCAGTGAATGAATGGGAAGCCAATGAGGCCTGTCCCATTAGCCTTGTGTGAAAAGGGGTTTTGGCTAAGGAATAAGCTTCAAAGGATCATTGGATCTCTTTGGACAGGTAGCAATCACACTGTTCCAATATCACCTGCTTGTAAACATCAAGGTTCTAGGCTAAGCCAGGAGGCAAAAGTCAAGACCAACAAATGTCAAGCCCAAGGTCTAAGTTTCGAAAGACGAAACGGCGGTCGGTACCACGAGCGCTCGAGTCGTTTCTGCAATGTGTATACTATCCACGGATCACTGTGTATGACTTATGAGAATTGAGCGTGACATCCCAATGCAATTACGTCACGTGCGTCAACATATCTTTTGATTTGGCTATAACCGCTAGCACAGACAGTGTGGCACAGTAAACGCTGTTACCAAACTTTTCGCGCGGCGCTGTTTTCGTACGGAAACTTAAGTATTTCACTAAAACCAACTTTTCTGATATTTTTCGCAGATTTCTTCAGATTTTTATGAAAACGGCATGTTTATAGATCATCGACAAGAGTCAAGACCATGTAATGTTAAGTCCCACGGTCTACGGTGCCGCCTTCTTACGGCGTTACGCTCGACCACCGAGTCATATCGTCGTCAATTCCAACCATTCGACGTTTAGAATACATTCATAAAATACCTTGCAAAACAGGATAATCGTAAGCAGACGATCGCTAGCCTTGCGCTTGGAGTTGGAGTAGGCGGAATGAACGGACACGTTCGCCCCAGGTGTGTGGCAAGATACACTGCAGCAACATGCTTATGGTCCAGTAGATGTCGCCACTTTTTTCGCCAGTCGGGTGCATATTGACACAAAGATAAAGACTTTTGCTTGGTATTACTAAAGAAATTTGAGATAATATTTAGAGCAGTGTGCCAAAAAGTCCAAAAATGTAAATCCTATGTTAGTTATGGTCCATGAGGAATGCAGTATAGCCACATGAAGAGAAAGCTTGACTGCATCATGAGAAATTACCCTATAGAAATATCACACAAAGAGAAAGACTTTGGAGTAATACTAACAGACAAACTGGATGTCACGAAGCAGTGCGCTGAGCCTGAACTAAGCCATCCAAGATTGCAAGAAGGCAAAGTCTATGCTAAGTGCATCTACATGGTGAACACTGAGCCATGAAATATAAGACGAAGGAATGATAAACAGAAGACGTCTACAATGATACTAGAATTGAGTAATATGAACTTCTTTATGACATTGAAAGCATTAGACATCACTACTCGAGTCAAATGAGACAAGGATTACTAATCGTGCGTCCAAATGTTTTATGTTGTTTTGATAAAAAATTTAACACAAACATTATATTACCGTATCCATGTTGCCATATTCTTACGAAAATAGACTGGCGGAATCCAAATCTCATAATTTACGTAAAACTAAAAGACGCGTAGCACCAGGTCAAAACCGTGAGTCCTATCTGCGCGGTGTAAATCGCTCTTTGGCCAGAACGTCTGCAAGACCAGACAGTATATTAAAATAGGCTAAGAGCGTGAAGAGATTTCAGTGACACCGTGACACGTATTTTGACATGTCATTGTGACTGAATGGAATAGAGAAATAATTTACGGGGGAAGCGCCAGCGACAGCGGTTCATGATAATGTCAACCAACATTGCAGCAAAAAAGGACACAAGGACATAAACTTCAGGAATAGGGAGAGGAATACGCGAGTCAATGTCTGACTCCCTTCCTTGTTATATCCACGATTACATTGTAAAACATGAGGATCAACGTAAAATCAGGGTAAATAATATGACACTTCTAAAGCTAAACTCCGTGTTTAAAACAACTAGAAGCGCACGAATGTAACCCGGAATGGTGTAACGGGAGGCGCCTGCGCTCTTCTCAAAACTATTTGGGGTTTCCCGGGATCCCCTCGGCTACAACTAGCCCAACACCCAACGTCGGGACAATCGCGTTAAAGTCTCTGACTTTATTGTCTCGACCTAACATCCGGTTCATGCATATCAACGTCGCGACGGCAGAAGTCCTGACGTTTATTGTCTCGGATAATGGCATTGTCTCAGACTATTAGTTGTCTCGGTTCATGCATAAGACCCCTGTGAATGCTACCACAAAAGAAGCCATGATTCCTCCAAAGTGTAGTCAGTCAAGGATTACCAATGCAAACAAAAGCCCGGTGAAGCTGCTTTCTCTCTGGAGTTATAACATAAAAAGTAACTAAAAATATGGAAATGTCCGTATTGATGATAAACTGTTTGAGCAATTGATGTTCGTCAAATGCAATGCTCATCTTCTGTGAACAATCTATTGTAACATTGAAACTTATGTAATGCTCATCTAATCTTCAGTGACCAGTGGGACACTAAGCTGTAACCAATAGACAGTGTTTTGCTCTACAGTTGTAGACAGGTTTTGAGAATAAATATCATGTTTGTAATTTGCATGTAATTATTTAAAATATGTAGCATTAAGCTTTTTTATATTTCACGCTCAAACATTTACATATTATACAGGCCTACAGTCCTACACTAGGCGTAACACAAACAAACATTCGCATTCGGACGCAACCACCAAACATTCGCAATCACATTCGAATGTGATCATAGAAATAAGCATTTGCATTCGAATAAAGTTACGCATTCGCATTCGCATTCGAATGCAATGGTACGCATTCCTTAACAAGCCTGATATATATATTATATATATAATATGGGTAAGTATGTATTATAAAATAAAATTGGAGACATATTGTATATATATATATATATATATATATGGGTAAGTATGTATTATGTCTCCAATAAAATTGCTTTAATTATACTGTAGCGAAAAATCCTGCCGCTGTAAAATACTGCCGCTCCGACCCTTAATGCGCATGTCCGCAAGTAGACGTTCGTTGTGTAAAGAAATATGTTGTCCTATTCCCAATATATAATCGCGATCTTCAAGCTTTATTATGAATATTTGCGATGGGATGGGTGTAAAATTATTAGCATGTTGTTCATCTGAGACATTTGAAAGAAGGATATATGTGGAAATATTTATAAATGCTAGCCAACTAATGTGTTGTAAGTTATATTCAGCACAAATAATCTACAAACTGCCAAAACATATATTTGGTGCTAAAATAATTTAGATTTGCTTAAAGTTAGTTAAAATATTTTAGCAAAAAATTATAAATGTGTTATTGTAGATGTATAACATAATTGAATATAATCCTGCAAGAATGGTGATATATTCGTTCTCTCACGTACCCATTTGGCATGTTTACTACTGAACTCGACTCCACTGGGCTTTTGCTTACATCCGTATGCCCGTGCAGACATTCAGAAATGTACACATGCATACTTAGCTATAATTAAATATATAAATATCATATGGTAATTGGGCTGCACTTTGCTCAGTTCATAAAGTGAAAGAGTCTCAGTAATGTTGCACACACACACACACACACACACACACACACACACACACACACACACACACACACACACACACACACACACACACACACACACACACACACACACACACAATTGCGTGGTGCACAATGCACATGCAACATTCATCAATGTATACACAGACATATAATTAGATTACCAGTATAAAACACATCACCATCACAACAAATAGAGTCGCCAAATTACTTCATGACTTAAAAACAAACAAATCAACAGGACCCGACCAGCTGCCAGGCAGAATCCAAGGTCGGTGCGGCCTATTTTTCAGCGGCAGGATTTTTCGCTACAGCGCTTTACATTTTACTCCCTGGCAGACCAGTGGCAATCGAACACAGGCTCGACTTTTCTGGGAAACATTCAGCCTCGCTGACATCAACGCGCGAAGTCTATTCATATTCAAATATCCACAACTGTCTATAGGCAGGTACTCATTCATATAGCCGAGTGAACTGGAGCAACGCAGTGAACCATATAGCCTAAGGTTCGACACGGCAGCATAGGATTCGAATCCGGGTTGTCTCAATTGATTGCGAGACGGATGCTCTATAGGCATTATGCCACTGCACTCCACTGGCAGGAAGCAGCTTTTACGGGAAGGGACCGTCACTAATGACACTATTTGAATAATGAGAGATTTCCGCAGTGTTGAGAACCAGGCTTATACATGACATTGACCGTGTCTGGTCCACGTCTTGCATCCAGGACTCTCGCAAGGCAGATGTGCTGACTATTACCGTCTACACGCCGCACCTTGCCAATCCTCTGAGCTCAATAGCTAATTGACATACACACAACTATGGCAGAATGTAACTAAGAAATAATTAAAACTAGAACGCCATTTCAGACATGGATATTGAGCCCTGGTGGTCATGATATACATTGTTTGAGTCGTGAAGACCGTTGCATAATACTGTTGGGACATTGACAATTGCAGGGGCTGATGTTATCGCCAGTATAGCGATGACTCGTACATCACAATAGAAATCAAACTCGTACATCACAATATAAATCAAATCATACCCAAGTGTTCGTCTATCATTGATTGATTGCAGGTTAGCCTTTAATTACGCGTTTCGGAAATGGACATGTTCGTTAAGGTTAGGTACCATTCTGTATGGTGTAGTGCTAAGGTGACGCGAGTTAGGTGCTGGCGAAGAATGACCAGGCATTGATATGTACGATGTATTCGGTGCCGTGCTGCAAGAATCCGATGACGCTGTCTTATCCTGTGTCTTGGTGATGATAACAATGATAATTTTCTTCTTTTTTCAATATGATATTACCACAAATCTTAGTTTCCCAGTTACCCACAGCCTGTACAGAGGACTCCGCTTAACAGAACACATTTCGGGCCGGAATAATCTGATTCTATTAAGGTCTAAGTTGCACATTTTAATACAACTGGAAGAGGGAAGGTTTTCACAAAACAGTTTTTAAGCATAGGGACGTGGAGGGGAGACACGCATACGCAAACTCGATAGTGGATATAGTGAACGTGCTCACAATAAAATGAACGAAGAAAAAGACCGTGTCCGATATAACGTATCTGTTTAGGAAGAAGAAGGCCTACTACGCTCCACCGTGAAAAAGATGTCTGGTAAAGAATGTATGAGCGCATGCGTGGGGTTATGAGCGCATGCGTGGGTTAATATGGCCGCTTCTTTTTTCGCGCGCCGATTTGAAATCTTGTAATCTATGATTAGCTAGCTAAACACAAGGTCTGATAAGTATTTAGCATCTCGATTAGCCCTTAAAACATTTCTTTACCAACCGGTGAAGTAACTTACGCTCTAAGCGGATTTTTACTGACTTTAAGAACATTTCGGTGCTGAACCTTGGACGTGAGTACGCAAATCCGGTAATTCCGGCAAAATACAAATAATGCATTCAACTCGGACGCTTCGCGTGAAACACTGACATCCCATTACGTTCGCTCGTACTTATATCTCACTTTGCAAAAACACCAAAACCTTCATCGCATTGCGGAAGTATCTCTCGAGCGATACAGCCAACAATTGACGTGTCTTATTGAATAGAAATCGTAGACTCACTGTTCGCGCTCCCAACCCTGGATAGCAGCAACCTGTCGTCAACAGTTGGTTCTCCAGTTCCATATCTCCAAGCTCAAGTATGTATGAATTCTTTTTAATCTCCTATTTGGGCTTATGTTTTCTACTCCTGATTGCATCTGACATTAAACAAAAACCAGGACAACGAACCACCAGGATTACACTACACACCAGCCAAGTTCCCAGAATCTGGAAGCAAGCCTTGGTTCAGCCCGTATTAAAAACGGTGACCGTAACCAAGCTACAAACTACCGGCCCATTTCACTCACCTCCATCTGATGCAAGCTGCTTGAACACATTGTGAGAACCGAGACCACCCGTCACCTTGACCAACACAACATCATAACGGACGCACAACACTGATTCCGTAAGCGACGATCCTGCGAGACCCAGTTGATCCAAACCATTGATGATCTGACTTCAGAGATGGACAAAATAGTTCAAACAGACACCATATTCCTTGACTTCTTGAAAGCCTTCGACAAGGTGCCCCATAAACGACTGCTTCTAAAATTGAACTAATACGGCGTTCAAGGCAAGACCCAAGACTGGATCCGGAGCTTCCTCCGTGATCAAACACAGCAAGTAGCTGTCGAATGAGAGGCTTCAACGACAAGCCAGGTGATCTCCGGTGCGCCACAAGGATCCGTCCTAGGCCCAACTCTCTTTGTCATTTATATCAACGACCTGTGCGATAACATCAAGACCAAGGCTAGACTATTGGCTGACGTCACTTGATCTTGGCGGGAACTTCCGGTGGTGAATTGTTTTGAATTTGGTGCGAGTATATAAGGATATTTGATCAAGATAAGTGATATTATTGAGCGTAATCATACATAACGTAGTTGTAGATACATATTAAGCAATTCTTTTTGTTAAAGGTTAGCTAGAGAGAGTAATCTATGGTAGTTTAAAAGTAGGCGATTTGCGAGGGATAATTAGGGACGTTAATGTAATCGGAACGTTGTTTACAAATTAGGTCACTGGCGAAGTTAACCTGAAATAACAAACGTATAAAGTATATATTAGTACACAGGAAAAAGTCTTTGTAAGGTCTACCTTGAATCTAAGGCTAAGCCTAACTTGAATACATCGTAAGACACGTGTGTTAACCAATATAACTAACTATAACCTATACAATCTTGTGTAAATTGTACAAAGAAAAATCTTGTTAAAGACTATATAAAACACTATTTTGAATATAAATAAATTAATTCTGGTATGGTACCTTGCAAACAGCAACTCAGGGCAAAACGACACTTAGTTTGCAACGACTGCCAGTGCTGGGTGGATTTTGTGTTGTCTGGCTGTCCAAAAACGTGGGCAGAGACCAAAGAAGACGGATTCACTTTTCGGTGTATGGGGTGTTTGAGGGTGGAATGTCTGATGAAGGAGGTGTGTAAGTTGACGGATATAGCGAAGGAGATGGAGGTGAGACTCAACAAGGAAATAAATGGAACAGAGAGTGATGATACGGAGAGAGTTGGGAATACTACGACACAGAAGGAGCAGAGTTGTGACACGGGGACTGAAGAAAGGAGACTGAGAGGGGGAAGGTGACAGGTGTGAAGGAACAAGGAAATGAGAAGAAGACAGAAGGACGGGGGAAAAGTGTTCGGCAGAGGAAACAAAAACGGATCAGTGGGAATAGATCAACAGGTGGTTGAGAACGAGGAGAGACACGACATCGATACAGCTGGTGAAGAGATAGATACCATAGAGGCAGTTGGTAAGACTGCGAAATGAAATACTGAGAAGAAGACAGATGAAAGAAGACAGAGTGTTTAGCAAAAGAAAGGTAAACAGGTCGGTGTTGAAGAGCTGCAACACAAGGAACGCAAGAGTTATGCAGATGCAGTATTTAAGGGGAAAGGGAGGAAACTTCGGGTGGTCACGGGGGATTCTATTATCAGGAAGTTGGACAAGACAATAAACACGGGGGATGATATGACTGTATATCTACCAGGGGCAAAGATAGAGGATGTCACAGAAAGAGTAAGCCAGGTCATGGGTATTGGCAACGGAGGATCTATTCTTGTGCACGTGGGCACCAATAATTCTAATAAGGAGACTGGTCAGCACACTGAAAGAGACACGCATTGGACGGAGCGTATTATCGAGTATACTGCCGATAGTGGGTGGCAGAGGACAATACTACAAGAATTGCAGAAGAATGGTCATCAACACACTGGTAAAGAAGTTATGTATGGAGGAAGGAGTCGGCTTTGTAGACATGTGGGCAAGCTTTGTAGAGAGAGAAGATATGTTTATGAGTGATGGGCTACATCTGACAGGAAAAGGAGCAGCAGTTCTAGGGAGCGAGTTCATTAGGTGCATAGGTGAAGGTACAGGCACACTTAAGTATTTACACTAGATGCACAGGGGGTACGTATAGCCACCTCAAAGAAATAGTACAAACAAAGGTATAAGGAAAGGTTCACCAAATATCCATAAAAATGAACTTAGATGTGTATGCTTAAATGCCAGAAGCATAATAAGTAAGAGAAGCGATTTAGACATCTTGATAGCGTATAAAGACACCAACATAATAGGCATCACAGAATCGTGGGCACATGAAGACATGGCAGATGTTGAATTAGCTCTGTTGGTTTATGTCAAAGGACAAACAAGAGAGAAGGGGAGGCGGTTTCATTCTGTATATTAAATAATCTATACGGCATATGAAGTGCAAATAAAAAGGGAAGCAGATTGCGAGGAAGCTATTTGGTGCAACATACTGTAGTTACCAGAAATTCAACATTAACAATAGGACTAGTTTATCATAGTCCCAACAAAAGAAAAACTGCACAATGCTAAAGGAGATGAGTAAAGAGGAATGCGTTATAATGGTTGATTTTAATCACGGACATATTCAGTGGAAATCACTGGAGAGTGCTTCAGATGATTAACAGTTTTTACTTCTAATACAGATCTGTTTCCTTACCCAATATGTTTTGGAACCAACGAGAGGTGGGAATGTGTTGGATTTAGTGTTCTCTTCTCAAAACGAATAAGTTGATAATGTTAAAATACATTAACCTTTGGGTTCTAGTTATCATAGCCAGATTTTTTTTCATTTTAGTATAAAAGTACAATCAGGGAATAATGGTAAAAAGCGATGGAGGAGAAACTTTAACAAAGGCAAATATAAACAGATGAGAACATATTTAGCACACATGGATTGGACTAAATTAATGAGGGACAAGAGAGCAACAGAATGTTGGACCATTTTGGAAGATGAGATTGAGGGCATTATCGAAAGATTTGTTCCCCTAAAAAGCAAAGGAAACGACCTAGGAAGAAAAACCTATCAAAATAAGCTATACGAAAGATTGCTTAGAAACAAATTATGTGGATAGTTTACAGAAACAAACACTGGAAATATAGAAGACTATGACAACTACAAAGAGGCTCTTAACCTAGCTACAACCGAACTTTGAAAATCCAAACGAACTTTTGAACACAAATTGGCGAATGATATAACAAATGATAGCAAGAGTTTCTTTGCTTATGTAAAGATTAAACAGAAGGGTCCACTAGAAAACAGCGCAGTAAACGTAATATCTGATGGGTTTCGAATGGCAGAGACCCTGAACGAGTATTTCAGATCAGTGTTTACTACAGAAGATATAAGTTCACTACCATTATTTATTACATTTCTTGTAAAACACAAATTAATAAATGGATCTCAACATGGATTCCTAAAAGCTAGGTCTTGTTTAACCAATCTATTATGTTTTAGAAGAAATTACAAAGTGGGTAGATGATGGGTCACCAGTGGATTTTGTCTACTTTGATTTTCAGAAAGCATTTGCAAAAGTGCCACTTCAAAGATTGTTACTCAAACTGAAAGCCCATGGCACAGGGGATGGTGTGATCAGTTGGATACAAACATGGTTGACAGACAGAAGACAGAGTGTAATAGTAGAGGGGGAGATTTCAAACTGGAAACCAGTTTTGAGTGGAGTGCCACAGGGGTCAATGTTGGGACCTACATTATTCTTTAAATATATATATATATATATATGATTTGGATGATGATGTATCAATCAAAGTACTGAAATTAGCAGACGATACAAAAGTGTTCAGAATAGTTAAAACAGATGCAGATAAACACACTTTACAGGTTGATTTAGCTAAGTTAGTTAAATGGTCTGAAAAATGGCAAATGTTATTCAATTATGGGACGTATAAATGCACCCAGATAGGACATGGAAATATGAACAAAGAATACATAATGGGGGATGCTATATTAGGTAAAACTGTAAAAGAAAAGGAATTAGGAGTAAAAGTTAGTGCTGACATGAACGTTTCGAAGCAATGTGGAATTGCTGCTTCAAAGGGTAATCAAATACTAGGGCTAATTAGGAGACATATCACATATAAGGAGAAACAGCTAATTGTACCACTGTACAAAGCAATAGTTAGGCCACATTTGGAAAATTGCATGAAAGCATGGAGGCCATATCGTAAGAAGGACATAGATAAGCTAGAAAGAGTGCAACGAAGAGCAATTAAGCTGATTCCTGAACTGAAAGATCTTGGTTATGAAAGACGCCTATTAGAATGTGGTTTGACAACACTAGAGACTAGGAGATTAAGAGGAGACCAAATAGAACTGTTTAAGATATTGAATGGTTATGAGGATATTGATAGAAATATTTTCTTTAAACTGAAAAAAAACCAGAGGGCACAATGCAGCATTAGTCACGGAACAGTTTAGGTTGGATATGAGAAAGTACTCATTCTCTCAGAGGACAATAAATGACTGGAACAAATTATCTGATGATTGTGTTAATGCTAGCAGTGTGAATATGTTCAAAAATAAAATTGACAGCTATCTGGCGAGGGTGGGTTATACGTAGGTGGAGAATTTTTGGACTCTCGATAAGCCAAAGGCTTCCTTCTCCGCATGCCGTCAGGAGCTTATAGCCCTGGACGGCAATCTTGTTAAAACTTGTTAACTCTTGACAAGATACAGTATCACACAATCCACAGCACGGCTGACCCTCACCCACTACAACAGGACCTCGACACCTTGGAGGAATGAGAGAGTAAGTGGCAGATGAGCTTCAATGTACCCAAGTGTCGTGTTCTATTAGTCACAACGAAGCGCAAGCCTATCATAGCAACCTATGGTGTAGAACTGACCGCTGACCTACACTGGAGAAAGCACATACAGACCACCACTGCCAAGGCAAACCGACAAGCGCTTTCATATACAGAAACCTTAAAGGGTGCCCTCTACAGATGCACTTGCACTGCTATAAAGGACTGGTCCGCCCCGTGTTGCAGTACGCCTCTGTCGTGTGGGATCTTGTGGACATCACGCCAACTGAGGGCAACAAACAAGTGTTTCACCAGGGGACAGCCCAACAAGCTCCTCCTGCCTTCCTCTTGAACAAACACGTACCTCCACTCCTCCTTCCCCTCAGCCATCCGTTTATGGAATAAGATCCCCGACAAAGCATCCTCGGCCAGCACCCTCACAGCTTTCAAAGCGGCAGTCGAGGTCTGGATAAAATTACCACCTCTTAAAAAAACCCTCCAAAACAAACAAAAAATAACTGTTTTTATCATCTCTTTTTAAACTGCGCATGTGCGAACTGTGGAATATTCCTCTGCATAGAGGTAACGACATGATTGTGAAGAAGAAGAAGAAATGGGGTGGATCAACATCGCCAAATAATGGAATGATGGTAGACTCGACGTGGCTGGAGAGAATATAAAGAGAGATCAACGATCTAACTACAATTGCACTACATCATCGCTAATCACTAATTACTTCATTCTGTTATACGTGACTCTATCAGGCAGATTCTGCTGTTTTACTTACTTATCTACTTACTCATTTTGTATAAATTACAAGTAAAGTTACCCACTTACATATGCGCTCACTCAATTACATACTTTAATTCCAACCTCATACTTACTGTTTACTCATTCGTTCATTCATTCATTCATTCATTCATTCATACACTCACTCACTCACTCACTCACTCACTCACTCACTCACTCACTCACTCACTCACTCACTCACTCACTCACTCACTCACTCACTCACTCACTCAC
>CM034534.1:37333559-37427881 GCA_020002185.1 Paraescarpia echinospica | reverse complement strand
CTCACTCACTCACTCACTCACTCACTCACTCACTCACTCACTCACTCACTCACTCACTCACTCACTCCTCACTCACTCACTCATTCACTCACGCACTCACTCACTCACTCACTCACTCACTCACTCACTCACTCACTCACTCACTCACTCACTCACTCACTCACTCACTCACTCACTCACTCACTCACTCACTCACTCACTCACTCACTCACTCACTCACTCACTCACTCACTCACTCACTCACTCACTCACTCACATATTCTCTCACTCACTCACTCACTCACTCACTCACTCACTCACTCACTCACTCACATATTCACTTACTCATTCACTCACTCACTCACTCACTCACTCACTCAATCATTCGCTCACTCATACACGAATTCTACAAGTGTAAATAGGATTATTCAACAAACCCGACGATGACAAGGCAGTGTCATACCATTATGAAATAAGGCCACAGAAAGTCGGCTACATCCGGAGCCATTAAACGTGCCTCACATATCAATAATCAATATATGTATCTATTTCGATGTTATTAGATTATGCAAAGCAAAGAGCTGATTTGCGTTAACAACAGTTTCCGAGTGCTCTAAGTCGAGTATCGTAACGATACGGTGACATCATCGTACATGGCTGGTGTCGCCGTTGGCATTCACGCACTAGGCAATGGCGTTACAAAGTATTAGTATTACTACCTGTTCTCAGCCAGTCTGTCTGTTTGTGTGTCTGTCTGTCTCTGTCGGTCTATGTGTATATATATGTCTGAATGTCTGTATGTTTATTTGTCTGTCTCTCAGTGTCTCTGTATCTCTCTCTCCGTCTCCCCGTCTCCCCGTGTCCCCGTCTCCCCGTCTCCCCGTCTCCCCGTCTCCCCGTCTCCCCGTCTCCCCGTCTCCCCGTCTCCCCGTCTCCCCGTCCTCCTGTCTCCCCGTCTCCCCGTCTCCCCGTCTCCTCGTCTCCCCGACTCTACGTCTCCCAGTCTCCCCGTCTCCCCGACTCTACGTCTCCCCGTCTCCCCGTCTCCCCGTTTCCCCGTCTCCCCGTCTACCCGTCTCCCCGTCTCCCCGTCTCCCCGTCTCCCCGTATCTCCGTCTCTCCGTCTCTCCGTCTCCCCGTATCTCCGTCTCTCCGTCTCTCCGTCTCCCCTTCTCCCCTTCTCCCCGTCTCTCAGACTTTCCGTCTCTATGACTCTGTATCTCTGCCAGTATATATCTCTGTCTGCGTGCATGTGCGTGTATGAATATATGCATGTAGAGTTGGGCATTGCTACATAATATATTCGTGTGCACAGATGTAGTGCAGTGGTCGGCAACCTGCGGCCCGCGGGCCAATTGCGGCCCGCGAAGCTATTCCATTCGGCCCGCGGACTAAAAGCGAGATCGCACACAATGCGGCCCGCGGGATGTCAATACGTATTTTCATGGTACACCTTGCACAGGAGAAAGAACCAAATGAGATGTTTCGTTGATGGGAAAGGTTCGACATGATACAGGTGCCACTGTGAAGCTCTCCTTGGCCCATTGCATCACCCTGCTAGAAAGTATGTGTGGCAAAATCAATGAAAACCCAGAGCCCTGCATGTGCGATTTTGCATTTCTTGTCGCCATTACGGCGCATCTATGCTGAATGTTCGATTCAAGGGACGAGAACATCTAATCAGAGAACTCTTACAGTTTGTTTCTTCCAGTTCGTTTTCGCTTGATATAGTTGCATGTGTAGGAGACAACTGCGGAACGTCAACTGCATTCATTACTCAACACTCATGGAAAACGAACCAGCTATAAAGGTCGGACACGCAGCGTTCGTTGGGCTGCTGAGTTTGCTGAGCGTTTTACTGATATCAGAGCTCGCAGTTGTTCTTATTTTAAACCCCGTTCCAGATGGAAGTTGACTATGGGCAGGACGTTTTGGAGATGAAGTTAATCGGACTACAATGTGTCTCTGTGACACTGAAAGCAACAGTCGACAAGGTGCTGCCTGTAGAGTTCTACCACACACACTTGTCGATGGAACAGTTCGTAAACTGATCAAACACGCCATTTTTATTGCTTGCCTTTTTTGGACTAAGCATGCCTGTGAGCAGCAATACTCGAAAAAGAAATTTAGTGAAATGCAAGACACGGACGAAACTAACTGAAGAAAATTGCATTACGCACGGAAGCTCGCAGGAACAAGTCTGTTATTAGAAGTGGGGCACTTCGTGGCGAAACAACACACTAGTCAGAATGTCAGTTGCATGCCAACAGCACGGACATCATGAATAACGCGTATTTTTTTATACGCAACTGATCAAATTTATACATTGATGATCGATAATAATAAATCATTATTAATTGTACTTATACACTGCCAAAATGTATATGTTTAGCGTCAACGGTTAGGAGCTAGAATGTATATAATATATTCGTAACATAATATATCAATCTCCATGAACATTAGGCGAATGATAATCAATATTCATAAATAAACATGTGGCCCGCTGACCTAGCCTATCTCACTTATCTGGCACTCAGTTCGAAAAGGTTGCCGGCCCTTTGTCCATAGGCTCTGGAACGGGGGGACAGGGGGAACCTGCCCCCCTGGAATATCTCCGGGGGCAGACATATAATTATTGATGTAGTGAGCGTGAATGTTTGTTTTTGTGGCGAGCGCCAATGGCGGGTGGAAATGTAAATTTGATGAGACGAATAATGTGTATTTTTGTTGACTGTGAAAGGTGTATGTAATTGGAGGGCATATATGTGGTTTTCTGCTCCCCTCCCAATAATAGGCGGCGCAGACATATGGTTTCCTCCGGCTTGAAGGTTCCATCTATTCTGAAAATCGATGGTGTGCCGAACAAATCGGTTGTTTCAATCATGTTATGAAAATTTCTCCAAAGGCTTAATTACCGGGACAGCATCCTTCGATATATCGGCCTCACAAGACTACATCAGCCATAGACGCGTCCTTCGAGATGCACAGCAGACAATTGAAGACCTTCAAGAATCTGATATCCTCCGCAGTAGAGTCGAGAAATTACGCTTGTTCGTACCAGATAAACTCTGTACCGTGCGTAACGTGTCATGATAAAAACACATCGGGCACACGGACACTGGGAATTCTACATAAATAGTGCATGTGTATTGCGTGTGGCACCTGACCGGATACGTGGAACAGACGACGTTGCATTGACATTACGACAGGTAGAATCCCTCATGGCTCTGCTGGATCAAGCGCCGGCCTGCTGCCCATCATTTAGCCTCCTACTCGCCGCTATCGACCGAGCGAAACATAATTTGATAACATGGAAATATAACTCACAATCTACCATTTACAGATTGCCCTTGCCCAGGCAATGTCCTTCAATGTGGGTGTGTCTGTACAATCGCCAAAGGAAAGTACGTCATCAAAGAACTCTTTGAAGCTGAAAACAGTTCTGAAGCTGAACTTAAATGACTTTTGTATAAATACACGGAACATAGTAAATACGATACGATAGCTAGAAGTGTTGATAGAATACTGACCCTCACCTTGTAAGACAAATGGCACAAGACAGATAGTGTTTCCTTATTACGTAATTTTAAGAAAGACAAAATTTAAAGACGGGAAATTAATTTTATTTAATATATTAAAACATTTGATCGTGATTACAAAAAAACATTTGAAAGGGAATCAGACAGCTGACTGTGTTAGCAGCGGGAATATGTTTAGAGAAACACAAATGACAGCTATCGCAGACGGACGGGTTGCATGTCGATTGCAAAAAAAGTAGTAGTTAGACATGTGAAGATCCAGTGATTATCTTGTCCACTCACCAGCTGCTTTTTGCTTTGGGTGGCGATCCTATAAAGAGTCTTGATACATTATTTCCGGCGCATTATCTAATGGGCGGATGAGAGGTGGCGGTTGAAGACGCCAAGTACATTACACTAAACCAGAACCTATCTGGTGTAATTCGCCTGTCAAAAGGCCGATCATCGAGTGCGCTACGTTCTGCCAACAACAACGACCTGCGTGTGCCGCCATCCAACAGCAGATACGGCGATCGCTCCTTCTCAATTTCGGCCCCACGGATGTGGAACACTCTTCCGTTAGAATTAAAGACAGTCACAGCGCTAGCCACATTCAAGCGACTTTTAAAAACCCACTTCTCCCGTGTAGCATTCAATGTTTAGTTTATTCTCTCGTGATCTCGTACAAGACATAATGTTTTAAAATAATTCATTATCATTTAACTAACTTATTTATGTCTTATGATGCAAATATTATGTCACATTTGAATTGACGTTATATCCTTTTACCACATAATCCTATTGCCTATGCATTATGCACCACGGATTTAGCAATTTATTTATTTTTATTATCATTTATTTAACTAGCTAGTTTTAACATTCAAGTATTAATCTATTTTAGCGCATCAGAATGGACTTTTGTCTAGATGTATGGCGCTCTGCAAGTTGACTCGTTATTATTATTATTAAAGGTCAGGTGATCTCGGCCAGAGTAGACAATTTTACGGAATGATGTCGTTACTTCCTGCTTAACGACGCGGATGTCGTCATAATATAACACACATGGCATCATTCCTTGGAAAAATCCATGTTTTACTTGAAATTCTGTTTAAATCCGTAAATGTCCGCAATACGTGTTTAATTGGTTAACCGACCGATGTTTTCGATTCAGATCAAGTGTCACCATCTACCGGGCTACTAACTGAATTAAATACAATCCGATGTGTTTTATCGGACAACTGGCCCTTTGTCCGCTGTGAGGTCGAATGTAAACGTGTGTGTGTGTGTGTGTGTGTGTGTGTGTGTGTGTGTGTGTGTGTGTGTGTGTGTGTGCTTGCGTGCCTTCGTGCCTGTGTGCGTGCGTGCTGCGTGCAAGATTCTAGAGAACACCGTGATCTAAAGGAGTATTGTAAATTGGGTTAGCGTAGATCATCGGCATTACGTTATTGTATCTATAGCACTGCCAAAGTGGTTTCATCATCATCACTGATCGGTCAGGGCCGGAGCATAGATGAGCCGTTTCCATATGGGTCGATCGTTCATCAGGGATGGAATGCCAGTCATTTCAACATCAACGTCTTCGCTCTGTTTCCCACTGTTTTTCTTGCCATGAGTGGGTATCCACAAGATGAATATTGGCATTGGTTCTTCTGTACTACGATAGCAGTGATCAGCTGCTAGTTGAATGAATGAATGACTGATTGAATGAAATTTATTAGACCAATAATTACAAGTACATATCATAATTGAGTATATAAAATAGGTCAGGAGACTCCCTTTAAGGCATTTAAATGTCGCTACCACGAGAGCCACAAGTTGTAAGCGCCTCATACGAATCTAGTTTGTGAGTTTGGCTACATCTCCATAACGTTCTTCATTTGTCCGCCTATTGCTCCAGTGGACATTTAGACAATTTCTTGGCATTCTGGTGAGATTTTCTTTCAGTTTACTTTCTGAGGGGCCATGTATCAGCTCCATACAGCAATATTCTTTCGACAGTGGCACTAAAAATTGACAATTTCATGGATCTTCTTATTGATGTCTTTCGTAGATGACCTAATATGTTACATGCTTGCCAGGCTAACGCAATGCTCATAGTGTGTATCCAGGAAGCTAGATACCGGAAGTCACCTACTTCCTCCAGTACTTCATCACTAGTCGTCTTTATTTATATTAATATTTTATGTTGATGATAATTACCTTGGTAATAGTAACATAGATAGTAATTCTAAACGTTCCTGCATTGTTCTTGACATTTTACAGTAATCTGTGCAGATTATTTATCAGGACTATTATATAACGCAATTCAGTGTGTGTGTGTGTGTGTGTGTGTGTGTGTGTGTGTGGGTGGGTGGGTGGGTGGGTGGGTGCGTGTGGGGGTGTGGGTGTGTATGTGGGAGTGTGGTTGTGGGTGTGGGTGTGGGTAGGTGTGTGTGTGTGTGTGTGAGGGGGGTTGTAGCTAATATATCGCCCTAAAATTACCGGCCTCGATGTGAGTGGTTTACTGTGGATCTGCAGTGATAAATAATTGCTTCCCCGATCAACATTACTAACAAATGAACATCGAAAGTACATTTAGGTGTGCATTTTCTTTATTACAGTACATTTAGATGGATGGCCCATCGTGCATTGGTTAATGGACACATATAGAGATCAATCTTTTTAAAAATCATTGGGTGCTTAGGCAGTTTCCTTCTGTCACCTTTGCACCAGTTGATTGACCGTTTTACCATGAATATTGCTGGTAACATTGCTTAAGCGAGAAGTGATTTTCGTGTGGTTGATTGCTTTTCACTTTCTGGAAATATCTGATATCGTGTTCGAATGAACATGTCTTTTACGCATTTGATAGAGTATACACGATATCCGTATGTTTACGAATGACTTAAATGCTAGCGTCATGATACATCCAGGAGGAAGCTGAGGTCAAGGACGAGAAGTGTCTCACTGATGATACGTATTAGCCGTGGGCGCGTGGCTGGGTATACACCGAAGACAACTGTCTGACGATTAATATTGTCCACACATAAATTGAATAAGCGTGAGGTGTTGACTCTTTGAACTAGTTGACGTTTACTTGAGTTTAGCAACACTGTAGTTTCTGCAAGCGGTCTCACTTATTCCATCGACCCACGGAAGTACCTGTTGTAATCCAACGCTGACACGCCAGCGGCAATGATTGCACTAAATCTGAATGCTGTTTCGTAGCCAAGGTAAAGATGTTTCGTGTATGATCATTGATTTGCTACACATGCACCCACACGTCAAGACTTCTCCCTGGAAAGTCGTAACGTACTACATCACGAATAATAGATGCGATTTTAGATTGAAAACTCTGCAGTCGCAGATTAACTTGTTGGCATGGTAACCGCAACGAGCCTGTCAATCAACTAATACAAGCAAGCGGTATAAAGACATCAACAAAACATGAGGCAAACTTAATTAGACACTTCATTAAACACCAGGATTAGCTGTCATTGTGAGATTCAGTCTCGTAAAACCAGCAGTTGCTTTGCATGTATGCGGGACGCGTTGTAATCTCGTTAGGCGTACGTGACAGTCGTCCCGTAGCAAAAGGACCCAGGATGAAAAGAGAACTATCGACACGGTGGCGTTGCATGAGACACTTTGATGTGGTAGTCTTCTTTTAATCAGTCATCTAGTCGGTAAAAGCGTTGGACGGTTGTAAACACAACATAAACTCTCACACATCTGGCTTGGCACTCAGGCACTCGACGGTCACGTCACTTTGTCACGCTCTGCTAAATAAAACATAAAACTTATTAATAAATACGTTTGAAGAGCATTTTTTTGTTTCTGTTTTGTCAGCAGATCGACATTTATGACGCTCCAGAACGCACTGGTTGGCTTCTGTTCAACCCCTAGCGGCAATTCGCGCTACAAAACTCATTCCAAACGGTGTCTATACAAGCACTGCGCAGACCGTAACCAAATGTTGACATTTCATGATACCCAGTCTGTACTCGTCTCACACAGACCGTAATCAAAGGTTGAAGTCTCGTGACACCCAGTCTTTAGAGGTCAGCCCACTGTTGGTTTTCCCATAGGCGACCATGTTAACGTTTTGTCTGATTATAAGAAAACGTGACCTATAAAATGTCTTAAACTTCTCACCTGCTGTTATCATCATCTCGTTGACATGCCGATAGATTTTAACAAAAACTGCATGCTTCCAGCTCTCGTAAAATGCTTGTATGTGTGACACCCGTCAATATTTAAAAATGCCGGCAAGAATTACTCCGCAAACAGGTCACACAGGCAAATTGCTGCCAAATATCCTTCGCTTATTCAAATCATCTAGAAATCCACCAATTTACAGTCAACACCTTCTACAATCACACATGAAAATCTCCCTACTCAAATGCACTTATGTCACAGCATGTGAATTTTGTAAAAAATCATTTCTAAAAAAATACACTGCATTTTTCTTCGTGCAACGGACAGGAAGTCTAACTAGAACGTGACCCCTTTACTCGTCTCGCGCAGACCGTAACCAAAGGTTGACATCTCGTGACATCCAGTCTTTCTACGTCTCGCGTAGTTCGTAACAAAAGGTCTCAACAAGCCTTGCACAAATTGTATTCAAAGGTTGGCATCTCGTGCCAACCAGTTTCTACAAGTCTAACGCAAACCATAACCATAAGTTAACATTCCTTCAAGTCTCGCGCAAACGGGAACCAAAAGGAGACGTTTTTGCGAGTTACAATAAATTGGGTGTATTTTATTTACACAGTAATTTCAACATAACACTAGCATGATTCCAAGTGATTTTTCCTGCAGTTGTACTTGGAAAAAAGTTAAACCCACGACCGATTCTGCCTTTGGAAGAAGTATTTTTAGCAAGTGCCCACGCTTTCACACACCTCGATAATGCTTCAGTCTCAACAGCACGTCGCAACTAACGCAATTACTCAGCAAACGTTTTAGCGGCTGTTTTAAAGATGCTTCCTCAATTAAATTTTATGCTCGTTTCGTTTTGACTAATTTCGCAAAAAGTTGGACTTGTCTAGTGTCTATTTGGCCCTACAACATGATGGCTCGTTTGTGAAATGTGTGTTAATTAAGTCACCGCACACACTCGCCCGGTCGGAGATAACATACTTCTTTGTCTGACGAGTTCATTACAAGTAACACATTTGCACAAACGAACCAGGTTCCATTTTTCGTTAAATATTTCTAAAACGAGACGACAAAAATCGAATTGTCGAAATTCGGCGACAAATGGTTAGGATTTGCTTCTAGATGGACTCAATCAACAGAACAAGTCACGTGTTTAGTCAACATGTTTAGTCACACGTTAAGTCAATGAACGTTTGCCGCTAAACCAGCGAGTAACCGTGGAATAACTACAGCTGTTTTTTTCCTTTATAACAATGGTTAATTTACCACCTCTTTGACTGTCGAATAATAAATATCTGGTTGACCATTTCGGACACAAGCCTACAAATCTGTAAGAATGCAAGATAACTATTTGATCACCGGTAGGTACACCATCTATATATTAATACACGTTGTTAGTATATCTCTCCCGTGGCGCGGAAGTCCGGTCGCTGTATTCTATGTCCACTCGCCTCCTTTGACCAGAACCCTCTCATTTACCAATTGGCAATGTATTAAAACGAATTTATTTCGATTATTTACTTTCAAAGTTACGCATTTGCTTTGCCACCTCTCAGAGAAATAGAGTGATTAGCTATTCTCCAGATGTGTGAACTCGTTTAAAATCCTGTTTAGAGTAATTAGGATAATGGCGATAATCGATGTTCTTGATTATTTCTTTTTTTGTTTTGTAAAATCAATTTATGCTTGTTTACACGTAGTTAAGTCCTATTAAGATACTTCATTTAAGTAAAATAACTATTTTGATAATTCCACAAGGTGACTTTCTCATATGTTTTATAAGTTATTTGTGATTACAGTGGACAATCGTTATATGGACCCCTCATGTATGGGGTGGTTGTTTGTTGAAACTACTTCGAACTCCCTGTTCTGGCCTGCACTGGTTTGTGTAGCCATGTGTACATGGACCATCGTATATAAGATGCTGTTTGACCATGTCCCGAATCTCCCGACATGCCCCCTTGTAGCGAGCGTCCACTGCATGCATGGTACGTGCAAGCATTTACTGGAACTGTACCATCCTGAGACGGCACAAGGACACATTTGTGTAGTATTATACTAACTTTGGATCATTCTATCTCTGTTACATGTCTGGGTCCACTCGCTTCTTTCTAGGGTCATTCCTTTAATTGGCCTCTGATCTACCAATTGACGGTGTATGTAGCAATACAATAATACTTATTTAGAGTCATTTACTTACAGGCTTACCATATGTTATGCTTTTTCTATAGGGGTTTCCGCCTTAAATTATTAATTAATATTCAGCGCGTTTGTTTGAAATGTAAATCGGAGATGTGTTCATCCTTCGACCATCTCTCCAGGTATTTTATTAATTATGTTATTAATTAATGTAAATATATGCATTTTAAAAACAACGGGGCAAATCTAAGCGCAGTTTGTTCGTCATTTTACACATTTAGCAGTATCTAAAACTGTTGACTTGGTCAAAAATTAATGTAGTACGTTATCTGAAGAATTCACCAAAATAAATAGAAACTTTGCATAAATAAGCTAGCGTGTCGAAATAGATACTAAATGGCTCCATCAGTGTATTTTTTATTTATTTCACAGTAAGTTTATCTTTTTCCGTGACGTGACTGACTGTGAAATAAATAAAACTATCACTCATATGAATCATCCAGTCTGATGAGCCTCTTCACTCATAGATGACTCCATGGTTTGGCGAAATGTGTCTGAGACGAAAGGGGCAGAGACGGAAGGGGGAGGGACCGGTGACTGACTGTGGAGAATGCCGCAATTCGCCAATGTGTGCGTGACTAAGATGGTGACTCTCCGTACAGCCTCTTTCCGTCAATATATTGCGCCAATGACTTTGCACCAGTGATAATAATTCGTTTTGTTCCCGACACTCATGCACTCAAGCAGCTATAAAGCGGTTTTAATTTCATATTTATCAGGCTATTACAATGAATGTTAGTGGGCAATAGTATCGAATGTTGTTATAAAATCGCAATATATAACGTCCACACAACCACGCGTGTGCATTACTTCAATCAATTTATCTCGATATAGTAACAATTATGATATGAATAAACGTTAATTTATGCGCTAAATTGATTTGCGTTCATCTTCAGTCGCTGGTCCAGAAAACTGCCAGGGGGTGGGGTAGGGGGCTGGGGGCGGTGGTGGGGGGCTGGGGGCTGGGGGACGATGGTAGGGGGTTAGTGGACGATAGTAAGGGCTGGGGGACGGTGATAGGGGGCTTGGGAAATGGCAAAGTCGATTAGCGAAACCAATATGTGACTACAATGGTATTTCTGGTTCAGTAGTCAGTGAGCGATCATCACCACAGACAGTATGTTTACACATCGTGACAGTTGTGTCAATGTTCAAGTCGGGCTTGGCGGGAGTCAATAGATCACACTCGCACGTCGTTCGTGCAAAATCGCACATAAGGTAATTGGTAATCATAAGACGTAATCTGACAACAATCGCTCGTGTAAACGGTTGATTAACAACATCAATGACATTCACGTGCTCGCCATTTCTTGAATACTACGTGTGCGGATAATTAAACGGATTTGTTAGTAGCATTGTGGGCGTAATTAAATGAATCTCTACTTAGAGGTTAAAACCTCATCAGTTTTCATTTCTTTCCGGATTGAAGAATAATTTTCCTTCACAGTTATGCGAGATCCTAGTTTCCATGGTATCGTCATAATTTGGTTCAGAAATAGGTTTAGTGTGGTAAATCCACGCCGTGTTGCGCGTCGGTAATAACCGGTCATACTTTATATGTACCTTTAGTGCATTAGTTCCGTGTGCCGAATTTGATTTTGATTTTTACTGACAATGTTATCAGCAGTATTGTGTAGTTATCTGAATTTATTAATCATGTTTAAGGTACAGTCAAAAAACGGCGGCTGTCTTGGACCTTAGCTTTGGACGCATGTATTTTATGATGTTAACCAATAATACCAATGACAAAGTGACGTCATGCCAGGCAATTGGTCAGAATTTTCTTCTATGCCTATGCCTACATATATATATTATAATTATATATATATATATTCATATGTATATATATATATATATACATATATATATATATAGATATGTATATATATATATATATGTATATATATATATATATATATATGTATATATATATATATAATTATATAATATATATATATATGTAGGCATAGGCATAGAAGACATTCTGATCAATTGCCTGGCATGACGTCACGTCGTTCTTTCCTCATTCCATCGGGCATCCATGTTACTGCCGTCAGACATTGGCTGTTTTAATTTTTTGAGCACATGCCTAATTTACTTCTTAATTTTTTTTACTTCCACGCTGATTTTTGTTGTTGCTGTTGTTGTTGTTGTTGCTGCTGTTGTTGTGTGGGTGTCTGCTTGAGATCATCAATGGTGATCTAATTTCCAGTATCCTCAATAAACACAATATTTATATTATAATTACATTCATGCGTTGAAATGGTGTGTATGCTCGCGGGCGCTTATGTGAGTGTGTGGGTGTGAGCTTGTGTGCTTGTGTGCTTGTGTGCTTGTGTGTTTGTGTGCGTGCGCGTATATGCATGTGCGTGTGTGCATGTGTAAATGTGTGTGAATGCGTGCATAAGTGTGTGCGTTTGTTCGTGCGTGCGTATGTGCGTGTGTATGCTTGCGTGTCAGAATGTATACGTACGTGTGTGAGTGCGAGAGTGCGCGCGTGTGCAAATTGTTTGCTCGTCCATGTATGATGACTTTGTGCTGTTGTTTGGCAGCCTGTAATAATAATGATTATTATCATAAGTATACTTTCATGTTGCAGTGTTAAACGCAAGACGTCTTGGAGTTTACAAATCTGTCCCGTCAGTCGGTGATATTTGACGTCAATTTTAGTTTCTCTCGTGGAAGCCTGGTGCATTCACGTTATCGTCATGCAAAACTCCTACGTTAAACGCAACATTAACCATAGACCGTGCATTGCATGTAGCGATAGCTGAAGCTAATACTTGTGACAGTTGCTACGCAGTCTCTAACCACCGCTCTCCAGTAAATCGTTCACTGTGTGAAAGTTTTGCTGTTGGTGTCCTAAATCGTGTGGGGAAAACCAATACAAATTCAATACCTTGTCTGTCGGACCCGGTAGCGTGGTTTTTGCTAATCTTGAAGGGGATAGACGCGTCAAACTGTACTTAGGCAGCCATACATTCATAGCAATGACGTGGAAATGGAAGTTGCCTTGGAAAACAAAATGTGGCGTTTTTCTTTAGGAAAAGGCACAAGACACATAATCAATATATCTCTTGTTAGTAGTTCTATGGAGTCGTGCCAGCAAACCGTTCTATGATAACTGCTATGAACGCTTACGATTCCGTTAGCGACTACCCGGCGTTTCTTTGTAACCGACATTTTATTTACTGCCGACACAGCATAAAATAAAAGCCATTGTCAGCGGCTGGCCAAGTGGCGGAATCAGACGATCTGACATGCAAAACATGTTCGAGAGTATTGCAGGCAGTGATTCATAGCCGGAATCGTCGTGGGATACTCATAACTTGTGCGATTGTTCACCGCCAATAAACATGACTATTAAGTACGTGCTTCCATTCCATTCAAAACTATAACATTCTCTACCGGGTTTCTATCTTAGTTATCGTAATAGGAATGACAATACCTTCATCTCTGATCATTCATTTCACGAACAATTGCGCTTGCGTTAAGTTGTGCACATGTAAACCAGATAACCCACAACGCCTACAAACCATTTGCGTCGGCCATTAAAGTAACTGTGTGCTGCCCGTTTGTCGCACTTCTCTTTTACACAACTCAACTTTACAACATACATCCCTTTTGTTCGTACACCCATGTTGCGTAGAATAAACTGTTATATTCTTATGGTTTGACCGATCAAATCTGCTTTGCTCAACCGCAGTTTGTTAGTACAATCTGGCAGTTACATTTATGGATACAGCCATTGCCTTGTAAAGCTTATATCATGCAACGTGAATGTGGTACTCGAGACGAACATTAAAATAAAACACGTCGGGAATGAGTGGTCGCACGAGTTCAGTGAGTCCTGAAACACGATATTACATCTTGGTGGGTGGTGGTTTTTGTGTTCACTTCGTTTCACAAAAAAACCACTCCAGAGGCGCCGTCTAACGAGTGAAACTAGTATTTATGCACATTGATGTCATTATATATATCACGACAGGGCAGCAGGGTGGTGATGTCTCGGTAGCATATGGCGGTGTTTTGTACGTCCGGATCACACATAGCAGCTACGACCAGTCGCCCGATACCTGCCTCCGTTCAATGTAATCAGTTAAGCGTTATTTAGGTGGAGTAGTGTGATTATATATTGATTATATTGGGAACTGAGATAAGCTATGAGACCAACCAAAGGTCAAACGATAATTAAATAGTATAGTCATGTTAAATACATTTAGGCGAACAAGATACAAATACGTATTTATGGTTAAAACTATCAGACTTTATAGATCAATAACGACGTTTAAACCACTGCTAGTTCTACGATGTGTCCAGATATTTGTACCCAATCAGAACATCAGGAAACCGGTTTCATTTTGTCACGCATGTTCATGCACACATTTATATACACACACATCGATATTTATAAATCAGCAATAATATATGACTATTCGTCAACGTTTCCATTTGCATTGAAGCAACTGTTTAAAGGACTTCCTGAAGTCAATATTGAAGATGGTGTAAATTATAGGGTTAAGACTTGAGTTGACGTAGCCGAGCCACAAGATGAAGGTGACGAGTCGGACGCCCGCGTTGTTGGCGCATGACGGACAGAAGGGGAAGATGACGTATATGAGGAAGAAGGGAAGCCAGCACAGGACGAACACGCCGATAATGATGGCCATTGTACGCGCCGCTCGGCGTTCTTTCGACAACGAAATGTGGTGTTTCTGCTCGAGCAGCCGGAGCATGTGCATATTGGGTTGTTCGGGAGGCCCCTCGCCCGAGTCGAGCGCCTTGTCCGATTCCGTGAGGTCGTTCGCCTGGTCGGACTGCGCGCTCGTCTCACTACTGCGCTCGCCCTTCGCGCACGACGTCACTAGGTGCGGCAGACACCCGCCGTTCTTCGCGCCACCGGAAGTCAGCGACGTCACATGACTCTCGTAATTACGTGGTTGTGAGCGTGCGCGCAGACGCTTCCGGGTGGCGAGGAATATGTTTGCGTAGATAAAGGCCATGATGAGGAGCGGGATGTAGAAAGAGCCGAGCGCGCTGTAGATAACGAAGCCGCGATTTTTTGTCAACTCGCACGACCGTCTGCTGACGTCGTACAGATCGCGTCCGCCGCTGTTGTTCCAGCCGAGCAGAGGCGGCGCCGAGATGACGACGGACACGAACCACACAGCCGAGATGGTGATGAGGACACGCTTCGACGTGCGCTTCTGGGCGTAGTTGATGGCGTCATGAATGGCGTAGTAGCGGTCAGTCGCAATGGCGCACAGGTTGAGGATGGACGCCGTGCACGCGAGGATGTCGAACGTGAGCCAAATGTTGCAAAAAACCTTGCCGAACACCCAGTATCCGCTCACGTAGTACACAACGTGGAACGGCATCACCAAGACGGCGACCATGAGATCGGCGACGGCCAGCGAGATGATGAAGTAGTTGGAGACACAGCGCAGTGGCTTGTACGTGAAGACGGACATGATAACGAGAGTATTGCCGACTATTGTGCAACATATGCACACGACCATGAGACAGGCGGAGATGACGGTCTCGACCTGAGAGTAGACCCAGTCAGGAGCCATGTCTGCTGGGCTGACAGTTCACAGCTGGGGTCTGTCGAAATGGGACACTCTTCGTCACTCTGTCACATACTTGTTTTTGTCCGAGTGATCAGTGACGCGGTTTCCCTGCCAAACACCGTGACGAACACTGCACCATCAACAACGGATCTACAACAAAAAACAGTTCGCAGATTGAACATATGTCATTAACGTTGTCATCTAGATATCAGAGCGTTATCACCGCCACCAACTGCACTTGTGTAGCTGGCAACGATAGCATGGCCGGATGCCCCTCCCAACTATTTTATTGTGATGCTAAAAAACATATGCATAATGTCATTGACGAATGATTATTGCGGTTGCATTAGTATTCGGCAGACGCATTTCCACGACTATACATAACGCCACCGACAACATAGGCAGATAAACGAAGACGTACAACGTCGTATGCATAATTGCAATTCATATCTCGGTACGTAATTCATTTCCTAGTTGGAAATGTATTTATACACCTGCGCATCCTAAACACAGGAAAGTGCGCAGCAGAATACACTTAGGCAGTATGTTTTTGCAATACTCTAAGCAATACATCTATATAACAATAAAGCAAATGCATGTTTAACAATTCTGTCCGGGCTTCCAATGTGCATCCGCGAGTTTGAGTGTTATCCCAGAATTAGGATAACATGCGTAGGTTGGCTTAGGCCATTGATATACTATTATAGTTGTTGTTTGACCGCTGACACTTTTTCATGCCTCAGCGAACACAAAATATCTATTATGTAAATACGTACGTCACTATAATTAGTCATTGTCGCAATGGCACCGGGTGGATTTAATTCCAACATTTACAGCTTTGATGATGACGATGAAAACCCAGATAAAGCGATTGATGTTTTCATAAACAAGCAATGTTTAGCGTAATACGAGAATCAATGATTGCTTTTAAAGGCGGGAATTTATATTTGCCAGTGACACAATAACAGCGGATATGACATAAATCAATCATCAATAGTATTTATGTTCACAAAACTGTTTACTTTAAACAAGTCCTGGATTTCTTGATTTCTTGTTTTATCGAACTATTATGTGATACGACGAAATTATTGATGTGATACGTTCCATTCGAAGCAACTATTGTTATAAGTCCTCAAATGTAGTCATTTGCCCCAGGTAATACCGGAAATGTGAACAAGACTAGCATCTAAATAAGTTTAGCTTTGTGGTTATATGTCGCAAAAAAACAATCGTATCTAGTAATCACTACGACATGCCTGGTCGCTTGTTATTTATTACTGATGACATTATCAGAATATGGCACATGCAGTAGTTTGTTAGTCTGCAGTTCTGGCAAGAACGCTAGCGCGGCCAAACGCTTCCGTTTTTAGTAATTACAGAAGAAATTGTTTTGAGAGATTATCCCTTCTGCGCAACACAAGTGGTCTCTCGAGACAGGTGGTCTCCCACAGCAGGCCAATTAACACGACGATCTACGCATACCAAGACAGACTCTTGAAACAAGTGGTCTCCCGTAGCATGTCGATTAACGCGTAGGCCAAGGAATAGCAAGAATTCTCTCAATATGAGAGAGAGGTAAAAGGAGGGATGGAGGGAAGGAGGGAGAGAGAGAGAGAAGGAGGGAAGAAGGGAAGGAGGGAAGGATGGGAGGAGGGAAGGAGGGAAGGAGGGAAGGAGGGAAGGACGGAAGGACGGAAGGAGGGAAGGAGGGAAGGGGGACGGAAGGAAGGAGGGAAGGAGGGAAGGAGGGAAGGAGAGAAGGAAGGAGGAGGAGGAGGAGAGGAGGGAGAGGAGAAAGGGAGGGAAGGAGGAGGAAGGAGGGAAGGGAGGGGGAAGGGAGGGGAGGGATGTAGAGAGAGAGAGAGAGAGAGAGAGAGAGAGAGAGAGAGAGAGACAGACAGACAGACAGACAGACAGACAGACAGACAGACAGACAGACAGAGTGTGGGGGGGGCGAAAGAGAGATAGAGAGAGACAGACAGACAGAGTGAGAGGGAGATAGAGAGAGACAGACAGACAGACAGAGTGTTGTGGGGGGCGAGAGAGAGAGAGAGAGAGAGAGAGAGAGAGAGAGAGAGAGAGAGAGAGAGAGAGAGAGAGAGAGAGAGAGAGAGATAAAGAGAGAGAGAGACATAGGTGATCGCCCACAATAGAGGTCGCCGGAAGCAGATCCTACTGCACATACAAAGCTCACGTGTACAGCATGCAAATTTACAGATAAATGTAATAAATGTACAATGAGGAAGTTGTTTAATTCCCACGTCCTGCGCGTACGTGATGGCGCCCTTGGAGACACTGAATACTCGACCAAACCACCATTGTACACTTCTCGTGCAGTTGCCGGCCGAACGTCGAGTCTCTTGTGGTTCGCGTTGTTCAGCTACTTACATGAGCACTGAATAATAGAAAAAAATGGAATTACCGGGCGAGTCCCTCCCGTGTTGTCATTACGGCCTTGTTGAAGACATTTCCCGGAGGAGTTGAGATGGTGTCAGTCCAAACGAATGTAGGTCATTCCGTATATGTAGCAAGGCACTCTTCAATCCAAACACAGTGTCGTATGGTCCTGGTGAGTTTTCTGTACGTTGCATATTCTATTGACTGACACTACGGCGGCCAGAACCTGGAGCACTCATGACGTCAAAGTCAACCTTTGTCAGCTCGTTACACAAGGCCCACCTTCTTCGTTGACCAAGACGGAGGCAAATGTATGATTATGCATGTTATTTATACTTACAAATCAATATGGTTATTGATAAATTGCATTGATGACGGACACCACATTAGCCGATGTTGACAACATTCTTATAATTGTGACTACTATTTAGTACTCCCAAAGGTGGCACGACCAGTGGCAGTAAGTGCCTTTGATCACTTAGACGAGACAGTCGTGTAGGTAGTACTTAGACGGTTCACATGCCTACGACAATAATCACATATCGGATGACACAACTGGACACTCAATCACGACGCAGTAATGGATGCACTGTCGCTATCACGTTATCGCGTAATGGCTAGTAATCGACTAGAGAATTTTCCATTTCCGCTTCGTTCATATTTGATGTGATGTTGTCGGCAGAGAAAATTTAACTTGGTGGATGACGTGTAGAAATGATAATGTAAATCGTAATCTGGCAGTGGTTTCATTGTTAAAAATACTGAGAAATAGGAAGATGATCATATTTACACCAAATCATAATTTCAGATTATGCGGAGTTTCTTCAATGACCATTGAAGATAAGGCAATTCCACAAGTAGACCTTATACGGAATTGAACAGTTCACATGGACCAGACGTTGTTTGCAGGCCACCGTGTCCAATGATGATATCAACGCAGGGCGTGTCGTCGTATTTGGCCTATTAGTGGGAGTCTATTTGCCCCACAACTCCTTTGCCACCGTCGTTACAGGAGTACCAGGTGTACAACCACCCGTAAGGCGGTGCAGATGGTAGCATTTTTATGCTAACCTTTCTCAATATGATTATTTTCCTGTACAAAATGCCATCAATTCATCACTATCTAACGACTGGTGCCGCCAAATGTACAGTCAACCTACTCATCACCTCTCGTCGGAATTACTGCAACTCACTCTAGCTTAGCCTTCTGTCGTCTCAGACGGTTCGACGACGATTGCATAACAACGTCACCAGAGTAGTGATACTCTCTATGTGATTTATTTTCTTATATAAAATCATAACTCATAAACATACATGGTAACCCCTACGTTTATATCATGTAGTGTAGTCTCAATATAATCACAGTGTCAGAACTAGAGGGATCGATTACCTGGAAGTGATATTTTGAGTAACTACACTCATTTATAAATAGCCTCATTTAAGTATATCGGGACTACGTTAAGTAAAGATGGTACTTCAACAAAATAAATCAAAAACGGATTGCCATAGCAATATCTGTCATGTCATCTGGAAAAAAAATACATCAACTTTCCAAACCTGTTCAGATCACTCGTAGTTTCCATCCTCCTCTATGGTTGCTAGAGCTGGGTGTTTGTTTGCAGTAGAGTCGAAGAGACTAGCCCAAGCGTTTTCAATTAAGTTTTTCATAAGTTTTTCATTATTTCCCACACAGAAGATAGAACTAGAGAATATATCAGACAGCAAGTTGAAGCCCTCGCTGCAAGCAACTGCCGCTGTTGTGAGCAGTAAAGCTAGCTTTCTTGACATGACACATACACACCACACCACCACATACCATACCATACCATACCATACCATACCATACCATACCATACCATACCATACCATACCATACCATACCATACCATACCATACCATACCATACCATACCATACCTTACCATACGCATGAACACACACACACACACACAATCACATACACACACACGCACACACACACACACACACACACACACACACACACACACACACACACACACACACACACACACACACACACACACACACACACACACACGCACACGCACACACACACACACACACATATAGTGTGTGTGTTGTGTGTTTGTGTTTTTTGAGTGTTTTTTTGTATGTCTATGTGTTGTGTGTATGTGTGAGTATGCAAATACGCAAGTACGCAAGTACATACATACGTACGTCGCATGTACGTACATACATACATGCATACATACATACATACATACATACATACATACATACATACAAACACATATACACACATATACACACATATACACACATATACACATACACACATATACGCATACACACATACAGACATACATACATACACACGTACATGTGTATACATATATAAGCGGAATACAGGTGACATAACAAGTAGGACAAAATGATAAATCATTGGCATCCATGTAACAACAGATCTACATCAGGGACTTGTATTATTCAATGAAGGCAGCGAGCTATAGTAGGACACCATTTGCCAAACCAGTTGATTAGTCACGCTAAACAGATAAGAGCTGCCTGATGTGTTGATGTTATCTCATGATATGCTAAGCAACTTTGTGTCCTTCGATTGCGGCGTGTCTGGCTTCGTCGGTCCACTCTTTATTTGTGGATATACGTTAAATCATCGCCCTTCCTACTGCTGTGTAACTCAGCAGCCTACAGACATCGTATGAAATACTCGACGCTTTTATACAGCACACATATACATTGTGCGAGGCAATGAGTGCGATAGCAATTTGTCCATTGAAAACTGTATGTTTGCGTTTTTGACGTTTTCTGACACTGCGTTCCGGGCTGAAAAGAGTTATGCACATTTCGTTTTCCGCTTGCTTTTTTTCTTCTACCACCTCTTAATAAATTACGGTGGCAACATCAGGAATTATTTCCGCCTTCTCGACGGCGTGTAGTATCCTTCTCCAACATCGGCGGTGTTCTTCACTCGGATACACCAACCGTCTTCGTTACTCACATCTGCCTTTCCCAGATCGCCTTTCACTGTACCCATTTGCCGTTGTTTATTGTTCTACCCTTCCTCTGACACTCTCTTCAGTTTCCACGCTCCTCTACTCGCTGTTCTCAGACGATATCCTGCTTATTGCACTCTGCTTCTAACAGTTGTCCTTCTTTTCACGTCAATCCAATATTTAACAGCCAAATCAGTTTAGAATCGCCAACTATGTGTACGTTTAGCCAATTTCATTGTTGATAACCAGTGTCTACTTTATAGTAATAATAATAATAATGGAATTACTTCTTTAGTGCCAATATCCTCGGAAAAATTCGCCGTCAACAGATGGGCGGAATTGCTAAGAAGCTAAGGAGGATAAGCAGTATTAAAATGATAGATTTTTAGATGACGGCAAAATGAAACTTAACAGCAGTAGGGAGTAAGTTCCACAAAGTTGGTGCAGCAACCGAAAAGGCTCGAGTTCCAGCATTCGTTTTAAGTATGGGAATAACAAGTAGATCAGAGTCTGCTGACCGAAGTTGTTTAGGTTTCTTTGCTGGATGATAGGACTTGATAAGTAAGTGTACATATCTTAAATATAATGTGACATCGCACAGGTAGGCAGTGCAGTGATTTGAAAAGTGGCACTGAGTTAGAAAAACAAGGAGATCGGGTAACTAACCTTGCCAAACAACTTGTACTCGTTGAAGTATTGTAATGTCCTTGCGAGCGATATTATAAATGAGGGAATTGCAATAGTCAAGTCTGCCGCTAACAAGAGCTGTTGCAATAGTTTTAGCAACGTAATATGACATATACCGGGGAATACGGTAATAAAAACAGCAGCGACAGGTTTGACACATATAATGTTATCTAAAATTGAAGTTATTATTAAGGATTACTCCTAGATTCCGTGCCGAGGTTGCTGGTGTGATATGCTGATTCAAAATACCCGTTAGGAAAAGACATCAAGTTTACCACGCTGCATTGGAGTACCAATGATGAGTAATCCAGTCTTATTTCCATTTAACTTTAATTTGCTGTCAAACATCCAGTGGAAGATATCTTGGAGACAATCACTGATCTGATTAAGGGAGCGATTTGTATCCGGGGTAGCCAAATAAATGTAGATATGTGTACCGGTCAGCATGAAGATGACGATCCAAATTATGACGTTTGATAACAGAGCTTAGTGGCGTGGTGTAGAGAGCGAACATCAAAGGCCGAAGAAAATCAAAGGCCGAAGAACAACACATAAAATGGGCAGTGCAGCCGAAAAGCTGCACTCCCACTGTTTGGTATATATCAGTTAGGTATGAAGAAAACCAGCTCAGACCTGTGCCAGATATGCCGCACCACTTTGATAAACGTTTAATTAGAATGTTATATGATCAATAGTATCGAAGGCGGCAGATAGATCAAGTAAGGTTAGGGCAGTTACTTCAATCAATGTTTAAGTTAATATCGTTATGTACTTTTAAAAGAGCTGTTTCTTTTGAATGGAATTAGTTATATGCTGATTGTAACATATTACTTAAGACATACGTGCTAACGTGAGACCTTAGACGGCTTGCTACAACCTTTTCTAGTATGTTCGAAATAAAGCTACGGTTACAAATAGGTCTATAACTGTTTAGGTCTTGTTTAGGCAGGGATGACTTCTTAAGGACTGGACTGACATGGGTGCATTTGAAGTCATCGGGAAAAAAGCCAGAGCACAGTGATGCGTTGATGATATTTGCTATAGGTATGAGTAATATATCAAGACATGCTTTTAGCAGCATAGTCGGAATTGGATCGAGAGCACAATATTTATTTGGGGAGGACATAATTATTTTCCTCACTTCATCAACGGTAGCAGGTTCAAACTATACAAGTAGATAATTTACGTATGGAGAGTCCACATTTACAGTACTTAAAGTATGATCTGGGAAAGCCGAGCGAATAAGACTGTTTTATCCTTAAAAGACTAGAGAACGATTCACACAGACACGTGATTGATACATGATTAGGTTACGATGGAGCAGGTCGTCTGTGTAGAATGCTATTGATGCAGTTCCACAACTGACGTGGACTATTGGACTTATTTGTGACCATATTTGTGTAGTAATCTGACTTAGCTTTGGCCATCTGTCTGTTACAGAGGTGCCATTATTTAGAATAACGCGACCTGTCCAGAGGTGAGCGTGATTTGTGCCATACACGCTCTAAATAACGACGGCGCCTTTTAGATAGTAGTACATTTCGGAAGTCATCAATGGAGCCGGTGGCTTTTGTAACACAAATTTGAATTGTATAGGTGCATGTTTGTCAAATAATGCCTTGACTACTTGACAGTACTGTTTATATAAGTCAGATAGATGTTCTTTTAGGTATGTGATAAGGTCAGATTTAAGAATATCAACCATTATAAAGTTGTAATGTCAATCCTTTAAATGGCTCTATAAAACACAATGTGTTTCGACTCTATTGGAGTTATAGAAACATTAAAATTTGCAATGACAGTGTGGTGGTCTGATAACCCATCCGAAAGAGTAGGTATCTGGATATTTCACTAATCTGTTGGTTGCTTTGATATGCTCATTGTAGAATATATATTTTTTCTGTAGTGTTCACATTGCCGCGCCTGTGTCTCTTTCTGTTTGTTTCTCGATGTTGATTTCTTCCTTGGATTAACAGCTGTTCCTGTCGGCTCAGATGTCGGCGTTGACATGAGATACCAGGGAAAACGTTCATATCTTTCTACGAACGTTCGCACTTTCGCATTATAACGACTGCCCCCGGGAGTTTGTTCAAGAGGCGGTCGATTGCAGGTGGTAGGTAGGAATGACCTTTCATGACCAGCTGTGTCTAACGACGAAGTGGCTACGGCTACTTTACGTGCTGAGGCACGGCGTGCGGCAGTATCGTCCACTGCGTCATTTCTGTGTGAATTAAAGTTAGCAATCGACCACCGTTCAATCTATTCACGATCGATAGGCCTACAACAATAATCTGGCCGCCAATTAAAATTGATATTCATGTAATAAGAGGCTATCTACAATCACGGTGGTGGAAATTGGCAGAACTGCAACGTTGGTCGAATGTGGACATAAAAAACTATTGATGGCATGTGACCGATGATAAACCGTGTCTTTTCACGACGAGATTACCACTGGCGCCTATGACAATCACGTTGGCGACAAAGCTTGTTCTAGAAACATGACACTTGTTGCATAAAACGTACATAAATAACCAATTCCAGTCATCAATTTTAAATAGAATTGTTATGTTTAATTGCTGTTACACTAGTATGCAGTATCCCCAAAATACATTACTCAATCACAATTTCCAAAATAATCTTCATTTCGAAGACAATAACTTTTACACCGTGACAATGTATGGTCAAACCCAATTAAAGCTTAATTGTTTATTCATAAACGTTTTCCTTGCAATTGTTCCTCCCAGAGAAAAAATTACGAAATTTAAGTCATGCAATCAGCAACTTATAAAACGACTTTACTGTGGAACAATCCGTATTATTAAATTATACCAACTTTGAATGATACATAGAAACTACATACACAAACACATACATACATACATACATACATACATACATACATGTACATATATACTTGCATACATACACACGCCCGCGCACACACACACACACACACACACACACACACACACACACACACACACACACACACACACACACACACACACACACACACACACACACACGCCCACACAAGCACAAAAGCACAAAAGCACAAAAGCACACATGTACACACGCATACTCGCCCTCTGGCCCGTACCATGAATTATTTTTTGGGGATGATTTTTTTGGAATGCGGAACATTGTTTTGGAATATGTCAAGTACAAAGGTCTCAGCCGGAGCCTTAGCTCATGCAACCAGTCTCTCGGGGTGTTGGAAATTTATCGCGGGGACGTTCCAGATTTTTTCCGGAGTCACACTCAACATTTGGATGCTATCTGGCATTAACGAGAGGGTGCTGTTGGACATTCTTCAGGGTGACGTTCCAGAATTTAACTGGAGTCCTACTCAGCTCTTGCGTGCTGTACATTATATGTCGATGTTCACTTTTTTAATGGATTGGAACTATTTTCTCTCAAGCGGAACACTTTTCAATCACGAGGAACTCCTTTGTTTCAGCGTTTTTTATTGTTGTGTGTATGGTGTGTTATACTTAGTGTCAAACCCTTTTACAGGTGCTGAACCCGTGGAATGCTAAGGCTTTTGCACCTGTTGGTTATTGCAATAAAGGGAATGTTCAGATAGTCTTGTTCCACTGTCTGCATGTGCGGGACAAGAAAGAGTCTGAGTGTGCATTCTTTCTGGAAAACACGCACACGCACATGCACATGCACACGCACATGCACACGCACATGCACACGCACATGCACATGCACACGCACACGCACACACATGCATACATACATACATACATACATACATACATGCGTACATACGTACATGCGTACGTACATACATACATGCATACATACATACATGCATACATACATACATACATACATACATACATACATACATACATACATACATACATACATACACACATACACACATACACACATACACACATACATACGTACATACGTACATACGTACATACGTACATACGTACATCCATACATGCATACATACACACATGATTTACATACGCGCATACATATATACATACATACATAATACGTATGTACGCATACACAATATATGCATACATACAAAACACGATATACATGCAGACAAACAATACACACATCTTTACCTTCGTGGCACACCCGTTCACAATTCTGACTTTATTCTTACCTTGTCTAGCTGCTGGCGACGCGGTCTTCCTGCCTGTGTAGACGTAGACAACCTACAACAGCGGTGTGACGTCCAGACGGGAAACAATCGACAAGTCGCTATTTGTCACGATAGAGTGAGCTAATCACTTTTACGTCTTAACGACTGTCTCAGCGCCTGGTGATATCACTACACGTGAAGACTTACATTAATCCAGGTGACGTTGTACATCCTAACAACATGTCGCTGTTGAATGTTTATCCATAGCTACATGACACAACATCATATGTTGCCAACGTCTCTACATGTACAACTTCGCCGATGTTCAGCAGTCGTAGGTGTAGAAGATCTACTCACATGTGCATTCTACAACGTCACCTGTTGCCAGACACGGAATCATTTCCAAGCAAGCATGTCCTCATATAATTATCCCAGCGTCTAACGCCCGCTTCCTTAATATACTTATCAGCCGTTTCTCATTCTAATAAACAAACAAAAAACCGCGCTCAAAAATATGTAATTGCTGCTTTCTTGTGGACGTCATCTCATCTAAGACGGTTTGAAAGGACTGCTCGGGCCTCTAATAATGACGACGACATCACAGTAATCAGCGATATGTCCGAGCCGGTCTTGTCTCATCAAACGTCCTCGTCGCGTGCATCGCTGTAAAATCACATATTTGTTCTGTGCGGTTACTGTGACAGACGTTCGTTGCGGATGGCAACTCTTGTAGACATAGCTACCGCATGTCCGGCGCGGTACCCGACTGAATGGAGCACCGGCGTAGTGGCGAGTGTACACCGCCCAGTGACGGGCGGTGGCGGACGGTGGCGGGCGGTGGCGGACAGACCGCAGTGCAGAAGCCGCCTCTCGCGTGTCTTTCTACTACTGGCGCTATGAGAGCGCTGTCAGCGTCGCATCACGTGTGGTACGACGAATTTGTAATGACCCATAATGCACAGGGTTCCGCTTAGTGCAGAGACACATGTTTGCTGTCCTTTTTGTTGTATATGTCGCTACGTCAGTCCGCACTGCAGCTAATATTGCCGCTGTAAAGGAATTAATTATAATGATTAGATAAGATAAGACAAAATAAATAAAAAAAGTTTTATTAGCAGCTCAAACGAATTGGATTCACATTGTTCAGGTCGGTAAAACAATCCATTGAAACGTCATACTATAATAACACAATCGTATGTTTGCCCTTGAGTATTTATTGCCAGTCGTATAACCACCCATGGTATTAATGATTATTAAAGGGTTATTGGCAGCGGATACTTACCAGTCTGTAGTATGTCATAACCGTTGTATCGTTTGTCACGTGGCAGATGCTCACTTCAATCTTACTGAAATATTTCTCTTACAGACAATCCCGTCGTTCTTTTAAAGACTGCAGAGAAACATAACTGAGTATCTCAACATAGCATGTACAAGAGAAAATGCATTTTAGAACTCGTTTTGTGTCGCTTCAATATTGTATGATAAGCAATGTAGCAAATTGGCGTGCCACACAAGGCATGTATATTCCAATAAAAGGTATGACAAATTAAACAGTATGGTATCTCGAAATTTGCCATCTTGTGCAAAAATTTTGATCATCTCTTTTAAGATTGTGTGAGTGCGTGCGTGCGTGCGTGTGTGCGTGCTTATGTATGTGTGTATGTGTGTATATGCGTGCGTGTGTGTGTATGTGTGTGTGGGGTGTGTGTGTGTTTGTGTGTGGGGGGGTGGGTGGGTGGGTGGGTGGTTGTGTGGCTGGGTGAGCATGCATGCATGTATGTGTGTGTTTGTTGGCAGTTACTGAAGCTCAGATGACGATTCTGCAACAAACGTCTTGCGACTAGGATGATGTGATATGGCATCTGCGAAGCCCGAAAAGGACGCCAGGTGGTCGACGATTGTTGATCGCGTAAACAGAACGGCTAAGCGGCATACTCGCTTGACTACAAATCTCAATTAACAAGGTCTGACAAGATTGCCACCCAAGGCGACATACATCACTTGACATTTTAACAAGATTATTCATGTTCCTGTGTTGTAGGTTTTAATTACACACGTTCGGCCGCATAAGCTGGGCTTGGCTCATTATGTGCATGCATTTTACTAAATCGACACGTTTATTCTACCGCATTATTACACAACAGATAGTTCATCTCGTGGAGAGTGATAAAAATTTATATCCAATGGATGTATCCCATACGACTTATTGTCGAAATACAGTGACACTTTATTATGACAGCATCTCGCACGTCACTCTTTCTATCATCCTTCAAAATATTGTTGCGACACAAAGATTTCTGGTCTCAAGTGTTGTCAACCTGGTCTATTTTATGTGTATTCACCACACAGCTCTGTTGAACGTGATGGCAGATGAGTATTTTTATTTGTCCAAGCACCGATTATGGCGCCGTCGAGTATCGTTCAGTCTACTTTATCCGCGTATGCGACAATATTCTCATTGCATACAGTACTCACAAGTGTGTATCGCAAGTTTGAAGAAAAACAATTTTCTGTCTGTAAAATTATCAAAAAATACAGGCAGCTCATTCAAAAAAACATTGCACACGTCTAATATCTGGACAATTGTCACACATAATATAATACGCAGCATTGTCCGATGTTACCAAAGATAAAGGACACAGCATCCTATGTTCCCATGAACATTGACAGGAAGGCTTTATACGAATGTTGCAGTGATTCGGTATACATTGAACGCTTTATGTTCATTGACGAGAACGTCCGAGAATCCCGTGAAGTCCGCCCAGGAGTTGGGGGCAATCGTCTGCTGGATAAACAGATCGGCTCAGCGGCATACTCGCTAGAATCAGAATCTCATTTAACAAGGCCTAACAAGATTGCCACTAGAGGCAACGTACATCCCTTGACGTTTTAACACGATTATTGTTGTTCCTACAGGTTTTAATTAGGTACGCACAACCACGTCACCTATCGCTTCCGTCCTTCGCTTACACAACATATAATTTATCATGATGGTTTTTTTTAAGCATTAATTGTCGTGTCGTGGAGATTGTGTGTGTGTATGCGTGCGTGTGTGTGTGAGTGTGTGTGTGTGTGTGTGTGCGTGTGTGTATGCGTGTGTGTGTGTGTGCGTGTGCGTGTGAGTGTGCGTGTGCGGTTGCTTGTGCGTGTGTGTGTCGTTGTTCGCCTCTTCTTTCTCAATATGTCCGGCGTGAGGCTGGCCTCGATATTTGTTCTCTATTTATGCTTTCTCTTATTTTTTTCGAACTTACTGTTCTTGCTCTGCTGTCTCCACCAACAGTCTGCAATCCCTCTATACTTCGTTGTCGTTCTCCATTCCTCTCCCAATCCTTCCAACTATCTCCTTTTATGCAAATCTGCCAACGCAAGCCCGTCGTCGTCTCCTTTTACCGTCTACTGTTCGGACATCTGCACATGCCCAGCTCACTTTAGCCGATTCTGCGCCAGCGTCTTCTATACATATGATACATCTCTATTTACTATCATCCAATCTTTAAAAATACAGTGTGTACGTCCTAAAGATGTCGAACAACATTTAAATACAGAACTAAGCAAGGTAAACGAATGGCTGAATATAAATATACTATCGTTAAATATAAATAAATCGAAACATATAATACACAAATTGATAAATAAACAGATAAATCCTTTTCTGCTCAAGATAGATGAAACAAGAATCGAAAAAGTTTAAAACTTTAATCTTCTAGGTGTAACATTGTAACATTGAAAGAAAACCTAAGCTGGGAGATTCATGTTAAACATATTTCAATCAAATGTTCTAAGTTGATTGGGATATTAAAGAAATTAAACCGATTTTTGCCATTAAACATAACATTTATTTTGCATAACTCATCAATGTTACCGTATATAAATAATAGCCAAATAATTTGGGGTTTTAAATGTAACAAAATCATCAAACTACAGAAACAAATCAATTAGAATAATATGCTTAAGTAAATATAACTCACATACTGAGACGCTGTTTAAGAAACTAAAAAATCATAAAATAACAGACAGGCTGCAATTACTGGAATTAAAATGTTATTATAAATATGTGCACATGATATTACCTGTATATTTGCAAAACTTACCATTTACTTTAAAAAGAAATGTTCACAACATTAATACACAAATACATGACAACATCCATGCATATAGGGACGTTGCCAAACGAAGCATTAGGTATGACATTCCAGTACAAATAAACAATACCGCGCATCACACAAGGAACATAATTTTAACACATAGCTTACAAGGATTTATTAGTTATGTCGAACTATGTTTTTTACTAAATTACTTTTATATAATGTCATCTCGTTATTCCGAACATTAATTAATTATTGTTTTATTGTTATATTATAAATTTTAGCTAATAATACATGTATGTATTACCTGCTATTTTTCAACACATTAATATGTGTAGAAAAATAGTTCATAATTGAGCTGTTGATATTTCTGTTTTGAAATTGTACCTTTTTTATGTGGATCAAATAAACACTTCCGATTTCGAATCTGACCCAGTTGTTTTTCGCAAACTCACTCCTGTTGTTTTCCCGTGGTTGCCATGACAACTGGGACATACAGGTATACCGGTGTCACACATGAACAAAGCACTTTTCCCATGTCAATATGCGATATGCATGTGTCTACATGGTATCATACCTTCAATTTTCCTCCATGCATTCGCCTTTGCTTTTAATCTTCTGCGAATATCGGTCTCTGAACTGCAGTTGTCGCATATCGCTCCATCTAAATATACAAAGATATATTTCCAGTTCTTTGTTTTGCAGCCCAATCCGTATACCCCTATCTACTCCAGAATTACGTCCAATCAATGCCTGTTGAACACATCCTTCCACCCTGTCTGTCGTCCGTGGACGTCCACTTCCACCTCCGCTAACACTGTCAGATCATCTGTGTACACTGTATAACTTTCGGAGAATATCCGTACTGCCCGTCTTTCTTCTTATCAGTTCCAGCACTGCGATGAACAACAGTGGGCTCAGGGCACTCCCTTGTTTCAAGTCATTGTTCATGTTTCTTCTGAAATTTCTGGACCACATACTCCGCCATATCGCCCCTTACACCATATTGACCGCTGCTTATAGGATCCCCCTATATCACAATATATATATATATATATATTGTGATATAGGGGGATCCTATAAGCAGCGGTCAATATGGTGGAAGGGGCCCTCTCTCATGCAGGTATTCAACTATATGTATATATATATATATATATACTTGAATACCTGCATGAGAGAGGGGAAGACCCCAGAAGGGTGGAGGACGGGGCTGATCCCCAGAATAGGAAGAGGTAGAGCTAGCGGGATGTTTTGAGAGACAGAGAGTATAAATGCAGGGTTTAAAGACTGGAAGAAAGCTTATGGCACGGGATCGCATGCAGGTACTCAACTATTTCCTCGTCCATCAAATTCCAACATCAGCCATCACCATTATCTCCACTCGCACTTCGTCAATACCAACTTTTTTCATCGTCTTCATTGTTCCTCCCTCTCTCTCTACCGCAACATCCACAACCTCCTTCATCAATGAGTGTGAGTGTTTCATTTCCGAACTGAATAATACAGAACGTAATGAAATATAACAATAATGCAATATATATATTATATAGCTTACTCTCACAAGCAAAACAATCAACCAAGGAATTATGGAAGATATATGCGGAACTTGTGAATAAGGACAAAAGGAACATGCACAACATTAAAAAGCTGGTCATCAATCATATAGAATTTAACGACAACGAAAGTATTGCTAATGCATTGAACCAATATTTCGCTACTGTAGGTAAAGAATTATCAAAGACATATACTCAGGGAAACGAATATACACAATTTCTATCCGACCCGATACACAATACCATGTTCCTGTCTGTCAACAAGAAGTGATCAATGAAATTAACAAGCTAGCTAATTCTAATGTATCAGGTATTTATAATTTCCCTTCAAAAATTATCAAATTGTCATGCAATTTCATTTGTAAAATCTTCAGTAGACATATGGAACGTGAAGTCGTGCCATTATTGTTGCAGGGCCAACGCACTGAACGGGTTAACTCTGCCAAATATCTGGGTATATATCTAGACTGTAAGCTGTCATGGTCGGAACATATTAAGGAACTTTGTTCAAAGGTGTCTAAGTTATCAGGTTTATTTTATTACATGGCCTCGTTCATAAAGGCCGATATGGTCAGGCAATTATATTATGCCTATGTATTTCCCCATATTAATTATGGGATTGAATTATATGGATCGGCTTGTAAAACTAACTTATCTAAAATACAAGTTTTACAAAATGTATTACTTAAAACATTAGCAAAACGTCACCGCCGTGACAGTGCCACAGCATTGCATAGGGAACTTAATATACTAATATACTTAAAGTTCAGGAACTATTTAAACTAAATGTTCTAATATTTGTGTATAAACAGCGTACGAATCAACTTCCTAGTCTATTCCACCAATTTTACCAATGTAATAGTGACTTCATAAACAGAAGTTCCAGACAGGAGAACAATTTATATATACATAGATGTAATTATATAACTGGAGAGAACTCCTTGAAAGTAATAGGGGCTCGTCTTTGGAATAAACTACCTGTAGACATTAAACATTCGAAAACGCTAAATATGTTTAAGCATAAAGCCAGGAGCTTTATAATTGGCATTAACTAAAGTTTAAATCTAATTACATATTGTAAGAAATTCGCTTGTGAATTTGTTCTTATATTGGTACAACATCTCTAGCTTTAATTTACAGAAGTCGTTAACCTGAAGCTATTGCAATTGAATGCAACATTTATATACGTAATATTATGTATGTGGGAGTAACCTATATGAGTTTGATTTAATTGGCTACCAGCTCGATAAGTTATACTTCTCTGGTAGCCACCTCATCTGTGTTACATTGCTCTTGAATTGTGCTGTATATTATCTGGATGAGGAAATAAATTTACGTTACGTTACGTTACGTATATATATACACATATTTAAAAATGTCAGTTTGATCAAACCTGCTCTTTGCCGTGCTCAAGTAGCGTCTTCTCCTGTCGTTCTCTTTACGTATCCGTATGTATATACCGATATTTGCACGTTGCACATTTCCTGGAATCGAGATAACCAATTGATTTACTTGTCAGTAAATTATCCAAAACATGTATACGGAACAATAAAAATATGTACACTTGCCTGAAATTTATACAATTGTCAGCCACAAAATAACATGCAGCATTGTTAGTTGATGCAGAAGATTAACGCAACTGCGTCGCGATAATGACACTGATCAAGTGCCGTCGATTAAACTCACTACAAATAACGCGATATGATTAATACACTGACAACTAGGCTGAAAGAAAAAGATCACCAGATTGCCAAGAAACTCTTACGACAAGTGTAATAATTGTCAAGTTCCCGTCAGCGTTGACAGTGTTGTCGTGACGACCACAAAACAGAATTTGTTCTGGTGCATGGAAATTGACGTGCAGTCCTTCTCAATACGTGGGATTTGTTATAAACGATTTCGTTGACTTTCAGGCGTAATAAAGACAAAGTGTACTTATTTTATTGATATGATGGAAGTTCTTACAAATATATTGCACCTGGAAACAAAACAACCCATGGCATTAGAAAGAACATGCTGGAAACAGGACGGGAGAACAGTCCATCGTCCCATACAGGCTTAGTAAGCTGACTGTAGGGTAAAAGTGCTGCTAGTATAAGTGAAGTAATTGACACACTCACCGCCGGCAGAGTCATGCCTAGTCAATTGATGTCAACTACTGTTATGGCCGACCTGGCCAAGCATCTCGCGATGTTACATCTGCACTTATGCCAACAGATTTCTGCGAACAATACGTTACTGGGCCAAAACGGAGGACATGGACACCAAAAACAAAAACAAAAGTGCAAAAAAAAACAAAAAGTGCTTAAAATAAATGAAAAACTGTCTTAGCTGGTAGCCAATGTACATCTACACCTAAAATTAAAGAAGAAGATAAAATCCCTTTACTCACTGTTATGTGGCGCAATGCCAAATGAAGTTCATGATGTAAGTTACATGGTGTCATTCAACTAAAATATGAGCATGTGAAACCATTCAGAAATCAAAATTTGCTTGACTGGTGTAGGCTTGTAACTCATCAGAATCCAACCAAAACAGTTTTAAAATGTTAAGAATGATCAGAGCACTCTGGACCTGAAATGGTGGACACTGTAACTTACGTTATCTGCTACATTGTCCACAACCACAATTTATTTTTATTGTTTTTTTGTGTGTCTCTTCTTTCGTCATGGGCCTAAGATACAGCACAAATGTTATCAACAGATACTGTCAACAACAAAAAAGCTGGTTATGGATTAAATACAGTGACAGTTACAGGACACCAATTCATGCAAACGAGGATGTGTAGGGAATCTGCCAGCCGCTACTGTAGTGCTCGGCTAATACTGCCAGAGAGTCTGCAGATGGACCGCTATTGGCACAAATCCTGATGACTACTTGCGCTATCTGAGGCAGTGAAATGAAACATGCATTATTGGTGGCTGAGCTAAACTGCGATCGGATATGTTTGCACTAGCGCACATGCACGCACGCATACCGTGGTTGCATTCAGTGTGAGCATGCGGCAGAATGCACCCAGATGAACCCCGTCTTTGTTGCAATACGTCTGGCAAGCACGAGGCTCATGTGCCTGTTATTCGGCACATTGATCGATACCGTCGTTGGACTAAGATACTTTCTCCCTCTCGGTCACTCCGACACTGGTGTGCAGCGAGCAGCCGGTCAGTGTACACTGGACGCATGTATCCATATTGATCACGTTCACGTGAGCTGACGAGTCAGCCTTGGGGAGCTGCTTCTCGCAGGCGTTCTTCTTTCACGTCGTGTACGTCATCTCTAGTTTATTCTTCAAGCCGTTTCCTGGAAACTGGTCTCAAACACACCACGTCTGTACGCGTTTCATGCTGCGATCTGCGATTTGATATGTAAAATAGTTCTGCATATTCATCAAATTTATCTGCAAGATGCATATATCCATACAAGGAAATACTCTCAGTTTTATTCACAGATATGGCTTTTTAAGTGGACTAAAACATTGTGAACGCTCTGAATGAGTAAGCCGGGCTTGTGATCAGGCTGGACCGGACAGCATGTACGCAGCTTCGGGGCCTGCTGTGTGATCGCCCCCCTGAACCATACGCAACATAAGAATTAAACCCTGGAAAATAGTTGACATCCAGTGCAGACTGGTTCTGAGTGTCATTCAGCTGACTGTTTTGGGGTGAGGACAGGTGTTATTTGTGTGACATGTTGGATTATCTGGTGCAGATAATCCTCCGACACGGACATGTTTCTGATGTCTGCCACAGCTCGACTCGGCATTCATTCATTTCTCACGGCCAATACACGAGGTACTTCTGGTGCAAAAAAGCAACAAGTGTACATGTAATAGCGGCCGTTATCCATAAGCTAAGCTAATAGGCATTACGGGTCGGAACTATCGGTGTACACACGAACTAACTACGACCCTGCAGTACTTAGTCAGGTTTGTTATGCATTTTCGTTCATTTTTTGGAGATTTGCAAACTAATATATTTTTGGAAACGTTATGATATAATGAATCTGAAAACCAATGTTTACATTTTTAAAGGTATATATGGCGGCTATCTTGGATTTTTAAAATGGTGGACATTGAAAACCTGTATTTCTCAATATATCAGCTGCTAAACCACCCAGCCTTTATATTTTGGTGGCGAAACCTACACATTGAGGGGCAAAGAATCCAATAGGATCAATTACAGTCACCTAAGTATAATGAAATTACTAGTTTATGACAGTTATACATGCTATGACTGAATAATAAACATGTAGCACAGCGTATAAAGACATGTGTTTCGTTCACTATATTATAACATTTCCAAAAATGTATAGGTTTGCAAATCTAAAAAAAATTAACGAAAATACAAATGTTAACATTATGAACCTGACTAACTCGCCTCAGACGATTCATCAACTGTTGTTCTATTACTCTACCACACAAGAAAACTAATGAACGCATTAAGCACAGTGTCTTCCTCTACGAACTCGTCGAAGGCCTGCTATTTGCTGCAAATGTGTTCAGACGGGCGAAGTGGGAACACGTCACAAAGTGACAACCTAACATTTCCATTAAGACAGTCCCAAGCCTTTTTTCTCAGTATGCACGGCGCTCTGGAATGGTTGCTTCCATTAATCGATCAATGTGCGCGCGTGTGCCCGTGCGTGTGTGCATATATTTGGTGTTGATGTTAGTGGTATGTGTTGAAAAACGAAGGATATAATTCTAGCTATTGAAACGCAAAAGCCGGCAATAAATGACTAATCATAACACATATTGTAACATTATTTGAATTTCATGTCATCAGTATCATTAACATACCAAGACAATAATATAATGTAGAGTTGACCAAACACACTCACCTTATTTGGCAATTTCCCACCGATTCAAACTTATAGCTGAAACTGTACTGCTACGTATGAGGTAAGTTAAACGTATAGGCTATATACGTTAAGTATTGCAGTACGTTTGTAACGTACAGCTGAAAGGGTCTAATATTTTATCTAGTTGAACTACCCGGCGTTGTCCAGGGAAAAGGGCAGTCATATACATCCTCTAATCATGTGCACTGAAATCTAAAAAATATTGTCGACATAATTATGAACACTGAATATAAACCACTAGTCATGGAAGACATTGATCTACGGGAAGGAAAACCTGGAAGACAAACCCACCACATGGATCAGCATGGGCAGCGCCATATGGCTCGAATAAATTACCTCAATTATATGCTATGTCACTTAGTAATTACGAGATTGCCTAATGCGTGCGGGGAACCGACGCGCTGGGACACAGGCACTAATGGAGTGGCGCGACTGCCAGTGATGGGTGTATAAGAAACCAAAGGGAAAGAGGACCGGGCAGTGGATCTGGGAGAAGGGTTTAAGATGCTGCATGCAGGGGGAGGTGGAAGTACGAATGGAGTGGAAGTGAAGGAGGAATACAGCAAGGAAGTCATCAGGGTGGAACGATGGGAAGGCAGGATAATTGCAGAGTGGATGTTAGTTGGAGGAGAGATGATTTGCATACTATCGGGCTACGCACCACAGAGAGGGAGAACTCAAGAAGACAAGGATGCATTCCGAAACAACCTGGAGGAAATTATTGGGCATGTGGAGCCGGAGAAAATGCTGGTTGTGGCAAGTGATTTAAATGCACATGTAGAAAATAAACAGAACATCGAGGAGACCTTAGGAAAGTACGGATATGGAACGAGAAACAGAGAGGGACAAGATCTGGTTGAGATGCTAGTCAGAAATCAGCTAGTGGTGGTAAACTCCTTCTTTCAGAAGAAGGAATCACACAAGATCACATACACAAGTGGAAACACCAGAACAGAGATACATCTGCTGATTGTTAGAAGCAGCCAGTTGAACAAGGTTCAACTGGCTGCTGGAGAGCACATAACGAGCCAACATAAACGATCGGTTTATGAAATGTGGATAGGAAGAGGCAAACTGGGAAGGAGGAAACAAAGACAGGTAATCAAATGGTGGAAATGTGAAGGAGAGGTGATGTCCCAATACAAAACCGAAGTAGAGAGGAAGTTCAGGCTACTCCAAGAACAAAGGGAGGATGTGGAATCAGAGTGGAAAGCACTTAAGGAAGGGTTTGTTAGAACAGCTGAGGAGATATGTGGCCGAAAGAAGAAAGAACAGTGATGGTGGAACCAGGAAGTTGAACAAGCAATACAAGAAAAAAGGATGCACTGAAGTGTGTGGAACAAGCGCGTGATGAAGAAAAGACAAGGCTGAAGCAGAAGTACCAGGAGAAGAATAAGGCTGCAAATAAGGCAGTTGCTAAAGCAAGAGATGAAAAACAGCAGGAATTATGTGATAGGATTGAAGATGATGAAGGGAAAAACTGATCTTCAAACTTACCAGGGATAGAGACAGAGACAGCAAAGATACTATACGAACATCAGCAATGAAAAGAAGTGACGGGACACTGGTCACTGGAGCAAAACAAGTGCTGGGTGTTTTAAAATTACTAAATCCGGAGGGACAATATGAGATAGAGATACCTCATACTGTACGGAGTGAGCTGGAGGTGAGGATAATAACAGAAGAGGCGGAGAAAGTAGTAAAGAAGATGCAAACAGGAAAGGCTGTAAGAGTGGATGAACTCTCAGTGGAAATGATGAAGATAAACAGACTAGTTGGAATTAAGTGGCAGACGGGGCTGTTTAATGTGTGCTTCACATCAGGGGAGATACCAGCAGAGTGGCGGAGAGGAGTGATTGTGCCGATTTGGAAGGGGAAAGGGGACTTCCATGATCCAGAGAGATACAGAGGCATCATATTATTGAGCCAAGCCCTGACATTGTTGGAAAGTATAATGGATGCTAGGGTGAGGCTTACAGTGGATAACAGAATCGGAGAGAATCAGCTGGGATTTAGGAAAGGGCGAGGAATAGATGATGGAGTGCTTGCCATCAGACAAATTATCGAGAAGAAGAGACAATTTAAAAAGGATGTAGCATTCGGTTTTGTAGATCTGGAAAAGGCATTTGACATCGTGCCGAGAGATCTCGCATTTGCTGTCATGAGATGGACGGAGGTTGGAGAAGCAGAAACCAGAATGGTGGAGGAAATATACAAGGAGAAAACAGCGGTAGTGAGGGTCGAAGGAGAAACATCGGAACAATTTGGAGTGGAAGTAGGACTCAGACAGGGAAGTGCCTCGAGTCCCCTGCTTTTCACTATGGTGATGAACCAGATCAGTGGAAAGATATCGGAACAGGAAGAACTTAAAACGGTACTGCATGCAGACGACCTAGCAGTGGTGGCTTATAACAAAGAGGAACTACAGAAAGCATTGCAGGTATATCTGCATGTAGTTGTTGACGAAAAGACCATTAAACAAGTGAACAGCTTTGCATACCTGGGCGGTACAGTGTGTGAGGATGGAAGGAGTAGTAAAGAAATACAGAGGAGGGTGCACGCAGGAGCAGCAACATGGAAGAGGGTAGAAGGCATTATACGGAACAGAAAACTGAAGAAACAACTGAAAGGAAAAGTGTTGGAAGCCTGCGTTGTACCAGCCTGTATATAAGGTTCGACACCGCAGCACAGGATTCGAACCTGGGTTGTTTGTTTGCCGGAAGTAGCACGCACTCACGGGGCTGACACGGCGAAATACTTACGTGACCAGCGACAGGTACACCGGGTGCATGTTAAGCGCTGAGGATTTTCAAACGTCACTAACTTAAAAACTATTCAAAATGCGACATATTTGTAGATGGCATAATTATCTTTACGATGATATAAAAAACATTAAATTCTGCGGCTGGAACTCCACGTACAGCCTTTTATAATATTGAGCCCCCGAAGTTTTCCACCCCTTCCTCGGACGAATTTCGAATATATCTAAATCTACATTTCAATGGGCCTCGGTAGATAACATGCAGAATGTCAACCCGATACATATAAAACTGACGGAGATGTGGGTGCACATACAAACAGTTTTATAATATAGAAGTCAGGGCGGTTTTTTACATCCAAAATGAGTGCATTGCTCCAGCCCTTTCACTTGCCTCCCAAGAGTCAGATAAAAGTGTCCCCAATGCTGCGCGCGTCTTGCATTGTCACAAGTTGTCAGCCTATTGTATTCTTCGTGGAGATCTTGCGAGGGTATGTTTTTAAACATCCTATGTGCAACATAGTCCGTAAAGGGCAAAGTCCCGAAAAGGCACTGTCATTGGCTTGAATGCAAACTTTTTTCAAAATGGTTAGTTATTTAGCGAAATAACCTAAACTTATTCACATAAAAAGGCACTTCATATGATCACGTTGGCCGCAGTGTTGTTTCTCATGCACGCCTAGCGGTAAACATTCGCTCTATTGATTTCACGACGTCAGCGGCTAGCGGTTACCCAAAGAGTCTGTTTTTAACAAGAAAATGTTTTTTTATAAAACTTGTTGTCATATTTAGTTTAATGGTGCATTTTTATCAGATATTGTCGCCTGTAGGCCTAGTTTACTTAGATTTGTTAACTAACGGTTCGACTGACCTTTAACAAATTTTCATTTGAACAAATGGATTCACTCTCAGTTTAATACCACTAAGTTTCAATAGAGTTTGAGTAATACAATAAAAAATATAAACGCCCTGGTTAGAATAGTACCACTGAGTGACTCTTGCTTTCGAAGCGAAATAAATGTTGTTTTGTGGAATTCCTGAATTATTGTATTATATAATGGTACAGTTGCACCATATCTATCACCGTCTGATGGACTCTCACACACCGGCAGTGCCAATGTGTATATGTGATGGATGTTCCCGGTTATATTAACGGAAGTAGATCAACCGATACGTGTTAACACTGTTACGTGGCTTTTTCAGCCGTCGTATACTAATATGGAGGCCTTACGATGCTATATTTTCATTGTCAATCGTAAGAATGAATATAACTACAAGATATGCGTTTGTTAAAGGAAGGCTCTTGCCATATCCAGCTACAGTATTCTATGTCGCAAATTTAACAATAGTTGGTTATATTCTGTTGATAACCGGCGTTAACATAATATTTTTATGCAACATTTACTTCGGCATTCACAATAGACTTTTGAATATTCCGCTAATTTGGTCGTACCGCTCAAGCCTCCATTGACATTAATTACCCATTCAGCGTCCGATACGTCAATGATGCTTAGTTACAGACCTACAGGCAGTGTTATCGTATGAGAAAATGGCTCGTGACATCCATCCTTACGACTACGAACCAGAACATTCAGAGAGTGAACAAATGAATAGTGACCTAAATGATGACAACCGCGATGTGCCCAACGATTCCACTGATAGAGAAATTATTCGATGGATTATCTGGGAAACAGAGTTGGAAACCCATCAACAGAATGGAGCAAATGTCAAAGATGTCGAAACATGGCCACTGGCGTCGAATGTCAATGTTGTACTGAATTGGCCAAAGCAAACGATAAAAGGATTTGCATAGACCAAAAAAAGATGTATTACGTCATCTGATAGATATGCCTTGATCAGGATGTCATACATATCACCTTGCTCATGATTCATGATGCACTCGCAAAAGACCGATGCCAAACCCAGTACAAAACAGGTAAGAGTACCGGTATTGCACATTTTAGTCATAGGTCATATAATATATCGTTTTTACAAACATCTGAGGAACCTTTTCCTAAAAGATCCATATTATAAATCTAACACATATTTAATCCAATTCCAATTTCTGTAAACAAATTGTTAGAAAAGTTAATTGAAGTGAAATACTTGTGATTATCGAACAACGGACACCAGTTTCACAAAACGAGGCGGTATCTCGAGATTTCTTTAGTCCGATAATATGAAATATGGCGTATGTTTACACGACCACCTTCGATTAATCCTTCGATGTGATGTCACGTTGCGATAAAAACAGAAACGACGCCAAACATGTAATAAAAACGTAATTTTCTTAAACAAATTAATTTAGTTTTGAATTTTATATTTCCAATTATCAACTATTGGCGTTTATAACGCCATATCCACCGGTATCTCAATGCAATGGAAAGCAAGTTTTGACAGATATATGTAGACATTTTTGATCTGCCGAAAATAAATACGGAAAATATCTACCTGTCTAGTCATGCTGAGTCTATCGGCCTACGACTGCTTGTGTTGAATGAAACACTGGCGCAGTTCATTATATGAATTTTGCTAACAAGTGATCAAATCAATATTGTCAATATTTTTACATAAAAACAATATTGAGTAAGACATATCTTCTCATAGAGGCTAACTAAATTTAGCACATCAAATCCCATAGTACCCATACAACACTAACATTTCAAATCCCACTAAAACTTATTTGAAATGTCACTAGAACAATGTCGAACATATTGGCCAATCCCACTAAACACCATTGACCCCCTAATCATGTCATCACAAAATGGGGTGGTTGTTGTAGTTGTGCATTGCAAACAATTGTGTACCCCATCAGTTAAGTTGGCCGGTGAAAGAACGTAGACATGATTAGAAACATGCATACTTAGCCTTTTACCCAAATTGAATAATTTAAGTGGTTATTGTTTTATTTTTATATGCACTCTTTTGGCTAGTGGTATCATTATGAATGCCTCCCCGGGAGGCTACAGGGACCAACGGGGGGCTAATGGCACTATTTATCCTTTTGACAACACTACCTGGCTGCGCCATTTGATGTTCTGCTCAACCTTAATTTTAGGTACTTGCTTTTAAATAAGATATTTCACAATATATTTTTACATACAACTTCATACCAACTGCAAAACATACATTTACATATAAACTGTACACTTACAACTAAATACAAATTGTGCACAAACACCTCCATTTCAACTGCATTCGCACACCTTTATAATATGACGAGATAAATATTTTAAATTATTAATTTTTGTGTGGCCCAATAGTTGTTCCATACCTGCTACTAATACTAGTTCATTATATATAATTCAACAATCACATACACTGTAAACAAAGTATCATGTAATTCTTTATTTCAGATCATAGAAACTTGCAGCTTACAGGCAGTGTGCATACTGGATATATGGCAAGTTGGACAAAAAGAACAGGATACCCATCCCATCATGTGTAGTGACTGCTGTAAGAGCGATATTCCCTGAAGAAGGTGGCCTGTGTGAAGGGTTCTACGATGCGCCATACTTCTAGAAGTGTTGCATTACATAACGTGTCAGAAGTTTGAATGCTCCGTGAGGAGATCTATTCCTGATGTTACAACATAGACTTTATAATCAATGGAATACCTGTATTCGGTATCCGAATGAAACGTTCCGCTGCCCAGAGGGCACAGCTGAGCTAATCAAATAGTTTTGCCCGTGACACGTTTGTCAGACATTTGTTTGCAAACATCAGTTACACGCATCGTTAAAATTGATCTCTGCACAATCACTGGGTTGGCTTGGCTGGAATAAATAATCATATACAAAACAAATGACAATAACCGCAGGAGGGAACCACAAGAGCTGGAGGCAGCAAATACAATCCTGTAAAAATTAAATAACAATAACAGGGATTCACTCACACCATATAAATAATCACTAGTAAATTATAAATATTCCATAACAATTTTATATGGACTCAGAGTGGACTCCTGGAGCAATGTTAACTTGATCAATAATATTGTCAAAGAAATATAAAGTACAAACTTGTTCCAAATAAATAAATATATAAACAGAGCGTGTTTTATGCTGTTCATTGATTTATGGCTTCTAGTGGTGTAGTTGTATCAGTGATGTAAAACAAGAACATATTCATTACACTATGATTCCAGCAGAGCCTTCCTTTAACATGTCATGCGCATATTGTGTGTGTGTGTGTGTGCGCGCGCGCGCGCGTGCGTGTGTGCAATTTATACGACATCAAGCGTTACTAGAACCAATATAAGCTTAGACAGTATAAGAGTTAGTTATGTATAAAGACTAAACATGAAACGTGGTATCATTTACAAGATAAATGTTGTTTCCTAGAGTGCACACCACACATCCATACACTGAACTATTTATTAAACACAGGCAACAGCGTATAATACAGTTATGTGCAATGTTTGTGTTCATTATTGGTAAAGGGAGTTAATATAGCGCGTATTATATCCATCAACCCTTGCAGTTGGAAAGAATGTGTGCGGAATATTGATGTGTTACGGCTGTAGCGACATAACTCTACATCTATCCTCAAGAGAAGCCAACACCGCTAGTAACATTGAAAGGTCTACTGAGCCACACCAATGCCTACTCAACAAACAATGCAGTCTTCTTTCAAATCATCCCATGATAATTAATTACATTGCCAATTAGTCAGCCTGTCACCCTGCATAGACATATCTTATTTACGGACACGCGCCCGTAAACAAAACACTACATCCACATGCGCACACACGAGATAGTCTCTGATGTCGTTAAGCCAAATCACGGACCCTTGTATAAATCAGCCACTACACTAACATGAACCAGAATATCCGTGATGAATGAAACGAACTTGTCGAGCGTGTTTCCCTTTCACTCGCTGCGTCTGGACAAATCGTTGCAGTTCCCCGACCGTATTTATTACCATCACTTCTCACTCAATCGTCCTGTGATCATTACGTGATCAGGTGAGTCGCTCAAGCGCATTCACATTCACATAGTTTATATACATTTACTCAGACGCACACACATACACGCACACGCACACACACACGCACGTACGCACGCACGCACGCGCACAAGCACACACACACACGCACAGCACCCTACCTATCTTCGAGACAGCGCTACACCACGGGATACGTGCTGAGACGTGTTGAACCGCAGAAGTTCCGGCGAAACATCTCCAACAGCACACACACACACACACACACCGTCTTCAGGCAGGTATAATCATGCGTCAGTGCCGTCACGCGTGGTTTTGTGACTCTACTTACTGTAACTCTACAGACATTTCGAACTCAGACGTCCTCTGGTCGCTCATCTCGTGTTGCTCTTGCAACGACCTGGTGAATTTATCTGCCAGGGGCAATACATTGTCTTTATAGTGCCACTCTACTGACATGACGATTTGTGATTGAGTGTTACTACATTTCAACATAATCAAAAAAGTAACGCAACCTGTCTAGTCCAGGACTGTTGTGGCCAAAATACGGTCATGCAATTTTACAAACAGGTAACATCAAAAAAAATGTATAGCTCTAGATATCGAGGAACATTGTCAACATTACGCAAATGTTGGTGTCCCTCAGTAGTGTTCTTGTGCGATTTTTTAACGATTTTACTTTCGGGACAAAGAATGAGCAAGATAATGTTTCTGTAAACCTCAAATAATCCAAATGCGTGTTCATAAATGCGCACATATTATATTCACAAAACAAAACAACATACATAGACATTAAAATATTTTAATATTGCCCTAGTTTTTTCAATAGAAAATGCTTACTGGTATCAAAACATGTACGACTAGCTGGAATTACTTGCCCAATTCGTCTCCAATATAACATGATTATGCTCAGCATAATTATAAGTAAGTTACTCACATGAACATCTATCGTGTATGTATGTCATATATGTAACATAGTATAAGTACATTTAACAGGGGGACATTGTGTATAATAATTATAATGACCCCTTGATAAAAAAGGTAAGTTCTTATATAGCGCAGTATCCAGTCCTCAGGACTGCTCAAAGCGCTTTACAATTTACTCCCTGGCAGAACTGTTCAGTCGAACACCATCTCGACTTCTATGGGAACCTCCAGCCACTCTGCAATTAATGCGCGAAGACAATTCGTACATAAACACCCACGACTGTCTATAGGTACTCATTTATACAGCTGAATGAATTGGAGCAACGTAGAGTGAACGAACGACACCGCAGCACATGATTGGAACCCGGGTTCTTTCGGTCGAGAGTCCGAAGCTCTAACCATGCGCTACTGCGCTCCACAATATTATATATAAGGTCAACATATACATACATAAATCTAGCTAATAAGCTTAATTGATGGAAAATGGCTGTATTCTCTCCCATATAACATGATTATAATCACCATTACCATGTACGTATACTATTGTCAAGAACATTATAACACAAATGCATTTTAGCTTTGCGCATAATAATTATAATTAACCCTTCCGTGATGTTAGGTCAAAACATGTACATTCACGAGCCCCAAAAGGTAAGTTCTTATATAGTGTAGTACCCAGTCCTTTGGACTGCTCAAAATACTTTACCCTTACCCTTTATTCCCTGGCAGACCTGTTCAATCGAAGATACTTCTCTGGGAAGAATTCAGCCACGTTGCAGTTAATGCGCGATGATTATCCGTACACAAATATCCATCACTACCTATAGCCAAATACTGTCATATAGCTGAGAGAATTGGAACAACTTAGAGTGAATGAACTTGCGCAAGGTTCGACACGGCAGCACAGGATTCGAAATCGAGTTCTCTCGATATTGAGAGTACAATGTCACTGCGCTCCACACAAAAACTTAATCGAGGAAACATCGCTGTATGACGTATTCATTAATATCACAAGTGGTAATAATACTATGCTAATCACTGAAATATTCACAACAATTCCTTTTATTAAACCAGAACCATCTTAATGTCACGAAATCATTAAAACGTGAAACTAAAATGTATGACTTAAAATCCCTTGTACATTACCAAGATTAGTTTTGATTTTGTCTCTCCATCGACAAACGCCTGACTAGGCATCGTCCATCTCCTCATCACTGAGGTAACTCTAGATTTAGTTTGGCCACCCTGTGCCATGGTATTGACTGCGTGCAGCGAACACTCAAGGTTGTTCTTGTGGCATGTGCACCTTGCCGAAATGCAATCGGTGGTGCAGTTACACCAGATTGCGTGCAACAAGGTATCAAGTGCTGGAGGCAGGTCTGTCATGACGGGAAGAAGATCACCGTCGGTCATCTTCCAGCCCCAACTTACTCGTCTCAAGTGGCTTACACCCATCCACTCCTGCATTTTCTGGAACACCAGCATGCTATGACAACGTGCTGCTGCAAATGTCGGAAGTAAGGTCTTCGGCTTGTGTGCAAACTCTTGACTGTCACGTTTCCACAAAACCTTCTGTACCTCAAAGAATCCACACTGTCTTTCGGTTTTCGTTGTAAATATCATGCAAGCACCCTCTCACCTTCTGCTACAATATGCTCTGTTGAAGCAGCATGCGTCCCAAAGTGTTCAGCTTACTTATGTTGCTGGCTTGAGCCAATTTTCTTCAGAGATGCTCTTTTACCAAAGCCGTATAGTTGGGAAGTGGTGTTATAATATAGCATGGGAGAAAATAACATTGTTACACACATCTTTGCCTAGCTGGTCTGTTTCGGTCTCTATGTTCCACTCACAATCCTCTTTTGTAGTTGACTTTGCCTCACTGTGTATGAACAAGTTGTGGGCAACTGGGTCAGCACGGAAGCAGAGGAAGACATCCAGATATGAGTCACCCCCACCAGAACAGTGATTTCCATCGTTGCAGACGTGACTGCTCTCTGCAAAATAAGCAGGTTTGGTTTGACATCCTGTGCTACAAGTATCCGTTCAGCAAATTAATAAAATTGTGCTTCTTGTTTTTGTTTGCAATGAAAACATCGTTATTTGCCGCCTGAACGTAACGTCCGCACCAGTTTTTCCTCCTACTCGTCTCTTACGTGCGTATGCTTATTGGGTGGATTTTGATATTCATCAAAGACAATGATGGACTGATCAAACTTCCATGTCAGGAAGTCACAGTACAGCATGCATAGCTCTCGATATCTGGGAATTCTACTTGGTCAATGTAATACAATACAATATTCGTTTATGCAGACCCATAAATTGGACTTTACAAACAAACATGATTAAATCAAGTAATATACTATATATAATTTATCGAGCAACCATTTATTTATTTGAAAATACAAAATGAGAAGTTTGATGCATAGTATGCAATTAGGTATATAACATGCTGACATGATATCGTCTAGTTCGTGCTAAAGTGCATTTCTAATATGGGCCAGGAAGACTACTATTAAGATCAACTTTGATCGCTATCATAGGATCCCAGGGATGCTATAGGACAAAGCCCCGCCATCCCACACATACTGAGCTTCACTGATTAGCCCTGCAATATCGGCTGTGAACCAGATAACGTCAGCAAGAACATAGTTCATTTAAACCTGGTTACCGCCAACAATGCACGGTTTATTTTGACTGTGACTTTGAAGCTGGTATGCACACCGGCCATGATGCTCTCAGGGTTGAGTTGTTTCCAGATGGACCTCTGTCCGCCAGCACCAGCAATAGAGTGTGCGTGTTTTTCATGTCATGATGTTGACTCAATTTGGTCTTGTCCCTTTGTTCACTTTTGTAGTATGTAACTCCGGTAAGTTATTACACCGATCTGTTTATCTCTGCATAGACTGGCATTGGTAGCAGCCAGATCAGTCGTTGCTGCTCGGCTAAACCTCTTCCTTTCGCCAGTCCCTCGCTCGGTCTTCATACTGCACATGAATACTTTCAGCAAGGATTGCAAGTAATGCATTGCTGACTTAGTATAACATAGATAATGGCCTGAGTTAGCCAGATAGGGAACCATCACTGACATAGCTTCAAGATTAGACACCAGTTTCCCATGAACCGCATCTAAATCTGGATCGACGTCACCATCTATTGTTAATGCCATTTCACCCATTGTAGTAACACGTCGCAGTTGTAGTTAATCATGTGTATTAGGATGGGGGCATCTGGAGTGTATGAGTAGGAGTAGGAGCCCATTCACAACTATATATAATAAGAGGTGTGCACGCACCGCTCTAGAAATGGATTTACTTCTCATGGTGTGCTCCAGTGCTTCTGATGCATATAATAACAAAAATTAAGTAATTTCTATTGCACCTAAATCCTTGGAAACCAAGCTCAGAGGCGCATCAAAACATAAGGATTTATCAATCTCAAAATCCATAAGCAGTATTCCAGTTGTCAACAGATGGGTCAAGGCGCTAAGGAGCTACGGTGGATAAGCAAGGTTGTAAAGATACGTTTTTAAATGATGACGGAATTTTTAAATATGTTCAACTGATCTAACACTAAGAGGGAACATAGAGTTGTTGCAGCAACAGAAAAAGCCCTAGTTCCAATATTAGTGTTGACTCTTGGAACAAAACGTAGGCAAGAACTAGATGATCGAAGCTGGATAGGTTTTCTTACAGGAGTTAGCAATGAATGCAAATAAGATGGTTGCTTACTGGACAGTGCCTGGTATGTAATGGTACAGATCTTAAATATTATACGATATCGTACAGGAAGCCAATGCAAATACTTCAAAAGTGGCACAGAGCGAGAGAAACGAGGAGATCTTGTAACTACTCTTGCTAGACAATTTTGGACACGCTGAAGTTTTGTGATATCCTTGCTAGCGATATTACAAAGGAAGGAATTGCAATAGTCAAGTCTGCTGCTAACAAGCGCTGTTGCAATAGTTTTAGCAACAGAAAATGACATATACCGGCGAATACGGCGAAGATCACGAATATGATAAAAACAGCAGCGACATGTTTGAGATATGTGTTCTCGGAAATTTAAGTTACTATCAAAAATCACTCCTAAATTCCGCACCGAGGTTGCTGGCGTGATATACTGATTCAAAATACGCGTAGGGAAAAAACCATCCAGTTTACTACGCAGCATTGGAGTACCAATAATAATCAATTCAATTTTATTTGCATTTAATTTCAACTTGCTGTCAGTCATCCATATGTCTTGAAGGCAATCACTAATTTGGTTAAGGGAGCGATTTGTATCCGGGGTAGCCAACGAAATGTAGATCTGAGTATCATCAGCATAACGATGATGATCCAAGTTATGTCTTTGTATAACAGAGCTTAGTGGCGTGGTGCAAAGAGTAAAAAGCAAAGGCCCAAGAACAGAACCCTGGGGAACACCAAATAAAGCCGGCTGTGCAGCTGAAAAGCAGTTCCCAATCTTTACAGTAAATCATATGCTCGTAGTGAACTCATTTCCATGTGGATGGCACCGGATCTTTATTATCGCTTACATTTTTATCATAGTTTGTTTCCCCAGCTATGTATAAATACGCGTACATCGTTGTTTTTGTTAGTGCAATATCGTGAGGGAAAGAGTTAAAATCGATTTAACTGAACTAACGTTGTTAAACTGAAGTGTAGGCGCCTGTTGACAATGTGAACATTGCATAACACAGACCGTCTCCGCTTGCATGCTCTGTGTTTGCCTTTCAGATGTCAGTCTCTGTATATATATAATATATATTCATATTTTTTAATGATTAGCATCCCACAGTTTGCCAGCAGTTGTCGTATGTTTAAATATTTTCACATTAAAAAAAAGTTTTTAAGATTATTATGAATACCTCCTTTAAATCTTCCTGAAACTGAATAGATCTATGCCACTTCGAAAATATCAGATTTTCTAAAAACAAACTGCTTCATTCCAGACCACGAGTGTCTTGATGATCCGAAATTGAACGGCGCTTGCCACAGCATGTCTATATTTATCGTAGGGTCGTGAGCTGTCTGCATAAATGCCACGGTTATAGGTATCAATGGTATTTAACTTGGGGCAAATGGGAAATTATTGATTCCTTGTTTTGAGTCACTTCCCTTCCCTTTAATTTCTTTGCTGTATACGTTTGATATGTTTTATAGGTACATTCAATGTAATCAAAACGCTTATGTTACAATTTGTTCCAACTAAACCCATAAACGTCCTGGACTATGACATAGTTTACTTCTATGACAAGAATTACTTCTCAGTTAGAGTCAAATACATAGTGTGCTAAAATAATTGCTAATAGTTATGTTAGTAGATCAGAGAGTGTGTGTGTGTTTAGAGAGAGAGAGAGAGAGAGAGAGAGGGAGAGAGAGAGAGAGAGAGAGAGAGAGAGAGAGAGAGAGAGAGAGAGAGAGAGAGAGAGAGCAAGATAGATAGAGATGAAGATTTGCACATTAATATATAATTGCTAACACTGAAGGGCACTCCGCCGTCTCAGCGAACGTGTAAAGAATGTTGACGGTACAAGCTATCCCATTATATGTAGTGAAGCGAGCAAATGAACGAGTGGTGTAGCTGGCTGCTGCTCTTGTCCAGACACATTCGTCCATTAAATGATAACGTTTCAGGAGAGATTGCCCCAAATTCAGTGCAATATAAAATTCCTGCTTGCTGCAGTCTAGGACTGACACGTTCTCAAACTGTCGATGACGCGTTTAGATTAACTTAGCCAGCTGATTTAACAGTAGCGTATGCACTCCCTTCTGCATAATTATATCGTGCTCTGTATCGATATAGCGACTTATTGACGTTTACGCCTTGCTTCCCCCACAGTGCGACTAACGATTGGAACTAATTATCCGTCACCTGCCAAGGGAGAAGGTCGTGCACAAATGATATAATTTTTACTCTCCATAATCCAATAGTTCTCGTGTCCAAGTCGATTCCATCGTCTTCAGTTTATTTTTAGAGTTAACATTGTATTAAACCTTTTTATATAACTACAGCCAATGATGTTCCGACTAAGACGCTAAACATTGGAAATTAACACTTGACGATGTCGACAAGCGGTAGGTGAAAGGTGAGACATTTGCATTGGCGAGTAGGTTTAGGTAGGACAGATTGTTGACGATGAGCCGGTATAATAACAAACATGCCGTAGCTAGCGGGGGCTGGGAAAAATACAAAAAGTGCCCTTTTAGTTTAAAAATAAACATTTTGCCTAGCCTATGTTGCTGATATCATGGCTGTTGTTGTGATTCCACGCCCACTTATTGGTCAAAGTGCCTTATTGTCATCAACCTACGTGGTTTCTAGGAGGTAGCGCGAAAAAGAAAGCCATATTTCTTTATTCAGAGCGGCACAACGTCAGCGCCATCGAGCCAGTGCTGGAGACACGGATCAATCAACAGCTAACTAATGTCGCATTTTACCCATTTATCGATCACGTCATTGGCGAGTTGGCTGAACGATTTTCGAGTGACCACCACGTCCTTTTCTGCTCTGCGACGCCTTAAGTGGTGGAGTCGGTCAACAATGACAGAATAGGCTCGGAATGTTATATATCCATAAAAAATCAAACTTCCCACCCCGAATAGGTTTATTTGTAAAGCCAACTAGCGAATCACTGGACGCGACGGCGAGAGGAAATGATCGTGTAAAACAATTTAACAAGATTTAACAATATTTAACAAGATTGCCATCCAGAGAATTAACTCTAGATGGCAGGTGGACAAGGAAGCCCTTTGGCTTATCGAGAGTCCAATCCTTTTATCTACATATATCCAGCCCTTCTGAGGTATGTGTCGATTTTATTTTTAAACATATTCACACTACTAGCACCCGCACAATCATCAGATAATCTGTTCCATACATTCACAGTCCTTTGTGAAAATTAAAACTTTCTTACGTCTAATCTACACTGTTCCTTTACTAATGTAACTTCATGTCCTCTAGTCTTTCTATCTTTCTTAACTGAAAAAAACATATTTCTATCAATATTTTCATAACCATTCAATATTTTAAACACTTCTATCTGATCTCCTCTCAATCTCCTGGTCTCTAGTGTTGTTAAACCACATTCTTTTAGGCGTTTTTCATAACTAAGATCCCTCAGTTTTTGTATCATTTTAGTCGCTCTCCTCTGTACTCTTTCTAGCATATATATGTCCTTCTTGCGGTATGGCCTCCACGCTTGTATACAATATTCTAAATGAGGCCTAACTATTGTTTTGTACAGCGGTATTATTAGTTCTTTTTCTTTATATGCTATATTTCGCCTAATCAATTCAAGGATTTGATTTCCTTTTGAAGCTGCAATTCCACACTGCTATGAAACCTTCATGTCAGCACTAATTGTCAGCCCTAAGTCTTTTTCTTTTACAGTAGTATTTAGTACAGTTCCCCCCATTGTATATTCTACATATTCGTTCCCATGTCCTGTGTGAAGACATTTACATTTCCCAAAATTGAACAACATTTGCCACTTTTCAGACCATTTGATCAACCTGTCAAGATCATCTTGTAAATGCTGTCTATCTCCATCACTTTTAATCCTTCTAAACACTTTTGTATCATCTGCAAATTTCAACACCTTGCTAGCTATATCATCGTCCAAATCGTTTATATATATTAAGAATAATATAGGTCCCAGTACTGATCCCTGTGGAACCCCACTCAAAACTGATTTCCAGTTTGAAGCCTCCCCATCAACAACTACCCGCTTGTCTTCTGTCAATCAGCCATTTTTCTATCCAGTTAATTATACCATTTCCTATGCCATGGGCCTTTAGTTTAAGCAGTAATCTCTGATGTGGCACTTTGTCGAAAGCTTTTTGAAAATCTAAGTAGATGATATCTACTGGTGATCCATCATCTACCCACTTAGTGATATCTTCCAAAAAACATAACATATTTGTTAAGCATGACCTCGCTTTTAGAAACCCATGTTGAGATGGGTTTATCTAGTTATGTTTCACAAGAAAATCCACCATGTGATCTTTAATTAGTATTTCCAATAATTTACAAATCACCGATGTTAAACTAACTGGTCTATAATTATTTGACTTGTTTCTCGAACCTTTTTTGAATAACGGTATAATGTTTGCTTCTTTCCATTCTAAAGGAACCACTCCCTCTTCTAATGACAAGTTGAAAACTGTTGCAAGCTTTATGCTAATTTGTTCTACAATTTCCAATAGTAGTTTGGGTGGAATACCATCCACTCCAGGTGATTTATTATCCTTCATAGCCCTGATTTTCTTAGCTACCATTTCTGGGGTTACAATTAACTGTCTTAAATAGTCTGATTCTGCCCCCTTGAACTTAGCCTCTGGTACTGGCAGTGAACAAGTGTCTTCTCTGGTAAACACTGAACTAAAATACTCATTCAGGTCTTCTGCCATTAAGAATCCTTCTGATATTACATTTCCAGCACTATCTTCTAGAGGACCGACCTTATCCTGAACTTTCTGTTTGCTTCGAACATATGCATAAAAACTCTTGCTGTCATGTTTTATATTACAAGCTAATTTATGTTCATAGCTTCTCTTTGAATTTCTAATTTCAGCTGTAGCTTGGTTTAGTGCTTCTTTATAAATGTTGTAGTCTTCGTCATTTCCAGTACGTCTATATGACTTCCACATCATTTGTTTATACTTAATTTTTATAATGGCTTCTTTCAATAAGTGTTTCTTTTTGGACCGTTTCCCGTGTTTTTTTAAGGGAACAAATTTGACGATGATGCATTCAATTTCACTCTTTAAGATATTCCAGCATTCTGTTGCTGTCTTATTCTTCAGTGTGTTATTCCAGTCTATCTTTGCTAAATATTTCCTTATGTCGTTATATTTTCCTTTGTGGAAATTTCTCCTGTACTGCTTTTTACTATTCCTTTCTGATTTTACTTTGATGGTAAAATGTATCTGGTTGTGATCACTATTCCCCAGTGGCTCACATACCATAACATTGTCAACTAATTCATTCTGTGAGGACAAACTATGTCTAACACATTCTCTCCCCTGGTTGGTTCTAGCACATGTTGAGAAAGGAAACTATCTTGTACTAAAACTAAAAACTTGTGGTCCTCACTACCCATACTCTGTAGAGATTTCCATTTTATATGCCCATGGTTGAAATCCCCCATAATAACACAGTCCCGTTTGCTCACTTCCCTTATAGCGTTTTGTATTTTTTCATTCTCTTCTATGCTTATGTTTGGACTTCGATAAACTAATCCAACCGTTAACGTTGACTTTCCTGTAACTATGTTACACCAAACAGCTTCTTCGCAATCTGCTTCTCTGTCTAATTTTATTTCATAAGCCTGGATAGATTCTTTAATATATAAAATAACTCCACCTCCCCTTCTTCCTATTCTATCTTTCCTAAACATTACATATCCTGTCAGTCCCAATTCGGCATCTGATACATCGGTGGTTGCCCATGATTCGGTTATACCTATTATGTGAGGGTCAATATCTTCGACCATAATGTTTAGTTCATTTCTTTTGTTTACTATACTCCTTGCATTTAAACAAACACATTTATATCCAGCTTCAGAAATGTTTTCCAGACTGTTCTTTGCTGAATTATTTGTGCTGTCTTTATCTATGCCTCCAGTTTCAGGCTTCTCTGCGAGTCCCCCCTGCGAATTTAGTTTAAATAGATGCAACCTGTCCCACTGTCAACAGATCTCAGCAGATTCTCAGAGAATACTGCTGCCCGCTTTCCACTTAGATGGAGGCCATCTCTCATGTACATATCTTCTCTCCCAACAAAGTACCCCCATAAATCTATGAATCCCACGCCCTCTTCAGAGGGGTGTAACTGTTGGACCGATATTCCTTATGTAATGCATAGGTGTCGATTTTGATAAATGTACATTGTTATTTGGTATTAATATATTTTTCATGTATTGTTTTCATTCCCATGCAGCATGCGACCGACACTGACATACTACTTGAGCCTTGGGCTAAATTCTCCAGAAAATACGCTAGATTGCACCAACATTTTCATCTTCAACATTTCCTGTGAACGAGAACCCCTGCATGAATTTCTATACTTTACTGTAATTTCTTTACTGCCCCCACTTGTTGTAGGCTAGCCACGGCTCTCACAGAGACATACTACAACAACAAAAACGTTCCGGCAGCAAAATATTACTAAACCTTTGTGTAATAATTGAACTCCTAATATCAATAACAACTATTATCTTGACCCCATCACAGTTGTGTCACCTCTAACAACCACCGTGCCATAGGACAGTCTTGGTACCTCTACCAACCACCATACCATAGGACGGTTTTGCCTCCTCTACCAACCACCATGCCATAGGACAGTCTTGTCACCTCTACCAACCACCAAGTCAGACGACAGTCTTGTCATCTCTACCAACCACCATGCCATAGGACAGTCTTGTCATCTCAACCAACCACCATGCCAGACGACAGTCTTCGCCACCAACCACGCCAGATGACACCTCTCTACAACATTCAGGCAACAGTCGTGTCGTCTTTGCCAGCCAGCTTGTGGAAACAACATAATTGGCACCTATTGAATAGAATATGCGAATACGTTTCTCAGACCATAGAGCCACATCCCAGCCATTGTAACAGAATCTTTTTACAACTGTGTTACACAACTATCACTTTCACAACTGCATTACACAAGTATCACTTTCACAACTGTATATTACACAACTATCACTACAACACGACGGATACGTTGATACGACATTAGTGATGGCTTGCACGTACACCGAAATCATTGAGTTTATGACCAGGCGGGCACTTTAAGAACAAGTCTGTAATAAATCGATGAGAACAAAACAGTAGACACAACTTATCGTGATGCACTAACAGCCACTCTACTACGGCGATCCACGTAAGCCGACACACGTTTGTGTATCCACAGCTTCATCAATTCACTCAGCAGAATAGATGATTACATGTGCCTGTAATGAACACTATCGACGTAGCGGATTAGTTGTAACAAGCAAGCACACAAGCCGGTCTGAACGCAAGTAAACACACACACACACACACACACACACACACACACACACACACACACACACACACACACACACACACACACACACACACACACACACACACACAGAAAAGAAAGAAAAGAAACAGTACTTTATGTAATGGGTATTAGCGTACATATTGAGCCTCGTATTTATGTAACTCAGTAGCATGCAACAAATGTTGTTTGTTGGCCGAGTCTGCTCAACAGTGCTTTTTGGCGTAACAGATAGAGACGTGGGTTGACAACGTCATCGCGTTCTTTGTTGTGTCTATCATTACTTGGCAATCTTCCAACCGTCTTCGACGTTGCGCTACGTCTAATTAGATGCCACCGAGTATGGCGTCAAAACGATAGCTGGTTGGAACTGCCGTCTGGGTAAATAAAATATCGTTCGCAATCTCTGTTTGCATATGACTGTACATCTATTACTGATACACCGCCAAACGATACAACGTCGACGTTTTCAGAAGCTGTAGAACACATGATGTAAACCCAGGAGGGCAATATTGTGTCCAGGATATGGGCAACCATTCACTTATTCTATATTTGTGTTTTAGAGAGAGAGAGAGAGAGAGAGAGAGAGAGAGAGAGAGAGAGAGAGAGAGACAGACAGACAGACAGACAGACAGACAGACAGACAGATAGACAGACAGACAGACAGACATATAGACAGACAAGAGACCCAGAGACACAAATACTAGCAGACAAATAGACTAACACACAGACAGTCAGACGGCCAGACGGGTGGACAGACGGATTTATTGAAAGAAGGACAGGCGGACAGACGTACAAATGGACAGTTTGAGACACAGGAAAACAGATTGACAGACAGACAGACAGACAGACATACAGACAGACAGACAGACAGACATACAGACAGCCAGCTTGTGGACTCAACATACGAGGTTGGTGATCGGATGAAGTTTCACTGAGATCATAGAGTTAAATAACTCAGTAGCATGCAACATTTGTTGTTTGTTAGCTCAAACTAAACCAGTTTTGAGTGGAATGCCACAGGGGTCGGTGTTGGGACCTATATTATTCTTTATATTCAATTTATTTATACTCAAAATAGTTTTTATACATTCTTTAAAAATACTTTTTTCTGTGTACACTTTACACCAGATTGTTTACGTTATAGTTCGTTATATTTGTTAACACACCGTGTCTTACGATGTACAGTAGTCCCCCTCGTATAAGGCCAACCCTTGAGCAAATCTAAAGTGGCCTTGCAAGGCGGATGGCCTCTGGTGAAGGGAACCATCGATGAATGTAGCATGTGAAAAGAAAACCACATGGACAGTGAACATCATTTATATAAAAAATAACAGTTGATTTGTCATAGATAATGCAATTTGTACGAATGTCAACTCGGCACGACGAGTGTGTATGGTAGGCCTACTTAACTTGTTATAAATATCAACATCGTCTTGTGATTAAAACTAGCAGTTTCGACTGTCTATTAGCCGCTGCTGAGGGGTAGACTCGTCCTGTAACTCCGGCCGTTGGCCGCGTTAGCCGGGTGGCCGCTAGTGAGGGGTGGTTTATATTAGACAACGCTAATCCAATGAATATATGGCCGCGTAATCCGGGTGCCCACCGGCGAGGGGGACCCTATAAGAGGGGGACTGTTGTATTCAAGTTAGGCCTTAGGCTTAGGGAGCTGGAATTTTAACAGATGTACCAGTGCAAAAATTGGGTGGCTTCGCACTTTGAAACGCTCTTAAACGCATACCATCACATTTGTTTTCAGAATTAATTGTTCTATGAATATATATATATATATATTTAGAATTTGGATATACGTGCTTCTCTACGTATTTGGGCTATGATTTAATATTTATAGACCCTACATCACAACCAACTAGCCAAAAACTAATGTCCACAACACTATTTTCAAAGTGGCAGTGAAGTTTAAAAATATACCCGTGACCAAAATGTTAGCTTCAGCTGTTCGTATCCACAGTTGACAATAATGTCAGACCTAATCATGGTATTACTGGCAATATTCTTTATGAAGTGCATGCTTATAGAATGTCTCGAAAACGCTGTTTACTACGACATCCAACTTTGCAGTAGTTAGCTAAAAAGAAGGAATATGGTAATACAAGTATTAAAGTACTTAATGTGTCTATCAATAAACGTAGATCCATTGGTTAGGTTGAGGCGTAAATTGCAGAAGAATGTATGTCCAATGTCAACAAATGTTGCATCATGTTTAAGAGATGTTTACTACGACATCCATTTTCTCAAAAACTGTTGGTTCCAGACCTTATAGAAAACATGACGCAGATAGAACATCACAATGATGTCACAAAATGCCGTTACATCTACGTCATTATTGTAATTCTGGCCACAACGTCCAGGAGAGGTATAATGTGTTTACTACGACATTCGCCTGTAATAAAACGTTGTAATTCACTTTGTCCAGTTGTCAATTTTATCTATTTACAATCGAATATCCAAACTTATGACGTTGGACAATCAAAAAGGATAGTGAAAAATATTGACAAAATACTAATAGCCGAGCTGTACAACTAACCCTATTGTGAAGAACTAGTTTTTTGATGATGGTATACCATGTGTTTACTACGACATCCACTGTGGTTACTACGACATCCAGTGATGTACTCTTCATGTAATCTATAATTGGTCTGAGTGTTTTAAATAATGACACCATTACGTTATTTAGTGCAAGTGCAGACGTAATATATACATTATTGTAACAGTAAGTTCAACATTCGTGATGATACCGTTAAAATTTTCCTTTCCGTGTGCATTTATAACATAGCGCATTATATATTCCGTCATAGCAACATACAAATTGTAAGATAAGATATTTATATGTTGTATGAACAGTATCTTTCGACATAAAGTGAACATGATGTAAAAGTGTTTACTACGACATCTAGATAGGTCACGTAAATATAAATCAACTATGCAAACGCAGAATACTAATAAAATCACATTAATATGACGACACATAGTTGGCTCCAGACATCACAAGACACACGTATCATTTATTTCAGTTGTCGGATGTCTATGTTGTAGTCATATAAGTAGTCATTTTGTACCTAAAATAGTTGGATGTCGTCGTAAACTTGGGCATAAAAGTCGAAAACTGTCATCCTGTTCCAACGGTCAACACATAAAAACCGTAAAAGTGGTGTTGACAACATTTTAGGTCTAGATACTAGAACCTCTTTGCTTCCCAGAAATCATAATAAAAATTCGAAATGAGGAACCTCTAAATTTCTCCCAAAATTCATGCGTTGGTACATATTTTTAAATTCTAGCCCTTAGATTATAGGACAAGGAAGTCTTTACAAAGACCGTTTCCTGTGTACTAATATACACTTTATAAGTTTGTTATTTCAGGTTTTAATTACTCATCTAACTACAACGCCTATCTCAATCTAAAGCAATTATATACCAAGCATAGTCACTGTACGCAGTAACAATGGCGCCCATGTAAACGGTTAATACGTTACGTATTTGAGGCAACAGTCTCCACTCAGACGCATGTTTCACTATCCCAGTGAATCAGCATCACAGTGTCAGTCGATGTTGTTCTTCTGGTGAGCGTATTTAAGTAATGTTGGCAGTTCCACCGTGTATATATATTGATTTGTATATACTTTGGTGTAATCTTCGCTATTACACCACATATTTTCTATTACATGTTATATTTGGGTAGGTACATGAAGTAAACAAAGGCGCCGTTTGGGCGTTTCGATCGGTCAGGTGCCTGCAAAGCCAAAAGGTGATGAATCTTTGCTGTTTCTCTGATGTCACTAACCATAAATGTTTACTTTACAAACACTTGTCGTCTACGTACGATGCTCATCTACTTACCATTCGGTAACATTGTGGAATACCAACATTGTGGTATACCAACATTGTTGCCATATCGAATAGATTGTTTACTTTACGAGTACTAAATCCCAAAGTCATTGTTTTTTGCCAAATAATATGAATAAATGTTTGATTGAATTGCCATAAACTTCATAATTTTTAAAAGTTATGTATATACATTTCTCAATAATTTCTTCATGTTTATAAACACATTGAGTACAGCCATCAACTTATACCACCCAGTAATCCAGTAACCTAATTAATCCCTACCAATAATTAATAAGGTAAGCAAAGCAAATAATGTATATTAATTTATACGTTTTTTGCAAGACTGACACATTTTAATAAAAGGCCATAACTGAAATGATTATGAATATATTTATATAATTGTGCATGGTATACTTGTAACCACATTAATTACAGTAATAAATGTCATTTTACATTAGCCAGTCAGTTATCATTATGTGTAATTCAATTCATAAGTCAATGTTATGAATGTTTCTTAGATCGCAAACTGAATAGGACAATAATATTAAATCCGGGTTTTGAAAAGCATTCATATTTAATTTAAGTGGATGTTGCAAACGTTTATTTTTTAAACATAATTAAATTAATATAACAATAGCGTCTTAATACGTATTCAAGTGTAATAAGTAAAAACTAGGATTCGTATCAGGCAAAATGAATTTGTCTATCAGTTTGCCAAATATGTTTGTTAATTGTCACATGCACGCTTTGTATGAATTCGACATCTTTATTCAAATCCGAATAAAAGGAGGAACGTCATTGGTTAATAAAACGACAATCATGATAGAACGTAATAGGCATAGCGTCATGATACTACGTAGCACAATTGCAGTGTGTCACATCTCCCTTTCGTCGAAGTAATTGATATGGTTATATAGAGTCACGAATACTAACTGCTAAAAACACTAACAACGCAATTAACGCAAAAACAGGTGACCAGCCTCATTGGAGTAGACTGTCCTCAGCTGGTCTGGCATATTCAGCCGACGTAATCACTCAACCACCCTGGGCGGTTTGCGTTGCGGTTGCTACGTCGCAAAGGAGCCACGGCTTCGGGGACAGCCTGATGATGAGGCCTTCCTTGTGCCTCCGGCTCGTCGATCGCGGTCGGCGGTGTCGGGAGAGGCGGCTTCTCCTTCGTCTTCAGGAGGTCGCGCCGGTTTCGTCGGTATGCCTGCGCGTTTTCGTTTGTCACCGTATATGAGCGAGGAGTATTCTCGACTCGGCTCACGACGGCTCGCTCCCATATTGCACCGGAGCGAATGCGTACGGCATCGCCTTCACGCAGTGGAGGTAGCGTACGCACGCCACGGTCGTAGTGGTTGGCGTACGTCGCCTGGCGTTGTAGTAGTTGAGAAGTTGCGCCGACTACCCGTGGACGCAACGCCGACTTCGAATCAGGCAACTTCGTCCTCAACGTACGGCTCATCAACATCTCAGCTGGCGATAACGTCATGCCAGACACCGGCGTGTTTCGATACTCTAAGAGCGCAATGTATGGGTCACGGTGATCGAAATTTGCCTTCTGCAGCATGCGCTTCAGCGTTTGAACGAAACGCTCGCTCTCACCCTTTGACTGTGGGTACCGCGGACTGGATGTTGTTCCCTCAACTCCCCACTCGGACAGGAACGCCTTGAAGGTGGCACTGTTAAATGGCATGTTGTCACTGATGATTTCGCGAGGTATGCCTCGCGAACACCGACTTGCAGTACACAACCAAACTGCTGGCCGTCTTACTGTCGAGCTTGCATAGTTCAGGGTACTTGGAATAATAATCCACAATCACTAAGTAGTCATGGTTGTTGTATGTCATGACGTCCATACCAACTTTCTCCCAAGGTAGACTGGGGATGGGATGAGGCTTCAGCGGCTCACGCTGTTGCCTTGGTCTGTACCTCAGACACGCTTGGCACTTCGACACGACTTCCTCTATGTCGGTGCTCATGCCCGGCCAATACAAGCACATGCGCGCTCTGGCCTTGCACTTCTCAGCACCGAGATGACTTTCGTGGATGACTTTCAACATTTGTTGTCTCAGAGATGCTGGCACCACTATCTTGTCGGCTAAGAACACGATGCCTTCAGCCTCGTGCAGCTCGTCTCGCTGGTGCCAGTACTGTTGGATGACGATCGGCGCATCTCGTCTATACTCAGGCCAGCCATGCCTGATCTGTTGTCTCAGGATCGACATCGTCTCATCGGCTGCGGTCGCTGTCTGTATCTGCTCTCTTCGTACAGCACTCATCGGGATGTTTTCCACCAGTGTATGCACCATGACTTCCATGTCGGCATGTAGATCGTTCGTTTCTTCCTGTTTAGGATTGTACGCTCGCGACAGCGTGTCAGCGAGGTACATGAGACGACCCGGCACGTACTTCACATTGATTTCGTATCGTTGCAGGCGTATCATCATACGCTGGATGCGAGGTGATGTCCGTGCGATCGGCTTCTTCAGAATTGCTTCCAGAAGTCGATGATCTGTCTCGACCTCCACCACCTTTCCGTAGATGTATTGGTGATATTTTTCGCACGCGTAGATTATACTCAAGAGTTCTTTCTCAATCTGAGCGTAGTTGCACTCAGCGGATGTCATTGCCCGTGATGAGTATGCCACTGGCTGCCGCTCTTGGATCAATGCAGCGCCAAGGCCTCGTTGCGATGCGTCACTCTGTATTTTGACGGGCTTCGTGACATCATAATATCGCAGCACTGGTTCACTGGTCAATATTGTTTTGAGTCTCTCGATGGCTGCGTCATGTTCCGGATGCCACGCCCACTCGACGTCCGTTGCCAATAACGATCGGAGTGGCGCTGTAATGTCAGACTCGTTCCGGATGAATTGCGACAGGAATTTCACCATTCCAAGGAACCGTCTCAGTGAAGTCTTGTCTTCAGGTCGAGGCATCTCAAATATGGCTTTCACTTTGTCGATGTCAGGTTTGAAACCATCTGGCGTCTGGATGTGACCCATGTACTTCACCTGGTTGACCTTGTATTGTATCTTCGATTTGTTGAATGTCACGTGACTTGCCTGCGCACGTTCCATTACCAGTCGGATGATCGCGTCGTGCTCTTCGTTGTCGACAGCTGCGATAATCATGTCATCGCCGATAATATGCACATTGTGGATGTCACCAAACGTCTCCATGTTCCGCTTCTGCATGACTTCGCTGGCTGAGCATATGCCAAACGGCATTCTTAGGAAGCGCATTCTACCCCACGGTGTGTTGAACGCTGTGAGATATGATGATTCGTCACTCAAACGCACTTGCCAAAACCCATCCTTGAGGTCAAGCACAGTGAATATCTTCTTCCCAGCCAGTTTGGCCTGGACGTCAGCGACTGTTGGCATTTCATAATGCTCTCTCTTGATGGCTGTATTGAGAGGCTTCGGATCTAAGCACACACGCATCGACCCGTTCTTCTTCTCCGTTATAACGAGGTTGCTGACCCAATCCGTAGGACGATCGACGTCATCGACAATTTCTCTCTGCTTCAAGTCATCAAGTGTCTGTTTCAGTTTATCGTGACGTGTGTATGGGATTCTGCGTTGCGGCTGGATGCACGGCCTGACTTCACTCGATGTCTCGATGTGATATTCTTTGGCAAACATGCCTGTGCCGTTGAACACTGCTGGGTATTCGCTTAGCAGATCTTCTTTGGTGAGCTTGCCCTTCTCATTCGTCTTCACTTCATCGATGTTGTGGCGGGACACCAGCTTCAAGCGTTCGCATGCGTCGTGTCCAAGTATTGCTGACTTGATATCGTCAACGATGTAGAATGAAACCGCATGTCGTTCATCACCGCTCGTGTGGGTTAGCACGACTGTACCCATAGGCAGTACCTTGGAGTTTCCAAATGCCGTTAGAACACAGCTTGTCGGTTTCATTGGCACGCTGCTCGCAAACTTTGAGTACACTTGATATGGCAGCACGTTTACCTGAGCACCGGTGTCAAGCTTGAAACGAATGCGTGTATCATTAAATGATACGTCTGCCTGCCACTTGTCTTGAATGTCACCAATGAACAACGAACCAATGAACAGTTCGTTTTCGACGTCACGAACATCGCAGTCTATTGCTCGCACCACTTTTGACTTGCAAACCGCTGCGAAATGGTTGCGTCGCTGGCATTGACTGCAGACTTTTCCAAACGCGGGACATTTCTTTGCTTCGTGCGTTCGCCCACAGTACTTGCAATCGCGTATCAGTTTGGTGCTCTCTTTAGCTTTATATTTGTCAGCTTGTTGGCGTTTGATGACGTGAACTTCAGTGCTTGTTTCAGGGTTGCCACTCGTTGACATCGTTTGTAACTGTGCCTTGCTAACTTCGGAAGCTCTGCATATGGACAGTGCCTTACCAAGAGTTAGGTCAGTTTCCCTGAGTAATCGTTCTTTTATGCGTTCGTCACGCACGCCGAACACCATTTTGTCTCTAAGCAACAGCTCCTGTTGATCTCCAAAATTGCAAGTCGACGCACGAGTGCGCAAATCAGTGACCCACTGATCAATGCTCTCGCCCTCTTTCTGGTCTCTGCTCCAGAATTTGTATCGCTCGTAGACGCTATTCTCGCGTGGAATGCAATAGTCGTCGAATTTTCGTAACACAACTTCAATGTCAGTTTTGTCTTCATCTGTACCATACGTGAACGTTTCATGAATTTCAACCGCGTCGAACCCCATGCTGTGCAGTAGAATTGCGACTTGCGTAACGGCTGCTTTATCGCTCAGTTCCGCAGCTTGTCGGTACACATTGAAATTTGCTTTCCATCTTCGCCAAGTTACCGCTAGATTGGCCGCGTCAAAACGCATAGTATCGGGCCTTCGTAGCGATTCCATAGTTATAGACTAGTGCGGCATTTGTGCGCAAAAGTACAACTTACTTGAGTAGGCGTAGTTGTTTATATTTCTGACACCATGTCACATGCACGCTTTGTATGAATTCGACATCTTTATTCAAATCCGAATAAAAGGAGGAACGTCATTGGTTAATAAAACGACAATCATGATAGAACGTAATAGGCATAGCGTCATGATACTACGTAGCACAATTGCAGTGTGTCACAGTTGATAGTCACTGAACCTCCATCAACATACAGAAAATAAAAACCTCCTGCTGTGATGCATTCGTCTATAATGAATAATATCGGTTGCGTTGTTATATTTATTTGTTGTGTATATATAAACAAAATTAATTAGTATAAAGTACTAAAAACAATGGTATATAGTTGATATTGCTTTGGAATACCATTGAAATGTACCAAACAATTGTAATATGGACAGCTTGTCAAAATGGCATTAACCAAAACAATCATGTTTTAATGCTTACCCACATGTCAAACTCCCACGAAGCTATACGCACATATGCAAGCATGACCACATGCATAAACACGTGTACGCTTGCACTCATGCGTTCGTGCACCCACAGACGCATATACACACTCACATAAGTGTATTTATGCTTACATGTACACATACATTTAGTAAGACAAAAAAATGTGTTTCCAGAAACCCGACCCTAATGTTTTTTCTTGGTTTAGGTGATATAATGTATGGACCATCTCATAATGCAACTTTTAAAAAATATAATAAAAAATTCCCTGCCTACTCTACCTACGTTTTTGGCCCGTTACTGGAAACACAAAACTTTTTTGTTTAGGCCTAAGAGTGAACACGAATAAATGGAGTCTTCACAAAAATTGAATTTGTATTTAAAAACTGGTTTTCAGTCAGTGAACAAATTACACTGATATTACCTGTATTGCAAAAGTTCAACAATTTAGCAATGACAGAACTCAGTTAATAATTTAAATAACCTTTATACAAAATCTGTTCAATAAATATATTATTTTTTGAAATATCCTTCATTTAATGTTTTTTTCACAACTGGGGGATTGACCGTATTCACACTTGGGAGCTGGGTAAACAATCGCTGGACAAATGACCAGTGGGCACATACCCTACATCCATGATTACATGACAAAGTCCTGTATTCACAGGTGCAGAACAGACTTAACCTTCCGGATGCGCTTGGTTTTCTTTTCCTGCATCAATCGCCTCGTCTCGTATTTAAAATAGTAATTGAGACGACATCTCAGGTATTAAATCTTTGACGATGTCATTGTGACAAGAAACATTCAACATTGTCAGAGCAACGTGGTCATAGACATGTTTCGCTAAGTCCCTCAGTATGTGCCTACTGGCAAGCATACTTAAGATCTTGTCTGCGATCAAGTTTTCCACCTTTTTTAAGAATGTGTGTGAGGTTAAACCGCCAAAACCACCTTTCTTGTGGCTGTATGCTCTAAGGTGCTGGTACATCTGCCCATCATCAACTACATTGGTGTCAGTAACTGTCAACATTGAAATGCAATGCTTGCAGGCAAAATTCTGGGATGTTTGGAGCTTGTGTACCAGGTAGCCACCGGTGTAGGCAAGAACATTACTGACTTCAATAGGTGCTTCAAAATCAGTGGTGGTTTGGACTAACTCCACTGCATTCTCTGTTGTCTTTTTAGTATTGTTTCATACTCCTCGTTTGTTTCATTGCACAACACGGTACTTGATATGCGATGTAAACGCGTAAGCATTACATCATTGTCATAAGCACAATTGGCTGATGGGATTTTGGCCAAGGAGATTACAACACGATAGCGATAGGCGAAGCGGAATTAATTAGCTGACGGGTTAAAACGGTGCCCCCCTTTGCTCTGATCTGCGAGAATAAATTCTCAAAACAGTCCTGGTTGAGTCGTCCAGTCAACAAAAACGTAATGGACCATGCATAACAAACTCATCGTGCATTTAAATTACTGCATTTATGTTCTGGATCAGTCCTCCAAAGCATGGTGGTCTTGTATTGCTGGTTTTGCTCGCCACCTGCCACATGGCCGCCTCTTCTTTCAGCTGCTTTAGATGGTGAAGTTCTTTATCGCTGCTGTTTCCAATTGGCACAGCCGTCTTTTTGCCGTATGACCTGACATTCAGTAAATCGAACACGTCATTCACTTGCTTTAGAAACTCAGCAGTCATTTGTGCCTCAATCCGTAGCTTCCCAAGTGATGCCAAAATCGTCATGCCACTGCATACCGTGTTTGAACGAACCTGGGCAGCGATATTGACATGTAACAAATGCGCATGAACAAACTTTAAATGATTATTGCCATGTAGGTATGCTTCAACATAAAATATTCATCCGCATAATTATGTATGTATAATTACGTGACGCCTGAAATGACAATCTGTTTCATTAGATATACTCATTTGTTCTCACAAAACTGTATAATAAAATTTCACAGTAAAATTCAAATTTACAAGAATTACACAGTGAGTCAGTGACATTAACAACATTTTAAATACCACACTTTCCAAGAAATAAATAACTGTTATCACCCGCATTGGCGAAAATGGTGGTAAGTAAACATGGGTAGCTGTCAGCTTTGGTGCCATTCGAAGTAGCATATTGTTGTCAGCGATGTAGAATGCATTTACATCTTCCCACGAGGCCACCTATGATAGTATTAATATTATGCACATTCAAAGAAATTCAAATTCAAAGACATGAAGCTAGTCTATGACAAATGAAAAAAACAAAGAACAGTCGTATCTTACATGTTGCTTTTTCAGAATTTGTTTAACATGAACTGTTACTTCTATGATGCTTAATGTCTGAATAAAATATTGTAAATTACTAAAGCAATGTGATAACTAATTTTAAGTATTGTAAATATAATTAATTATTATTTGGCACTTCCATTTCAAATCAATCACTAAAAGCCTCACCATGTCTGACTTCATGTAATGAAATGTTCATTGTTGTTTTCACAATACGTGTCAATTGGTATATGAAATTCATGCTAATTCAGAGGAGGGTTAGCCAAAACAATAATATTATCAAAACTAATTGTTTTGACAGTGAATCACCCTATTATAAAACATGCAATGTTACTCAAACCTAGGTGCCATTTAAAACTTATAAAAGATATTACAAACTTCACAAAACCTTATTGGTAATATTACAAAACATAAAAATAAAGATCTTATTGATGTTACAAAACCCTACAGGTTGATTACACTTTAAACAAAATCATCAATGCTAAGTAATGCTGCCTCCTCAATTCATGTTTTATTCACCTCATTTCAGATTTTCAATCTTTAAACAAATTATTTCTTTATTCACCCATGACAGAAAATGTCACACTAAATGATTTGACATGAAATGAAAAAATTTGTGTTCGACTTGACAATATGAGGAAACAGCTGTAATAAACAGGAATATTACAAATACAACAAAACCTTATTGTTATTATTAAAACCTTTGCACCGCTTGCAAAAACGGCATCATTCTTCTTGAGAGTGTTCCTTATATTCTTAGGGACATGTGGAGTGTCGTACAAAGCGTACATCTCTGTACAATCACACTGAAACATTCATTAACATAAGATGAAAAATTACAGGTGTGCTGAATGAGAATCTAACATTGAAATTACCCCCAGCAATTTAGTTATTTTATTGACTCATTAAATTGTAATATAAATACAAAAAAGTACTATTGATTAATCTAGTAGATTATTAAAGATAAAATAGAATAGCCCATGGTCACTTCTCACTAAACTGCTGCAAATGGGTCTCAGGGCCGTATCTCTGTTATTAAACTGATTAAAAGGCTGGAATGAGATCCTACGTGTGCGTCTTGATGAGGGCTATCTGGGGATCCCACTTTTGTATATGTAAGATGCGATCTCCGAGTCCTGCAGATCATAAATGGTCAGATTTAGTGTAATTTTCGTGTGATTTCTCTGTCTCGTTATTTTCAACTGTCTGTCAGTAATAAACACGGTGTGTTATACATCCAGTTCCTATTTGGCGAGCCTTATCTGTATGTTAGTAATGCTGGACCTCCAGTTTTTGACTTCAGATTTCATTTATGAATTATCAGTAATTGTTTTTCTGTTGGGATATTGTTTTGTTATCATACATCGCCGCTCATGTTTACATGTGTAGAAAAGTGCAGTAGATAACCCCGATTTCACCCAGAACATGATCACCTGAGTCTATATTTTTTAAATGCTACATTAAAAAAAGATTCTGGCTACAAAAATTATCTGGTAGATATCTTCAAAGTGGGGTAGGTAACTGTGTTGCCGTACATCGCACGTGTGGGTAATAATTGCGTGGTGGGATTTAAATATTAGTAGGAAATAAACTAGCAGTATTATGGGCATATGTTAAGGTAAATAATGGTATAAGACATTAGGTGTTTTCACCACTCGTTTGTGTTTTATGGTCGAATTAGTGACTCTGTTATATTACGTCGCCCGTTGGCGTACTTCGCCCGTTTGACAGTAGGTGGTGTATGGTCACTTTTTAGCCCTCTGGCGAGTTGTATAAATACCAGAAGGCGCCAAACCGACAAACAAAGAACCAGAACGTATCTCCAGGACAGGTTTTCTCACTAGTAAGTACTATTTTCATAAATACAATCGATTTTGTGTAATGAATCTATATTCTTTAGATGTCCAAGCCTCCATCTAACCACTGTATGAGTGTTATTTATGTGCAATAGCCCTTGATTTTGCAATCGTACGTTGCCTACCATGCACAGCCTCGGGTCCTCAGCGACAATACGTTATTTTTAATGATATGGCCGTGTGCATACGTAGGTTCGACGTACGATAACCGAAAATCGATATGCGATGTACAATAGCTCATAATATACAATTTTCGGTACCTACATTCTACTGTCATTTCCTTTATATTTACTGGTTCCTGCCATCCTCTTTATTACGCACCGAAGTAGAAAACACATATAAGGTGTGTAGTATATAAGATATGAACCAAACATTGTTAGCCTCCCCTCTCTCTCTATTTGTTTTCACCTCCGAATTCTCGACTTTAAGTTTCCCCAGCATTTTATTTGTACAGACAGCGCGTTTGGGTGTTCTAGAAAGGTGGTCCCACATGTAATGTGTTTATTAATACAATTAACATCCAAGAAATTAATTGTTATGGTTAGCTAGTGATTTAGCTATTATAACTTAAACACGAGGGCGAGGTATGATAACATGTTTTTAAGTCTCGACAATATAAGGGCCAACTCTTGCAAAATATTAGTTCCTGACCCGCAATTTCGTACCTATGAATGTTGTTTACGCACACCCGGCACCAATAGAGTGTCTCCAGCAGATAACGTGTTTGAGTGTTCTAGAATGGTGGACCCACACCTTACGTGTTTGGTAATACCACTTAACATCCCAGAAATAATGTGTTTATGGTTAAATAGTGATGGGCTAGGTATTATAACCAAAAAACGATGGGCGAGGTATGATAACAGGTTTTCAAGTATCGACAGTATAAGGGCCCATTATTGAAAATTGGATAATGACGAATCAATCAGTGATGTATGATAACACAAATGGACCAATATCAGTGAATAAACATGTGACCATTTATTCTCCAGACATTGACATGACTGGAAAGCGAGTGGAGACCCCGGCCCAGAAAGAGAGGGACAGGCTCATGTCCAAGCTGCGGCGATGTCGGGTGAAGGATGATCCAGAATGGCGGGCCAAGCAAACGGCCAGATCAAAGGTAACTTATACTGTCAATTATTCTGCTGTCAATAACTATTCTGTTTTATATTAATTCAGAACTGAGGTGGAAATCAGTCTTTATAATATGTTTCTCAATCCCTAAAATTTCGCCCGTAGGGTCGGTTGCGGGCGGGTCGGGCCGACGGTCGGGCCGACTGGCTGGCGAGTTGCCACCGGTGGTGGTGGTGGCAGCGAGGCGGCGACGACCTGCCACAGAAGACACGACGCCAGTGTCCTCAAAGTTGTTGCTTCTCAGCAAGTATGTCTCAATCTTGAAAAATGTCCAGAAAACATTTACGTTGTTCAACCTTGTGGTTCCAGCAACTAAATGATCTACATCTCTGCATGTACACCTTAATCTATATCAAACTTGAGGTTCCAGGAACTAAATGATCTACATATCTGCATGTACACCTCAATCTATATCAACCTTGTGGTTCCAGGAACTAAATGATCTACATCTCTGCATGTACACCTCAATCTATATCAAACTTGAGGTTCCAGGAACTAAATTATCTACATCTCTGCATGTACACCTCAATCTATATCAACCTTGTGGTTCCAGGAACTAAATGATCTACATCTCTGCATTTACACCTCAATATATATCAACCTTGTGGTTCCAGGAACTAAATGATCTACATCTCTGCATGTACATCTCAATCTATATCAACCTTGTGGTTCCAGGAACTAAATGATCTACATATCTGCATGTACACCTCAATCTATATCAACCTTGTGGTTCCAGGAACTAAATGATCTACATATCTGCATGTACACCTCAATCTATATCAACCTTGTGGTTCCAGGAACTAAATGATCTACATATCTGCATGTACACCTCAATCTATATCAACCTTGTGGTTCCAGGAACTAAATGATCTACATATCTGCATGTATACTTCAATCTATATCAACCTTGTGGTTCCAGGAACTAAATTATCTACATCTCTGCATGTACATAGAAACGGCAGCTAGACGTGAAAGAACAGGAGGTGGCTGAAAGTTGAAAAGAGAAGATTTAAAGTGAACTACATGACACCATTCCGGGGAATGTGGAAGTGGGGCCGCAATGTGGAGGGGCTGGTCAATGCTGATGAGATCCTCATGGTCGCATCTACTACTGCCCCGGTTTACTTTTCGACAATAGACAATGTGACATTGTGGACATCCTGTTCCGAGTTTTCTTATTGCTCTGGGACAGAGGCAATATGGGCAAGCATAACTCCCAGCTGGCTGTCCCCGGGCAATAAGAAATATCGAAATGTATGGGTTTCGATTACTTGTTTGACCTGCATTAATTACACTATATTTAATAACACATTTGTCACAAAACATCACTAAAGAAAACGTAATGTTAGGTCTCAGATCAGTCTCATTGTCGTCTGTTTATATATATTTTTGGAATATTCTTGGTCAAATTGTTACCATACATCGCCCAATTGTTGAAAATGCTAAGAATAATGACCACACAGAATTATCATTAACATAGTAGAAGGATGTGTTCAACATTGCCAGACATTTAGGTACATAATGTTAACCCAGGTTTCTTAAGATGATTTTGTTCTAGTGAAGTATTATGTATTGCACTGAAAAAAATTATGTTATCATACTTCGCCCACGGGTTTAGAGCACACAATACAATATCTGTCATCAATAAGTAATGAACATTAGTAGTCTCGGGGTTTTGGGTAAGCATCTCCAGGCGGGGCAGGGGCACCCATGGAGAAATTCTAAGATGGCGCCTGACTCCACGTGACCGACCCCCTAGCGGAAAGAAGTGTAAGTATTGGAGCCACCTGGCGGAAAGTGAAGGAGGTAGTGTTTGCTGCAGAGGGGGGAATTAGCCTGTCACGACCTCGTAGTGGAAGTAATGCTACCACCTGGCGGAATGGTATGGAGGTAGTGCCTCCTGCGGGGGGTAAAAAGGTGTTCACTTAGAGATATGTGTGTGTGTGTGTGAATGCGCGTGTATGAAAGAACTAACGAAACACAAGAGTATACGAGTGCACACGAATTTCATTGACGAAAGATACAAGCATACGTGTGATATCATACATGAAACCGTGTTTTATTAACCGAAGACAAGTGGACGATGTGACATGACTTGCGGGTGAGCGAACACCACGTCAGCGGTCGTGAGCATACGGATCATGACGACCACGCCAGTGGCTCGTAGGTTGGTGGGACGACTTACGGGTGACTGAACACCGCTGCAGAGGTCGTGAGCTTACGGGTGTATGACCACCGCGCCATAGGCTCGAACAATAATGATGATGATACCCGCCCGTTAATGAAACACGGTACATGCACGAAACACACCCATCTTATTGCAGTTGTTTAAGCCAATCAAATACACGGCAATCGTTTGCTACCAGATCAGTGCCGAAACCGTTCACAAATTCCTTCATGGGAAGTCCACGACAGCGAAACATGAGATAAACAACACAGTATTGTCCGCAAACGTTAGACACGGGACTCTGAAGTCTCTTTGAATTATGAGTCCATGTTACACAATGTTTATTCAAGAATCGACGGAACTCGACGTGCCGTGGCGCCAAGCCGTAAGAGCAGAAGTATTCACCGTGAACTTTGCCATCTACGTAGAGCGCTATCCAGTGTTCGCCTGGTTTACCCGTGTCGAAGGCGACCGGGTAAGCGTCTATCTGTAGAGCGAGAAGTACGTCTTTGGGTACGATCCCACGAATGATGCCACCGGCGTGCGGATCCTGGGCGAGTAGGCGGACGAACTGCAGGGTTTCCATCAGTAGTCGTAGATGACGTTGCGCGACTCTTGTCGATCTCCAGCACGGTCTCGAACTCGGCGTAGGCGACGACGTTCACAGTGATCGTCAGCGCATCGCGGAAATGAATCTCGATGCGCAGGTTGCAGTCGACGGGTCTTATCGGATACTTGGCAGTGGCTTTTTCGAGGGCTTTGATGTGAGCCATCTGCACGCCCGGATTCAGGGTGGCCTAATTGACGAACAGTGTGGCGTTGACTATCTTTATCTTGTAGTCGGGGTTGGCGCCGCCGGCCATCAGCGCGAACGTATCCTTGCTCCGCACCAGACGTATCTTGACCTCGACGCCGTTGATGAGGAATTTATCTTGGAGGAAAAGGTCCACGTGAAGACGACTCGTCATGTCGACCACGCGACTCTGCGCGATCATGTTGCGTCTGTTGACGAACCCCGCGTTGGCTGCATCGCCGGCGGCTATTTCGACGGCTTCCATACGATTGCCCGTGTCCTTGTGCTACATCTGACTCGTCAGTTGCGTCTCCTTGGCATCGTCTCCGTAACTGAGCATCGTCTCTATGTAGGCGCGGTACGGGTACGTGTTGGTCGAGGGAGTCACGAGCATTCCGTTCAGATAGACGTCGATCTGACTGAACAGCGAATGGAGCCAATTATTCACGGGACCGACGGGATCGGCGGCGTCGAGGTCGGCTCCGTCGGCACGCGTCACCTTCGCTTGAACGTGTAGCATCGTGCTGGCGAGATCCAGGTAATCGTCTCCCGAAACGGGTATGACGAATTCTATCAGTCCTCCCGAGTCGAGTGAGGACATGGGTTGATGTTGTACCGTGTGACTATCGATGATGCTGGTCTGAGTCGGTGGCACGAAGAAGAGATCGAGCTCGCTCTTGAGTCCCTCACACGATAGTTTATGCACGAACGCCATCATTGAATATGTCAGACTCACGTGTCGTCTTCTTCCTCTTCCGTCTCCCGGCTGTACTGACTCGTTTCGTAGCGGATGCGTGTCTTATACGCTTACACGGTTGCACGCCAGGGGTAAAGAGGCCGCTCATCATGTCTCTACCGGCTGCGGCGACGCGACGTTTGGCGGCCGTTCTGACGTTCTGTCCCGACAAGATGTCGTCGGCTATGCGCGCGCCGGTCGACACCGCTCTCTTTCCCAACGCCACGGCACCTCTCTTGGCGAGCGGCATGTCGCTACGCAGTAGACCTCCGAATAGACTTCCTAGTCCGTGTCCTCGTTGGTATAATAAGGAAGCGCACCGCCCGCTTGACGCGTGTAGTAATCTTTGTAATTCATCCCAAGAACAGTGCCGTCCGTCGCCGTCGGAAATGAAGTGTCACCTTCACCTTACCGACCTCGAACGGCAAGCGTCTTCCGGTGTCGTCTCTTATATCGATATCGATCGTATCAAACTCTTTGTACAGCATGGGTACGTACTGAGATTTTTTCAAAGGTCTTCAATACGATGTCGCCATGGCTACCGCTCAGTGGGACGATGCGCAGCAGTGGTACGAGGCTGTCATCGACAACTCGTGGTTCCACGATATCCGTGTAGACGTAGAGCGATTCGAGCCCTCGTTCCATGTTCACCACGGCGTCTGCTTCCGTGGTATATACCTTGAACTCGGAATTCGTGGGATCCTTCGGGAGAGCCGGCAACGTAATATCGCGAAAGCCGAGAATGGTGGTCAGATTAGCGCCGCGGAAGACAGTATTTGGTAGCATGTGCACCGTTATCTTATGCGTGATGGTACTGTAGCTCAGTTTCACCCTTCCCTCCCCCGCCACGCGACGTAGAGCAGCGTTAATCGCGAGGACTAGTGACCAAGGATCTTTATAGTGTCCGGTCTCGATTCTGTTACTCTTCGTGTGCATGGGCCACACGTTCGCCTCTTCGTCTACCGGTAGCATTATAGCGAGCCACGCGTCGTTTTCTACGACGTTGTACCAACTGTGTAGGTACTGTATCTCCAGTCCACACTTTGTGCGCAATGAAGCATTGCTAGGCAACGTGAGATAGAAATCACTCGTCGTCATGCTGCTGTTTCAACGTTGGGCTGGGTAGCAAGTAACCCAATGAACTGCTCAACAGGGCGGACCACAGAGTCGGATTCCCGTGTCCGATCGACAGGTTGTAGATGCTGACCAAAATGACCGAGTACAGAAACGACCTGACACAGAAACACTATCTCCTCTCGCTTCAATTTCGTCGTCGTCGTCGTCGCTAACAGTGACCTGTGATGTCGTCTCGTCCGTCATGGGTGGGCGAATGAAAGCTTGTCGGACGCGTGATTAGTCTTTATAGCCGACGAGGGCCTTGGCATCGATCCAGCTGTTGAATTTCGAAGGGTATCCGAACCATTTCACCAACACTTCCTGTCGCCTGCACACCTTGCGTCGCTCCACTATCGATTCCACACGGTACAGTTTAGCGGCCGGATCCGTCACCTTCTGCAACTCCGGTTCGTAGAAGGTACCGTCTAGTATCTCTCCGAGATCGTCCGTCAGGCGATAGACGGGCGGATCGGACGGATGCACCTCGCGTATCGTGAATATTTCTTCGGTCCAATTCGCCGTGTACCCTTTATCGAAGCGTCTCTTGACCTTGCTGATACGCATGCGATCCGCCACGTGATACTTGGGCGCACCCTTACCGTGCTGACCGCCGTGCAGGTGCTGCCACACCTCTTCCTGATTCAACGCATTCACCTGCGACGGAGGCATACCGATGCTACGGTGGGGGGTGTCGTTGTACGAGCGTTCTGAAGGATGTCCATGGAACGCCACGTCTCGTGTTTCGTCAGGTATCGACACATACGCGTCTTTAAAGTACGATTAAAGCATGGCACGATGCTCGCCTTGGTTTCCTCGTTGTAGGTGGAGAAGTGATGGATACCGTACTTTTCCAATTCACCCCGAACGCCATCGTTCAGGAATTCCAGACCTCTATCAGTCTGCAACGTCAGCGGACGATCGCCGGTGAACAGTCCGTCCACCGCTCTCGCTATCGACGCCGCCGTCTTGGTCTTCAGCGGAACGCATCGAGTGACGTTCGAGAAGACGTCGATCACCGTGAGTAGGAACGTCGTACCGTCGTTGTCTCTTTTCAGACTGGACACATGTCGACGAAATCGGCCTGCCATTGTTGATTCCTACCCCCGACGACCACGCAACGCCGCCGGAAACGAACTCTCACCGGTTTGTGTAGGGTATAGGCGTTCTGTTCCGATAGCCATTGTTCGACGACCTTTCTCGGTACACGCTGGATAGATCGGAAGGCGATTCGGCGCAAAGACTCGATTCTCCCGTAACTTCCTACCTTGGCGGGATCAAAGTAGACTTCCTGCAGCTGTTTGCGACGGCGGGCCATGATGATGTACGGATGATGTAATCGATGATAATCCCGCTCACGATGTGAAGTCCAGCATTAGCAACAGCGGAAAACAGACAACGCCCCATGTCTTGCGTTCTTCCGATGATGGCGTAGGTAGAGCAGTAGCGGTGAACGGGCTCATTCGGTGCCGACGCGCGAGTGGTGTCCACTGCAGCGTTCGTCGCGCGTGTGGCCGCTGCTACCACTGCACTTTTCCTTTGCGCCTCTTGAATGTTTAGTCTCTTGGTCTCTTTACCCACCAACTCCATGGGTAGATTCATGTCGCCGAGTTGGCGCGCAAACACCTGCCATCCCGTCGGGTCGCCGACGGTCTTGCGCTGGCGTAACAGATCGATCACGAGATCCACCACGTTACTTCCGATTACCGCTACTCCTTTGTGCATGAGCTCTCCGCGCGAACTCCACGCGACGTCACGTTTCAGACGTTCCATCAGTCGTCTGGCTTTGGCCTGCAGCGCCTTGGGAACGATGTCGACGACTTCCGGCGGGGTCGGCCCCTCAATCGCCGCAGCCGCCGCCGTGGCCACTGGGGACGCGACCTTGTTCACCGTCATCATTCGCACCGGTTCGCGCTTGCGTCGATCGACCAACGCGTTGTAGCGTTGCAACACTTGATTATATATGACGATCTTGTCGCCGTCGGTGAGATCGTGTCTGTCGAGTATGGCTTTCATCTCGTCGTCGAGGACCTGCACCTTGCTTCTTAGCGTATCCGTCGGTGGCGCGCGTAAGCTGTCCAACAGTCGTGGATCTACCAAGGCCATCTTCCGTGCGTGTTCCATTGTCTACTTGAGTAGCACCTCTTTGAGCTAGGGTAGAAAGTCCGCACCGGCCAACGGTGGTAGCAGAGCCGACAGGAATCCGCCAGTCTGTCCCGCGCCGACCTGATTACCCCGTAGCAAGATGCGACGTCTCCTCGAGGCCGGCACGCCTCTCTGTGCCAAGTTGCGCAGGTTCGTTTTGTATCCACTCAAATGGCGTCTCTGTACGTCGGTCAAGGGAATTTTCTTCTTCAATATGTTGTAGGCACACTCGGCTAATGCACACAACAGATGGGCGTCGGCGTTTCTGATGATGGCTCGTCTCAATGTCGTGCTCTTGTACCTGTTCAGCGCCTGTTTTAAGGAGGATGTGTCTCTTCACGAGCTTGGACATGCTGCGACTGAAGAGACGAGGCGCGTGCGTAGTCGTCTTATACCTTGAGCTGGTTCACGTACTGAACACCGTCGTCCGGAAGGACGGCCGTGCGCAAACGCATGTCTTCGGAAGGTGTCCTATTTCAGATCGATCAGGAGATAACCGAACGGTGGCGACGTGGCGACTTTGAGCGCGTCCTGTACAAACTTCTCTCCTTGTTTTTCGGAAACTGGTTCTGCACGAGATACAGTATGGACGTGTTCTGGTGATGAATCTTTTTTGTGAACAAGGTCGTGACCCGTTCGTCCGTTTCCGCCATTAGAGCGTCGATGACCACGAGGTTTCGCGTCGACGCATCGAACGCGCCGCTCGGCAAGCCTTCCACAAACCGTTCCATGTCGTTGTCGACAGCGGCGTAGGCGCTCTGCCAATCTTCGCAACACCACGTGATCTTCACGGGAGGCGGATCGATCATCGTTGGGGCGTGACGTAGCATGCGAGTCACGAACGTACTCTTACAACACCCCGTCGGACCTGCGACGATGCAGGTGAAGGGATGTTTCCATCGCGTGTCCACGATCGTGCGTGTTCTAGTAGGTGGTGGTGGAGGTCACGTTCGATAATGTTCCGTTGCCCGCTGTGACGTTAGATACGATACCTCCACAACACCACGAGGAGCGAAGAAGGGGAACGTGAGCAAGACGTACATGACGTACAGGTACACTCCGACTGTTCCTACTAGCGCTACTCCTACGACTGCTCGCGTCCGTGATATGGTGTTCTAAGACGATCGATTGCGTGACATCTGTCTAAATATGTTTTCTTTGTTTTTATTTTTTGTCTACTTTCCGCCTACTAACCGCGTGACAGCTAGAGGCGCCTCTAAGCCCAACTGACGTAGGGCCGCGTTTCCTCTTTGTGTCAGCAGTGGTTCGACGTAGATTACACGGCAATCGATCGTCGTCGTTACACGTCCACCGGACCCGTCGTGACTCCGTCCTCGTGGACCACGCGATTGGCGTAGAAGTAGGTCAACGCCGCACCTTCCTGGATGTACGTCAGCACGGACGAGTGATTCACCCGGAACCCGCGGTTCGTTCCGCTTTCGCTCCGTCGATTGGTCAGCACGTCCAGGAACGCCTGCTTATCGATGCTGTTGAGTCGATTGTTCAGTCCCTTGGTGCTGTATTTGTCGACGGGACCCGAAAAATAGTAGGTCTTGCTGCACAGACCCAGGAAACAGTCGCCGTACCACTCGACCTTGAAGAGTGCCTGTGTTCGCTTGTCGTACGCTTTGCGCGCCTTGCAAGACGTCTCGGTGCCGCTCCACGGACGTCCGGCCAGTCGACAGCGCACGTACTCGCTCTGATGATCGGCGCAACATTCGGACGGTAGCCATTCGGAGCGGTGACGAAAGTAGTGTTCGCGCAGTGGTGGGGTCACGAGATCGTCGACGGACTCTCCGGCCAGAGCTAAATAGGCGCTGTCCGTATCGGTTTTGCAGTACTCAAACAGCGGACGTTCCACGTATATGTCCATGAAATCGTAGTAGAGCTCCAACATGCGCAGTTTGGCCCACTGCAACACAAAGAAGCCCACGTGCGTGGGGAAGGCGTATTTGACGCTGCGCTTGTGCATTTCGATCTCGTACGCATCGGCGGTGAAGATATCGAGCTGTCAAAAGCGGCGATCGTTGATCAGAGGTGTGACGAGCAAGATCTTACCTCCACGATAACTTCCGACGAGCATGCGACGCGGGATTGCCATGATGTCGTGTTCTTCGGCGTATCGACGCATGAACGGTTCCAGGTCATCGCGGGTCATGTGAATGTTCTTGAAGATGGCCTGCATCTCGGCAAAGTGTGCGCGCAATTCCTCCGGTACACGTATGTCGCACTGAATTATTCCGAACACGCTTCCATTGTGTACGCCTGTCAGGATCTGTTGTGACGTCATTTTCTAGCGCACGTGTGGACGGCGGGGAAAGGTGGCGTCCAGAAACAGTTTCTCGCGTCTCGTGACTTTCCACTCGCATTCCCTCTACTCGACGACCCTCACAAAGTGAGGAAGATAGGCCGTGTTCTTGCGAGTTTCGGCGAGCAGTTCCGTCATGGGTTTCCCGTTGACCTCGTTAACCTCACGACTGGTGCACGGACAGCCGTGGTAGAAGCATCAGTGAAACTGATAGGCCGTCTTCGTTTCGCTACACCAACCTTCCACCAGCAGTTTGCCGATGCGCTTCTCTCGTACGTTGGACTGGTGACGTATAGCGCGTCCCGTCTTTTCGGACTCCCACGTCAGCCATTCGACTGCCATCTGTCATGTGGGCTGTGCCGCTTCAGGTCGGAACTCCTTCTCTTCCCGTCGTCGCGTGAACCATCCCGTCGGCATGTCTTGTAATAACGACCAGAGCATTTGATTCGTTGCCAACAATAGACTGACACGTTCGAGCTGCATCACCGTAGTCGTTCCGACGTATTTTCGTGACCCCCTTCTCGTGGTGCCTGGTGAAGATGAGTGACGCCCCTCCGACGATGTTCTCTCTGACCAGCTGATTGACATCCTTGTTTGTCTTGTTGAAGAGAGTAAAGAAGGTCTTCTCCGGCACGTAGTTGAACAGGTAGGGCAAGGTCAAACCTGGTATATTGATGGCTTGTTTGAATATGTCGAGACCGCGTTGCCGGTAGAAGACAAACTGTTTGGAGATGGCGTCCAAGAAAGGTACGACGTCCCTATTGTTGTACCAGCCGAGAAAGTCCCGCAATCTCTTCATGTCGTTGTCTCGCCACGCCTCCTGACACCTGGTGTAGTCCTCGTCGGATATACCTTCGTTCTTCAGTCGACTTTGGGTGGCATACCGGTGTAGTCGAGTCTCTCGAAGCTGTCCATGTATTCGTACGGGGAATGATCTTTTGTGACCTCGCAACCGTACGCTTTCAGGAACTTATCGTACGAGAATCTCGGGGCGATATAATGAGTCATGTCGAGGAATTTCAGGTCATCCATCGATAGACACATAAACGTGTTGCCACGTTTGATCACATGAACCGCTCCGGCACCATCCTCCACTTTGTTTTCCTCGTCTTCTTCTTCGTCGTCTGTTTCTTTCGTGGACAGTAACTAGGGTACCAGGAACTGTTTGACGACGTTCAGATCGTACCTGCTATGTTGAATCCGATGACGGGCAACTGATCAAGCCAACCGTACAATTGACCCATGAGTGATTTGTAGGGATTGGTCGGTTGTCCCCTTCCGCAGCATGTGCCTCCTGTTCGTCCCAATTCACGATTGCTTTCGCGAGTTGTTGAAGCACGCTCTCGTAATCGTCTATGATAGTATGCGTCTTTCCATAATGAGTCGCCACACTTCTTACATCGATAAGAGTGACAGTATATGTTCACGTCTTATATGTAGGAAAAGTGTGTCTCGTGGAGATTGACGTACAACGTTTCAGGATAGTGATACAACGAACGGCGCACGAGTTCGGCAGTCGCATTTCCACCTTCTTCTTCCTCCGGTTCGACGAGTGTGTAGACGCACACGTTGGTCTCAAAGGTGGTCTTGGTGCGGTAGAGGTCGTCCATCGTCACCCAGTCAAGGTCTTTCATAGCCACTCCTTCTTGATCGTATTTCTCGTAGAGCACCTGCACAATGGATTCCAAGCGGTGTCGGTCACACCCACGATGCAGAGCCAAGCACCGAAACAGGCATAGATTGTCGGTGTACTTCTTGTTATGATTGGGTTCTCTTTCCAATCCGATGACGGCTTTGTTCCTTTTGATGTACCTCGGAAGTGTGATGTCCACACAACCTATCGGATGGTTTACGATGTGGTTGACGAAGAAGGTGATATTCGTGCCCACCTCGCATACCCATTGACTGTCCGGACGTTGATTGATCACTCACTGCAACACGTCTGTTTCTCGGACACGCTCCAGAAATGCATCAAAGTCTTCGGTGTTGGTAATAAGACACGGTTCATCAAGGTAACGACCACAACTGTTACCGGACGAATGGTAGTATCTGTATCGGTTAGTGTTCTTGTTCCTCAACACGAAACCGTAACTAAGGTTAATCTTGAACGCATGCGTCTGTTCGCGGAACATGCTTTTCAGTGTCGGTTCCAGAACAGACGGGTCCGGTGTCGACACTTTGTAATTGTACCTGGATTGAACAGGTCCTCCGGTCACGTGGGTTCGGATGGCCGACCAGTGGTCTCGAACGACGTCTCGGAGTTCCCTAAACAGAGTGTCGGCGAAGGGGAGTCGTGGCGGAGGACGTATGGGATCGTCGTCGTCGTCGACGTCGCGTGGCCGCTCTTCGTGTCTCGTTCGCTTGGGTTGGGGTGGCTCGATGACCTCTTCACGTCTGCTACATACCGTCTTGATATGATGTAACAAGTTGTCACGTCTCGTGAACTCACGTGCACAAGTCTCACAGCGGTGCGTATCGCTTTTCCGTGAGGGTACCCTGCCGCATGACATCCTCATGTGACGTACACTGTGATATCGTCTCGCGAACTCTCTTGTACATGACGGACAGCGGTACTTAGTACTTTTCGGTGTTTCGTCAGATGGCGCCACTCGCGACGGTGGTTTGCTGTAGGCATGATCGTCAACGTGTGGTGACTGGATAGACGGTGATGAATGAGTCAGGTCTATGTGACGTTGAAAGTCGTCGTATGTATCGAGGACGATACCGCAGTGGCGACATGAGTGTTGCTTCATCGTTTTGTTTACACCTACAACTGAAGGATAGGAGATCCTTGCATGCTTATATGTAGGAACCACTGCGTGACGTCATGTCGGCGTGTGGACAGAGGTGGGCGTGGCTACGTATAATGCGATATATGCACGATTGGATAGAGGTGTCAGATAGATATCTGCGTGTGAACAGAGGGGGCGTGGCTACGTATACACCGTTAACTCTACACTGTTGTATGTGAATCTTCAGTCTCAGGTAGGCGTGTGAACTACGTGAGATATATACCCTATGTGATATACCGCAAAGTCGCTCGTCAATGTGAAAGAACAACAGACGCCGGAAACCGGGATTACACGTACCTTTATTATTATTATACTAAAAATTACAATAATCAAATCGACCAATACTACATCATTACTGATGATGATATGCAACTAATATACTGATATAAGTGTGACTCTGTGTGACATATAGAGGCGCCTCTAATCCCAACTGACGTAGGGGCGCATTTCCTCTTTGTGTCACTGCCGTAATTTAGCTTTGTTACATCTACATATCATCAAACAGAACATGCTATTGCAGTTCGCTACAGAGTGTCTCAGTCACGTAATCAACGTGTTCGTCGCGGATTATATTCCGCGCCAGTTCCTGACAGATAAGGCGTACATAGTACATGCTCTGGTCGCATATACAATATCGGCTAAGCGTTCTATTTCTCGCTCTATGTTACGTACGCATTCGAACGGGGCTGCGTACCCCAAAGACATATAATTATACAATTTAGACCATCTGATATGTCCGTTGGGGCGTAGGTCGACGTGTCGCTCCTGAGGGCTGTGTACTCCGACACCGGTGCGCTGACGTCATCATGGTCGTCGTCATCACATATCATCTGGAGAAGTGTGTCGGATACTGGCGGTGTCGTGACATCGTCACACGACATGTCCAGTGTTGGTACACTCGTGTGCGGACGTGATGACGGTGGATATGACGTATGCCGCTGCTGTTCGTGCAGGCGGATCAGGAGAGCGCGACGTAATGGTGCGTCGACCCGAGATAGTCGCGGTACATTTTTCCGTGGTGACCCCGTCAACTCCTTCTCCCTGTAGGCGTCTTGTATATGTCCTAGCCCACTACCACTAGAGGCAGCACAATAGTCCTGTCAAACACAATAACAATATTACAAGGTGAGTACACGTGTCACTTTGTTTTGTTTAGTTATCGTCATTTTCTTCCAGTAATGATATATCATGCGTACGCAGGATGGTTTGCACACGTGCTATAGTGTCACGTGTCCACTCCGGCGCATCCACTGTATACCTGATATGGGTCACTGCCCACTTCACATTGTCGTATAATCAAACGAGTTCCCACCTTGTGCATGTCGTTTTCTTCATCTTCAAACGTGCGACACAGTTCGTTGGCTACGAAGCTTACACATGCGTCGACTGTAGTTGTGCGAAATAGGTCCCGGTTCATCATTTCCTCCGTGAGCTGTTCTTGTTGCATCAGCGACGACACGACACCGTCCTCCGGTTCATTCAGTAGGGATATACCTAGAGTACGCAGACTCTCTTTCACTCGTGGTATAGTATCAACAGCCCAACCCGGCGTATACGATGCACACGCGATTTCGGACCCTGCCATACGCAGACTACTAAGGATCTTTGAACGATCCTCCCTGTACAGCGCCTCGTGAACGCCCACATATCGGAGCCACAGTCCGTTGGATACGTAGCGCACGCAGGCGTTGGTTATAGTGGCGATAAAGATATCGTCGTCTATCATTTTCTCCGTGCGCTCTTGAAAAGCGTTCACCTTCGCTACAATCTCCCGCCGTAAATCACTACGGACTTCTATGACATCATCGTCATCGCTAGACCACGTACATGACCCACACACAAGCACACTTGCCTCGTCGCCGTCGGTGATGTCCGAGTAACTCAGACGTCGTTTTACGGTTTGGGAGCCTCCGGCCGATGGTGTAGACTGCACTGTCGCGTCCTGTGTATCATCCAACCAGGCGGACACGTAATCGAACGACGACGACTACAAACCGACATAGGGCATTACGTCATCACTTCTGGTGACAATACACATACAGTAGCGCCACCTTGTTGGGCGGATAGATAGGATTTACGGTTGAATGATTTCCAGTGCCGTCACGGCGTAGTTCACGTAGCCTGATTTTGTTGACTTTCTAATAGTCACCCTAACCTGTTTGTTGCGTAAGATACTCAATGCCTGGTACCGACCTTCGTCGGTTTTCAGCGCCATATAGTCGGTTGCTGACAGTCCCCCTAAGGCCCGCTGGACTACACGGTCGACCCCTGTCGCCCACAGCTCAGTGCCTTTACGATCGGCCACCAAGATGCCCATAACGTATTTGTATACAGGACCCCTGTTCTGTCGCCCGTGGACCGGACATGCACTGACACTATGGTGTCCTTTCACTTCAACGAGAACTTTACGGTTACAGAGACGACACGCTGCATAACATACGTATTTAGACGACAGAGCGCATGTTAAGAGTGTGAGTGGGCGATAAAATGCGTAAGAACCATCACTCACTGTTTCGAGTCCTGTCAGGTCGATATCCTCGGGACATGTCTTGTAGTTAGCGGCCGCCGTCTTGTCGCTCGTGCAGGAGTCGGTGTGAATGAAGGTGTTCGATCGGCAGAGAATCAGAGAGAGAGAGTGTTATGTCCTACTAGATTTAGGCTAGGTTTATATACGTAAACAGTCCCTCCAGGCATCGTCCACGTGACACCCTTGACAATGCCATCATGCGCTCTTAGTCCCTGGGCGTTCGCGATAAGACACCCCGCAGGCGCGTGACTTATCTCTCTCGTTCTCGGATACTGTGCGTCTGTCTGTCTTTTTAATGAGCGCCTTACGTAAGCCGTACAGAGCACTGTCTAATGAAGTCTCTCACCTGCATGAGAATAACGCCAAGTATATTCTTACCTACTTTGTCACGGCTTGAACTCTTGCCCCAATATCCTTCTGCACTAGGAACGTTTTCAATAAGGCGTGCGTCACCTGTACCAAGCAAAAGTTTACGCAGTTGCGAAGCACGGAATTTCACATCTACTATGGCATACATTATGTGTCGCCTTTGAGCTAGCCATGTGGACGTTAAGTCTGCTTTCCATTTAATGCGCTTACTGAGGTATTTCGCCTGTAATCCGCTGCGTGCAGTCTGAATCTTTCTCGCTGTGATGTCATCATCAAAGTGCCTGGCTTTTTTATATTGATAAGCTGCCTCTGCACAAGAGAAGTGTTCACCCCATATGTATACATCACACGGATGGAAATTCGATAGGTAGTGTCCAGCGCCCCAAAATTGTACATCCATACTGACCACCACCACCACATGTTGACACTGTCTACCGTTAGCACTGACCGCGCGCGCTCACACACAGAGTTCTTATCGTCTGCCCGTTGCTGTCTGTCTGTCCTCACCTCTATAGTCTGTGTTCCGATAAGGTGCATTCATGCATTGTTGTCTTGCTGATAACTGACCTTCGCACATCATGCGTGCGGGTTAGGGTACGCGATAATTGCCAGGTGTTCCGCATGTCATAAGACTCATTGTTGATATAAGTTTGTACTTTAAAACTTTCCATACAATGTGTCTGCATATCATTTATACTATATATCTCTCGTTTGTTACATTCAAATCATTCCCTTCACATCTCGAACAATGTCATCAATACCTTGGGATGAACTTCGTGCGGAATGGCGTCAACGTGACGCATGTGGTGCGCAAATGTAAGAACTTTCATACAGTATATAGATATCTCTTTGCTTTATTTCATTCTATTTATACGACTAGGCACTTACTTCATATGGGTAATTACACTGTGTTCTTAGATGTTCCATCCGACTGTATCTCGAACAAACGAAATGGATCAATGTCTGTGTTTTCATATATATATATATTTCTCAAAGTGTTGATATGTTCCAGAGAAGAAGAACTCCGTGATGAATACGACTGCTACTTCCGGCCCGTCATGCGGGAATTACTACAGAAGAGACCACGATATGATCCACCATCTCCATGGTATCCTCCGGATTATATTGTCCCCGTGGACACAGGCGATCGAGAAAATTGGGTGTCGGATGCGGACGATGATGATGATGATGGTTTCTTTGATGTTATAAATTAAATCATATTCTAATTTGAACATATGTTGTTTTGTTGGTTATTACCTCAGGATTCATTCTTTCATATATGCATACATACGTACAATTTCATTTCCAAAAATATTTTAAAGTTTGATACATCCTCTCTCATTCATTCCTCGTTATACACGATAAGACATAGGACGAATTATTCTTATATACATACAAAACACATTATCACTATATCATTCAATATCCTTCATGATATATATATATATATATATATATATAATGACCCACCTTCCAACACCTTTTAAAATTTCGTATATGCTCTTTCGTTCATATCATAGATATACACGGTAGTACTTCGAGGGGTACTCACTCCATTCTCTTCCGCTAGGCGGTGGACTACACCCGGTCACGTGACTACACACACATACATACACACACAAATAGATTCCTGAGATAGGCGCGATCTTAGAATTTCTCCATGGGTGCCCCTGCCCCGCCTGGAGATGCTTACCCAAAACCCCGAAACTACTACTAACATGACTGAATGATATAGCATTATCCAATTTGGTGTGGGTAAAAAAAATCCCGAGAGGGGCGGGGCAGAAAATTACAAAATGACATAGCTTCATATACATTATTGTATAACGATGGTACAGGTTGTTTTACATCCATAAGTACAAAATGTTGTTTCAAGAACTAAAATTTTGCAAGAATTTGCCCTTATACTGTCGATATTTAAAAACCTGTTATCTTTCTTCGCCCATCGTTTTTGGTTATCATACCTCGCCCATCACTATCTAACCATAAATATGTGGCATCTCTCCACATTTGTCTTGATTGCCTCTGCAGGAATTTATATGAAATTCAAACAAATTTAACACCAATAAAAGGTGACTTTTTAAAATAGTTTTTAGAAGGTGCAGACTTCGGCCTTTAAACAATGTAAAGAAAGTAATGATTGACTAAATGTTTCTTTCCAACAAAATTCCTGTATCGAAGGTAGTGACTGTTACATTTTTACAATATAGAATATTAAAACAAGTTAGTGTCACACTTATTACTACAAAACATAGGTGAAATATAACATTCTCAAGTATTTTCCAAGTGAAATGCATCAATTAAATTTACTAATGATCTAAGTAAAATGTATAATAATAACTTCAAGTAGTTCCAGATCAACAGAACATTTACAATCTGTTTAAAAGCAACAGCCAACACAAACAACTTTATTTAATGAAAATATTAACAATTTGACTGCACATTATGGCAGGGAGATTGATTTATTAAACATACCAGCTGCCGATCCATTGCTTTAATGCAGGTTAATAATTTGCAGAACTGTCACTCAGGTCTTTGACAAAATTGAACTGTTATTATTATAAATCTTATTGCTAAGTACTACAAAAACTACAGTTTGTGAATATACAAACGTTTGCTTGTCTGGTTAGAATTCTTCAATTGTCCCATGAAGAAATTGCAAGATGTGCTATTCATACCAAGTGATCTTGCTGCATCAACAATGTCCTCTGCAGAGTGCAGACTCGATGGGTTTGACGGGGCTTCACGTGCTTTTCTGCTTTGCAAATGAACTAGTTCCTATACAAAGTAAAAATGTTAAACTGCAGTTTGTTTACAAGACATGGATGTCAAAATATTATAATTAATTGCACTATTTTATCTTCATGTGACAGCATACCCATGCAATACCATGCCTCGGTAGCATGGATGATTTTTGATTGGGAAACACTTTTAGGGAAAGCAGAACATTCAAATATATCACCAGACATGCATTAAATATGTGTAATGTTATCTCTAAAACATATTTGTTTATTTCCATTAAGACTTCACACAATTAAAAGTGGTTTGTGGATGAGAAGGTATGAATGCAATGATTTTACTCACAGATATCACGCAGTTGTTAAGGTGATCTTTTTCCCCATTAATTATGTTGTGGATTTGGACGAAAGTGGTTTTGCGCTGTAGTTGTGTTCAGCTGCTGCCGTTGAAGGTAAACATCCCAAAGTGCTGCTAGGTTTCAGAGTGGACATGGTGCTGGCCGCTTCCTTGGCGTACGGTTTGGAGTCTTGAAGCACTGTTGTCCATGTAAGTTTTTTTTTCATCAGTCATGAAACACTCACATGTAAAATGGTCACTACAGACACGTAGATTCTTCGTCCTGTACTCAGCTGTTGTCTTGTCAAGATCTGATATTAATTAGCCATATTTTGAGTGTTAAGTGAAACGTACAACATTAGCATAGCCTAAAAGCAGCAAAAATACAATTAGTTATGAAAAACGTCTAAATGAATGTTGTTTAACAACACTAGAGATCAGGGGATTGAGAGGAGATCAGATAGAAGTGTTTAAAATAGTAGAGGACATGAAGTTACATTAGTAAAAGAGCAGTGTAGATTAGATATACGAAAGTTCTCATTTTCACAAATGACTGTGAATGAATGGAACATATTAGCTGCTGATTGTGTGGGTGCTAGTAGAGTGAATATGTTTAAAAATAAAATCGACACATACCTCAGACGGGCGGGATACACATAGATAAAAGGGTTGGACTCTCGATAAGCCAGAGGGCTTCCTTGTCCACCTGCCATCTAGAGTTAATTCTCTGGGTGGCAATCTTGTTAAATCTTGTTAAATCTTATTCTCGCATGTTTGCTCCACCAAATTCAAAACAATTCACCACCGGAAGTTCCTGCCAACAATCCGTATGAAAATATTTGTAGATTTTGTATTTATAAAAATCTTTGTAGATAATGGTAGTTAATACATACTGGTGATTTTTTTAATGTCATTGAAATTATTTATTGTGTAAAATGGATTAGTTTATGCAGAAGAATGCAAGTCCATTATATGGTCTTTAATTACCCGATGCAATTTTAATTTACAATTACTGGTCACTGTTTATCGATGATAGGCAATTATGGCACAAGAAGACCAGCACATGCCATGTAACATTGTCAGTGCATATAAATAGCAGAAACTGTAAGTAATACATAAGGAATGAGTCGTGATTGTAAATATTTATGTCTATGGTGATTTGGCACATTTTCGTACTTGTAACGTGAGCGACTTATTGATTAACATATGTATATTGATGGAAACAGAGAATATTATTTGTTAGTCATAACTATGTTGATGTCCTGCATAATTGATTCCCCATTCACGACGATGGTGGCAACGCTGGCGCAATAGCATCTCTAACTGAATCCTTAGCTTCGGCCAATTGCAGTTTCGTCATAAATAATGATATAAATCTGATACTAAATGGACGCACGTATTTCACGTTACTCCATATTTTTAAATAACCACTACATTGATCCAATTAATATCTGCTGCCGTATGTACCTGCGTTAGCGAGCAGTATTCTGGTGTCCTAGGCTGGACCGTGCCTAAACTGGACTATGCCCGTAGTGGACAATGTGTTAAACTATATTATGTTCTAGGCTGGATTACATCCTAGGCTGGAACATGTCCTATGCTGGACAATGTCCTAGGCTGGACCATGTTTTAAGCTGGACAATGCTCTAGGCTGGACTATACCCTAGGATAGACTATGTCCTTTGGTGGTCTATGTCCACATATTATGATCTTGACAATTTTAAATTACTAGCAGAAACAAACAACGACTGGTTTAGTATACTAAGTTCAAACATAGAATCTATTAATAAAAAATTCAGCGAAATAGAAGCTTTCTTGGAGGAACTTAACCTGATAAAATTTTAATTTAGTTTACTATGCTTTCAAGAAAGATGACTTATCACACTTCCAAATTGAGGGATATCATTGCATTTCACAAGGGAAAACATGTAGCAATAAAAAGAGGGCTAGTGATTTACTTACACAACAAATTTAACTTTAATATTTTGCTATCTCTAATTCAGTTCCTACACTGGGAAGGACAATTCATTAAAATAACTGGTGGTGGACACTTAAAAGATGTCATAATTGGGAATATTTATCGACCTTCAAGACACCAACATTGTGAACAGTTTTTTTTAGCGAATTCACTCCAATTATCGCATCCTTTGACAACATAAAATCATACATCATTATTGCAGGTGACTTAAATATAAACCTTCTTACCAAATTAACGAAAAGGAGGTTTTTTGTGTGATTTTTTATATATTAATACCTTAAATTACACTCCCAACAAAGTTTTCAAATAATAATGGCACATTAATAGATAACTTGTTCTGTAAACTAAACGATACTACAATACTATATGTATATGAGTCAAAATAAAGAACTACTGTCTGTCTGTCTGTCTGTGTGTCTGTCTGTCTGTCTGTCTGTCTGTCTGTCTGTCTGTCTGTCTGTCTGTCTGTCTGTCTGCCAGTCTGTCTGTCTGTCTGTCAATCTGTCTGTCTGTATGTCTCAGTCAGTCTGTATGTCTGTCTGTCCGTCCGTCCGTCCGTCCGTCCGTCTGTCTGTCTGTCTGTCTGTCTGTACTACTGTACTTGGGTGGTCTATGTCCGCAGGTGGATTATATCCTTTAGTTGATATGTCCTTCGTTGGATCATGTCCTTTGGCGGATCGTATCCTTGAGTGGACTTTGGTTCCAAGGCCCTGTTCTAGGTGGAATATGTTCTGACTGGACAGTATTTTAGGTGGACTATAAAAAGTAAGATTATATAGCGCAGTATGGACTCCTTAGGATTATTCAAAGCACTTTACACTTGACTCCCAGGCAGACCTGTTCAATTGAATACAATTTCGACTTTTATGGGAAGGCTGCAATTAATGAGGGAGGAATATTCGTACACAAATATCCACCACTGTCTATAGCCATGTACTCATTCATACAGCTGAGTGAGCTGGAGCAACGTAGAGTGAAAGAACTTGCCCAAGGTTCGACACGGCAACCCAGAATTCGAACCTGGGTTCTCTCGATTGAAAGTCTGATGCTCTAGCCACTGCACCACTACTATGTCCTAGATAGGCCATATCCTAAGAATGACTATTTCCTGAGGGATTATGTTGGATGGATTATGTCCCATGTACACTATGTCCATTGGTGAACTATGTTCTAAATGGACTTTGTCCTGTGCCCTGTGCTACACTATGCCATCGACTAGTCCCTTCCTAGCTCCGTTAGAAACATTGATTCGTTGAGTAAAGTTCAATTGTGATTAATGCTATAATGCACCAGAGATGGCACGGTTTATGTCGGGTAGCCTCTACCTCGGTCACTACCAAATGTATAACGGATAGATTATAATACATGTGTATGCCCGTGTCCAGACATATCAGTATGTATTCGTCATTAGGTCTTGCTGCAGGTTTCCATATATATCAATAATCCAATATTGTTAATTATCATGTCTTAACTCTAATGTAGTGTTCATGGTCGATCTAAATAAAATGTATATCTAAATATAAATGACCCGTTGTAGATGAATGTAACATTTTAATGTTGACTTATTACCTTTTCCTTACTCTATGAAATTATTTAGTAAAACAATCAACTTTTATATATTGTTCTTCAGTATGCTAAAAATGCCTTACATATTCGCTAAAGGTGAGAGAGTGTGTGTGCGTGTGTGCGCGTGTGCGCGTGTGCGCGTGTGCGCGTGTACGCGTGTTCGCGGGTGCGCGTTTGCGCGTGTGCGCGTGTGCGCGTGTGTGCGTGTGTGCGTGTGTGCGTGTGTGCGTGTGTGCGTGTGTGCGTGTGTGCGTGTGTGCGTGTGCGCGTGCGTGTGCGCGTGTATTCGTGTGTGCGTGTGTGTGTGTTGCTTCAAATCGATGCAACATATGCCTGCCTGTCTGTCTGTCTGTCTGCCTGCCTGCCTGCCTGCCTGCCTGCCTGCCTGCCTGCCTGCCTGCCTGCCTGCCTGCCTGCCTGCCTGCCTGCCTGCCTGCCTGCCTGCCTGACTGTCTGTCTGTCTGTCTGTCTGTCTGTCTGTCTGTCTGTCTGTCTGTCTGTCTGTCTGTCTGTCTGTATGTCTGTATGTCTGTCTGTCTGTCTGTCTGTCTGTATGTCTGTATGTCTGTCTGTATGTATGTATGTCTGTCTCGATGCTGTGTGATGTAGTAACCTAACACACACATACACAGAGAGCTGACTTAATCCCAGCGATATAATTAATGATACGTTCGGCGAAATGTGAAGAATACGTGCCTTCCTCGGTGCCACTCTGTCATTAGCTACGCACCTGAAGTTCAAAATGACATATTAATAAACGGCTGTGTTGTAATAACACGCTCATTAATGAATACATTATTGTCACTTTTATAAAGACAGGACATATGCTCATAATTAAACCACGAATGGTGCTTTGTGCGGCGACCATCATTATAGTAGCACGGAGATTGCTACAAATGTCAGGGCATTATTTACATGCCTGATAACATATCAACAGAATGCGAATAGCAAGGACATCAGTCATGAAACTAAGGCAGACATTGCGCTCAAGTAAGTATGTACGCGTTAAGAACTAAACCCAAATTAAGCGGCAAGTCAAGGCAAAGAGACACTTGGTGAGCGACGACTGCCACAGTTGGGTAGATTTTGCCCTATCCGGCTGTACGAAGTCATGGACAGAAACCAAGGAAGAGGGATTCACCTTTCAGTGCGTGGGGTGTTGGAAGGTGAAATGTCTGGAGAAAGAGGTAGCTAGGTTGGTAGATATTGTGAAGGGGATGGAGATGAGAATCAGCAAGGAGACAGATGGAATGGAGAGAGACGACAGGGATAAAGTTGGGAATACTGTGAGACTGAAGGAGCAGAGTAGTGGCAACAAGACCGAGGAAAGAAGACTGAGAGGAGGGAAGGTGATCGGAGGGGAAGAAAGTGGAGGATCGACGGCAGGAAATGTGACAGGTGTGAAGGTGGCAGGAAAGAAAGTGACCGTAGAGAAAGAGGTAGGAGGGAAAAAGAGACGGGAGAGGAGAGAAGGAAATGCAATGGGAGGAAAGATGACGGGAAGAAAGGAAGTGAGAGTACATGTGACAGAAGAGAAGTCGGGAGGGACGATGACAGGAAGAAAGGTGACAAGAGAAACAGCGTCAGGAAAGAATGGAACGGACGAGATTGTGACGGGAGAGCAGAAGACAGGGGAACAAGATTACAACCAGACAGATGCAAACCGTAGAAAGAGCTACACTGAGGCAGTGATTGAGGGGGCAATGAGGAAAGAGAGGGTGTTTATGGGCGATTCGATTATGAGAAAGACAGATAAGACTCTAAGCGAGGGGGAGGACGTCGTTGTTTGTCTACCGGGGGCTAGGATAGAACATGTAACTGAAAGGGTAGAGAAGGTACTGGGGCATGGCAAGGGAGGGTCTATACTAGTACATGTAGGGACAAATAACGCAGAGAGGGAGGGAACAACTGGGATAGTTCAGAAGTACAGACAGTTAGTGAAGAAGTTAAAGAAGACAAGAGTAGAACAGATTATCCTCTCAGGAATTTTGCCAGTAATGGGAGGAAGGGGGCCGACATATAGAAACTGCAAGAGGATGGCGATCAACGCACTAGTTCAGCAGATGTGTAAAGAAGAGGGGGTGGAATTCGTAGATTTATGGGGATACTTTGTTGGGAGGGAAGATATGTACATGAGAGATGGCCTTCATCTAAGTGGAAAGGGGGCAGCAGTTTTCTCAGAGAACTTGCTGCAATCTGTTGACAGTGGGACAGGCTGCATCTATTTAAATTATATTCGCAGGGGGGATTCACAGAGAAGCCTGAAACTGGAGGCATAGATAAAGACAGCAGAAATAAATCGGCAAAGAACAGCCTGGAAAACTGTTCTGAATCAGGATATAATTGCATTTGTTTAAATGCAAGGAGCATAGTAAACAAAAGAAGTGAACTAAACATTATGGTAGAAGATATTGACCCTCACATAATAGGTATAACCGAATCGTGGGCTACCACTGATATATCAGATGCCGAATTGGGACTAACAGGATATGTAATGTT
>CM034534.1:37039554-37332559 GCA_020002185.1 Paraescarpia echinospica | reverse complement strand
TGTAGTTGACGCCATGCTTAAGTGATCACAGCAACGTTTTTTCAGGAATGTCAGCATGTACTTGGTTGTCTAACCACAGTTTGCGAGATCATGCCGTTCTCTTATCACCAGGTTGTTAAATGACAAATACGCGATATTTCCCTCTTCCCTTGCCTTCATAAATTTGATAGCAGTTCTTTCCGTCGCCTAATGAAACTGTCTTGCATGTTCTTTCACCATTGTCATGTTCACAGCATTTTTCACAGCTTTCTCGAACGTTAACCTCGTCATGTTACTCAGTTCTTCTTGGACGCTTGCGTGGCTGCGGTTCAGCCCCGTGACATACTTATTTATTGACAGGTAACCAGAAATCATATAACTGGATCTATGCATTATAATAATAGCATATCAATTAAAGCCAGCATTAAACAAGCAGTGCTGTTTACATGCATCAAAGGTGAGAGGCCAAACACCACAGGCACAGTTCCTTGTGAATAGTGACCCCCCAACCAAGGCTACAATAGCCCATCTCTCAGACCCACTGATGGTAGCCTACTTCATGCTAGATCCATGTAACTAATATTCCCATCATCAATGATAGTCATACGTCAAGAAATATGCAACGCTAGACTCATATACACATTACTAATACTAAACAAAAAGGTATTGACTCATAACACAAAGATGAACGTGCTTGGAACTAACGAGCATACATCTAGATATGACTGACGTATGATATGTGCTAGCTACAAAACATGACACTCAGCACCGGCTGAGCATGCCAGAGAGGAATGCCATTGTTACCTCACAATATTTGACTCATAAAACAGTGATGAATATACGTCGGGCTAACTACAGACCACAAAACATGAGCAACATGCAATATATCTAGGTAAGCCCACAAGCCTGACAGTCAGCACCGGCTGAGCATGCCAAGGAGGAATGCCCTTGTCACTACCTAACATTTGCCAATGATGAATACACGTTATTCGATGACTACTCATGCAGATACACGACTGTCATCCTGTCCTGAATAAAGTTTCTGTGCCCTATTAAATTTAGTTAATGACTGCTAAGATGGCGGGTGTAATGCAAACAATACTGGGACGATGAATATATTTCAAGCCCGTGAAATCGTGAACACTTATGTACTAGGTGGATGTACCTAACAGAGGAATGATCATACTCAGGATGGCATTGCTGACAGCGCATGTAATTGTTGACAACTGCTGTATAATTGTAATTAAATCAATACACACCGTAATCATGTATGTAATCATAACAACACACCTGCAATTAGTGAATTGTTAGTGGTATCCTGATTGTAAACACAATCGCAAGCAATTTATACTGTACTGAAGACATCCTAACGACCTACCAATTAGCTAAGTAATAGCTAAGTAATATCTTGGACAGTATTCATAATTGTTCGTATTTGTGGTGGTACCACCAACCCACGACTGAAACGACCTTGTTTTGACCTATGGTATGTAGAATATGTGTACGTCCTGCTCATAATATGATCACATATTGGTGAAGTTGACTGCCCTCAAAATTGTGTGACCCCGTGCATCTACGAATCTAAGTCTCTCCTCGCCACACATCAGCTCAACTATTGCGTTCGTTGTCATCCTCTTACGGTTTCCTGTGTTCAGTTCACTGTTATATTCACGACGGTATGACATGACTTCATATGTTTCTTTCCCAAAAATGACATAATTCATATACAAATTGATATGTTTGTATTTAATGCCAGCTGTTCGCGTTATAGTGGAGTTGCCGCCCAATTATGTTTAGAATGGAACCCGGAAATAATTGGTAGTGTAAGGTTTTTTTTTTGAATCATGTAGGTTATGGGTCCCTCAACTAAAATCTGCGGAATGGCAACGCGCCATCCTTGGGCAACTTGCGGGAGCCAGGCAAATCCAAGATGGCTGCCGTGAACGGATGTCAAATTAGAAAATGTGTTACATCTTTGCACTGGAGCATGCTATGAACATGATTTTGGTGTATATACACATGTCCTGGCATATGAGGAATTCATTGGAACCATTTTCAGTGATGTCCGAATATGTTCATATCACAAAAATTCAAAATGGCCGCCATTTTTACCGAAAATATGCCAGAGACACGACTTTTGTGTCTATATACCTATGTTTTAGCATATGAGCAAGAACAAAATACAGACACACACTTGTGCTGCCTTAATTAAAAGAATAAATATTGTATAATAAAAGGACATGTTTGACTTGGCATTGCCACTAAATAATTTGGAAAGTAATTTTTCAAGAAGTATAAATGACAAGACAATCCAGCAAGCTCCCATGCTGCGATGCCATCATGAAGAGCGAGGCAAATAAGAAGGCTCTCATCAGGGATCTCACCACATTCAATTTGGGCAACAATGAGACGATGGTTGGAAGAGAGGAGGACGTGTACAACAGTGATGAAGCAAATATTACTATCATTAGTTATCTTCTGGAGGCTGTGAAGAATGGTAAGAAAACTGTACGAGTGATCAGCGATGACACTGACGTCTTTGTTCTGCTCATCTTCTGGGTGTGGAGTACACAGCTGACAGCCCGACGACAGATCGATGGAGTGGGGCTATCCTCAACATCAATTAAAGTTCTTTCTTCCTTGGTTCGAAATCCCACTGTGTCCTATCCATTTGGTCATGGCAAAGCGATGGCGCTAATGGTATTGAAGTCTGCTAACCACTCTGGTCTCTACACTGTCTTCGGTGAAGAGGGTGCTACTCTTGTACAGTTGATGGAGACTGGACGGAAATTCATCTGCTCGCTCTATGGTGTTGCTGAAGGCACAAGCATGGCTTCTGCCAGGTATGCGCTCTTCTCCAAAAGGACCAGGAGGAAAGTTGTATGTATCAAGGCAGCAGATCAACATACTCCGCCCGTGGTTGACATCGCTGATTACGGATGGGAGTTTGTCACTGGTGCAGGGCGTGTTCCAACTCTATGCATCGCAAGAGGACCAGCAGCCACCTTGCCCCCATGGACGTCATCAACTGTCAGTGTAAAACAGTAGGGAAAGCTTGCAGCAGTCATACATGTACCTGTCATTCTACAGGATTTTCCTGCACACCGTACTGCTTCTGTGTTGGTGAAGCCATGTGCCTCAACCCATTCACCAAGCATGATGAGCATGAGAATGACGCTAGATATGATAACGAGGAAGAAGATGAAAGTACAGAGAAAATAGAAGAGGAAGATGAGAGAGAATGTCGGGACTCAACTTTTCTGTGAGAATGTAATGTGAATGGCGTCCCTTTCATATACCATTGGTTTTGAATTGATTAATGATATACACATTGTCAATGTTCAAATGAAATATGTCAATACAAAAAATGCTCTCAAATTGTCTTTCGTTGTGTTTCAGCAAATTTATGATTGAGTACTTCTTACTGAATGAATTTTCTACTTTGAAATGTTGTACATGTATGATACAGATTAATTCGTGATTACTGCATGCCATTTTGAAAAGCTTTCGTATGTTTCTTGTTAGAAGTAGTCATATACATGTACATATATGTATAGCTAATAGCGTAATCGTAGCTCAGTCATGATGACTGATAATTGCAAATGAAGTACTGTAAATAATTTTATCTTACAAACGTCCCAATTTTAACAACAGCTTTATTGCTATGTCACATCAATACAAAATCGTACATGTTCACTCACTCTGTCGTACTAATGATAAGTCAGGTTATACGTTTTCACAGTTTATTATATGCGGAAAACCCTACCAATACAAGATCTAATACACAGTATACGGCTACGTCTGCTAAATACTACCCAGTTATAAAGGTCAGAACGATAGGTTCAGACGGCGGCGGCTTATATACAGCAACCGAATTATAGGTGTCAGAAAGATAAGTCAGACGGCGGCGGCTTATATACAGCAACCGAGTTATTCACCGAGTCTACGAATAACCGATTGTCACGGGTGTACTGCGATAGTCTTTTAGTACTTCTCGCAGGGCGCTCGGTGACAGTACTTCACGAGAAACGTTCCTCCGGCAGTGTGCCCCAGTAGTCGCCCCGATTATCCACCAATCCCCCTTACTTATACTGCTAAAACCATAGCCTTGGGTGAGACGCTGACCCTTTAGTTATGTCATTTCCAAAAGTCTACGGGTCTATAGAAATCTTGGCAGGGTGCCAGTGAACTTATAGTAACCTTCTGAACAAAGGCCCTCTGTATAGGGCTCTTGCGTCCCCCAAACCAGATGTCCTCAAATATAAACAAATTCCCCACCCCAGCTATAGTATTTTTGCATATAAATAGGCTTTTCGGAGCCTGTACAACATTCAGTAATTAAGAAGATTTATACTAAGTGCGTTATAATTCTAAATTCTTTACCTTCCGCCATTTAAAATTTCGTCCCGCAATCATAATAGATAATACACATGCAAAAGTAGATAACACATATGCAACATACAATATACAGCTATCAATAGTAATGCTGAAATAAAATAGTCGATAATCATCAATAGTTCAAAGTTCTGCAAAGGCAAATATGTAATGACGATCGAGGTCTAGGTTGTAAAATGTTCACGCTTTTATAAAATGTTCACGTCTGTGTGGCGACGGCTTCCATTTCCTTTGCAGTCGGGGGTGGCACCCACGTTTGCGTTAGTTGGTACCTTGTCCCGTCGGGGAGGATCGCTGTCTCAGCGTAGATGACGGCCGCGGTGCGAGTGCGGGTGACGGCCAGTTCGACGGGTCGCCGTCGAGCTCTCCGACGATACATCCGTAGGCGCGCAGCGATAGCGCCTGGAGACGTCGCCGACGGCGCCCCCAGAAAGTGGAGTAGGGGGTCAGGCAGCTCGTCTCGGTAGCGCACCGAGGCATCGATCGAGGCAATCTTTATCGGTGCGAAGGCGGGGCGGCCCTTGCTCCGCTTCGCATCGTCTACCACGTCGGGGTTTTCCCCCTCTCCCGGAAATAGCTCCGGCAGCCTCGGCACGACCCGTGTCGCTGTCACTGTCACTGCTGCTGTCGCTGGTATTGTCGCTGTCATCGGTCGACGGGAGACGGGGCCGGCAAACCAGCACCGTCTCGTTCGTGGTAAGGCCAGTGGTTACAGCAGGTCCTCGCTGCTGGCGTCTGGCGTGTGGCGTCTGGTGTCTGGCGTCTGGCTTTCTAAGCCGCGATTCCACAGACGCGGTCCTTTTCGCTCCCGTGCGCCAGGAGTAGGTGGCGTCGCAGCAGGTTCGGTGACTGGAATCTGGCCGGGCACATGTCGCAGGTGATGAGCATTGCAGCGGGCGGCATTCTGCAATTACGATTCCTATTTTTAGACGACTACATACTACTGTTCTACAATTATCAGTTCATTGCTCCCATTCAAAACTTCTGGGTGGTTGACGGAGCCGTTTCCCTCTTCTCTCTATGTAGCTAGCCAAGGAGACCTCAGGGCATGTCCCTGCCTGTGTCTCCTCCCCTTCTACTACCCCCACTTCACTGTCTGACGCCGGGTCATCTAAGCGCGGCCTGGAGGTAAGCTCCTGATCTGGCACTGAGAGCAGCCTGGGTGGCGTATCTGAGCCGCAGTAACTCTTCAGGTCATCCATGTGGACCGTTATGGGTTTGGACCTGGAAGAACGCTGAATTGTGTATGTCACTCCCCCCGGGTGGCTGGTGACAAGGTATGGCCCAGCGTAGGGGATTGCCAGTTTGTTCTGCCCTTGTGATGGAGGGTAGAACCTTAGTACCCAGTCCCCTACTTTAAACATGCGGTCTTTGGCGCGTTTATCATAATATCGTTTCTGCCTACTTGCGGCTTTCCCGAGATAACTTCGAGCTAGCTCGAAATTGTGTTGCATCGCATTTCGTAGCCATTCGGCGTACTCTGTTTGACAGCAGTATTCACCCAGTTCGTCTGGTGGTGAAATCATGAGGTCGATTGGGAAAGTGATCTCCCTGCCCAACATGAGTCTGTTTGGGCTCGACCGCGTACTTTGGTGGACGGTGGCTCGATAAGCGCACATGACATACGGCATATGGTCATCCCAATCCCCAGGATTATCCGCTGATAGCTTTGATAGCATAGCTAAAATCGTCCGATTTAGGCGTCCTACCAAGCCATCGGATTGTGGACGATATGGGGCAGTACGGGTCTGCTGAATGTCAAGTAATGCGTACAATTCCTTCATCAAATCTGATTGGAATTCACGCCCTTGATCAGAGTGAATTACATGAAGTGTACCGTATCTTAGAAACACTTCGGTGACTAGAGTGTCTGCCACAGTGATGGCTTTGTGGTCTGGCAGGGCAAATGCTTCCGTCCACTTCGATAAGTAGTCCGATACGACAAAGATGCAAGTATTTCCGGCCTGTGACTCGACTGGCAGACTAAGCATGCCCATTGCAATGCGCTCGAGCAGAGATCCCACAGGATCTTGTCTCAGAGCTGCCCGACCACGACCAGTGCGTACGTTACGGAAATGACACGGACGACACTCGTGACACCACCTAATCACATCTGCCAGTATGCCTGCCCACCAAAACCTAAGTTTGCCATTAAACAAGGTTTTCTTCACTCCAAAATGCCCCGCCATTCTACTATGATGGATGTGTTTGAACTGACATTCGCGTGACCATACAAACGGTCTTTCCGCTTCAGTCAGGTGATGCAATGGCCTAGCGATGTCAGCAAATACCCCTCCGGTAGTAGTTGCACAGTTCCAAGAAACTACGAACCTCTCGAACATTACTATGAGTTTTCCAGTCTTTTACAGCAGCTACTTTCGTCGGGTCTGTGGAAATTACTTGCTTAGAAACGACATGTCCCAAAAAATTTACTTTCTCTTGGAAGAGACTACACTTCTTCGGGGATACCTTTAAGCCTGCTTTGCCGATGCATGCGAGAACATCGTCTAGTCTGGATACGTGGTCTTCGAAGGTGTTACTGAACACAATTACGTCATCCAAATAGATCAGACATGTTTTCCAGTGTAACCCCGCCATCACTTGCTCCATCAAGCGTTCGACGTGGCAGGAGCCGAAACCAAGCCCATACTCATAACTGTGAATTCATAGAGTCCCCCATTACTAGTGCATAAGGCGGTCTTCTTTGCGTCTTCTGTGTCCATAGCGACTTGCCAGTACCCGCAGAATAAATCTATCGTGGAAAAGAAATGGGCACCCTGGAGAGCCTCTAGCGAGTCATCGATTCGTGGCAGAGGATAGCTATCTTTGACGGTGAGACTATTCAGACGTCTGTAGTCGATACAGTACCGCACCGACTGGTCCTTCTTTCTGATTAATACGACCGGGGCGGCCCATGGACTGACTGAGTGTCGGATTACTCCGATGTCCAGCATGCGTTTAACCTCTGCCGCAGCTTCTGCCCTAAGTGACAATGCAACCCGTCTTGGCGGCTGCTTTACAGGAGCGGCGTATCCTGTGTTTATTTTATGCGTGGCGACATTTGTGCGTCCCAGGTCATCGTTAGACTTGGCAGAGACAATAGCATGTTTTGGTAATAGCTGTTCAATTACCACCAGCTGCTCTTGGGTCAGGCTATCAGGGGCAGCCTCGCACAATTCCCTCAGGTGATTAGGTACCCCAGACGGGGGAACCGGCTCCGCATGGTCGCCAGCCAGGCCACCTGGCTGGACGGCGAGTCCTCTCACCCGCTGTGCCACGGGAAATTTGATAATTGCCAATACGGGTTCACACGTTGCCAGGACAGTGTTTCGATACAGTGTGGTTGGCCGGACACTTAAGTTCAACACTCGAATCGGAACCAGTGACTGTTGTGAGTTAATAACCGCTTTAGCCAACACCACTAGATTGCATCTTAGGAATTTTGGGCTAGGTTGTACCAGACCTTCTGAGAAATTTGGCATTTCTGCAATCGTTCCCTGCAGCATCATTTCGCTGAGAGGGGAACAACAGTTGTTTCTTTCAGTGTAATTTGTGTGCTCTTCCTATTGTCTGTGTTTTTGACACATTAATGATAATGCCCGTTGATACAAATAGTAAGGTCTCTCATATCAACCATACAACCATGGTTTCTGAATAAATCCATCCCCAGAATGGCCGCTGCCTCTATGCTAGCGACATACATTTTCAGCGTGATAATCTGCGAGTCTATGGTCGCAGAGATATCCACCTCCCCTATCACGGACACTTCGCTGCCGTCTGCCATTCGCATTTCATTAAAACAGTCAATTACATCCCGTATCTATCAAGCTTTTTACGCTAACTCCATACAAGGAAAGCATCACATATAGGCTATCATCGTAATCAGAGGTCTTTCCTATATTGGTCTCCCCGGAAAGTCTATTAGCTGATGTCTGGACCTCGACCTGCTTCCACTCATACGGTCTCTGCTGCTTTCGGCTCGACACCTCCAGAGACGTTTTTCTCTGGCTACGCTGTTCCGAGGCCCGCCTTTTCACGGGACACCTTTCACTAAGTCGCCCATGAGCAAGGTTCCCGCATTTGTGGCAATTCTCCGTTCTATGCCACTCTGTCTTACGGACAACGGGGGTTCCACGCTCCACTGGCGTATGTGAACTATCTATCCTTGTCTCTACTAGAGAAAGTCGTTCAGCTATATGTTGCAACATCATTGCAACGTCATGGGTGCCAGAATGATTGCTATCACTCCCAACCTTTTCACAATCACCCACTTTATTGTGGCGTGTGGAACGGAACGCGTATTTTGGGCCCACTCTCCGAGACCGACCCATTTGGAAAGCCTCGTATTCGAGTGCCAGTCTTAACTCGTCTTCAACCCCCTTTGGTTTTCCCTGGAAAATCGTCCATTCCATGTCCGCGTCACCCACAGCATCTGTGAACGCGTCACACGCCAACACCTCTTTCACATCGACACTGGCATCAGAGTACGCCTTTCGTACCAAACGCTTTATATCTTGAGCTAATTCGGCAAGTGGTTCACCTCTCCGGCGTTGCCAAGCCTTCATTTGAGCCAGAAACGCCTATGACTGATGTTCTGGCTCGAAACGGTTTAACAGCGCCCGTACTAATGTTTCGTAGTTCAAACTGTCCGGGGCCTCCAGGTCACTCAACACACCATGAGCCTTCCCACGTAAGCTGGTGACTAGCTCCAAAGAACGAGTAGCTTCGTCCCACCTGTTCAAATCCGAAACCATTTCGAATTGAACCAGGTAATCACGACAGCTACTCTTGCCATCATAAAACGCCGGGCTTTTTGGTATTGGTGCGTTGACCTGAGTAGTTGGCACGGAGAACCTAACGCTAGGTAGATGTGCCACCACTTGACCTGCCGTGTTGTTAGTTGCATAACCCTATCTACTGACCCAACGGTCGTTAACGGGCCAGCCGTCTGGCTGGACCTCCCCGCGCTGGCCATAATGAGCCTCCCTCCGGCCCGTGTCATACACAGGAAGGTAGGCGGTAAACATTGGCTTGTCATTTCCTGCACCTCGCGTCTCGTGACCCGATAGCAAACCGTCCACACCCCTTGGGGTTTGGTAAGGTCGAGAATAACTCGACGCCGGTACTTGAGGTTGTGGAACAATTCGGGTGGGTCCAGCTTCCCAGCCATATTTCTTCATATGTCCTACATTAAAGGGAGTTTCACAATAGCAATTATAAAATGGCATCGGATCATTGTCCTTGCGATCAGGTGAGAGCCGAACCGTTTCTCTGCTGTCCTCAAACCGCAATTGCGCTAGGTTTCCAGCGCTCACACTTGCGCAAGTTTCTGGAAATAATTCTAGCACTGAGCTTCCGAGCTCAGATCTACTAATTGCCGTTAACAACATACTTTATTCCCATGTCAACTGATCCATCTCCAATCTCAACTGCTCCTCCCGCAATTTCATCTTTGACAATCTCTCTTCCAGACTAGCCTTTCTATCCCTAAGAGTCACTAACGTATGCTGCTTCTCTGCAACATTAGCCTCCTGAATAGACCTGTGTACTTCTGACCTGGTAGACGACTGCACCTGCTCCCTAGGGAGGAATCGTAACAGAACCTCGCTGACTTGATCCGGAGTCTGCTCAGTCTCCCGAAGATAAACATCAGTCACTGAGGAATTATCACCCTGTGTTGATATTTCGCTAATATTTCGCTGCCACCACAGAATTATCTTCTTACTAATCTATCCTACTTTATTCTATCTGAAGCGAGGAAACGTAGCCCGTGTGTGTTCTTTTTAAATAGGATGTCCAAAATAGAACGTAGGGGAATACGGTCGGGTATACCTAAATTGAAATCCCACCCCGGCTACCACCAACTGTAGCGTTTGCAGCGAGCGGTCGACATGGAACCATACGGGCACACGTTCACTCACTCAGTCGTACTAATGATAAGTCAGGTTATACGTTTTCACAGTTTATTATATGCGGAAAACTCTACCAGTACAATATATAATACACAGTATACGGCTATGTCTGCTAAATACTACCCAGTTATAAAGGTCAGAACGATATGTTCAGACGGCGGCGGCAACCGAATTGTAAACGATATATCCTAATAGTCCGAACAATAGGTTCAGACGGCGACGGCTATTACAGCAACCGAAATGGTAACCGATATATACTATGTGAGAACGATAGGTTCAGATGGCGGCGGCTATTATTGCAACAGAAATGGTAACCGATATATTATAAATGTCAGAACAATAGGTTCAGACGGCGGCGGCTATTGTAGCAACCGAATTGTAACTGATATATTCTAAATGCCAGAGCGACAAGTTCAGACGGCGGCGGCTATTTCAGCAACCGAAGTATAGGTGTCAGAACGATAAGTCAGACGGCGGCGGCATATATCTTGGGGTTTGCTTATCCATTTCCGGACGTTGCAGCCTTGATGGATTGTCTATAGACAGCTCTCCACTCGCCAGACGTCGGCTTCCATCCATTCCTCTATGTCCTTCCCCCATTGTCTCCTAGGTCTTCCTCTGCTTCTTCTGCCTTGCACTTTTCCTTCCATTATTAGTCTCTCTAGAGACTGGTGCCGTTTCACATGGCCGACATAACATAGTTTCTGTTTCTTTACAAAGTTCAATAAAGTCCCGGATATAATACCAAGCTCATCTGCGATGGATTCGTTAGTTCTGCGTTCAGTCCACGAAACTCGTAATATTTTTCTATAACACTTGTTTTCAAATGCATTTATACGTTTAGTAATGTTCTTATTAAGAGTCCAGGTTTCGCATCCATATGTAGCCGTTGGAAATATGCAGATTCGGATAATTCGTAGTTTCGTATCTTTGTTCGTTGCTTTCCACAGCTTCTTCATCTCCGTCAACTTTTTAATCGCCATTGCCAACCTCCGCTTGATCTCTTTCGTCCCATCTCCATCCGCTTCTATCAGTGACCCCAGATATTCAAAACTTTCCACTCGTTCTATTTCCTCGCCATCTACTGTGGATTCTGATGGTTCTCGACATCCCTTCACATCCATAATCTTAGTCTTCTTTACGTTTAATTTCAATCCTTTCTTCTCGCTGTGCTCTTTAACAGTAGTTATCAGTTTATCCAATCTCTCTTTTGTATCGGATATTAACGCTGTGTCATCGGCATATCTCAATTTATATATCTCCTGTCCATTCACTTTCAGTCCATTAAAAAACTTGCTTCTCGTGTCAGTCTCGACTTCTCTCATGATATTCTCTGTGTATAGACTGAATAGGTGGGGGGGACAAAATGCACCTCTGTCTCACTCCCTTGCCGACTGGGAACCAATCTGTGGTACCACACTCTAATCTCACTGCAGACAGCTGTCCAACATATAAATTTTGAATAAGTGATGTAATGTTCTGGTTAAATTCCATGCGTATCAAGGTTTTCCAGAGTTGTTGATGACTAACATTATCAAAAGCTTTTGAATAACCTATGAAACAGATCTTAAGGTCATGGTTGAATTCTCTGCATTTCTGAATTAACATCTTCAGGTTAAAAATGTGATCTCTTGTTCCTCTTCCAGTCCGGAAACCAGCTTATATACAGCAACCGAATTATAGGTGTCAGAACGATAAGACAGACGGCGGCGGCTTATATACAGCAACCGAATTATAGGTGTCAGAACGATAAGTCAGAAGGCGGCTTATATACAGCAACCGAATTATAGGTGTCAGAACGATAAGTCACACGGCGGCGGCTTATATACAGCATCCGAGTTACTCACCGAGTCTGCGAATAAATGATTGTCACAGGTGTACTGCGATAGTCTTTTAGTACTTCTCGCAGGGCGCTCAGTGACACTGCTTCACGAGAAATGTTCCTCCGGCAATATGCCCCAGTAGTCGTCCCGATTATCCACAAATCCCCCTTATTTATACTGCTAAAACCATAGCCTTGGGTGAGACGCTGACACTTTAGTTATGTCATTTCAAAAGTCTATGGGTCTCTCGAAATTTTGGCAGGGTGCCAGTGAACTTATAGTAACCTTCTGAACAAACGCCCTCTGTATAGGGCTCTTGCCTCCCTAAAACCAGATGGCCTCAAATGTAAACAAATCCCCCACCCCAGCTATAGTCATTTGCATATAAATAGGCTTTTCGAAGCCTGTACAACATTCAGCAATTAAGAAGATTTATACTATGCGCGTTATCATTCTAAATACTCTACACACTAAAAAAAAATGGTTCTAGCATCATCAAATCAAAAGTCATGGTCGACTTTTGCTAAAAAAAATTAATTACGACCATTTTGAATTTCGGTGATGTGTTCATAATCGAGCATCATTGGAAATGGTTCCATTGCATTCCTCATATGCCAAAATCATGTTCCAAACATGAATTTCCGTCCAGTCTCCATCAACTGTACAAGAGTAGCACCCTCTTCACCGAAGACAGTGTAGAGACCAGAGTGGTTAGCAGACTTCAATACCATTAGCGCCATCGCTTTGCCATGACCAAATGGATAGGACACAGTGGGATTTCGAACCAAGGAAGAAAGAACTTTAATTGATGTTGAGGATAGCCCCACTCCATCGATCTGTCGTCGGGCTGTCAGCTGTGTACTCCACACCCAGAAGATAAGCAGAACAAAGACGTCAGTGTCATCGCTGATCACTCGTACAGTTTTCTTACCATTCTTCCCAGCCTCCAGAAGATAACTAATGATAGTAATATCTGCTTCATCATTGTTGTACACGCCCTCCTCTCTTCCAACCATCGTCTCATTGTTGCCCTAATTGAATGTGGAGAGACCCCTGATGAGAGCCTTCTTGTTTGCCTTGCTCTTCATGATGGCATCGCAGCATGGGAGCTTGCTGGATTGTCTTGTCATTTATACTTCTTGAAAAATTACTTTCCAAATTAATTAGTGGCAATGCCAAGTCAAACATTTCCTTACAATATTTATTATTTTAATTAAGGCAGTACAAGTGTGTGTCTGTACTTTGTTCTTGCTCATATGCTAAAACATAGGTATATAGACACCAAAATCGTGTCTCTGGCATATTTTTGGAAAAAAATGGCGGCCATTTTGAATTTTTGTCATATGAAAATAGTCGGACATCATTGGAAATGGTTCCGTTGAATTCCTCATATGCCAGAACATGTGTATAGAGACCAAAATCATGTTCATTGCATGCTCCAGTGCAAAGATGTAACATATTTTCTAATTTCACCTAGGTTCACGGCAGCCATCTTGGATTTGCCTGGCTCGCTCAAGTTGCCCAAGGATGGCGCGATGCCATGCCCCTGATTTGAGTTGAGGGACCCATAACCTACATGATTCTGTTGTAAACGTAAACATCTCCAGGCATATTGATGGAGGTAAACAACTATTAATTGTGTTATTTTTGTATTGCAGGTGTTCCACAGATATTCGGACTTGCGGTAAACCCGGATGAAAACAAACTGTATTTCACACAGTATTCCTACCGCATGGTGTCTGTGATGTCATTTGACGGTAGCGGAAGTAGGACACTGATCACAGTAGACGGGAAGCCATATTGCATTGCAGTGGACACCAAACATAGGTATCTAATTCTAAGTTGTTTACTCAAAGCTAGACAAAACTTTCGTGGTGTTTCACCAAGGTTAAGATCAATATACTAGTTTCGTTTCAAAAATAAGAAATGCATATTTTAATATTGATTAACTGTCAGCCTGAATCTGATATATGCTATTTCCATACGCAGCCTCATGCTCAAGTATCCGTCATTTGCATGTTCCGAACACAAAAAGGAATTAATTTAATCAAATACAAATGGGTGCCTACGTTTCGTTTTCGGCATACGCATGCTCATAACAGCATCATTATACCGTCGCCTCGTGCATCGCATTACGCATCGCATCGCATAGCGCATCGTCCTTCGCAACGTCCATCGTATCGCACTGCGCTCGTCGCATCGCCCATCGCATCGCGTGATCGCGTGGCGTTGCGAATTTTCACACAAAAAGCGGTGGACCTTCTCGACCATCATTCAAAAGGACACATCAACAGATGCTTTAAATTACTACTAATCGGATTAATGACCATTCTCTTCATCAACATCACCATTATCATCTTCATGTTTAAACACCGTCATCATAATTATCAACACCACTCACCTCCTTACTATCATCATTTTTTGATCGGACTTTCATTGCAGTTATTATTCCATTTAATTATCGGTTTATTCTACACTGCTTGGTAATAACATGTTTAAGTATTGTATGTACTTCTGGTTGATTTATTATATCATGAGTTGATATATATATTACCAATCGATCATTACATTGTCGGTTGATTATTTTAACACCACCAATGTCTCTTATAACCGTTCAATATAGTCACCCACTGCTTGCACGTTTCCGCTGCCTTTTGATATTTCGCTGGATATAGCATAATGTGTATCATTAGTCAAATTTATTCTTCACTCATTCAGAGCAAAATATCTCTACAAACTTAGAAGTCATTTGTTTCAAAATAAAACGAAGCGATGGAGTTGTGGTACTCGTGGCGCCGTCTCGATGAAATGATGTAAACATCCGAAATATGTCATTTTATAGGACGAAATTGTAAGCACGTTTCCATAATAATTACCATTTTAAAGTTATTGAACAACCCCGTGGTGTCTACATATATTTAATGTTTTGCATCATGCTGTACAGAAAGGGATTTGAATACGACTCAGCAGAAATTGGTAGTATCCGTGTACCGCGAAATGTCCTTCCTTTTCTTCTAAAATCGTATTTAATTAATGGTAAGTTTTAAAGCGATTTTTATGCATGCGCCTAATGAAACTATTGTGATATGATCATTACATTGGCGGTTGATTATTTTAACACCACCAATGTCTCTTATAACCGTTCAATATAATCACCGGCTGCCTGTTTGTTTCCGCTGCTTTTTGATATTTCGCTGGATATCACATAGTTTGTATCATTAGTCAGATTTATTATTGTTTTTGAACAAAGTATGTCTAAAACTTGCAACAAAGTAATTTGTTTCAAAATAAAACGATGCGATGGAGTCGTGATACTCGTGGCGTCGTCTCGATGACAGTGATGTAAACTTATTAAATAAGACAATTTATACGATGAAACTGTAAGCAATTAATAATTACCAACACCGTTAACCTTCTTACTATTATCATTGCTTGTTAATAACATGTTAAACTTTTGTATTTCTTGTTTATTTATTATATCGTGAGTTGATATGTACATTACCAGTCGATCATTACATTGTCGGTTGATTATTTTAATACCACCAATATCTCTTATAACCGTTCAATATAGTCACCCGCTGCTTGCACGTTTCCGCCTTTTGATATCTCGCTGGATATCACATAATGTGCATCATATGCAGGTTTGTTATTCAGAATATGTCTACAAACTTCCAACAAAGCCATTTGTTTCAAAACAAAACGAAGCGATGGAGTCATTGTAATCGTGGCGCCGTCTCGATGACAGTGATGTTAACATCCAAGATATGTCAATTTATTGGACGAAATTGTAAGGAAGTTTTCATAATAATTACCATAAGAAAGTTGTCGAACAGCCGCGTGGTGTCTATATATTTAATGTTTTGCATCATGCCGTACAGAAAGGGTTTTGAACACGACTCAGCAAAAATTGGTAGTATCCGTGAACCGCGAAATGTCCTTCCTTTTCTTCTAAAATCGTATTTAAATAATGATAAGTTTTTAAAATAATTTGTATGCATGTAATTAATGAAATAGCAGATACTTTTAGGATATCGTGTTAGTGCACAACCGTTTCTGTAGATTTTTTGAAAACGGTATATTCGATTTACGCTCGGCAGAAAATGGGTGGTTCAGTATACAGCTGTCTTACAGATTGCTGTTCTTCCTCGCTTACGAACCGCATCGTCTACACAAGGCCAACCTGGATGGAACTGGGCATGAAATAATTCCTATACGTGGCGATATCACCTGGAAAGGTGGACTGATCGTTGACTCCAAAAAGAAGATTGCATGTTTTAAGGGTTGGTAAACGCTATATTGTCGATATTTGGTTATGCTCTTGACAACGGACTGAACACTAAATACTTTTATCTCACAATATTATAACTCAAAAGTAGACTATTTAAAATTGAACTCCAAAGCATATATTAAAACCCGATATAAGTAAATACTCCTGACAGCAGAATACTCGGACCAAAATACATTAGGCGCCGCGTTAGGAAGAACGCTGTTTTAAGCAGACTAAAGCGAGTCTGCTTACAGTTGTGACCCTGGTTGCGTGGATAATACTATGTTTTCACATTAGAACTGGCAGTATATATATATATATATTATAACCAGAATTATAATTATATGAACAATTATATTTATATATTATAACCAGAATTATAATTATATGAACAATTATATTTATATATATATATTATAACCATAATTATAATTACATGAACAATTATTTGCACCAAATATATAGGTTTTTGTGATGTTGAGAGCAATGTTTTTGGAGGTTGTATATCATATACTACATAATGGAGCAGTCTGCGTAAGCTACCCTTAGGAATTAGGAATATAAAATATATATATATATATTCACATATCTCTCTCTCTCTCTCTCTCTCTCTCTCTCTCTCTCTCTCTCTCTCTCTCTCTCTCTCTCTCTCTCTCTCTCTCTCTCTCTCTCTCTCTCTCTCTCTCTCTCTCTTTCTCTCTCTCCCTCTCTCTCTCTCGTACATGGATTCCTAAACGCGAGGTCATATATAACACACATTACATTGGAAGATATCACTATCTAGGTAGAACGATGTTAAACGATGACGTCGCCATCAATGAGATGAGTAACACTGAGTTGCAAAGGTAGACTAGATGACTGTCTGAGCTCTGAGTGCACCATACATGTAAATTATATAACCTAACTCAACAGGCTAAGATCAAGCATATGTTCAGTAAACTAGATAGCTATGGCAAATATTAACTACAAACATATAAATGTATAACAAAACGTCTGCTCAATTGTTTAAGACTCGCAAAAATGCCCGTCACCTGACGGGATACCTCGATCGAAGACAGTCCTGAAAGTAACATTTACAAAATGTTAGAAAACACAGAGCATCGTTAGATAAACACCATAACACGTTCGCAGATACTCGTTGTTTGTTCAAAATGTCGAAGGTCGGAGTTCACATCAACATATAGGCCTTAGTTGTGATAGTGTAGAATTGTCAAATAATATTGTTGTTGTTATGCTATTGGCATGAGGGTAGACATGAGCATTATTGCGTCAGCGTCTATTCCAAGATGCCAAGTCTATGACGCAGGAACCGTTTTCCCGAAGTTGTAGCCGCGCACGCGTCGTTTCTGCAATTATTACATTACCTTTTACGTATCACGCGCACTTTACATTTTACATATTACGTGCACATTACGTTTTACGCTCAGAACCGTTAAAGAACAAACGACCCTGTTTAGCCCATAAATGTGTCTTGAAATGTATAGGGTATTTTGAAAAGATATAGTGGGCATGTTCTATTCTAGGGGTCGTAGATTAATCCCTGACAGTTTGGCGCTCTATGTTCAAGTCGTCTAAGAGGAAAATCTACATGCGCAAGCTTGATTATAATAAGATTCCAAGACAGCCTATACAATAGTACACGACTGACAAATTATTCGAGACTATTGGGAAATATTATTTAAGTAACTTTAAGACTTGCTTAATAATATCAAAGTTAAACATAAAGTATGTGCAGCTAAGCAACATTTACATGCGTCTACGTTGTCTTAATATAAATTCATGGAAACATTAAATGAAATCCTGCCAAGAAACAGCAACGCAGATATCTTTCTATAGGCCTATTACTTAATTCCAATGACAGTGAAATAACATGTTTTCCTTTCTTGCTCTGCGACAGACACCGAGCGCATAGAATGCGTGGACTACGACGGTTACTCCCATTATCTCATCAAGGACACGACAGATTCTTTCTTCATGGATTTTGATGACGATATGTTCTACTACTCACCAATAAGTCAAAACAGGTATCTAACATTTACCATTATTTCGCATTACAATGTGTATGAGCATAATCTGAGACCTTCATCGTTTAAAAATGCACACTCATGCGACGTGAAGACATCTCTTGCCTTTTGACTTCTTTTACAAGACATAAGAAAATTCATATTTAACGGGTTGCTTATTTTTCACTAACGTCGAAGAATGTTAGCTTATTAGTTTTACACCATAATTAAATATTATTGTCAATCTTATTTTGTATATCTCAGAAAAAGAAGCCAGATGCATTTTTCGAATTACGAAGATGGGCATTAAACCCACGCATATCTTATAATGAAAACATGCCAGCGTACATTTGCTAAACACGGGATCACAAAGTAAAATAATGATATAATGATTTATTAATATTCTTTGTTATTTTTTGTTCTTTGGGCCAAATTAGTTTTGGAAAAAAAGACAGATATTGTATATCACAATTGACATATATGATTGTAGACATAATAAGCGACGCTGCCATTTAGCAGACAGCAATTATTATCAATTTTTCACCCACCGTTGTTAATTTTCAAAGGCAAATATCAAATATCGCTGGAAGTCAAACCATGTGTTATTAAAATGTAACGTTCTAGTTATAAATCCATATTTGCAAATACAGCAGATTGAATGTGTCCATAACCCGTGACTCCAAACAAAAATGTTCTGATTGTTTTTATAAGTAATGTGTCATGAATAAAACATTTCAGGGTTCGATGTGTGCCTGTAAAGGGCATTTATTACAATACATGTACGGAACGTTTATCTGGAATTCGGTGCATCAGGTTTAACATTGTAATGCAGCGTCTAATGGTAATCGTGTGTAAAACAGACACATTGTTAAGCATTTGTGGAGATTGCCTTTCAATTCAAATTGATCTGTCAATATTTATACAAGTTCCATAGTTTCATTAGTAGTTGTTCGTTCAATAAAAATAAAAACAAAACATGTATCAGTAAGCTTATTCTCAATTACAAGACATGCTAGACTAGAAACGCACACATGGCTAAACTAATATAAGCCTGATAACGTCAATATTGTGAATAAATATGTATTACTCGTAATATACATGATGTTTTCTGCTCAGCATCCATACTACCCGACTAGATGGGAATGGCACAGTGGTTCATCGCTTGAACCAAGATATAACAGGAATATGTGGCATCGCCGTTCTGGCTGGAGAATATTACTCGGGCAAGTATCCACATATATTATTGTCGCAGTCGTAGACAGATTTGTTCATTCCAAGAATGGAAAATGCATTTGCTCATATCACAGCAAATTAAGAATGTTAAATTAAAGGAGTGCCAAAACAATATAGAATTACAACAAGATTAGAGAGAAATATACGTCATTTAAAAAAGCAAACATTCCATGAAAACATATATTGCACAGGTATGAATATAGCACGCGAAACAGTTTAGGAGACATGAGTGAGCAGAAAAGCATAAATAATAAACAGAGAACTTGACAGAATCATTACATATTAACATTTGAAGCCCGATAAGAAACGAAGTGTTTCCGGTCAAATAAACACAAACTAAACAACACGTGTCGTAGCCGCCACTACCGCGCATACGAATAGGGGCGCGGCTTGCTTGTAAATCCCGATATCTAAATGCCAAGAGATATGGTATTGGAAAAAGAAAAATCATGTTACGATTTACCAACGACCCTTTCCAATAAGCGGGCAACAAGTCTCTTGCTACGGGCTTACATTAAAGGGAATAAAAACATATATGGCTTGAAATCATATTATATTACATCCTGCTATCTGTTTCCATGTCCACCAAGCCAAAAAAAATTCAATGAATTAGAAATTCCACATTTTAAGTTGTGCATCCGGACATTTTCGCGATGCCGAGTTGTGACGTCACATATGACCCATACTCGCATCAGGCCGACCCTTTCCATGCATTCAGAGCATGTTTACAAGGATAGCTTTCGGGTCGAAACGAGCGTCAAAATTAGTTATTATGCGATATTCCGACGTAATACAAACACTAGTCATCATAGAGGAACAAGCAGTTATCTTACGGTTCCACATGCATCAAATTTTATTCAAAACAATGAATGCGAATGGGACTACAAGTCGACTAGGTTTCGCCGAGCTTGGGCTCGTTTTTAGAATACTTATATCGGATGCAACATACATAAGAAATATATATTGTATCCTGCTACAGAAAGTAACGTGTATAATCTTATAATATCACTAGAATATCGATGTGTGAAGGAGGAATTGTACAGTTTATCATAACAACTTAAATCACTCAGCGAATTTCTATCGGTCCTGCTAGCTCAGTTGGTAAAAGCGTTGGTTCCTTGGCATTTATTTTTGTAATCGGGCGACGCCGGTTCAATCCCGACACCAAACCATTGATTTTCGTTATACTTTTTTGTTTATGTTTTCACGAAGTAATATAAACCAAATCATTTTTATATTATGTTTGTAAATATTGTTTAACTTTTGTAGTAATTATTTATTCGCCATAAAAATATGGGAATTATATAACGATGTTTCTAAATGTTATTTATCCAAACAAATATAATGTAATGGATGTATAATTTATTAATTGTATATATATATATATATATATATATATACATATATATATATATATATTGTACGGTAATATATTGTAATTATATATGTGAAAACAAATGGTGATCAGTCTGGATAAATAAAATTTAGAAGCATCTTTATATATAATTACCATATTTTCATGTTTGTGGCGAATAAATAATTACTATAAAACTATTTACAAACAGTGCATTATAGTATACAAAATGATTTGGTTTATATTACTTCGTGAAAACATAAACAAAAAAGTGTAAAGAAAATCAATGGTTTGGTGTCGGGATTGAACCGGCGTCGCCCGATTACAAAATAAATCGCAAGGAATCAACGCCTTTACAAACTGAGCTAGCAGGACCGACATAAATTCGCTGACTCATTTTAGTTGTTATGATAAATTGTACAACTCCTTCATACATCGATATTCTAGTGATATTATGAGATCATACACGTTACTTTCTGTAGGTGGATACGATATATGTTTGCTATACATGTATATTGGTGTACATTATCTCCCGTTGGTTGCATTCAATATAATTATTCTGAAAACGAGCCCAAGCTCGGCGATACCTAGTCAAATTATTAGCTCATTCGCATTCATTGTTTTGAATAAAATTGAATTCATGTGGAACCGTAAGATAACTGCTTGTTCCTCTATGATGACTAGTGTTTGTATTACATCGGAATATTGCACAATAACTCATTCTGACGCTCGTTTCGACCCAAAAACTATCCTTGCAAATATGCTCTGAATGCATGCAAAGTTCGGCCTGCTGCGAGTGTGGGTCATATGTGACGTTACGATACCACGTGATCGCCTAGCTCATTATTTTTTTTCCGCGGGAATCGCTACACAGACGGGTTTAAAATCGAAGTTATGCTACAAATGTATTTTTCTGTATTTTTTATGTTCTCGAATGTTACACACAATGTTAAACTTTGTGTGTACATGGAAAACGGATTTTAGCTAATGCCTTGTTTTTATTTCCTTTAAGTATTTGAAAAAGAAAAATCATGTTATGATTTTCCAACGACCCTTACAATAGTCTCTTGCTACGGGCCTACAATAAGTAAACTTTCCAGTAATATCAGGGGTTGGCCCAGTCATTTCTGTCCAAATTCCCCCTCCATATCGACAAAGTCACTCCTGTTTGAGCTGTTGAGGTCTCTCTTGTCGTGTACAACACATTAAACAGTCTCGCTAGCCACTTGTGTCCCATTATCTTCTTAACGTTCATTCTTTCTACTGACAGTTCGCTTACTCCTATAGCCTTATCAGTTGTCATCTTATTTACTGTTTTCTCCACGTATTTTTATGTCATTGTCCTCCCGTCCAGATATCTAGTTACACAATGTGGTATCTCTATATCATACCCACTCAACTTTAGTAGTTTCTTTAAATTCTACTCCCAAACGCCTAGCACTTGTTTTGCTTCAGTGGCCAATGTCCCAGCGATTCCATTTATTGCTGATCTTCGAATGGTATATTTGCTATCTCTGTATGCATTTCTGGCCAGCTTGCAGATCGATTTCCCCCATCTTCTTCAATCAATTTTAACAATTCCAGTTGTTTCTCACCCGTTTCTGTAGCTGTTCATAATTTGCGGCATTTATCGTTTCCGAGTGCTTCTGTTGCATTGTCTGTTCTCAATCGATCATTTCTTCCACACACTTCATTTCTCGTATTGCTTGATCAATTCCTGGTTCCACCACCACTGTTCTTTCTTCTTTCGGCTTTGTGTAGGCTTTCCCGATGTTCGGTCACATAATATTATATCCTTGGCTGTTCCAATAATATCTTCCTTAAATGCTGTCTGTCCTGCTTTCGCATCCTCCCTTTGTTATTTCAGATGCCTGGACTTTCTCTCCGTTTCAACTTTGTATTTGTTATCACCTCTCCTTCACATTCCCACCACCTTATTGCCTACCCTTGCATCGTGACGGCTATCAGTAGTGTAGTTGTGCGGAATCAAAATGGCCGCCAATGGGCCATCCGGAGGATATCCAACTGCACGCCTATACTACTGTTATCTATCGGTTGTTAGTACTGGATTTCACGTTAGATACATAGCTTATGGGATACACCGACGATTAGATGTCAACACGTGAACAAAGAAACACAAATATATTCTGTTAGATGTTGCACAACTAAACCAGTGACGCACGTGACACCATGTACAGCAGATCGCTGATGTATTGCTCCTAGTGACCAAAACCGGTCTGCTTAAGTCCTGGTTGAGTGGAAAATACGTTTCTTGTTTAATAATCTAACTAATAGCACACGTAGTGTAACCGTCAGTGTAATAGCAATGAATTGCACCATCAGCAATATTATTGATGGTTTTGAAAGTATTCTTTCCTGAGGTTGTGTATCCTATGTGTTATGATGGCGCGCGTAAATACATACCTAGTGTTATGCGTTTATCTATCGTGTCACGTTGCATCTAAGTAGATAATAACTGATTGTTGAGTAGCAACTGTAATTATGACGGTAATAGATAACACCATCTGTTAATGTTGTTTAGTTGTGTTGTTTCAGAAATTGAAGAAAACCGTGCGTAACCAATCGATAACGTTACAGTTATGTCCTATGGGATATAACACATATTAACAAATTGTAACCTACACCTGCTAACCGAGTTTTTGATAAGTATAATAATGAAAATGTATTTTAGTTAGATATCATGGAGATTGCTTCAATGTATTTGTCTTTTCCAACAGATCAACCCGAAACAGTCTGTCCTCTGCTTATTGCGACAGACGGGGGAATGTGGAGCGTTCCAATGAACGACACAATCACACCTCCAACTTACGGGCAATCAAGTGTACTCCGCAGAGAAGGTACGACGCGTTTACATGTAGTTACTCAACCTTGGCTATTTTACCCCCGGTTACAGGATATGATCCCATGATCAGAAATGTTTGGTTAGTCATCCATGCTTACCAATACACGATTATTACTCAGCCACATGCAAATTACTTCAATCTGATCGTGTGCAAAAAAAACGTGTGACCCATTTAAACCTGCATAGTATAACAATCATTATCATTAATGTTCATCTACAATAAAAGCCGAGTTCATATTCAAAAGAACTGAAGCAACACACGTACGCCCAGAATATAAAGCACGGACATGCAAACAGAATACGGTAACGTACATCGTATTGAATCTTCCTGTGGATGATCTCACCGCCACTCGATTGCAAACTTTCCAGTACGGACACCGACTTGGTAACATGCATGTACCTCGCTAGTTCAGTGTAAGACCGAATGTGTTTAGATGGTGCCAATTATTTAATGTTACAACGTTAAACAATTGTTTAAACTAGCTAAATTGGTTAAATATATAATGTTTTTATTTCCATTCTCGTAAATGTAATTCTTGTAATTATATTACGTTAAATAATGTGTTATGAGTTGGGTAATTAACACGCATAACGGTTATGTTATTGCTATATATTATATTTGATACAATTGAATTAAAAAAATGTGTACGAATGTTTCTTATACTCGAAAAGTGGTCAGAGGAAATATAAGCTCATTTTTGATCATTTGTCCGACGTAGTCGAAGGTTTTCAAGTTTAGGTGATTATGACGTCACGCCAGCTTAGAGTATATCCACTATACCGAGTCGGCGTCACTGGGTATAGCGGATACACTGCAATAAGAGGGAGTCTGGTGTGGTCTGGCCTGCTCGGGCCAAAAGCGCCATTACATCCCAAGTGTTAATCTTTGAAAGTTTGGAGTTCGTGGTGAAAACATATAAGCTACACACATAATTGTATTACTTAGCCAATGTGATGATAAAATTGTGTATTGAAAAAAGTAATTTAAGCTACATAGCAAGATTGTCCGCAAGAAAACGGTAACAATCATTTACTATTTCTGATATTTTCGCCACCAGATAAGGTACAAACATGACATGAGTGTCTTTTGAAATGTTTTCAAGCAATTATATATGTATTCATACATAGGAAATTTGCTGTTATCTTTACCGAAAAAAACAAGATGACGGCTACATGAAAACAATCAATATTTTACACACGAAAACGTAAACAAATATGGCATAAACAAGAATAAATAAATTTTACATATTTTCATAACTAGACACTTCCTAGCTACCTTTGGTTTTGTTTAAAATATGCATCGTCAGCAGCATGGCAGTTAGCTTAAAAACATAACAATCACATAATCTTAAAGTTGCGCAACCACATATGACACATATATGACTTTACTCTCATTTTATGTTTCCTAAATTTAAAGCTACCGTTATATATATTTAACAACAATGTAACTAAGCACAAATAATGGTCACCTATAAATACAACGAAATTGTCCGCTTGAAAACGTAAACATGCAATTGTTTTCATAAGTTTGTAACAAAATAAGGTACAAACATGACTGTTATTTGATATGTCTATATACTACAGGCAATTGTATATAAGCAATTTGGTGCCATCCATCAACTGTCAATTGTTATTGTCACTTTGCACGCCGCTTTTTGATAACCCAACCACATAGACATAAATACTCAATGTGTGTGTGTGTGTGTGTGTGTGTGTGTGCATGTGTGCGTGTGTATGTGTGTGCGTGCGTGCGTGCGGGCGTGCGTGCGTGCGCGTGTGCGCGTGTGTGGTGTCTAGGATTATTGTTTTGCTAACATATTACATTTCTTTTATTACAAAGACATAGGACAGATTGTCGTTGACAACGTCCACGGCCGAGTCTATTGGAGCACATATTCCGGAAACTCGTACATCAAACGCATGAATCTAGACGGCTCTTCGTACAGCGAATTAATCGACGGTGAGTTTAACTGATACCACTGCCAGTTTCAGTCATACCTTACAAGCTCCGATCCTAAACGTATACTAGCATTACATTTACAAGCGTTTATATGTTTTGTTCATAATAATTGTTCGTTGATACTTAGGTTGCATCGCCTATAAAACATGTCACTGATTCATACCGTATTGATTATGTTGATGTCATGTTATATGCGCTTAAGTATAATCGTAATTTACGAACTCACCATACATAGAGTAAAACACATACGGTTGGAACTGTGTATTTTATTTACCAGTGGGTTCAAATGCGAATGGGCTCAGTTAAATGCAGACGCAAATGTTTAAAATGCATTTGAACCCAAGCCTAATTATATCTACATTGGCTTTGCGTTATTACCAGTCTAATCATTCTAACTTTAATTTTGGTGCTTCTCGTTCCCCAAACGTTGTCGGTCACGATCTTCAAACGTTGTCCGTCTCGATCCTGAAACGTTGTCGTTCTCCACCCTCAAATGGTGTCGGTCTCCATCCTCAAACATTGTCCGTCTCGATTCTCAAACGGTATCGGTCTCGACCCTTACACCTTGTCGGTATCGATCCTCAACTGTTATTGATCTGGATCCTCAAACGTTGTCGGTCTCGATACACAAACGTTATCGATGTGGATCCTCAAACGCTCGATCTTCCAAATTAACATTTATGTCGAACTCTGACGATAACCGCACGGGTGAACGCTGCCCGTATTATCGATTTGATTCTACGTCCGACCGAAAAACTGTTCTCCTCAGATACAAAAATGTAATTATAGTTTCTTTACAATCATGTGTCTGTAGCAACAGCAATGACGACGACGATGACAACAACAACAACAACAAGATCATCAACAACAACAACGGAAACAACAACGAACAAGACGACGACAAGAACAACGTATACACTATCATGTGCTGTCTTTACATCCGCGTCACAACTTGCGTAGATGTAGTTATTTATTGTAGCAGCGAGATTCGCATCTAACATGTGCACATTCACTACTTTTATCGCAGTAGGGATATTCTTTTATCATATTCGCTTTACACTGTCGCAGTACTAAACCGTTTTTATGGCAGCAGGTTTTTTTTAATTAAAGATTTGCCTTGACTCACTCGCTTTTGTACTTAAAATGTTATTTTTACGGGATGTTAGGATGCACATTGATGCAGTCACAGACGTGTTGTATTTTGTTTTCTTACAGCCAAAGCTTTAGGATCTAAGATGTGCCTTGACCCAGACGCAAACAGATTGTACTTCACAACTTACTATGGGAACAAAGTGTGGTCATGCACACTAGACGGAAAAAACAAAAGCACGCTCGTTGGGTCAACGATAAGATATCCAACAGCAATGGATATAGACGTGGCAAAAAGGTACTTTTTAGCAATCATTTTTCACAGTACATATGTTATAATTGGATCATGAGAATATTGCTCTCACAATGAACTAGTGATACGTAATGATCTCTACAGTTATTGCTGTTTTGTTGAGCTGTACAACAACCAATATTGCTCGTGCAATATTGGTTGTACTGTTGAAATGATAACGTTATTGGTGGTTGTATTGAATTGATAATTGTGCCTGATAGTACAAATACTATCCAATAAGTAGAACAGTCGAACTTGTAATTATATTGGGCTTCCCAGTAATGTTTCCTTTCATATGGGGCACGGATGTGTGTTCATAATAATAGAGCTATGGTTCCCGTAACACTGCACGACATCTGACTGTTGGATGTCCAAGTACATTTGTACAACTAACTCTGTTACCTTCTAAACACTGCGTAGCCTTGGATATCTGCCAGGGGTAATTTAATGAAATACCACCCCTGAGCGTGTGTCTGTGTGTGTGTGTGTGTGTGTGTGTGTGTGTGTGTGTGTGTGTGTGTGTGTGTGTGTGTGTGTCTGTGTGTGTTTGTGTGTGTGTGTGTGTGTGTGCGTGCGTGCGTGCGTGTGTGAGTGTGTAAGTGTGTGTGTGTGAGTGTGTGTGTGCGTGTGCGAATCTGCGTACATGCGTGCATACGTGTATGCGAGGGTGCGAGTATGCTTGTATGCGTGTGTACGTGTACTTGTATGTGTGTATACGTGCACTTGCCTTCGTGCGAACGTGAGAGCTTGCGTGTGAGTGGAAAAGGTTCGCATGCGGTCTTGTTTGTTGACATATCCAACTAGCAAATTGACGTGCCTAATTAAAGACACCATTTTTTTAATACACGTGTTGGAAATTACATACAAACATAAACATACGGTGAAACTCAAAGTGTGTCTTACGTAATCCGCTAATCCGCTTCGTGTCGTGTGGTATATAATGCTCGCAAAAGATCTGGCCAGATCCCTCTGCCTTGGACTCTCCTTGCTGCTGTGCCACAGGTCAGCCAAAAGACATAAGTTCTTCTTCCATTGGTTGTCGTGTTCGCTGTTATATGAACAAATATACAGAGTAGAGTCATTCCCCTGCAATCTGCCAAATTCCCCTTCCTCGGTAACTAGATTAGTGTTTCCAATCATCGGACAGTTTTTTCCCATAACTCCATGAAGAGCAGGTGAAGTATCTTGGCCGTCCTTTCTGGATCTATCTTGAAGACGTCTGCGCATAACGGGTCTGCTTCCATAGATTCATGTGTGCTGCTGATAATGTGTTTGTTTATATTTCAGCGTATTTATGCAAACGGTACGGTATTTGCCAATTACCCAGTTGACGCATATGACACTTCTACATGCTAGTGTTGTTTGTGAGGCGTAGCAGTGGTTATAATATCACAATCCAAGTTTGGAAAACCCCGTTTACAATTCCCTTTCTGCCGTTTTGTAACTAGGTCAATGTCATTGACTCTCGCCCAATGCATAAATTATTACATGCCAACACACAGTATTAAGTATATATGACATTATAGTCTGCATGAAGTAATTAACGCATGACTGACACAATGAACAGTTACGGCATAGAGTTCGGTGTAAAATCTTAGTAACCCCAACGACTTGAATCACCGCATTACAGGATACACATTTACATTTGTTTCTCAAATACAACTTGAAGGAAGTCAGACTTCAACACATCCATGTTGAAACTTGTTGTTTTAATTGTTGATGCAGTCACCCTTTAACAGGTTCTTGATCTTTACCACCACATCCCCGAACCACGTCTACAAGGCACTGCTGGACAACGGCTCGGTCACAGACGTAGTGTCAACAGACATCGGCTCTCCAATTGCCCTTGCTATAGACTACGTCAACCAGATGATATATTGGATTGACCATGGTAGGGAAAACGGATTTCCGAACACGCACACACACGCGCGCCCCCACCCCCCCACACACACACACACGAACAACTGGGAGTATTCAGAAGTCAATGGTAGATAAAACGAATTTCTGAATAAATTACTAAGATACTAATATGTTACCAAACACACACACGCGCGCACACGCACACGCACGCACGCACACGCGCCGGTGAACCATTGGGTGTACGTAATTAAAAGTTTAATTTTGTCAATGGTAAGACATACGGATTTCCGAATAAACAACTAAGATGCTAATATTGTATTACACGTACACGCACACGCACACACACAACACACACCAGTCAAAAGTCAAATGTTGCTGCAGCCTGTCACTCATAGCATAAACATAGTGTATTTGCCACGAATGTTAGCATTATCCAATAAGTAAGTATGTGTACATCTCATGTGTAAAATACTGGACACGACACAATATATGGCGACGTTTGTCATCGCACTCCTTAATGTACGAAACATAAGACCGGCTCTACTGGTAGGTTTATACAGACAGAAGAAATATAAAGGTTTTATACAAAAACAAACATGTTTGCAACAATACTTGACATATATATATATATATATATGTATGTATGTGTATATATATATATATATATATATAATGCATAAATATTCGTTGCATAGCATTGCCATATGCAAAATACCTTCAACTGTGTGAACCAACCACACCTATCATACAGTTAATTTGCAGATATTTGTATATGCATTAATACAATCGTCTTCTCCATAGCAATAAGGATGTTGATGTTTTTTTCGGCTGTCATTGTTTCACAATGAAGTAGTTTAGTGTGCAATGCAAACTGCCAACTTATCGTCAGACTCACAACATCGATGCCTTCACCTACCCCGTTCGTGGAATGTAGCCAACCCTAAACCTAGCAAATAAATTTTAGAATGTTCTATGTGTCAACAAAGCCAATAACACCACAGAAAATCGAGAACTGTATTGGCTTTCAAAGTGTCAAACGTCACAACGGTGTGTGTGTGTGTGTGTGAGTTTTCATTTTAATGCAAGTTACTTAAAACCTGCAACTTTTAAAATACATCTTACATATTTTACTTGTTTGTTTTTCTTATGAAATTTTGCATAATGATGCTTGCTGATTGAACAGTTCCTGTATGTTTAGACAAGCGCATGCAGTGTGTCAACTATGATGGTCACAGTCGAAAAGTTGTCTATACAGCTCCAACAAGGATCTCCGCCTTAGTATTTGGCGGTGGCGTGTTGCACTACAGTCAAATGAATCCAAACAGGTGATGTAAACACAACCCCACCACCGCATACACACACATACACGTACATATACACACGCTCGCACGCGCACACACACACACGCACACACACGCGCACGCATGCACACACACGCACGCACAAGCACTCACACGCGCGCACAATCAAGTACACAAAAGCGCACACACACATACACACACATACACACACACACACACACACACACACACACACACACACACACATACACACACACACTTGCACACATGCACACGTTTACATTCGTTCACATGCACACGAACATATGCATAAACGTAAGTACGACTAAACGCGTGGTGTGATGGGAGTTGTAATTATTGATTCAATGTTTTATTCGGAAACGCATGTTTCCTAAACTAAGATAATACTTCAGAGCCTACTCAATTGATTTACATGTACAGGTTTTATTACATTGTAACGTGCCAATTCTGTTTAGGGTATTCTCTATGCATGTAGACGGGACACACAACCACGAACTTCGGATAAATACGCAACTAGGTAAAATACATGACATAGCAGTCGTCGGAACATGTTACACGCCAGGTGAGAGAACACTTCTACCATATGATGCAATTTTGTTATAATGACATATTGACAACAAAGAATGCATGTGACGTCGATACCTGGAATAATTATTGGCGATGTGTGGATATTACTAGAGCGTTATCGTCGGATGACAGACGCGTGGTCCAACAGGCATACGGGTCTGTTATCCAGCAGCTAACTCTCGAGTAACGTTTTTCCTCTTATATACGGCAAACTAACTGCAGTGGAACCCCGCTTTAAGGTCACATCTGTAATACAGCCACCTCGCAATTAACGTCACCCTAGGATAGCCCCACATTACTTCTGTAACAGGAAATAATAGGAAAAATAGTCTCGCTAATACGGTCACCTCGCCATTCAGGTAACCTTTGTCCAGTCACTAGGGTGATTTTATTTGTGAGGTTCTACTCTGTTTTAACTTTTGAACGAATATCAACGCTTCTTCCCTTTGGAAACATTCAGTAATTGACAAGAAACTACGACCTCGCAGTTCGTTGTTAAGGTCAGGTGGCATTCGTTTCCAAAACATTGTAATTCGACTATACGTAGAACGGTTATATGCATTGTGTGGTGACTTTTAGCAAACTATGGAATAACAATATGTTGGGCGGATCGATATTTTTGCCGGAGCAATCCACTAACGGGTGCTTCTGGCAAATAATTACTGCCGAATAGTGTTCATTCTCTATAACAATATGTACACTGCCCAAACAATAGAACAACGTGACAAATGTACGGCTATAACTATATTAGTTAATAAGTGTGTATTGATACGTGCGTATTACACGGTGTTGGAAATACTTTACACGAGTTGTGGTCATAAATGAATATAACACTTATTTGTAGTGGTCAAGTGCCCGGCCATCATACAGTTCGAAGAGGAAATATACACCGATAAAACATGTACATCAGAAACAAAAGGATACAACGACACGTGCAAAGTGTCATGCACGTTGGGATATAAGCTGTCAAGAAATGACGGTGTACACACGTGTACAGAACACGGATACTGGAACAACTTCGTGCGGTGCAAAAGTACGTTTTCTCTATCATATAACATACAATGCGTCCATTTCATTTAAAGAAAAACACCGAGTTAACCGGACAATATTTTTTATTCATTAATCACGTTTTGATAACGTCACTGTACAACTAATATATGTTTTATATGGTATGTAATTATTTGCATTACACTTCATGCCATAATTCGTATACATATTGCCGAAGTATAATATTTGTATATACTATACATATTAATGTATGTATGTATATATGCATGAATGCATGAATGTATGTAAGTATGTATGTATGTTCGCATCAAAGTGTACACAATAATTACTATTAAAAACAGAATGTGTGTGTGTGTGTGTGTATATATATATATATACATACACACACATTTATATATACATATATATTTCTTACATATATGTATTTTTACATATATGTATATATATATATATATACACACACACACACACACACACACACACACACACACACACACACACACACACACACACACACACACACACACACACACACATATATATATATATATATGAGAGACTTTAATGCTAAGGAGCGAAACGAACTAACGCAATGGAAACGGCAAATTTGTCCTAGGAGTGAGAAACGAAAGAGACGACACCTTGGTAGAATGGGCTACATCATGAAAGTAAACAATTACGAATACCATGTTTCAGAAGAAAGCAGGGAGGAGATGGACGTGAAAAACTCTAATGGAACGAAATTGACTACACCTTGCTAAACAGGCCAAGCATGTCACAGACGTAACAGTCATCGATGAATTCAACATCGGAAGTGACCACAGAATGGTAATCAAACAGGACATCAAGACTGAAAGGAAGAAGTTGATAAACAAGAGACCACCAAGGGTAGATAACATACAAATAGGAACGAAAAAGATCAAATTCCAACTCGAACTAAGAAATCGATTCGAGACACAACAAGTACTAGATGGCATCGACACCATGAGCGAAAACATCCCAGAGACGATCCAACTAAGTACGACAAGTGTAGCCAAAGCAATCAACAAGGAAGTAAAGACGATAATATCGTCCTCAACATGGGCCCTGATGAAAAACACGATGAGAAATGGTGGAAAACTGCGACCAAAAAACACAACTAGAATACGCAGAAATATGCAAGATCACCACGAAGAAAGCGAAGGTGGACACCAAGAAGTACAAACAAGAGATCATACGAGAAACGAATATAACGTCAAAGAGCCTTAATAAATCCAATAGAACACAGGTCCTAGGCCGAGGCAGACTGATTACATTTCTCAAAAAGCATGATAGAGAAATACTAGACCAAAATATGATAATGGAACGAACAGATGAATTCTACACCGAGCTATATGAATGTGAACAGAGTAGCATAATTCACACCGACTCGAAAGAGGTTCCAGAGATAACACCATGGGAGATCGAAGCAGCGCTAAAACATATGAAGAATAGGTAGGCAACGACCATGTAAACATTGAAACACTGAATGCAGAATATCATGCTGGGATGACCCCTTCTCCGATAGCCCGAAAGTTTCTATAGGATAACTTGGCAATTTCGTGGTAGTCCATTTCGTGATAATCCACTATGTAGTTATATGTGATATGTATGTATGTATGTATGTATGTATGTACATACGTACGCACGTATGTATGTGTGTGTGTGTGTGTGTGTGTGTGTGTGTGTGTGTGTGTGTGTACGTCTGCCTGCGTGCGAGTGTACGTGTATGTGATGATTGGTGCATTACACGTTATAACTACCAGTGAGTGTCTGCCATATACTACGTGCTTTCAGTCATAACCTGTGACGGATTGCCTGATGACGCACACGGACTCTACACGAATGCGACGTGCACTACTCGTGACAACTTCTACAACGACAACTGTACGCTCGAGTGTCACCGCGGCTACATAGTCATCGGTGGACCAGTGAAGACGTGTCAACTGGATGGAACATGGAACTCGGCCACTCGATGTATCGGTAAGTGTCATCTATGCTAGAGAGTCGACGGTGAACCTGTGAAGAGATGTCAACTGGAAGGAACCTGAAACTCATCCACTCGATGACTTGGTAACTGTCACCTCGGCTACCGATTCAAAGGTGAACCAGTGAAGACGTATTAACTGGACGGAACCTGGAACTCGTCCACTAGATGTATTAGTAAGTGTCACCTCGGCTACAGAGTAAATGGTGAACCAGTGAAGAAGTGTTAACTGGACGGAACCTGATACTCGTCCACTCGATGTATTGGTAAGTGTTACCTCGGCTATAGAGTCAACGGTGAAGCAGTGAAAACGTATCAACTGGACGGAACCTGGAACTCGTCCACTCAATGTATTGGGAATTGTCACCTTAGCTACAGAGTCTACGGTGAACCAGTGACGACGTGTCAAGTGGACGGAACCTGGAACTCGTCCACTCGATGTATTGGTAAGTGTCACCTCTGCTAGAGAGTCAACGGAGAACCAATGAAGCCGCGTCAACTGGACGGAACATGGAAATCGTCAACTCGATGTATTGGTATGTGTCACCTCTGCTAGAGAGTCGACGGTGAACCTGTGAAGAGATGACAACTGGACGGAACCTGGCACTCATCCACCCAATTTATTGGTAAGAGTCATCTCGGCTACCGATTTAACGGTGAACCAGTGAAGACGTTTCATGTCAACTGGACGGAACCTGGAACTCGTCCAATCGATATAGGAGAACAATCTCCAACAGCCTCCGCCACTTCTACACTGGTTGTTAAACATTCAAACATATGAAACTGATGCAGTAACCACCATTTGCCAAATCATGTCTTGCTAGCTGGGTTTCGTGAATATTCAGTTTAAAATTATGTTCTGGTATTTTCGTGGGCCCTGCCGTTCGTGGGCCCTAGGCACGGGCCTATAGAGCCTTTTGGTTAATCCGCCACTGCGGACGGGGAAGCAACTGCTACGCAAGTAATATGTTTTATGCAAACGAAGTCACAAATGCGTTGTCACCCCTAGTCCCTGAGGTGTAAATGTGTTATCACGCCTAATCCCTGAGGTGTAAATGTGTTATCACGCCTAGTCCCTGAGGTATAAATGTTTGTTTTCACAATGATATAACTTATATTCCGAAAACGTTTATATGTATTGTTGTGTATTCAAACACTACCGTAACACACACTCATAGTTCTTAGGGTTGGCACTCAACTGAACTTTGTTTGTATATCACTACTCACATAGTTCTTAACTACAACGTGTATCCCTACGCATCGCTATACATATGTCCACCACACAGACATGCATATATAACATTTCCCTCCCGGACTAATTTTGAAAAAAGTCTACTAATATTACTCACTAGTATAACTTCTTCTGTATGCCTATAGCAAAATGATCTACCCGATAAACATAGTAACATAGTTATGTACTACCAATGTAACTCAACAATACAATAACATTTAGCCACGTTACTTATAGCTACACTAATCTAACGTAGAGTCACAATAGCATTTCACCTCGCTACTGTAATGTAACGTAGACCATAGTGGCTCACATATTTCTGTTATACTACAGATCTATTCTATCTGTTGCCTTTCTTACAGGAGTAGAACTTATCAGGTGCGTTTCATTCTTCACCAGAGTAAGTGGCACCAATTCTGCCTGAGTCCTATCATGAGTTGCTTGCTGTTGGGGGGCGTCATACGTCAACTCGTTGTCGTTCCTCTGATTCAGTGATGACATAGAGCCCACCAAGTAGTCATAATGATCAGTCGCTGCCGTCAGTGGTAACTCTGTCAGAGGCATCTTAGTCGAGTTTACCCTTGAACTTGACTGATCAATGTGGCGTTTCCACAATCCCTTTGAAACAATGACGTGATATGTCAACGGACCACACCTTGCACTTATAGTTCCTGGCACCCACTTATCTTTCCCGTGGTAATCTCGAACCCATACCATGTCTCCTTCCCTGAATGATCTCAGATTTTGAAAACCACTTTGCATTTGTTTCTCTGACCGTGTGTTTTCTCGTCGGGTATCCGGTTTCACACTGTCAAGTCGTGTACGCAACGGTCTACCCATGAGACGTACCGCTGGAGTTTCTCCTGTGAAAGCATGCGGAGCATTTCGATATGCCAGGAGGAATTTATCCAATCTAACCTGGAGTGAGTCCCCTGACGATGCCATAACTTTCATAGTCTGCTTTACCGTTTGAACCAATCGTTCTGCTTTGTCCACTCGAACTCGAGTGATATGGCGGGGTAGGTTTATACAACACCTCCAACCTATCCAGGAAGTCTTTGAACTCCTGAGATTTAAACTGTGGAGCATTATCTGAGACCAAAGTCTGTGGAAATCAGTTCTCAGCGCATTCACTGTCGCTTCACTGGTTGTACTGTTGACAACGACAACTTCTGGCCTCTTCGAGAATTAGTCAAATACAATGAGGAGCATTTTCCCCTCCACAGGACCAGCATAATCAATGTGTATGCGTTCTCCTGGTCGCGATGCAGGTATCCATGGATGTAATGGAGCACTGGTTGGATTCCTCTGTACCAATTGACATGACGCACAAGCCTTAGTACATGCTTCAATGTCTGCATCTATGCCTGGCCACCAGACATATGAACGTGCGACACCCTTCATTTTCACTACTCCGATATGTCCTGCGTGTAGCTCATCTAGAATTTCTGCTTGAAACTGCTTTGGAATGATCACCCTCAAACAGAAAACAAATACGATTCCTAGTCCTTCCCTCTCAATATGTGTGTATTTCTGTTCTGCTCTCGTCAACGAGCGAGATGCAAACTGAATTGATCGCTCCTCTCCATCAGGCATGATGTGAGAGAGCACCGCTCCGACACCAACTGGCGATGCATCACATGCAATTGTAACAGGGAGATTGCTGTCAAAATGCATCAGAAACCCTGACTCGCCTAGAGCACGTTTCACTGCCAGGAACGCAACGTCCATGTCTCCTGTCCACTCAAACTTCCTATCCTTCTCAAGCAACGTGGTGAGAGGATGGAGTGTGGACGCAAAATCTGACACAAACTTTCCACAATATAATAGTTTGCCATGCCAATGAACGACCTCAGTGAACTCACATCAGTGGATCTGGGTGCATCACATATAACGGTTATCTTGTCCGCCGATTTGTGAATACCCTGGGCATCAATCACGTGATCCAGGTACTCGAGAGAATCTCGGGAGAATTCACATTTCTCACAATTTAACTTCAACCCAAATTCTGTCAGTCTGTCGAACACCTGCCCAAATGTCTCAGATGTTCTGCCTCAGTTCTTCCTGACACAAGGATATCATCTAGATATACATTGACACCTGGCAATCCCTGTAACATTTTATCTATCGCATTCTGCCAGTTAGCTGGCGCAGTTGTGATTCCATAGACTAACCTGTTCTGTTGGACTAGTCCATTATGCGTTGATATGGTCAGGTACTGCCTAGATTCCTCAGAAACCTCGATTTGGTTGTCAAGTTTTGAGAATTTTGCTCCACCAGCCAAATCTGCCAGAATATCGTCAATGTGGATATTCGGCGGGGACATGGTTTTCAACTGAGGGTTAACTGTCTTCTTATAATTGCCACACAGTCTAATGGCACCATTCTTCTTGGGTATAACCACCACACCTGTTGCCCAATCACTACTTGTAACCGGTGAAATCACCCCTGCTTTTTGAAGCCTGTCTAACTCTTGCTCGACTTTTGGTCGCAGAAGATAGGGGACCCGATATGGTTCAGTGTACACCGGGTTAGCTCCCTCTACAACATCAATGTGGGCTTTGATACCTTTCAGCAACCCCAGTTTCCCATCAAACAAACCCCGGTGTTTACTAACTAGCCCATCTAGCTGACATTCATGTGACCCAGGTCGAAACTTGATCCCTGCCCAGTCGAGTGTAATGGCTTCTAGCCAGTCTCTGCCAAACAGCACATGTCTACTGCCCGGGACAACATATAGCATCAGATCTACATTCTGTGTCTTATGCTGCACATTCACATTGAACATGCCCTTACATGGGACCGATTCCCATGTGAAGCTACGGAACACCTTGTTGCTAGGCTGGAGCTGACAGTTTTAAAACTTCGACTGGAACACATCAAGAGGAGTCATCGATACAAGATTTTAACAAGATTGCCATCCAGAGAATTAACTCTAGATGAAACATATTCACACTACTAGCACCCACACAATCATTAGATAATCTGTTTCATTCATTCACAGTCCTTTGTGAAAATGAGAACTTTCTTACGTCTAATCGACACTGCTCCTTTACTAATGTAACTTCATGTCCTCTATTCTTTCTATCTTTCTTAACTGAAAAAAAAAAAATTTCTATCTATATTTTCATAACCATTCAATATTTTAAACACTTCTATCTGATCTCCTCTCAATCTCCTGGTCTCTAGTGTTGTTAAATCACATTCTCTTAGGCGTTTTTCATCACTAGGATCCCTCAGTTTTGGTATCATTTTAGTCGCTCTCCTCTGTACTATTTCTAGCATATCTATGTCCTTCTTGCAGTATGGCCTCCACGCTTGTATACAATATTCTAAATGAGGCATAACTATTGTTTTGTACAGCGGTATTATTAGTTCTTTTTCTTTATATGCTATATTTAGCCTAATCAATCCAAGGATTTGATTTCCTTTTGAAGCTGCAATTCCACATGCTCTGAAACCTTCATGTCAGCACTAATTGTCAGCCTTAATCCTTTTTCTTTTACAGTAGTATTTAGTACAGTTTCCCCCATTGTACATTCTACATATTCTTTCCCATGTCCTGTGTGAAGGCATTTACATTTCCCAAAATTGAACAACATTTGCCACTTTTCAGACCATTTGATCAAACTGTCAAGATCATCTTGTAAATGCTGTCTATTTCCATCACTTTTAATCCTTCTAAACACTTTTGTATCATTTGCAAATGTCAACACCTTGCTAGCTATATCATCGTCCAATTCGTTTATATATATTAAGAATAATATAAGACCCAGTATTGATCCCTGTGGCACCCCACTCAAAACTGATTTCCAGTTTGAAGCCTCCCCATCAACAACTACCCGTTGTCTTCTGTCAATCAGCCATTTTTCTATCCAGTTAAGTATACCATTTCCTATGCCATGGGCCTTTAGATTAAGCAGTAATCTCTCATGTGGCACTTTGTCGAAAGCTTTTTGAAAATCTAAGTAGATGATATCTACTGGTGATCCATCATCTACCCACTTAGTGATATCTTCCAAAAAACATAACATATTTGTTAAGCATGATCTCGCTTTTAGAAACCCATGTTTAGGTTGGTTTATCAAGTTATGTTTAACACGAAAATCCACCATGTGATCTTTAATTAGTCTTTCTAATAATTTACAAATCACCAATGTTAAACTAACTGGTCTACAATTATTTGATTGATTCTCGAACCTTTTTTGAATAACGATATAATGTTTGATTCTTTCCATTCTAAAGGAACCACTCCCTCTTCTAATGACAAGTTGAAAACTGTTGCAAGCGGTATGCTAATTTGTTCTACTATTTCCAATAGTAGTTTGGGTGGAATACCATCCACTCCAGGTGATTTATTATCCTTCATAGCCCTAATTTTCTTAGCTACCATTTCTGGGGTTACAATTAACTGTCTTAAATAGTCTGATTCTTCCCCCTTGAACTTACCCTCTGGTAATGGCAGTGAACTAGTGTCTTCTCTGGTAAACACTGAACTAAAATACTCATTCAGGTCTTCTGCTATTAAGAATCCTTCTGATATTATATTTCCAGCACTTCTTCTTCTAGAGGACCGACCTTATCCTGAACTTTCTGTTTGCTTCGAACATACGCATAAAAACTCTTGCTGTCATGTTTTATATTACAAGCTAATTTATGTTCATAGCTTCTCTTTGAATTTCTAATTTCAGCTGTAGCTTGGTTTATTGCTTCATTATAAATGCTGTAGTCTTCGTTATTTCCAGTACGTCTAAATGACTTCCACATCATTTGTTTATACTTAATTTTTCTAATGGCTTCTTTCGATAAGTGTTTCTTTTTGGACCGTTTTCCGTGTTTTTTTAAGGGAACAAATTTGACGATGATGCATTCAATTTCACTCTTTAAGATATTCCAGCATTCTGTTGCTGTCTTATTCTTCAGTGCGTTATTCCAGTCTATCTTTACTAAATATTTCCTGATGTCCTTATATTTTCTTTTGTGGAAATTTCTCCTGTACTGCTTTTTACTATTCCTTTCTGATTTTACTTTGATGGTAAAATGTATCTGGTTGTGATCACTATTCCCATGTGGCTCACATATCCTGACATTGTCAACTATTTCATTCTGTGAGTACAAAACTATGTCTAACACATTCTCTCCCCTAGTTGGTTCTAGCACATGTTGAGAAAGGAAACTACCTTGTACTAAAACAAAAAACTTGTGGTCCCCACTACCCATACTCTGTAGAGAGTTCCATTTTATATGCCGATGGTTGAAATCCCCCACAATAACACAGTCCCGTTTGCTCACTTCCCTTATAGCGTTTAGTATTTTTTCATTCTCTTCTATGCTTATGTTTGTACTCGCCCAATCTGGGCGAACTATATTTGGCGGAGATAGATCGTTGAAATTGGTGGTGTATCAAAGTTCATAAGCAAGTGGAATTACTGATTGATAAGTATTATTCTTGCCTTAATATCATTCATAAAGTAGCAGTAAACATATATTGAGTAGCAGTTGTGCTTAAAGTTAGTTAGATAAAGTATTTTAGGACACTTTAGTCTAGTGAGTGATAATAGGGTACGTTAGCTTACGGCTACGATAAGTTTGTAAACAAGATTTAACAAACCTCGTTATGTGGTAGAATATATAGGTGATAAAGTAACAACCATAAACTACCTACATAAGATAATATCTGTGTAAGTCAGTACCTGCTAGACATTTTGATAAGGTAGCTTTGTTGTTAAAATTAAGCATTTGCGATAATCGGGCGAACTAAGTTTATGTAGCTAGTGTCTCTCTTATTCGCTAGGGCGCTGTATAACCTAAATAAATAAGGCAGTCTAGCGTACGCAATCTTACGTAAAGTGTAACATTTGTGCACAGAAAACAGTCTTCTTAAAGACTACATAGACAGTGAATAGTGTAAACACAGTTGACAAAACTATTTTAAATAGCAAATTAGATTATTATTATTAAATAAATTCTGATATGGCGCCTTGCAAGCGGCAAGTCAAGGCAAAGAGACACTTGGTGTGCGACGACTGCCACAGTTGGGTAGATTTTGCCTTATCCGGCTGTACGAAGTCATGGACAGAAACCAAGGAAGAGGGATTCACCTTTCAGTGCGTGGGGTGTTGGAAGGTGAAATGTCTGGAGAAAGAGGTAGCTAGGTTGGTAGATATTGTGAAGGGGATGGAGATGAGAATCAGCAAGGAGACAGATGGAATGGAGAGAGACGACAGGGATAAAGTTGGGAATACTGTGAAACTGAAGGAGCAGAGTAGTGGCAACAAGACCGAGGAAAGGAGACTGAGAGGAGGGAAGGTGATCGGAGGGGAAGAAAGTGGAGGATCGACGGCAGGAAATGTGACAGGTGTGAAGGTGGCAGGAGAGAAAGTGACCGTAGAGAAAGAGGTAGGAGGGAAAAAGAGACGGGAGAGGAGAGAAGGAAATGCAATGGGAGGAAAGATGACGGGAAGAAAGGAAGTGAGAGTACATGTGACAGAAGAGAAGTCGGGAGGGACGATGACAGGAAGAAAGGTGACAAGAGAAACAGCGTCAGGAAAGAATGGAACGGACGAGATTGTGACGGAGAGCAGAAGACAGGGGAACAAGATTACAACCAGACAGATGCAAACCGTAGAAAGAGCTACACTGAGGCAGTGATTGAGGGGGCAATGAGGAAAGAGAGGGTGTTTATGGGCGATTCGATTATGAGAAAGACAGATAAGACTCTAAGCGAGGGGGAGGACGTCGTTGTTTGTCTACCGGGGGCTAGGATAGAACATGTAACTGAAAGGGTAGAGAAGGTACTGGGGCATGGCAAGGGAGGGTCTATACTAGTACATGTAGGGACAAATAACGCAGAGAGGGAGGGAACAACTGGGATAGTTCAGAAGTACAGACAGTTAGTGAAGAAGTTAAAGAAGACAAGAGTAGAACAGATTGTCCTCTCAGGAATTTTGCCAGTAATGGGAGGAAGGGGGCCGACATATAGAAACTGCAAGAGGATGGCGATCAACGCACTAGTTGAGCAGATGTGTAAAGAAGAGGGGGTGGGATTCGTAGATTTATGGGGATACTTTGTTGGGAGGGAAGATATGTACATGAGAGATGGCCTACATCTAAGTGGAAAGGGGGCAGCAGTTTTCTCAGAGAACTTGCTGCAATCTGTTGACAGTGGGACAGGCTGCATCTATTTAAACTAGATTCGCAGGGGGGATTCACAGAGAAGCCTGAAACTGGAGGCATAGATAAAGACAGCAGAAATAAATCGGCAAAGAACAGCCTGGAAAACTGTTCTGAATCAGGATATAAATGCATTTGTTTAAATGCAAGGAGCATAGTAAACAAAAGAAGTGAACTAAACATTATGGTAGAAGATATTGACCCTCACATAATAGGTATAACCGAATCGTGGGCCACCACTGATATATCAGATGCCGAATTGGGACTAACAGGATATGTAATGTTTAGGAAAGATAGAATAGGAAGAAAGGGAGGTGGAGTTATTTTATATATTAAAGAATCTATCCAGGCTTATGAAATAAAATTAGAAAGAGAAGCAGATTGCGAAGAAGCTGTTTGGTGTAACATAGTTACAGGAAACTCAACGTTAACAGTTGGGTTAGTTTATCGAAGTCCAAACATAAGCATAGAAGAGAATGAAAAAATACAAAACGCTATAAGGGAAGTAAGCAAACGGAATTGTATTATTATGGGGGACTTTAACCATGGGCATATACAATGGAAATCTCTACAGAGTATGGGGAGTGAGGACCACAAGTTTTTAGTTTTAGTACAAGATAGTTTCCTTTCTCAACATGTGCTAGAACCAACCAGGGGAGAGAATGTGTTAGACTTAGTTTTGTCCTCACAGAAAGAATTAGTTGACAATGTCAAGATATGTGAGCCACTGGGGAGTAGTGATCACAACCAGATACATTTTACCATCAAAGTAAAATCAGAAAGGAATAGTAAAAAGCAGTATAGGAGAAATTTCCACAAAGGAAGGTATAAGGACATGAGGAAATATTTAGTAAAGATAGACTGGAATAACACACTGAAGAATAAGACAGCAACCGAATGCTGGAATATCTTAAATAGTGAAATTAAGTGCATAGTCGATAAATTTGTACCTTTCAAAAAACAAGGGAAACGGTCTAAAAAGAAACACTTATCGAAAGAAGCCATTAGAAAAATTAAGTATAAACAAATGATGTGGAAGTCATATAGATGTACTGGAAATGATGAAGACTACAACATTTATAAAGAAGCACTTAATCAAGCTACAGCTGAAATTAGAAATTCAAAGAGAAGCTATGAAAAAAAATTAGCTAGTAATATAAAACATGACAGTAAGAGTTTTTATGCGTATATTCGAAGCAAACAGAAAGTTCAGGATAAGGTCGGTCCTCTAGAAGATAGTGCTGGAAATACAATATCAGAGGGATTCTTAATGGCAGAAGACCTGAATGAGTATTTTAGTTCAGTGTTTACCAGGGAAGATATTAGTTCACTGCCAGTACCAGAGGCTAAGTTCAAGGGGGCAGATTCAGACTATTTAGGACAGTTAGTTGTAACCTCGGAAATGGTAGCTAAGAAAATAAGGGCTATGAAGGATAATAAATCACCTGGAGTGGACGGGATTCCGCCCAAACTACTATTGGAAATTGTAGAACAAATTAGCGTACCGCTTGCAACAGTTTTCAATTTGTCATTAGAAGAGGGAGTGGTTCCTTTAGAATGGAAAGAGGCAAACATTATACCGTTATTTAAAAAAGGTTCGAGAAACAAGTCAGAGAACTATAGACCAGTGAGTTTAACATCAGTGATTTGCAAATTATTAGAAAGACTAATTAAAGATCACATGGTGGATTTTCTTGTTAAACATAACTTGATAAACCCATCTCAACATGGGTTTTTAAAAGCGAGGTCATGCTTAACAAATATGTTATGTTTTTTGGAAGACATCACTAGGTGGGTAGATGAGGGATCACCAGTAGATATCATCTATTTAGATTTTCAAAAAGCTTTCGACAAAGTACCACATCAAAGATTACTCCTTAAGCTAAAGGCCCATGGCATAGGAAATGGTATAATAAACTGGATAGAAAAATGGCTGAATGACAGAAGACAACGTGTAGTAGTTGATGGGGAGGCTTCAAACTGGAAATCGGTATTGAGTGGGGTACCACAGGGATCAGTACTAGGACCTATATTATTCTTAATATATATCAACGATTTGGACGATGATATAACAAGCAAGGTGTTAAAATTTGCGGATGATACAAAAGTGTTTAGAAGGATTAAAAGTGATGGAGACAGACAGCATTTACAAGATGATCTTGATAGGTTGATCAAATGGTCTGAAAAGTGGCAAATGCTGTTCAATTTTGGGAAATGTAAATGCCTCCACACAGGTCATGGGAATGAAGAGGTAAAATATAAAATGGGGGTACTGTTCTAAGTACTACTGTAAAAGAAAAGGACTTAGGGTTAACCATTAGTGCTGATATGAAGGTGTCAGAGCAGTGCGGAATTGCAGCTTCAAAGGGAAATCAAATCCTTGGATTAATTAGGCGAAATATAGAGTATAAGAAAAAAGAATTAATAGTACCGCTGTACAAAACAATAGTGAGGCCTCATTTAGAATATTGTATACAAGCATGGAGGCCATATCGCAAGAAGGACATAGATATGCTAGAAAGAGTACAGAGGAGAGCGACTAAAATGATACAAAATCTGAGGGATCTTAGTTACGAAATACGCCTAAAAGAATGTGGTTTAACAACACTAGAGACCAGGAGATTGAGAGGAGATCACATAGAAGTGTTTAAAATATTGAATGGTTATGAAAATATTGATAGAAACATTTTTTTCTCAGTTAAGAAAGATAGAAGGACCAGAGGACATGAAGCTACATTAGTAAAGGAGCAGTGTAGATTAGATATAAGAAAGTTCTCATTCTCACAAAGGACTGTAAATGAATGGAACAGATTATCTCCTGATTGTGTTGGTGCTAGTAACGTGAATATGTTTAAAAATAAAATCGACACACACCTTAAAAGGGCGGGATACATGTAGATAAAAAGTATTGGACTCTCGATAAGCCAAAAGGCTTCCTTGTCCACCTGCCATCCAGAGTAATTTTCTGGATGGCAATCTTGTTAAATCTTGTTAAATTATACAATACTCTGGTCAAATCAGTGTTATATTATGGATGTAAAACGTGGAAAGTAAACAAAAGTGACAACAGAAAACTAGACACAATTCCCTTCAACTGTATAGGAAGGATTTTCCAAATTAGATGGTCGGTAGTATTCTTCAACAAAGGCATTAGGAAAATAACATCAGAAGGTAGGATCAGCACAGAAGTACAAAGAAGAAGATGACAATGGATTGGGCAAGTGCACAGGAAGAACGACAACAACCACTGCCTGACAATGGATGCCCGAAAGAACGACAACAACCACTGCCTGACAATGGATGCCCGAAAGAACGACAACAACCACTGCCTGACAATGGATGCCCGAAAGAACGACAACAACCACTGCCTGACAATGGATGCCCGAAAGAACGACAACAACCACTGCCTGACAATGGATGCCCGAAAGAACGACAACAACCACTGCCTGACAATGGATGCCCGAAAGAACGACAACAACCACTGCCTGACAATGGATGCCCGAAAGAACGACAACAACCACTGCCTGACAATGGATGCCCGAAAGAACGACAACAACCACTGCCTGACAATGGATGCCCGAAAGAACGAAAAAAAAGTTCCGAAATATTAATGTAAGCAAATATAGTGCTCACACTGAACCACTGTTTAAAAATCTTTTGTTATTAAAAACAGAACACATATTGAAATCACAAGAACTAAAACTGTATTATAAATTCGAACATAACAAACTTTCCGTATATTTTCTAAATTTACCGCTTCATCAAAAGAACAGCATTCATCATTTCAACTCACTAGACAATACAAAATACAATCTGAGTACATCACGAATTTGCAAAACGAAATCTCAGAGATACCTTGCCGCATACTATAAATAATGCACCTGTTTTAATAAAAAATAAAATCTACACTCACAGCTTACATGGGTTTGCAATGTATGTTAATCATCATTATGTGCAGACATATTTACCTATATGTACATTACACAATGTTTACATTTGTCATCTTGAATGAATAACAAATAAGAATAAGTATTTATATACCTCCCTGGAGGAATAATCGTTCAAACCATAATCACTGTCATAACACAGAATTCGAACCTGGGTTCTCTCGATTGAAAGTCCGATGCTCTAGCCACTGCACCGCTACTATGTCCTAGATAGGCTATATCCTATAAGCTATAGCCTCTACCTCGGTCACTATCAAATTTATAACGGATAAATTATAATACAGGTGTATGTCCGTTTCTAGACATATCAGTATGTATTCGTCATGGCAGCCAGCACGCCAGCGATCTATTAGGTCTTGCTGCAGGTCTCCATATATATATATATATATATATATCAACCATCCAGTATTGTTAATTATTATGTCTTAACTCTCCTGTAGTGTTCATGGTCGATCTAAATAAAATGTATATATAAATTACCCGTTGTAGATGAATATAACGTTTTAATGTTGACTTATTACCATTTCACTACTCTATGATAATTACCGTGAAACGATTTGCTAAAACAATCAACTTTTATATATTGTTCTTCAGTATGTTAAAAATAACTTACAGATTCGTAAAAGTTGAGGGAGTATGCGCGTGTGCGCGTGTGCGCGTGTGCGCGTGTGCGCGTGTGCGCGTGTGCGCGTGTGGGCGTGTTGCTTCAAATCGATGCTGTGTGATGTAGTAACCTAACGCACACATACACTGAGAGCTGACTTAATCCCAGCGATATAATTAATGATACGTTCGGCGAAATGTGAAGAATACGTGCCTTCCTCGGTGCAACTCTGTCATTAGCTACGCACCTGAAGCTCAAAACATCATAGTAATAAGCGGCTGTGTTGCAATAACACGCACATTAATGAATACATTATTGTCACTTTTCGAAAGACAGGATATTGCCCATAATTAAACTAGGACCGGTGCTTTGTGCGATGACCATCATTATGATAGCACGGAGATTGCTTCAAATGTCAGTGCATTATTTACATGCCTAATCATATACCAACAGAATACGAATAGCAACGACATCAGTCATGAAACTAAGGCAGACACGGCGCACATGTACGTGTATACGCATTAAGAACTAAACTCAAATTATACAATACCCTGGTCAAATCAGTGTTATATTGTGTATGTGAAACGTGGAAAGTAAACAAAAGTGACAACAGAAAACTAGACACATTTCCCGTCAACTATATAAGAAGGACTCTCGAAATTAGATGGTCGGTAGTAATCTCCAACAAAGGCATTACGAAAATAACAGCGGAAGGTAGAATCAGCACAGAAGTACCAAGAAGAAGATGAACAAACCGGTCGCTCAAAAAACAACTTAACGAACCGCTGTGTAAAAAGAACGAGACCCACTGTGATGGACAATATAGAGCAAAATACGTAGCTATCGAAGGGGCGATAAGGCGGAGTTGCACAGCAGCCTTATGGACCACAAAGGTAAGGATTATAACATATCATAGATGTTTGCATTAGCATAGAGTTTACTAGCGGATATATGCGTTCATTCTCTTTAAGAATAATGGGCAATACAGATCGGGAACAAAATCTGATTACATATTACAGTTAATTAGAACTCCTGAATTAGTAGCTAAGCATTAATGAATATATTTCTTCTTAACGTGACACCGACATCCCCCGAACATCACGTCCTTGTTGTTGCTCTTCGACGGTGGCGCCACAGGAAACAGCTGCAATGGACGTCGACGAACGCTATCGAACGGTTGAATGTAACGGAACGTCCGTCTTTGGCGCCGGTCGAGGTGATCTCTATTCAGCCGACTAGTATCCTCAGGAAAATCGATCGTTGAAGCCGACGAACGCTTTCGAACACGCAACTGTCACAATGCATGCTTCGTAGACTCCGCAATGCTCACTTTCTTCCGTTGCATCTTTCACGGACGTAGACGTTGTCGGATAACCAAACCTCGTGCGAAACGTTCGTTGCAGTTGCCGATAAAGATGCACGCCATCCATTCAGATAACGTCATAACACGTTTTCGTTGACTTTGCTGATCATCTATCGCGCGGAGAAAAACGAAGTGCTCCACACCGAACTCTAAATGCAGAGGTTCTTAACCATATTAGGCTGCGACCATCCGGTAAAGGGATTTGCTTCGCGACCATTCAGACTGTGTCAAGATGGTTCCACCCTCGTCTTTAACATGCGCTACGTTTCTGGTTCTTCTGTATCTACTTTTGGCAAGCCAATATACTATCGTTGCGTCTTCTCTGCTATCCAGTTTTGACGTTTCTTCCGTGGTCATTTGAGTTTGTAATCTAGGACCAAAATATATGTGTTGTGTGGCTATGCCCTATCCCGGTATTACTTTACAGCCGTTGCTGCTTCAAGGTCAGTCCTCTTTACTAAGATATATAGTATAATATAGTTGATGGTCTGTCTCCATTCCTGTATGTAATTAGGTGTTCTTCTTGCCTATAGTGTTTACTATTGCTAGTCTTCTGGTTTGATGTTCCTCATTGACAGTTCCAGCTTGTTAACGAACAGACTCCTCTCTTCAGGGATCAGCCTACTTGTGGTGCATATGCTGATTTCACATTTACTATGCTCTGTTTGTATGCAAGTTTCATAGCCTTGATCCTATCTAATATTCTATCTACCTTCAACATCTTATCCTGTCACTCCCGATGTAAGATGATGGCTACTTCAACCAGTTGTTGCGTGTACCGTGGTAGTCCAACTTATATCCCTCCCCAATGTCCTTGGCTTTGGCACCTTTCCATTTCGTTTCTTGCACACATCACATGCGATCTCCACTTTCCTTCGTGTCAACATGTCGGCAACTTCACGGCTCTTGCAGGTCATGTTTCCAACATTGATAGTAAGGAACGTCATTTTAGTTTTGGTTTACTTCTTTAGCCCCAGCCGCCTATGCTGGGGGACCCTTTGCTGTCTTGTTATAATCACACTCGGGCCGGAGTATAGCACGTCGCTTACAGGGGACATCCGATTCTCCGAAGTTGCTGAACATGATGAGTTTGAATTTTCCTGTGGGGATGGAAATGTAACATTAATTTTGGAAATTATTGTTAATATGTTGAGAAATATGTGTAAAACAATCGTCTTGATCTCACATGTTGGAATTTGCGTTTCGTGCTTCCTACCATTGTTCAACAGTGCACATTTGTCAGTTACTCAGCAATGCCACCAAAATGTTACTGTATTTGATACAATAAAGGTTGGAGGCCCGTTTTTGTACGTTGTTCCCTGCCAGCATACCATGAGCGCACATATAAACAACCCGCCTGTTAAGTGGCTATAGTAGTTAGCACAAAGAACCATGTCATAAATGAAGTTGGCACTTTGATTTTGTGCGTCCGATTTTACATTGCGGTCAGGTTAAGAAGACGAGCCGTGGTTGCGACAGATGATAATGCAATATGTCAACGCCAAATGTTGAGATGCAACCGACTAATCTCGTGCTTCCTCCGGGAGGCGGTACCTTCCGGTAAAGATCTTCACAGGGCGTGCAGGAAATACCTTCCAAGACGAATTAGTGTACAATATAATACGTTTGCTGTCGATATAGAGCACACCAAACCACGGCAATTAATAATAATGTGGACGTGGTAAGGAGACACGTAATGGTGACAAAGGTGAGGTGACCTAAATGAAAAGGTATCATCAGTCCATCAGAAGCAATTTCGTTGTTATGCTCTTATGGTAGCGGCGATACGCACATGAAACGTTTTCTAACATATGAAATGCATCCAGTACTCAAAATGGGTTAGGGCAGAGGGTGTGTGTGTGTGTGAGTGAGTGAGGGGAGGAGGGGGAGAGAGGGAGTGAGAGAGAGAGAGAGAGAGGGAGGGAGGGAGGGAGGGAGAGAGGGAGGGATGGAGGGAGGGAGGGAGAGAGGGAGGGAGGGAGGGAGGCAGGGAAGGAGGGAGAGAGGGAGGGAGGAAGGGAGTGAATTGGTTGGTAGGTGGGTGAATGAATGTGAGTGAGTGAGTGAGTGAGTGAGTGAGTGAGTGAGTGAGTGAGTGACTGAGTGAGTCAGTGAGTGAGTGAGTGAGTGAGTGAGTGAGTGAGTGAGTGAGTGAGTGAGTGAGTGAGTAAGAGGGAGGGGAGAGAGAGAGCACCCCGCAACGGATCAATGAGACCACTGATCCAAGGAATTGACAGAATTTAGAAAGAGGCAAGTGGACATCAACACCTGGAAGGAGATATTGCCCACAGCTCTAAAAAGTTGGCGTATTAAAAATACTATAGATTATTAGTCCACCGATACATCTTTTTAGAAGAAATGTTGGAAAAGGATAACGTTTATACGTTCAATCTATGCGAACCTGTGAAGGAAGCAAACTTCGGAAGCTCAAGACCCTTACATCGTCCAGTTGCCCTGGACAGATGCGTGCAACAACCCGGCAAAACACGTATGTCGTTACCCAACAATATTGGTGACATAGGTGCAAACGACAACGTAGCGACTGGGCAAGCACGGTGCAAACGACAACGTAGCGACTGGGCAAGCACGCTGCAAACGACAACGTAGCGACTGGGCAAGCACGGTGCAAACGACAACGTAGCGACTGGGCAAGCACGGTGCAAACGACAACGTAGCGACTGGGCAATCACGGTGCAAACGACAACGTAGCGACTGGGCAAGCACGGTGCAAACGACAACGTAGCGACTGGGCAAGCACGTCTATGTCGAGTCTGTTACCAAAGACGGATTTAGCTTTTTTTATCAACCCTGCAAAAGCTCTTGCGTAATGGACTTGCGTTGTATGACCTTCGGTGTTGTCATTTTGTCAATGTTTGTCATTTTGTAAATAACAACCAGGCACTTTACGTGACAAGATGCTTCTTTGGGTTAACGCCGCTAGTGGAAACCTCCATTAAGAACCGACAATCTAGTCATGTTCTCGCACATTGTTTTGTTCTTTCGCCAATCAATGTCGCCATGAGTTCGTGTAGTGATTTCTGTGTAATAGCATGTTTGCTATACACAAAAGAGTAAGAGAACGCGTGCAATAAAGTTCCATTATACAGGCATTGTTCACGAAGTTCTTTCTGCTCGCTACATTCGTGCATTAACAGTCTCACCACTGTCTCTACTTTACAACTCATCACATACGATTTTCGACAGTCTCTCCACTGTCTCTACTTCACAACTTGTCACACTCGGGCTTCGACAGTCTCTCCACGATCTCTACTTTACAACTTATCACACTCGGGCTTCGACAGTCTCTCCACTGTCTCTACTTCACAACTTGTTACACTCGGGCTTCAACAGTTCCTCCACGCTCTTTAATTCACAACCTGTCACACTCGGGTTTCAAAGCAAGCAAGAAAGCAAGTGCATGTATTGTGTAGCTTGGGCTGATTTATTTTAGTTCCCCAGGGAAATCGAGGCTGATGGATTACGTGGGATGTATTGTTCCAGGTCGCTATTGATGGCGAGGTGGTTATGTTGCTTGCGCTGAATTGTTTCAATTCCCCAGAGAGGGCGAGGCTGTGGTGTTAATTGAGCTGAATTGTTTCAGTTCTCCAGAGGACGAGACTGTGGTGTTGCTTGGGCATAATTGGTTCAGTTAACCAGACAGGGCAAGGCAGTCGGATTGCATAGACTGTGGTGTTGCTTGGGCGTAATTGGTTCAGTTCCTCAAACAGGGCGAGGCTGTGGTGTTGTTTGTGTTTAGTTGTTTATTTCCCAGGCAGCGCTAGGCAGTGGGATTGCTTGGGTTTAATAGTTTCAGTTCCCCAGTTCCCCAAACAGGACTTGGCAGTTGGATTGCTTAGACTGATTTGTTTCAGTTCCCAAGACAAGACGAGGTTGTGGGGTTACTTTGGAATAATTGTTTTAGTTCCTCAGATCAGAAAGGACGAGGCTGTTTGGATTGCTTGAGCTTAATTGTTTCAGTTCCCCGGAGAGGACGAGGCTGTGGTGTTGCTTGAGCTTAATTGTTTCAGTTCCCCGGAGAGGACGAGGCTGTGGTGATGCTTGAGCTTAATTGTTTCAGTTCCCCGGAGAGGACGAGGCTGTGGTGTTGCTTGAGCTTAATTGTTTCAGTTCCCCAGAGAGGGAGAAGCTGTGGTGTTGCTTGATCGCTTGGGCTGAGCTGTTTAAGTTACTGTCAGCCAACCACGCTCACCATCATACTAGGCTCGTGAACGCAGTTGTATGGGAAGTTAATGACGTCTGTGTGTGAGACGGTTGTCTAACCCTACGTTACCTGTGGATATGCCCATCGTGTATCTGGACGTATGTCGTACACTACGTGGAGCAAAGCCCTGTACTATATCTGGACGTATGTCCTACGCTACGTGAAGCTAGGCCCTACACTATATCTGGACGTATGTCCTACGCTACGTGGAGCTAGACCCTACACTATACCTGGACGTATGTCCTACGCTATATCTGGACGTATGTCCTACACTACGTGCAGCTAGGCCCTACACTATATTTGGACGTATGTCCTACGCTACGTAGAGCTAAACCATACACTATATATGGACGTATGTTCTACGCTACGTGGAGCTATGATACGTAAATGAAGGTGCATGAAATGAGGGACTGAAGATGCCGACTCGTTTCCGGTTAGGAGTGCCCCTTAGCCACTGATGACATAGTTAATGTGAAGACTCACATGCCTTAATTATCGTCCACCCTAGCGAGAGGTGGTGGACGTTGTTTTAGTGCGTGCGTGCGTGTGCGTGTAAGGGGGGGGGAGATGGGGGAGTGGTGGACGGTTTACTAACTTTTATGGGGTATAACATCGTGTATGTGTACGTGTGTATGTAGAGGTTATCTATGTTGTGTGTTATTGTATGTATGCGTGAGTTAGGGTCATCTTTCATTGTGAGTGCGTGTGTGTGCGTGGTTAAGGATTATCTATCTTTGTGCGTTATCGCGTGCATGTGCGTATGAAAAACGAATAAAACACAATAGTATACGAGTACACACGTATTTTATTGAGTCAAGATACAAGCGAATAATGACATGACTTGCGGGTGACTTAACACCTCGTCAGAGGTCCTGAGTTTACGGGTCATTACGACCACGCCATTGGCTCGTGCATGCATGATACGACTTACGGGTGACTTAACACCTCGCCAGTAGTCAGAGCTTACGGGTAATTGACCACCACGCCATTGGCTCGATCAATAATAATGATGATACCATGTTTTAAATAAAACACGGTGCCGATCAATATCGAAACAAGCAGCAAAAGTCAAACTGTTGCGAAACTACTCATAAAATAAACAAAGCTATACTACATACAATCGGTGCCGAAAGTAACCATCAAATACACATGAATCTGTGTCGAAACACGGTATTACAGTTTACCTTATCTTGAAACGTGACTTGATGACTCGGTTGAGGACTCGGAGGTCGGACTGCCAGGATATTCAGTCCTGCGTCATGACCGCAACCGGAACGGAGGTGGTGTCTGTTTTTATATCCGAAGCGATCTTGAGTTTAACCCACGTCAAGACTTACTAACCGACGGCGTGGAGACTGTGTGGGCGGACGTCCTCCTGCCTAAAATGCGTCCCATTCTGACAGGGATCTGTTACAGGCTACCGAGACAATGTAACTTTTACGAACTTTTAGAATTGTCTCTTATGAAGGAAACGGTTTTAGTGAATGCATTTTGCTTGGAGATTTTAATACTAATGTTTTGGTGCCACCTAGAAACAATGTTCTGGGTAATGCTCTGTGCAATTTTTAACGTGCATTTGGCTTTAAGCAATTGATTGCAGAACCGACCAGAGTATGTACTGTTAGTGAATCTGCTATTGACCTTATTCTAGTAACTGATCAAGAGAAAATATGCCAATCAGGTGTTCTCAGTGTTGGGATCAGCGACCATTTAATAACTTATTGTACGAGAAAGGTAATCAGAGTGAGCAAGCATAGTACATTTTAAATTCGTTGTTCTAAACATTATAGTAAAGACCAGTTCTTACACAACCTAGATGACGTGGACTGGACAGATGTATTACGTTGTAACACTGTTGATATTGCATAGGGCAAATTTAAATAAAAATTCATATCAGTACTTGATAAGCTGGCTCCAAATAAGGAGGTTCGAGTTAAACAAAGAACACAACTTTGGATGTCCAGTGAAATACTTAACTTAATCAGTCAAAGGGATAATTATCTACGTGAATTTAGAAAGTCAAAAAAATCAATCGGACTACAAGCTGTTTGTTTGTCATACACCCTCCTGTTATGTTATACTCCAAGAACCGGAATCCGTGGGGCACCTTTTGATGACGACGTCTCTTTTTGTGAGGTCGTGCGCAACCCTCGTGTCTGGATCAATATCCTTGACGCGGTCCTTTGCAGCGACGCCAGCGACGCCAGCGACTCCAGCGACGCCAGCGACGCCAGCGACGCCAGCGACGCCAGCGACGCCAGCGACGCCAGCGACGCATCTCGTCCATGACTCGATTGACGGATCGGAGGTCGAGCGGCTATTCGCGGCGAGGGCCTTGGCATCGATCCAGCTGTTGTATTTTCTTCAACGCCGCAGTGCCGATTCCACACAGTAGAGTTTATCGGCTGGTACCGACACCTTCTGCAACTCTGGTTCGTAGAAGCTTCCGTTCAACATCTCGCCGAGATCGTACATCAATCGATAGACGGGTGGATCGGAGAGATCGCGCATCGTGGAGATTTCCTCGCTCCAATTCGCCATGTAGCCTTTCTCGAACCATCTCTTGATCTTGCTGATACGCACGCGATCCGCCACGTGGAACTTGGGTACACCCTTTCCGTCATGTCCGTACAAGCGTTGCCACACCTCTACCTGATTCGATGCATTCACCCTTGATGGAGGCATACCGATAATGCGGTGCGGTGTGTCGTTGTACGATCGTACACAGTCTTAAAGGACGTCGATGTATCGCCACGTCTCGTGTTTTGTGATCGTCTGGCTTTGGGCTGCAAGGTTTTTGAAAGGCTATCGACGACATCCGCAACAACGCCGGATTCTGCGGCTACCGCCCCCGCCGCTTCCGCCGCCCCCGCAGCCCCCGCCGCCCCCGCAGCCTCCGCAGCCCCCGCCGCCCGAGATGAAGTCGCCGCTGTTTCGTCTTTCACCGAGACCACGCGTACCTGTTCTTTGTCGCGTATATTGCCCAATATGTAGTAGCGCTGTAAGACTTGATCATACATGACGACCTTGTCCCCGTCGGTCAGAATCTTTCTTTCGAAAATGGCCGACATTTCGTCGACGAGGGCCTGGACCTTCTTTTCTAGGCTATCCGTCGGCGCAGGTGTGTTGGTACGAAGGCTGTCCAGAAGTCGCGAGTCCACTAAGGCTATTTTCTGCGCGTGTTCCGTCATCGCCTACGCCTTGAGTAGCAACTCTTTGAGTATAGGAAGAAAGAACGCATTGGCCAACGGTACAAAGAAAGCCAACAGGAAACCTCCGGTCTGTCCTTCACCGACCAGGTTATCTTCGAGCAAGATGTTACGTCTCCTGGCCGCCGGAACACATCTTCGTCCCAACTCGCGTAATTTCATTCTGTACTTACGCAACCGTCGCCTCTGTACCGGAGTCAAGGAAACGTTCTTTTTTTAATATGTTGCAGGCGCACGCAGCCAATTTGCAAAGAATGTCGGCGTCGGCGTTGGCGATGATGGCTTTCCTCAACTTCTTGCTCTTGTATCTATTCAGCTGCTGTAGAGAATGTGTCTCTTCACGAGTTCAGACATGTAAGTGAAGAGACGAGGCGCGTGCGCGTGCGCGGTCGTTTTATACCTTCGGGAGGATTCTTGAAGACTACCATATATTGAGAGTTCAGACTGATAGTGCGACACTCCGTGTTTTTCGTAAAGAGTTTCTGCACGATATACAGTACGGACGTGTTCTTGTGATGACATTTTTGGTGAACAAGATCGTGACCGTTCGTCCGGTTCCGCCATCAGATCGTCTAGGACCACGAAGTTCCTCATTGATACAACGGTCAAGCTCTCGTTCGTTAACCCTTCCACGAACAGCAGGTTGACTACATTCATCGTAGCGTAAGCGCTTTGCCATTCTCCGTAACACCACGTGATCTTCTCGGGTGGCGGATCGATCATCGTGGCGGCGTGAGGTAGCATGCGCGTCATAAAAGTACTTTTACGGCATCCCATCGGCCCCGCGACGCTGCGCATGAAAGGACCGTGCGTCCATGATTGATTATGACGATCGATCGGCTGACCTTCGCATTTAACACGTCCACGGGACCCGTGGTCACTCCGTCCTCGTGGACCAAGCGTAGAAATAGGTCAGGGCCGCGCGTTCCTACACGTAGGTGACCACGGACGAGTGATTATCCGAAACCCCCTGTTTTTTCCACTTCCGCGTCAGCGGTTGGTCAACACGTCCAGGAAGGCCTTCTTGTCTTGAGACGTGTGTTCAGTCCTTTGTTACTGTAATTGTGACTGGGTCCGGAACAATAGTAGGTCTTACTGCACTGACACACGAACGAATCCCCGGCCCACTCAACCTTGAAGAGGCCCGGTGTCCTCTTATCGTAGGCTTTGTGTGCCCTGCAGCACGACTCGGTACCAGCCCACAGACGTCCGACGAGGCGAGGCAACAGCGCAAATACTCACTCTGGTGATCGGTGCAATATTCGGACGGCAGCTATTCGGAGCGGTGCCGGAAGTAATGTTCGCGTAGTTCCGGGGTCACGAGGTCATCGATGGACTCGCCACCCAAAGCCAAGTAGGCGCTACCTGGCTTCACAGTACTCGAACAGGTACCTGACGATGTAATCATGATAGAACAGCAACATGCGGAATTTGACATACTGCAAGATGAAGTAGCCCACGTGTATGGGCAAGGCGTATTTGACATTTATCTTGCTCATCTCGATCTCGTAGGCATCGTCGACGATGAGTCCGTGCTCCACGTACCATCGCAAGAGAGGTGTGGCCAGCAAGGGCTTTTCACCGTTATAACTACCAACAAGCGTGCGGCGCGGGATCGCCGTTATGTTGTGTTCTTCGGCATATATGCGCATGAACGCTCCGAGATCGTCGCGCGTCGTGTTGACGTTCTTGAAGATGGGCTGCATCTCAGGAAAGTGCGCGCACAATTCTTCCGGTACGCGAAGGTCGCACTGGATCATGCCGAAAAAGGTTCTGTTGCGCACACATGCCATTATCTGTTGTGACGTAATATTCCACTGCACGTGACGTCGTCGAGGAAAGGTGGCGTCCAGAAACTTGTTCACGTTCGGGGCGCTTCTCGTGACTTTCCATTCACATTCCCACAACACGATGACCTCGACAAAGTGATGAAGGCACGCTGTATTCTTTCTTGTTTCGGAGAGTAGTTGGGCAATAGTTTTTCCGTTGACCTCGTTGACCTGCCGTTGGGTGCACCGACACCCGTGATAGTAACATCCGTGGAACTGATACGCTGTCTTCGTTTGGCTACACCACCTGTCTACTAGAAGTTTGCCAATACTCTTCTCTCGTCTGTTGGTCTTGTGAATTACAGAGAGTCACGTGCTTTCGGATTCCCACGTCAACCATTCAATAGCCATTGTCCTGTCAACTGCGCTCCGTCGGGCCGGAACTCGTTCTCTTCCCATCTTCACGTGTACCATCCCGTTGGAATGTCTTCCATGATTGAAAACAATTAAAATGCATTCGCGTCGTACCCTAGTATGGTTCGACACGTTCGAGCGACTTCTCCGCATTCATTCCGACGTAGCTAGGTGACCCCTTTCTCATGTCCGGGTACTTTCGATGCTACGCTGACGCTCAATTTGTACGTAACGCGCTATTCAATGGACCTTGTCGCTGTCCGACGGAAGTCTTGACGTGTCAAACACTCAGAGAGTCAAACGTGGCACAATAAAGGTAGTAGCGCAAGAATATTCGGGGACACGAATGTTTTCGTCGTCCAAAGACTCGAACAATGGCGAGGTCGAATGGTACACTCCACCTGTGTAGATTTTCCGTACATCCCCCATACACGTGCGCTCGGGTCTCTCCACGTTCCAAGCATCTTTCCATAACGAATCGCAACACTCATTACATCGACAGGAATGACAGTACACCCGGACGTGTTGGATGTAAGAAAAGTGTGTCTCGTGACGATTCACAGACAACGTCTCGAGGTAGTGGCACAACGATCGACGGACGAGATATGCAGACGTCTTTCCGCCTTCTTCGTCCGGTTCGACGAGTTTGTATACGCACACATTCGTCTCGAAGGTGATCTCTACACGATATAGGTCATCCATCGTGAATCCATCAAAATATTCCTTAGAAACACCGTCTTGACCATATCTCTTGCAGAGAGACATCATCGCGGGTTCCAGGTGACGGCGGTTGCATCCTCGATGCAGAGCCAGACAGCGGAAGAGACAGAGGTTGTTGATGTACTTCTTGTTATTGTTGGGTTCCCTTTCTAGAGCACTGACGGCTTTGTTGTTCTTGACGTAGACCAGAAGTGTATCGCCTACGCATCCTATTGGAGATCGATAATGTGATTCACGAAGAAAGTAACATCCGTCACAACTTCTCAAACCGACTGAGAATCCTGCCGTAGATTCATAGCCCAATAGGTAATTGTAGGGAATTCAGATTGAATATACCTATGCTAGACTCATGGCTAAATGTTGAGTGTGCGGTCACGAGATGGAAAAGGCTACACTAGCAAGAAACACAATAGTACACAAGTGCACACGTATCTTATTGAGTACTCACACAAGCGGGTAATGACATGACTTGCAGGTTTTTAAAACGTTGCAGCGGTCGCGAGCATACGGTTCATTAGGACCACGCCATTAACTCGTACATGCATGATACGACTTACGGGTGACTCAACTGCTCGTCAGTGGTCGTACGTTTACGAGTGTTTGACCACCACGCCATCGGCTCGATCGAAAATAATGGTGATACCATGTTGTTAATCAAACACGGTGCCGATCAATATTGAAACAAGCAGCAAAAGTCAAACCGTAGCAAAACTACTCATAAAACAAACAAAGCTATACTCTACAATCCGTGCCGAAAGTAAACATAAAATACACATGAATCAGTGTCGAAACACGGTACCACAGTGTACCATATCTCAATTGTTTAAGCCAATCAAACGCACGGCAATCGTTTGCCACCAAATCAGTGCCGAAAGTAAACATAAAGCAAGTTCATATACTAAGTTCGTATAAGCACATCAGAGTGTTCTTCTTCCTCACAACACTATAAGCTCGAATGTTCATCGTGTGTTAACGTCACTGATTCAGAGTGGAGCTGATGTCATCAAATCAACTAAGTAGTCATGGAATTCTTCACGGTTAATGTTCCTGACGACCTCCTGACACGCGTTACGCGCAGGCTCTCATTTTGTCATCGGTGTACATTGATGGATCATTCATCGCGTCACGTGGTTGAGGTGATCGGAATTATAGCGATTTCTTCTGAATATTCTTGCGAAGTAGGCCGCGGCGAAAGTCGTGACGATCAAGAAGCTTCACCTTCCGTCGTACCTTGGTGTCGGACGCCAGTACTCTAACGACAGACGCGTACCTTTCATATTCGTTGTCATCATCATCATCATCATGGTAAGATTCATGGATCAATTGGATACCATGACTTATCTATAAAAAAGAATGTTTTTAAGATGACATCGAGTGACATCGAGTGAACGTCTTTCTTTTGAATGTCCTCACCACCATCACCACACAGGTCTCAACCATGTAATTGGTCTTTCACCTTTTCTATAATCTTATTGCGCCATCATGAAGTCGAACACCGTACATTAAAGTCTATCACGGGCTAACGAAAGTATGTTTCGACCATATCATCATTAACGACAGTTCCTTCACCGTCTGTCTGGTCGAACACACGAACACAAGCTGTGTCCATGGCTTCTGCAAAAGCCTGTTGGATGATCATTTCTTTCGTGTGATTTCGGATTTCTTTCACTTTAGCCACGGTCTTTCTCATGTCATCATCATCATCACATTCATCATCAGATGATTATGACCAAGTATATTTCGTCAGGTCAGTCGTTGACTAGTCTTCGTCACTGATAGCTGCAAATGTAAAGGTGAGTTGTCTCCTAACAAATGGGCTGTCATGTTTATCGTCTGATATCACAATATGATCGGTGTTCATGTGACGCTGTTGACGGTCTAAGAATGCCAAGTTTTTCGAGTGCTTCACGAAAGTTCAATTGACCTTTATGCAAGTGATTAAATTGATCAGACGTGTGTTACGAGTTCCGCAACAAATTGTGTTTTTTGTCCGTTTATATGCGTGCGATGAATATCAAGGTTGAGTTTTGCGCAGGCGAGTAAATGAATCTTCATATATGTGACGGAACTTGTACAGCCAAACACGTGAACGTTTGTATATTTACTTCGGATAGTGTACTGTTGTACTGGGAATATCGCCCATCTGAACAGTACGGCGCGAGAAATGTTGCTTTCGCTGATACGGAATCGTAGCGTTCACCTTGCCACATTGACAACAATAGCAGCAGAAGTAGTGTCCACTCAAGTGCGATAACGGTAAGCCATTGTTTGTGGCTAATAATAATAATAATAATGTTTTATTTCAGACAAAAGTCCAAATGTACATACAATACAAGTAAATAAAAAAATAACTAAAATACAAAGATATAGATGCACATTAAATAAAAATAGATGGTTAAATAAGATATATATATATAAAATGTGCGTTCAACTTTAAGTGTACAATTGGGTAGTCCAATATTTAAACATAGGACTTCTAAAATGTATATCAGTGTAAAAATAATTAACAAAAAGTAGATTTTCAGACCGTTCATGACGACATAATAAGTTATATATGATGAACGCATACGTTCATTAAACGATTTAACACAGTTTGTAGCAAACATATAACTTGCACTGCAGCGTGATGACAAATTGTGTAAAAATTTTAAACTGTTGTTATAGGCAACAGTAATGTCTTTCAAACTCTGTTTTTTTTAATTTACACCAAAGACTTGAGGTGTACATAGCACCACAGTAAGAGAGAAATAGGTAAGTTTTAATGGTAGAGCTGCAAAGGCGAAATTTGCGTGCTAAGACGTTGGCCTGAGCATATAGGGATTTTTTCTGTCTGGCAATGTCGTCATCGTCAGTAAGAGTATTGTTAATTATATGACCCAGATATTTACATTTAATAGTGTGAGGTAACGGACGATTATTGAGAGTGACAGGATGACTATTTTTCATGTCCTGAGGTTTGTTGTCAATAACCATACAATATGATTTGTTGGCATTATAAGTAATGTTAAACATTTCGCTATACTTGGCACAACAATCTGTTAGTTTTCTCAACCCAGAAACACTAAGTGAAAAAATACAGAGATCATCTGCATACATCAAATGGTTCATTACGGTGCCTGCATAAAGACATCCAATTTGTAATTTGTTAAGATTTACACTTAAGTCATCCATGTACACATTAAAAAGGTGGGAAGAAAGGATTCCACCTTATTTAATACCATTTGAGACAGTAAAAATCTAGAAAAGCTCTGACACCATCTGAGAGTGAATTTCTAGATACTGTACCAGTGATACCGAATGCGCACAATGTAAACAGGACAGCCACGGTCAATTAGTTTAGTGAATAGCTTGCTATGGTTCACTTTGTCGAAGGCCTTGGAGGGATCCAGCATAGTGACATACATAGAAAAGCCATTCACTATGTAGTGTCGAAAAAGTTCTTTTAATAGAAATGTGAGCATCACAGTTGAGTGATGCTTTTTAAATCCAAATTGGTTGGCACACGTTGTGAAGAAAATGGTAGCCCTTGATAATATTAAATATTCAAATAATTTACTAGCAATTGTTGCAAGAGCAATAGGTCTGCAGTTATTGTTATCAGACAAATCACCAGCTTTGTTTTTAATTATTGGAGCTATTATTGTGACCATCATAGCATCAGGTAAAAACCCATGAATTAACAAGCTGCTGAATAGCAGTGACATGTAAACATGCAGTTTTTCATTAGCATACTTAAAATGTTCATTACTTATACAGTCATAACCAGGAGCTTTTCCTGTAGGCATCGCCTGAATTATTTCTTGTATTTCTTTAGCATCAACCATCATTTGGTAATTAAATTGCATATTGCTGCAATACATGTCAATCTTTTTAGTATGTGATGGAGAGCCAGGTACATAATTAAATAGAGACTGGTAGAGATGAAGCCACATTTGCTTTACATTTTCAGCACCACATGCACCGCCAACATTGCTGTGATTTGGCAACTTGGCATTGTTCATTTGTTTAATATCTTTCCAGAAGTTTTTAAAGTCATTACTATTTAGTTTTAAAGCAAGTCGTTTGGCTTTAAGGGCATCAGCATTTTTGTCACAGAGTCTTTTATTATGTTTAAATTGAGCATGTTTGATTTTCATTATGTCATACAAAGGACCGTGTCGGGGACTCCCTGCAGACCGTCATATGAGAAAAGACTCTCTAGCAACCTGGTGGGAGTCTCTGACCATATCATTTCAACCAAGAACGGCGTGCTTTGAAGACATGTATGCGTCTTAGTAGGTATTACTTCAGAGGCTTCCCTGAGTGAATTAATAATGTCTTCATAAAATTTGCATAGCAGTATCTGATGGGCTTCATCATTACAATTCGGGTCGGTACAGCGTAAAACATCATGAGGTACATCAATGGCAGATAAAAGCACACTGGTTTGAGTGTAATAGTTGTGAAGGTCTTGGTGAGTGGCAGCCCCCCCCCACATAGGACAAGGCTGTCGAATTTGCTCCTGAGTGGATGCTTCAGAAGTAGGTAATAAGTTGACAGATATGGTAAAGCATAAGGGTAGGTGGTCCGAAGAGACACAATCATAATTAACTACCATATCAGAGATTGATGAGTGACTGGAGTGAATGCTGAGCACATGGTCCAGCCAGCTCCTTGAGCCATGAGCATCTCTGACATAAATAAAAGCATCAGAAGGGAAACGCTTAATGTCACTTGGAATAAGGTGACATTCATTAATAAAAGCACTGAGAAGTGGAGAAAACAGACTGGGCTTGTTAATTTCCGCATTAAAATCCCCAATAATGAATATGTTAGCTGATTCAAATGAATCGCTTATAGCCTGTATCTTGCCTAAATGAGCCTGATATTCATCGGAATTGTCATCACTCTGATACGGTAAATATACGTTAAGAATCAGAATAGTGGCATTAGACGTGATGATTTTCAGACCAAGGAGTCTTTTCTCATCGTCGTAAATTATAGGTTCAATAAATGGGTCGAGTGAACGTCTCCATAAAAAGCAAAGCCCGCCACGGGGGCGTCCACTCAAACCATCACAAAAATCAATAGAACTAATACCTCTGGCATTGAAATCAGGGTGAACAGAATTGAGATAGGAAAGGCACTGTTTGGAGAGCCAATGTTCTTGCACTGCAAGAATATCACAGGATTTTAAAATGTTAAGCACGTCGTAAGCACTGTTCCGTATGCTTCTGGCATTAACTGAAGCAATTCCTGAGTTGACAGTTTACAGGTGAGTCGAATCTGTTGTTGTGTGCTTCCTAGGCGGGAAGTACCGTCCAATCTTTGTTCCAGCAGGCCAGATATTGGCATCATAGAGTAAGTTCGGTTTAGCAATGTCCACACAGAGTTTGAAGGATGAATAAGAGTCATGTTTAGTTGGTAAGCGTTCACATGAGCATTTAATGTTCAAAATAGTTGTCACATAAGTAGAAATTTCGGCACAAGTTGCATCTACGTGAAATCCTGCTAAGAAGTATTCAGCAGATATGAGTCGAACAGTAGAACATTTGAGTCCACATTTGGTAGAATTGCCTGTAGTCATGGTATGAGGTTTATATTTAGACGAGGACGGCTTGGACGTGTTGGAGAAGGCCGACTTGGACGTTTTTTTGGCATTTCTTGCGACAACCACGGTCCACAGTGGTGGAGGAGTGGTGTTACCCGTGGTTGATGTTGGTTGTGGTAGAGTGGTTGACACATCATCAGCAGCAGGTTGTGGGGTTGACATAGCAGCATCGGCGGATTGTGATGTAGATGCAGCATCAGCGGCGGGTAGTGAGGTTGATACAACAGAAGCGGCAGGTCGTGATATTGATACAGTGGCAGCGGCGGGTCGTGGAGTTGACAGTGCAGCAGCAGCAACGGGTTGTGAAGTTGTAGTGCGAGCGGGCTGGGTCACAGGTTGTGTTGCTGGTATAAGTGACGACACCAGCGTAGAAATTTGCGTAGACCATGCGGACACCGAGTGAGCGAGTTGTCTGTAGGATTCATCAGTGTCACAAGCGTCTGACACTCGCTGGGTGTCGACCAAACCGTGATGCCTAAGGCAAACCCGTCCAAGATCGAAGCGGGCGTAAAATGGTGCAACCGCGGCCACTGCTGCTGATATCCACCTAGAAGTACGCGCCGACGCGGACAAAAGCCAGACCTACAGTACATTCGTCGAGAAGCTCCTGAAAATAAAACAAGATGCGTATCACGCGTGCTTGCAAAGCGCGGTTGCTGAAATCAACAGGAGGGAGGACAGTTTTATGCGTGAGACAACAAAGGCGCTGACCGAACTCCGAGTCAGCCTGCAATACACGCAAACCCAAGTCGAGGAGATCAAAGAGAAGCAGTCGAAGGAAAACATGGACGATCTGTCGAAGAAGATGATAGAGTTTGACGAAATGATCAAGAATGTCGAGCACGCGATTGACTACCAAGAAAACCAGTCAAGACGCTGTAATCTACGTTTCGACGGCGTTGCTGAGGTCGACGGCGAGATGTGGGAGCAGACGGAGAAGAGCGTGCGCAGGGCTATGATAACCGCCCTAGAACCCCCCGAAGCTCAAGTGCGCGCCATCAACTTTAAGCACGCACACCGAACTGGCGGCACGGGGTCGAGAGCCCGGACCATCGTGGTCAAGTTCGAGTCGTTCAAAGACCGCGAGCTGGTACTGAAGGCGGCGAAGAAGAAACGACCTCGTGGCATCTACGTCAACGAGGACTATTCGCGAGGCGGAAATAACTGCAACAAAAAATGTTGAAGGCCAGGGAAGAGGGCAAACTCGCGTATTTGTCATTTGAAAAACTGGTGGTAATAGAGCGAAATGATGTCGCAAACCATGGTTAGACAGCCAAGTACATGCTGACTATCCTGACAAACGTTGTGATCATTTAACCATGGCGTCAACTACACAATAAAATAACCGGTTAACGCCTCCGTATGATACACCGTATGGTTATAATGAACACTGTTACCAACACGATATTGATACTAATTGTTTGTTATATAACGATTTGCCCACTCAATGTAAATACGACACCCCAGCACAATTTTCAACTAACTTGAGCAGTGCTGGCAACAACCAGCCAATCAAACTGAGTATGATACACTTTAATGTCCGGGGTTTAAAAGCTAACTTACCCAAGATTAAAGACACTATCCAAAGCATGAAGTATAAATTTCATATAACTGCTATATCAGAAACGTGGTTTAAAGAAAATAGTTGGGACGGAAGTGAAGTAGACTATCACGTTGTCGTATTTTCGGGTTACAAACTGTACTGTAATTCCAGAAAAAAACAAGGTGGTGGTGTTGCCATATATGTGTGTGAATCTGTACTTAACAATTGTCAGTCTTCTGATATTTGTTTAAGGAACATATTGTATGCTGTTAATGACTGTTTTGAAAACATCTTTATTGAGATATAAATTAGTAAATACGAGAAAATCAATGTCGGTTGTATGTATAGAGCACCGATCAGCAAATTTAATGGCAGTCTGTCATTCATACTGGGAAATCTCACCAGCAAAATTGTTTATATATGTGGTGATTACAATATAGACCTATCGCACTGCGAAGGGCTAAAACAATATACTTCATTGATCAAATGTTTAGCTCAGGATTATATCATTTGATCATCAAGCCCCCATGAATAAGAAACACGACTGCTAGTATAATAGATAACATTTTCTGTTCTGAACTGTGTAGAAACAAAATGTGCGGCATTGTTTTAAGCGATGCTACAAATCATCTGCCACATTTCATCCTGTGTGACAACAGCACTTATGCGGTTATTAACGATGATCCAACATATAACTATAATAGAAAGTTAGATGAGGACACATTAAACAAATTTGAGCACGATTTAAATTATGCAAACTGGGACACTGTAATGAACGAGTCAAACCCTGATTTAGCGTTCTCGCGCGTTATGCCAATACTAAGTAACTTATAACGATGCCTGTCCTGTCAAAATGACAACGTATTCAAGAAAGACAAAAAAGAATGATAAACCTTGGTTATCAAGGTACTAAAAATCGCTTGCATAACAAAGAATAACCTGTAAATCAGGACAGAATTAACAGAAAGCCGCTACAAAAATAAGTTAACAAAATCATTACGTCTAGAAAAGAAAAACTATTACAGAAAAAACTCGATGATTGTAAGATTAATATAAGAGAAACGTTCAACAGCGTAATAGGTAAAAGAAAATCTGATACCACATATTTGAACAAGTTTCATGTTGGTGAAAATCTAGTAGCATTAGAAAATAAAGAAACAGTTAACCATTTTAAACATTTCTTCGTTAGCATAGGTAGCAAATTATCCTACCTCATAGTACCATGCCCGGAAACAAAGCCAACCGACTTTGTAAAACGTACTGTATATACATATATAAAACGAAACTTTGAAAACTGACTGTATGGAGTTTATGTGAGATCATGTTCTTACGAGGGTTATTTAAAACACAGCGTCATTCACACATATATTTGTTGTTAGTCAGTACGACGTAAGGGTACATTACGAGCCACGGGTTTAGGTTTGGCATCGTTGGGAATAGCACCACATTCATCCAGCGTGTAAGGAGTGCGACAAGCAATCGGAACATGATTAATCGAAGTTACCGAATCAGCATAAAACGGTCCTGTCCTTTCACCATGTCCACTGATATGATACACGACGGTGCGTCCTACAATTTGTTTTTCTATCCCCTATGTTTCGAAGTGACGTTGCATCCACCAAGGGAAACTAGGTCAGGCTTTCTGGGGGTGGGGGCTGAAACAATTCAGCCCAAGCAATACCACAGTCTCACTCTGTCTGGGGAAAGAAAACAATTAAACCCAAGCAACATCACAGCCTCGCCCTGTTTGGGAAATTGAAACAGCTTAAGCCCAAACAATCCCACAGCCTCGCCCTCTTTGTGGAACTTAACCAGTTCAGCCCAAGCAGTCCCACAGCCTCGCCTTCTCGGGGAACTGAAAACATATCAAACTAAGCAATTCCACAGCCTCGTCCAGTCTGAAGAACGGAAACAAATAAACCCAACCAAAACCAAAGTACCATCCTTCTTGGGAACTGAAACAATTCAGCCCAAGCAATCCCACAACTTCGTCCTAGTTGAAAAACTGAAACAATTAAATCCTAGCAATACCACAGCCTCTCCCTTCTTGGAAACTGAAACAATTCAGCCCAAGCAACACCGCAGCCTCGCCCTCTCTGGGGAACTGAATCAAGTCAGCCCAAGCAACACCGCAGCCTCGCCCTCTCTGGGGAACTGAATCAAGTCAGCCCAAGCAACACCGCAGCCTCGCCCTCTCTAGTAGTCCGGCAGTCAAACGCCGTTTTGAAGATGGACCGTGCATTAGGGTCCGCACGATGTCTTCTTGCATTTGTGTGACCTTCTAACCTTCTAGGTCAATAATCCGACGGGTGCCACTCTGGCACCCTTGAGCGTTTTTGTATAAACTCATTAATATGCAAATTAGTCATCGCCTTAAAGATATATACTACTTTTCTGAATATCTCGAATTGTAAACATCCAAACAATCAAAATGATGTGTCCATACGCATGTTTTCAGGGTATCTAAGTATGATTACGTCAGTGAACAAATCATAGTATGCATATTTGTCGCATGAATATGCAAATTAGCTCTGACCAACCTAACTTCATGACATTCGTTTATATATCCTCAATAGGCGGGCGATACACAGACAAGTCTTTTCAAAGACTATATAAAAACTATTTTTAACATTAATAAATTCTGATATGGCACCTTGCAAGCGGCAACTCAGGGCAAAACGACACTTAGTTTGAAACGACTGCCAGAGCTGGGTGGATTTTGCGTTGTCTGGCTGTCCAAAATCATGGGCAGAGACCAAAGATGACGGATTCACCTTTCGGTGTATGGGGTGTTTGAGGGTGGAATGTCTGAAAAAGGAGGTGTGTAAGTTGACGGATATAGTGAAGGAGATGGAGGTGAGACTCAACATAGAAATAGATGGAGCAGAGAGGGGTGACGCGGAGAGAGTTGAGAATTCTACAACACAGAAGGAGCAGAGTTGTGACACGGAGACTGAAGAAAGGAGACTGAGAGGAGGGAAGGTGACCGGTGTGAAGGATCAAGAAATTTAGAAGACAGAGGGACGGAGGAAAAGTGTTCGGCAGAGAAAAAGAAAACGGGTCAGTGGGGATAGATCAACAGGTAGTCAGACTGTAGAGAACGAGGAGAGACGCGACAGCTATACAGGTGATGAAGAGGTAGATACCACAGAGGCAGTTGGTAAGACTGTGAGACAGAAGACTGATGGAAGAAGACAGAGTGTTCAGCAGAAAAAAGAAAACATGACAGGCGTGAAGGTGACACGGGAGAAAGTGACCGCAGTGAAGGAGGTAGCCGGGGAAAAGGGACGGGAGAGGAGAGAAGAAAATGTGATGGGAGGAAAGATGAAGGGACGAAAGGAAGTGAGAGTAAATGTGCTAGTAGAGAAGATGACAGGAGGAAAGGGGACAATAGAAAACGCGACAGGAAAGAAGGGAATGGAAGAGAATGTGACAGGAGAGAAGACGGCAAGAGGAAAAGACAACAACCAGACATGTGCAAACCGGAGGAGCTACTCCGAGGCAGTGATTGAGGGGGCAAGGAGAAAAGAGAGAGTGTTTATGGGCGATTCAGTTTTGAGAAAAACAGACAAGACTATATGCGAGGGGAAGGACGTTGTTATATGTCTACCGGGGGCTAGGATAGAGCATGTGACCGAAAGGGTAGAAAAGGTATTGGGGCATGGCAAGGGAGGGTCTATACTAGTACACATAGGGATACATAACGCAGACAAAGAGGGAACAACTGGGATAGTTCAGAAGTACAGACATTTAGTGAGGAAGCTAAAGAAAACAAGAGTGGAACAGGTTGTTCTCTCAGGAATTTTGCCAGTAATGGGAGGAAGGGGGGGCAACATACAGAAACTGTAAGAGGATGGCGATCAACGCACTAGTTGAGCAGATGTGTGAAGAAGAGGGCGTGGGATTCATAGATTTATGGGGGTACTTTGTTGGGAGAGAAGATATGTACATGAGAGATGGCCTCCATCTAAGTGGAAAGGGGGCAGCAGTATTCTCAGAGAATCTGCTGCGATCTGTTGACAGTGGGACAGGTTGCATCTATTTAAACTAGATTCGCAGGGGGGACTCGCAGAGAAGCCTGAAACTGGAGGCATAGATAAAGACAGCACAAATAATTCAGCAAAGAACAGTCTGGAAAATAGTTCTGAAGCTGAATACAAATGTGTTTGTTTAAATGCAAGGAGTATAGTAAACAAAAGAAATGAACTAAACATTATGGTCGAAGATATTGACCCTCACATAATAGGTATAACCGAATCATGGGCAACCACCGATATATCAGATGCCGAATTGGGACTGACAGGATATGTAATGTTTAGGAAAGATAGAATAGGAAGAAGGGGAGGTGGAGTTATGTTATATATTAAAGAATATATCCAGGCTTATAAAATAAAATTAGACAGAGAAGCAGATTGCGAAGAAGCTGTTTGGTGTAACATAGTTACAGAAAGTCAACGTTAACGGTTGGATTAGTTTATCGAAGTCCAAACATAAGCATAGAAGTGAATGAAAAAATACAAAACGCTATAAGGGAAGTGAGCAAACGGGACTGTGTTATTATGGGGGATTTTAACCACGGGCATATAAAATGGAAATCTCTACAGAGTATGGATAGTGAGGACCACAAGTTTTTAGTTTTAGTACAAGATAGTTTCCTTTCTCAACATGTGCTAGAACCAACCAGGGGAGAGAATGTTTTAGACATAGTTTTGTCCTCACAGAATGAATTAATTGACAATGTCAAGATATATGAGCCACTGGGGAATAGTGATCACAACCAGATACATTTTACCATCAAAGTAAAATCAGAAAGGAATAGTAAAAAGCAGTACAGGAGAAATTTCCACAAAGGAAAATATAAGGACATAAGGAAATATTTAGCAAAGATAGACTGGAATAACACACTGAAGAATAAGACAGCAACAGAATGATGGAATATCTTAAAGAGTGAAATTGAATGCATTGTCGTAAAATTTGTTCCCTTAAAAAAACACGGGAAACGGTCCAAAAGAAACACTTATCGAAAGAAGCCATTAGAAAAATTAAGTATAAACAAATGATGTGGAAGTCATATAGACGTACCGGAAATGACGAAGACTACGACATTTATAAAGAAGCACTAAACCAAGCTACAGCTGAAATTAGAAATTCAAAGATAAGCTATGAACATAAATTAGCTTGTAATATAAAACATGACACCAAGAGTTTATATGCGTATGTTCGAAGCAAACAGAAAGTTCAGGATAAGGTCGGTCCTCTAGAAGATAATGCTGGAAATATAATTTCAGAGGGATTCTTAATGGCAGAAGACCTGATTGAGTATTTTAGTTCAGTTTTTTTACCAGAGAAGATATTAGTTCACTGCCAGTACCAGAGGCTAAGTTCAAGGGGGCAGAATCAGACTATTTAAGACAGTTAATTGTAACCCCAGAAATGGTAGCTGAGAAAATTAGGGCTAGGGTGTTATTTGTAAATTATTAGAAAGACTAATTAACGATCACATGGTGGATTTTCTTGTTAAACATAACTTGATAAACCCATCTCAACATGGGTTTCTAAAAGCGAGGTCATGCTTAACAAATATGTTATGTTTTTTGGATGATATCACTAAGTGGGTAGACGAGGGATCACCAGTAGATATCATCTACTTAGATTTTCAAAAAGCTTTCGACAAAGTGCCACATCAAAGATTACTGCTTAAACTAAAGGCCCATGGCATAGGAAATGGTATAATTAACTGGATAGAAAAATGGCTGATTGACAGAAGACAACGGGTAGTTGTTGATGGGGAGGCTTCAAACTGGAAATCAGTTTTGAGTGGGGTTCCACAGGGATCAGTACTGGGACCTATATTATTCTTAATATATATAAACGATTTGGACGATGATATAGCTAGCAAGGTGTTGAAATTTGCAGATGATACAAAAGTGTTTAGAAGGATTAAAATTGATGGAGATAGACAGAATTTACAAGATGATCTTGACAGGTTGATCAAATGGTCTGAAAAGTGGCAAATGTTGTTCAATTTTGGGAAATGTAAATGCCTTCACACAGGACATGGGAACGAATATGTAGAACTGTACTAAGTACTACTGTAAAAGAACAAGACTTAGGGCTGACAATTAGTTCTGACATGAAGGTTTCAGAGCAGTATGGAATTGCAGCTTCAAAAGGAAATCAAATCCTTGGATTGATTAGACGAAATATAGCATATAAAGAAAAATAACTAATAATACCGCTGTACAAAACAATAGTTAGGCCTCATTTAGAATATTGTATACAAGCGTGGAAGCCATACCGCAAGAAGGACATAGATATGCTAGAAAGAGTACAGAGGAGAGCGACTAACATTATACCAAAACTGAGGGATCTTAGTTATGAAAAACGCCTAAAAGAATGTGGTTTAACAACACTAGAGACCAGGAGATTGAGAGGAGATCAGATAGAAGTGTTTAAAATATTGAATGATTATGAAAATATTGATAGAAATATGTTTTTTTCAGTTAAGAAAGATAGAAAGACTAGAGGACTTGAAGTTACATTAGTAAAGGAGCAGTGTAGATTAGACGTAAGAAAGTTCTCATTTTCACAAAGGACTGTGAATGAATGGAACAGATTATCTGATGATTGTGTGGGTGCTAGTAGTGTGAATATGTTTAAAAATAAAATCGACACATACCTCAGAAGGGCTGGATATATGTAAATAAAAGGGTTGGACTCTCGATAAGCCAAAGGGCTTCCTTGTCCACCTGCCATCTAGAGTTAATTCTCTGGATGGCAATCTTGTTAAATCTGATAGGCACTACTTAATGGACATACTTAAATGCTCCCAAATTGTATACCTTAGATATCCCCATCACAATGAGGCCTATCGTAGAACTAGCGTGATTCCAAGGGCAAACAAAGTCACCGTCAAATGATAATATTTCGAAATTGTCCGCTTCCGCAAACGTATTATAATTACAATGGTTGCATATCTACTGTTATTAATAATAAATATCCATGCCATATATTTGTGGAAAGCTTATTGTCTCCCGGTCAAAGGAGGATACGATATGGAGCTGTTACATTGCATAGTAAGTGTGGAGCTAAAGTCAAGCAAGGTCATCATGAAATGATGAACATCCGAACTTTTGCTATACCGCGAACGTTATTAGGTTACAATAACTCTGTATCGACTTCATTTCTATGGACATGTTACATAGATCGCGAAAGAACAATTTCTTCCCATCAAAATGAGATATCACTTGGAGGTTTCAGTTGGTGGAGTTTGTGTGGAGCGGCGACCAAACAGAGTCATCGTCAAGCGATAAATGTTCGAAATTGTACCATCCCGCAAACGTTATACTGTACCAATGGTGGCTTATAGCCTATCTACGTTACCTACTTACTCAATCATGATCATGTGATATACTTTTTGAAAGCCTACTATCTTCCCTTAAATACAGGATACCACGGGGAGCTATCAAATGGTGCAGTAAGTGTGGAGTGAAGGTCAAGCAAGGTCATCACCAAGTGATGAGTGTTCAAAACTGGGCCATTCCGCAAACGTTGTACAATTACAATGTTTGCATAATGATCTACTTCGTCTACCTACAATGGGCCATGTTATACACCTATGCGTATTGTATCCCCGTCAAAATGATTGGCATGAAGTTGTAAAGTGGTGGTCTTACTGTGGAGTGAAGGTTGAACAAGGTCACCATCAAAAGATACATGCATTTTTGAAATTGTGCCATTCCGCAGATTGTAGGTGATGTTATTCTTCTACGGCATTTTTGCATCACCCATGGGATGAGAAAATAGATGATGGTGGATGCCACCCTCAATTTTGAATTTGAATGTCATTTTGAGGGTCACACACTCAATCTTGTGTCAAAATATTTGTATTAATTAGCTTATATGTTCTTGTGCACACGACAGCCTCTTCACGTCCTATGTCCATCCCCAGCCATCTGGAGTGGGCATCTGCTGATGAACCAGTTGACTGGTCAACCAAATAAAAGCTTACCCATTTTCTTTTTAAATAAAGTATATATGCAATCATTGTAATTTTAATACGGAAGCGCACAATTTCTAAAATTTATCATTTGACGGTGACCTTGTTTGACCTTGGTGTCACGCTTACTGCAATACTTGGCAGTTCTAAGACAGACCTCGTTGTGATGGTGATATATTGCGCTTTCAAATGATATACCATTTGGGCGTTTTGCACGTACGGGGAGGGGGGCATTTAAGGTGGTGCGTTAGGCAATACATACCGCTTGCCTATTGAGGAGATACACACGAAAAGCGTGAGGTTATATTGGTCAGAGCTAATTTGCATTTTCATGTGACAAATTTGCCTACCATGATTTGTTCACTGACGTAATAATAACAAGAGACCATGAAAACATTCGCTTGGACACCTTATTTTGATTGTTTTGTATGTTTACTATTCGATATATTCAGGAAAACAGTATTTATTTTAATACCGATGACTAATTTACATATTAATGGGTTTATACAAAAACGCTCAAGGGTGCATGGGTGGCACCCGTTGGATTATTGACCTAGAGGTGTAGAAGGTGAAAATGAAAAAAAAAACATCGTGCGGACCCTAATGCACGCTTCACTGGCTAACGCCCGGACTATGCATGGGGAACTAAATCAATTAAGCCCAAGCAATACCACAGTGTCGCCCTCTCTGGTGAACTGAAACAATTCAGCTCAAGCTACCCCATAGCTTCGTCCTTATTAGGAACTGAATCAACTGACAGTTTAATCCAAGCATTCTCTGCTACACTATTAAGAAGAGAGAAGATCAACAAAAGCTGCAATTAAGAAGACCTCGATTCTCTGACCACCTGGGAGAAACAGTGGTCCATGAGCTTCCACCTGCAGAAATGCTCTACGTTGAGTATTACCCGCAAGAGGAATAAGATCACACCATCGCATGAGTTGCATGGACACACTTTGGAGAACGTCGGCACCATATACCATCTCTGTGTCAACCTACAAGACGACCTGAAATGGGGATTCCATATAAACATCTCTACAGACAAAGCCAGTAAAACCCCCGGCTTCCTCGGGCGCAACCTGAAGATCGGAAACAAGAAAACAAAAAACCGCATACAAGCCCGATTCTTGAATATGCAGCCACCGTGTGGGACCCCTACACTGCAAGTGATACCCAGACCATAGAGAAAGTGCAGCGCATAGCAGCAAGGTGGTCTCAAACCAACACCACCAAACATCCTGTGTTGACTCCATTCTCGACTTCCTTGACTGGCCCACATTCCCACAAAGGCGCAAAAGAGCTCAGCTAGATATGTTTTATAAATTCCACCATGGCCTCATCTCCATAAATTCCAACTACCTGTCAGAACCAACAGACAGCAGGCTGGGCTCCAGGAATAACAACACCTGCAGTTGTGACATCCCCTATTGCAGGACACTGTACCGTCAGGTGTCGTTCTTCCCGAGGACAATTCCGGAATGGAATAGTCTGCCCCAGGAGATAGTGACGGCCGAGTTCCTGCACTGCTTCAAGTCCAGGCTTGCCGCTTACCTATAAATACCACACCCCTACCCCTCCCCTTCCCCACCCCCTTTTGTTCTGCCGGTCAAACTACCTGTCCTACACCTACTATACCACACCCTCTACCCCCTTTCCCACATTCAAGAGTTAAAACCGCGCTGGCCATCTTCGCAACGTCCATACGACATAATCATTCTGTATATGTTTGTTGGCCGTAAAAAGGAAGAAGAAGGATCCCACAGCTTCGCCTCGCCTCGCCTCGCCTTGTCTTGAGGAAATTCCCAGCGAGAACTGCAGTGTGCCTTCAGAGTTAATTAGATAATTAGTTAATTTATTTTTATTATAAAAAACTGTTTGGTGACTATTTTATAAGAAAGTGTTTAACAGTTACATAGTTAATTGGATAATTAGATAATTAGTTAATTTCCTCTGTTATTCATGAACAACTTTGTTCATGACTTTTTAGAAGAACCCAGGGTAGGTTTTTAATTACGTCTTTTTATAAGTAATCATGCCGACTCATCAATTAATGGTCAAAGGTAAACTTAATTAGGTCAACTTAATTAAAACAACTTTGATTACCAACCCAACTTATTTTATTATTAATTTAAAACTTTTATAGCGATCGACTGTTCTCCATAGGTCTGTCACTCTAGATATTCATCTCTTGGCAAAATCAAATTCTACCTCCTCGCAACCCCCAAAGAGCGGCAGAATAATCAGCAAGTTGATTGTGGCCGCCAAAAGGATGATGATGATGATGATGATGAACTTTGTTTATGACATTTGTTTTATGAGTACAGCTTTATTTACAATTCACACCGTTTGTTAGAAGAAGGATTGATCATGTGTCCGCTAGATGTCACATCAAAGCAATTTTAAACTGCTATACACAAGATGGCGCTCAATGCAAGTACTTCGTGTGAAAACAAAGATGGAGTAACATATCGCAGTCCGGTGAGAACCTTCTAAATCTTTTTCTGTTTGATCTTGATAACTAATTTGTAGATTTCCAATAGGGACAACATATATGTGGAGAAAGAGGCAACATTCTTTAGGCCCTCTAGCATGCTCCTATAGGTGGTACTGAACCTGGCGGTGCTTCCATAATGGGCGATAAAACCACAAACTGGATCTGACTTACGTCAGTTACGAGTTACGTGGTTGAGCCGGAGATAATTTGGAGCGCATTTTGCACAGTTCACACTATATTTTTATAGAATGTATTACGGCATTTGTATACAATTCAGACCCACCTCGTTGGCGTTTATTAAAACATACATGTTTCCTCTTATGGCACTTTTGACAGTTCTGTTTTGTCGTTTTTAATTTGAAGCCCAAATAGTTTGTTTTTTTCCGCCAAATTCAGGTAGACCTTACAAATGTATAAAATATTACATTTTAAAAACATTTTGGATGCCGCAATAGTTCTCCACCGTGTCCGTGGCTATGGATTAATGTGCATTGCATCTTTATGCTCAACATATAGGCTCTGTTTAAAACAAGAATACACCAGCTCATAGATTAGTTTCATGTATTCCTTCCTAGTGCCAAGTTCGGTGCAGTGAACTGGGAAGAATAAGAATTTGTGACATCAGCCTTTCTGTCACAATAGTGCTGTCTGTGTGCACAATTAAAACTGAGTCTTCAGCATGGTTACACTAGTAAAGTATTGGGATAAAGTCATGATTGTAGTTGCAGATGTTTAGATTTTATTTAATCCTTTTGTTGCATTGCCCCCAAAATACTTTTTGTTTACCTTTAAGTATATTCCAATTCAATTTCATAATTAATATCCCAATCCAATTAATTTATCTTTTAGCTGTGTTTGACTGAAACACACGACTGTGTAAAAAATGGTGGTACTTACATCAAAGGATAGGTGGAACTTCTGATATTTAGAACTATAGTAATAGGTGTCTGGAGTTTTTACTTATCCACAGAATTACAATTATGAAAGATCTTAGGAAATACATGCAATACATTTTCAGAACATCTGCACATCACAATGATACACATGCTGCAAGAGGGCAGCAATACCCATGTCACACAACGAGGTCGCAGCTCATTTCTCCAGCAGCTCAGCAGGCGGAGCTATGAGCAGGATACAGACTTTGTAGTGCTCGACCACTCATATGCCAAGCCTTGGAGTGCGCATCCTGATGCAAGCAATGCAAAGCCTGTCCGTCTGCTGTTCATGACTAAATACCCCAGTACTACCACTCAGGACAGCAGGTATGACTTCTTAGTATGTGCATCTTAAATACCCCAGTGCTGTCACACAGGACAGCAGGTAACTCTTCTTACATGAATCACTATTTTATTTATAATTTGTTAACTAACACATATCATGGCATGTATAACAGCTCGGTTGGTGGAAAAATAATATATATATGCCAATTTTACAACATGATAAAGATTGTTTTTCTAATATAACATAAAAAAGATAACATTTTAGAAATCTTAACCTTTAAAGGTGACTTTAATTTATATAGAATTTATGTTTTTTGCTGATAATGATGTATCAGTTAAGCCATGATAATTGCTTCTCTTTAATGAAGATGGTACTTTCAGTTACACAACTACAGCTATTGATGTGGTGGACATTCCCCCGGTAACTACCCCAGGCTACGACTCAGCCAAGGCGAGGGCTGTCATGAACGAGTGTGAACGTCATGTAAACTTTGCCCGGGCCGAGGAAATACCAGATGACTGGGAGGACCGCATTACCAGGTCAGTGAGAGGTCATTAGGTCAGACCGCATCACCAGGCAGGGCTTAACATTATCTCCCATAAAGCACTTGTCCAGTAGGACAAGTACTAATTCATGTTTACTTGTCCCAACAGAAATTTACTTGTCCCACCAAAAAAATGCTTTAAACATAAAACGCCAGTGTTATTGCCCTAACTGGCTCTGTGGTTGTACCTTCCAAATTATGAACGTTGTTACAAGCTTACTGAACACAACTTGGCAGGCAGTATACCTTCAACATAGTTAGTATAGTCTTAAGAACATTATATTAATTAATAAATTATTGTAACTCATTAAAATGCAAAGCTAAACGTGTCATGGCATTCTTATTGAACACTATGTGCAATGTTTTGAATTATCATCTCTACTACTAATTATAAAATATTGTTTGTAATAAATTCCAGATAAAGTTATGTAATTGAACCTAGCCATGCATGATACCTGGTAATTATGTTGATATTTACAACCACAACAATTATTTAAGCAATTAAATGCTTTTATGAAATTATACACATTTATTTTGAATGTATGTGTGTCCAAACAGTATTCACATAGGGAACCCTTTCCTCTCTGTATATTCTGACAGGCTTTATGTTGAATGTTGCATAGGCACACATTATTTCACAGTTTAAGCTTTAAACAAATAAAACAACTGCCCCTTTCTGTAACTGGTTGCCTAAGTCACCAAGTGATATAAGGGTGGACAGTACAGGGGTTGCCTAAGTCACCAAGTGATATAAGGGTGGACAGTACAGGGGTTGCCTAAGTCACCAAGTGATATAAGGGTGGACAGTACAGGGGTTGCCCAAGTCACCAAGTGATGTAAGGGTGGACAGTACAGGGGTTGCCCAAGTCACCAAGTGATGTAAGGGTGGACAGTACAGGGGTTGCCTAAGTCACCAAGTGATGTAAGGGTGGACAGTACAGGGGTTGCCCAAGTCACCAAGTGATGTAAGGGTGGACAGTACAGGGGTTGCCCAAGTCACCAAGTGATGTAAGGGTGGACAGTACAGGGGTTGCCTAAGTCACCAAGTGATGTAAGGGTGGACAGTACAGGGGTTGCCTAAGTCACCAAGTGATATAAGGGTGGACAGTACAGGGGTTGCCCAAGTCACCAAGTGATGTAAGGGTGGACAGTACAGGGGTTGCCCAAGTCACCAAGTGATGTAAGGGTGGACAGTACAGGGGTTGCCTAAGTCACCAAGTGATGTAAGGGTGGACAGTACAGGGGTTGCCTAAGTCACCAAGTGATGTAAGGGTGGACAGTACAGGGGTTGCCTAAGTCACCAAGTGATGTAAGGGTGGACAGTACAGGGGTGCCTGCACAGGACTTTGTACCTATAGCTTTAGGCAGTCATCATTCACTTGCTACAGTGTATCAATATTTTGCTGCAGTAAACTGTAAGAAAGGGCAGAGCAAGGGGTTAAAGTGGCATCATGCACAATTTGTTTGATGGCTTTCAACACAAGGACCCTAATTTCAGTCACCCACGGGCAGGACAATAATTAATGAACAAAGTTCTAAATTGCACGCTGCAACTAAAGCAATTTATCTAGTCATAGGCGTAAGATTATACTCGCAAATGCAATGAGGTAGTAGCAAATTCAAGCCCTGTTAAGGAGGACTCAGGTCAAGAAAATTGTGGCAAGCCCCTCTTTGCTATGTCTTTGATTTTGCTAAATGGAACATACCTAATTGCATAATATCGTCATGTTCGGACTTTGATTATTCGAGTCAACGACAACAAAGTTCAACATGGCACATGACATCAGAAATGTCTGGTTTTGCGGAGCATCACGGTACTAATCATTTCATAAAAGCTCTGATGTTTTCCGAGTAGTCCCGACTTTAAATGAGGCCCCCTTCGGCCCACGCAGCAAGAATAAATTACTATAAAAATACTATGCAGAAGCCGATTGGCCAGATGAATCATGGTTGGAATACCCCACAGCCGGAATGCACCAGTACCTGAATTCACAAAACCTAGTCGCAATGCACCAATCGCCTGGTCGCAATGCTCCATCAAGGCAAGCGTTAATGTCGAGCCCTGCCAGGTCAGTGAGAGGTCAATATATCAGACAGCATTGATCACCAGAAACTCAGTGTTTGTAATTTATTGTTATAACTTGGAGTAGGAGGGTTTGAGGTAATTATGTTGAGTAGTATTTTAGAAATAAATGAATGATAATTATCTAGTTCTAATTGTTGCCAGTGCTTGGCAACGTTCTGTTAACGGTATCAATAGTTAGTGATAATGTTTTGAGAAATTGAGCCATTTTTCTGAAAACACAGCATGCTGTGATAGGCTGTTGGTGCTAACATTTGAATGCAACTTTGGCAGGACTGGCTGGACAATGCAGCAGAATCGACTATTCAACAAAGTGGTCAAGGCACTACAGACTGACCGCCTAGCCCGTCTCACATATGAAGGGGTAAGGTTATGTTAGCAGGGCCTAAGCAGGCACAGGCATGTAAACATCTCTCAATGTTTACATGATGCTTGGCCATTTACTGGGTCAGTGTCTTATAGCCTAAATCATTCCAGTGCTGAGTCAACAAACATTTAAAAAAATGGTTGGGTTTTGATACAATGATTATCAACATTTGGAAGGATTATCAATGCAAGCATGTTGATTCTACTTTGAGAGCAAACTATTAGAAATTGTTTATATATATATCATAAGTTTCATTATAATGTGCTGAGGCATATACTAAGTATTACTATATTATTAGTATATATCTGTACCATTTGTGAAATTAATATCACATAAAAAGCAGTTGCAATTGTCAACAAAAGAGTAATATAACATTGTAAGTTTTTTTTACTTCAGTGTTATTCCCTTCAAACAAATTTGTTTGTATTCTTAATATATACTTTTAATATGTTTGTCTGATTTGTTTGAATAAACCCTTTTGATTGATTGATTGAACTTACATGATTGTTAACTAAATAAATTACATTTATTTGTAGCATCACAATGAACCAGTGATGAGACGAACACATGTAGACAAGACAGCCAGACGCATGAGGCAGGCTTTAGCAGGTGTCATGTGGGTGAGTGGCTCTAGCAGGCATCATGTCGGTGAGTGGTTCTAGCATGTATCATGTTGGTAAGTGGTTCTAGCAGGTGTCATATTGGTGAGTGACCCTACCAGGCATCATGTTGATGAGTGACTCTGGCAGGTGTCATGTGGGTGAGTGGCTCTAGCAGGTGTCATGTTGGTGAGTGACTCTAGCAGGTGTCATGTGGGTGAGTGGCTCTAGCAGGTGTCATGTGACCCATAAGTATCTGTCTAGCAAGCCATCTGTCTATATATATTATACTGTACCTAGATGGGTTAGATTCTAGCTATATGTGTTAGACAAACAGGCTGTGGCTGATGTAGTTAGGCCAGCCTCTAACAGCATCCCAAACTAACAGGGATGGTCAGCTGTGGCATTTTAAGTCATTAATGAGACAAACCTTTGATCTATGCCCGTAAATGTTTATCGTGAGACACTTCTTACAGGGAAACACCTCAGCTTTCCATAGTGTTAATGCCATAGAACAGTGATATATCGCTGGCAAGTTTAACAAAGTTCAGCAATTCTTGGTCATTACTGTTTTACATTTTATAATAATTATGTTGATATTTTTCATGGTTCATTATTTGTCTAATTCATTTGCAATTCACTATAGAGCTTAACAATATTTTATATAAACTTTAAATTTATTTAAAAAAACCTGCTGCCAATGAATGTGTTGACTTGAAGTGTTTGTTTGGCAGGACACAAAACTCACGCAGTGGCTGCATGGCATCCTAGTCGACAACCTCAGTCAACCATTGCTGACCGCATACCTTGATGTCCTGCAGACTCTCAAGTCGAAGGTACAACTACATTGTTCGCTGTCCACCTAAATGTTCTGCAGACTCTCAAGTCTAACGTACGACTACATTGTCCACTGTCCACCTAGGTGTCCTGCAGACTCTCAATGCTAAGGTACGACTACATTGTTCACCGTCCACCTAAATGTCCTGCAGACTCTCAAGTCTAAGGTATGACTACTTTGTCCAGTGTCCACCTCGATATCCTGCAGACTCTCAAGTCTAACGTATGACTACATTGTCCACTGTCCACCTAGGTGTCCTGCAGACTCTCAAGTCTAAGGTACACCTACATTGTTCACTGTCCACCTAGATGTCCTGCAAACTATCAAGTCTAAGGTACACCTACATTGTTCACTGTCCACCTAGATGTCCTACAAACTATCAAGTCTAAGGTACACCTACATTGATCACTGTCCACCTAGATGTCCTCCAAACTCTCAAGTCTAAGGTACACCTACATTGTTCACTGTCCACGTAGATGTCCTGCAAACTATCAAGTCTAAGGTACACCTACATTGATCACTGTCCACCTAGATGTCCTGCAAACTATCAAGTCTAAGGTACACCTACATTGTTCACTGTCCACGTAGATGTCCTGCAAACTATCAAGTCTAAGGTACACCTACATTGATCACTGTCCACCTAGATGTCCTGCAAACTATCAAGTCTAAGGTACACCTACATTGATCACTGTCCACCTAGATGTCCTGCAAACTATCAAGTCTAAGGTACACCTACATTGATCACTGTCCACCTAGATGTCCTGCAAACTATAAAATCTAAGGTACACCTACATTGTTCACTGTCCACGTAGATGTCCTGCAAACTATCAAGTCTAAGGTACACCTACATTGATCACTGTCCACCTAGATATCCTGCAAACTATAAAATCTAAGGTACACCTACATTGTTCACTGTCCACCTAGATGTCCTCCAAACTCTCAAGTCTAAGGTACACCTACATTGTTCACTGTCCACCTAGATGTCCTCCAAACTCTCAAGTCTAAGGTACACCTACATTGTTCACTGTCCACCTAGATGTCCTCCAAACTATAAAATCTAAGGTACACCTACATTGTTCACTGTCCACGTAGATGTCCTGCAAACTATCAAGTCTAAGGTACACCTACATTGATCACTGTCCACCTAGATATCCTGCAAACTATAAAATCTAAGGTACACCTACATTGTTCACTGTCCACCTAGATGTCCTCCAAACTCTCAAGTCTAAGGTACACCTACATTGTTCACTGTCCACCTAGATGTCCTCCAAACTCTCAAGTCTAAGGTACACCTACATTGTTCACTGTCCACCTAGATGTCCTCCAAACTCTCAGGTCTAAGCTACAACTACATTGTTCACTGTCCAACTAGATGTCCTCCAAACTCTCAGGTCTAAGCTACAACTACATTGTTCACTGTCCACCTAGATGTCCTCCAAACTCTCAAGTCTAAGGTACACCTACATTGTTCACTGTCCACCTAGATGTCCTCCAAACTCAAGTCTAAGGTACACCTACATTGTTCACTGTACACCTAGATGTCCTCCAAACTCTCAGGTCTAAGCTACAACTACATTGTTCACTGTCCACCTAGGTGTCCTCCAAACTCTCAAGTCTAAGGTACACCTACATTGTTCACTGTCCACCTAGATGTCCTCCAAACTCTCAAGTCTAAGGTACACCTACATTGTTCACTGTCCACCTAGATGTCCTCCAAACTCTCAGGTCTAAGCTACAACTACATTGTTCACTGTCCACCTAGATGTCCTCCAAACTCTCAAGTCTAAGGTACATCTACATTGTTCACTGTCCACCTAGATGTCCTCCAAACTCTCAAGTCTAAGGTACACCTACATTGTTCACTGTCCACCTAGATGTCCTGCAGACTCTCAAGCCTAAGGTACATCTACATTGTTCACTGTCCACCTAGATGTCCTGCAGACTCTCAAGTCTAAGGTACACCTACATTGTTCACTGTCCACCTAGATGTCTTGCAGACTCTCAAGTCTGAGGTACACCTACATTGATCACTGTCCACCTAGATGTCCTCCAAACTCTCAAGTCTAAGCTACAACTACATTGTTCACTGTCCACCTAGATGTCCTGCAGACTCTCAAGTCTGAGGTACACCTACATTGTTCACTGTCCACCTAGATGTCTTGCAGACTCTCAAGTCTGAGGTACACCTACATTGTTCACTGTCCACCTAGATGTCCTCCAAACTCTCAAGTATAAGCTACAACTACATTGTCCACTGTCCACCTAGATGTCCTGCAGACTCTCAAGTCTAAGGTACACCTACATTGTTCACTGTCCACCTAGATGTCCTGCAGACTCTCAAGTCTAAGCTACAACTACACATTGTTCACTGTCCACCTATATGTCCTGCAGACTCTCAAGTCTAAGCTACAACTACATTGTTCACTGTCCACCTAGATGTCCTGCAGACTCTCAAGTCTAAGGTACACCTACATTGTTCACTGTCCACCTAGATGTCCTGCAAACTCTCAAGTCTAAGCTACAACTACATTGTTCACTGTCCACCTAGATGTCCTCCAAACTCTCAAGTCTAAGCTACAACTACATTGTTCACTGTCCACCGAGATGTCCTCCAAACTCTCAAGTCTAAGCTACAGCTACATTGTTCACTGTCCACCTAGATGTCCTCCAAACTCTCAAGTCTAAGCTACAGCTACAATGTTCACTGTCCACCTAGATGTCCTTCAAACTCTCAAGTCTAAGCTACAACTACATTGTCCACTGTCCACCTGGATGTCCTGCAGACTCTCAAGTCTGAGGTACACCTACATTGTTCACTGTCCACCTAGATGTCCTCCAAACTCTCAAGTATAAGCTACAACTACATTGTCCACTGTCCACCTAGATGTCCTGCAGACTCTCAAGTCTAAGGTACACCTACATTGTTCACTGTCCACCTAGATGTCCTCCAAACTCTCAAGTCTAAGCTACAACTACATTGTCCACTGTCCACCTAGATGTCCTGCAGACTCTCAAGTCTGAGGTACACCTACATTGTTCACTGTCCACCTAGATGTCCTCCAAACTCTCAAGTATAAGCTACAACTACATTGTCCACTGTCCACCTAGATGTCCTGCAGACTCTCAAGTCTAAGGTACACCTACATTGTTCACTGTCCACCTAGATGTCCTCCAAACTCTCAAGTCTAAGCTACAACTACATTGTTCACTGTCCACCGAGATGTCCTCCAAACTCTCAAGTCTAAGCTACAGCTACAATGTTCACTTTCCACCTAGATGTCCTCCAAACTCTCAAGTCTAAGCTACAACTACATTGTTCATTGTCCACCTAGATGTCCTGCAGACTCTCAAGTCTAAGCTACAACGACATTGTTCACTGTCCACCTAGATGTCCTCCAAACTCTCAAGTCTAAGCTACAACTACATTGCTCACTGTCCACCTAGATGTCCTCCAAACTCTCAAGTCTAAGCTACAGCTACAATGTTCACTGTCCACCTAGATGTCCTTCAAACTCTCAAGTCTAAGCTACAACTACATTGTCCACTGTCCACCTGGATGTCCTCCAAACTCTCAAGTCTAAGCTACAACTACATTGTCCACTGTCCACCTAGATGTCCTGCAGACTCTCAAGTCTAAGCTACAGCTACAATGTTCACTGTCCACCTAGATGTCCTTCAAACTCTCAAGTCTAAGCTACAACTACATTGTCCACTGTCCACCTGGATGTCCTCCAAACTCTCAAGTCTAAGCTACACCTACATTGTTCACTGTTCACCTAGATGTCCTACAAACTCTCAAGTCTAAGCTACAACTACATTGTTCACCAACTACCTAAACTTGGTTATAGCAAACAGTGCCAACCTGGATTTTTTATTTACACAAGTAATGCAATTTGTTCTCCCCATTCTATAGAATGAGTCTTGGTGGATACAAAACATATTGATTTTTTTTCAGCCAGACACCCCAGTTCCATTGCAACAAACAAACTTTTGAATTACTGCATATCTAAGAAAGTTACAAATTCTAACGGGTAATGAAAATTTTATAACAATGCTTTCACAGTCGTCATTGATGTATTTAACTCTAGATACAGGTTTTTTATTATTTATACTATATTTTATATATTCTTATTACATTTTCAAGTGTATGTTATTATAAATGCAACATTTTTATTTACTAATCCCAAGATTGTACTACACATAATACAATGTCAGACTACTGTGCACAACAAAACCAGACTAGTGTTTGAGAATATACAGGAAAACACTCCAACAATCTTTTACACCCAAATGTCTTGTCTTGTTTAAATTTATGTAATTGTTACAAAAATGAACTTCATTGATAGTAAACATACAGATTGTCAAAAAATATTGTCAAATAATGTCATTTTATTTTTTTTATGTATACTTTTTTAGTCCTTTGGCTGAGGTCCAAGGGACTATTGCCATCACTCCGCCGTCCGCCGTTAGCTACCGTATCTCAGAAACTGTTTAGCAACGTTTTCTCTAATTTTGCATAGACATCTTAGGGCACTGCCACTATGCACGAGAAAGCTGTATTTGATTGAATCATTTTAAGGGCTCCCTGGGGCCTCCAAGAACCCCAAAACTGGTAAAATGTAACATTTGGTCTATTTTTTCAAAAACTGTTCAGCAACTTTTTTTCTAATTTTGCATAGATGTATCTTAGGGTGCTGCCACTATATACACAAAAATCTGTATTTTGATTGAATCATTCTAAGGGCACATAAGGGGCCCCCAAAGTGCAAAAGTTTTACATTATCTGGTGATGTGGTTTTGAGAAGGGCCCTTGAGACCACCCCGAACAGTAGATTTTGTTTAATGTGCCACAAAGTCAACACCATGACTAAACTCTGCAGCCTAGTGCTACTGTTCCATTGAGACCTTGACTAATCTTTAATTGGTCACAGCCCCCAGGCAGAGTAGACACACTTGACCCCTGTTAGACTGAACAGTTGCCTAACACTTTTTATCTTCAAAACTATTGATTTTCTATAATTGCAAGTTGTGTTTATTTTGATGTTCACTTAATTATTATAAAATGGTGTGACTGTGGTGTATATTGGTTAAAGATGTATTGTCTGTAGAAACCTGTAGGTGACAAACATTGAAAATTAATATTCTGTCACCTGTAGGTGACAAACATAGAAAATTAATATTCTGGACAACTATAGAGTGAAATATCCTACACTTTATTGATATAAAATGCATTCTACTGTTCTGTTTACGCTTGCCATGCCTTGTGTAGACATGGTACTGTGTAAATCAATTGTATCAATATAGACTAATAATTACAGATTCACAGTATAGTTGACACCTGAAACAACCAAATGTCAACCATTAGAAGAGTTGACATAGTTCCGCTATTCACAAGCAAGAAATCTGTATTTGATTGAATCATTCTAGTGTCATCAGCATATAGTAGAACATACATTTTCTACATCATCATCCCTAAGGTTGTTGTAAATTTCACCAGCTGCCATGTCAAGTCCGTTATAATTGTGACTAACAGTGTTCAAAATGATTCAGGTAAATAGCAAATAACAAAGGACACAAGTTTTCTCCTTGCCATACCTATACATCACATGAGAAGAAGGCTGACACAACTTTTGTGTATATGTTGTATACAACTTTCAACACAATACCATTAATACCACATGAAATTACCTTAGACCACAGGGAGGACCAGTCTACTAAATCAAATGCTTTCTTATAATCAATGAACGCACAATAAAGCCTTTTGCGTCGAGACAAATACAATTCAACCAATACCCCTATTTGAACACTGCCTGTTCTTCACCTATTACATTCGCTTTGTTTAGGTATGTGGTCAGTCTGGTGTTCTGAACAATCACTAAGGATTAATGAACAGTTGTGCAGAATATCACCCACTTGGCAGGTTTGATTGATCTATTCAGCAATGAGGACACTGCTTAGGCCTCACTCTGGACACTGTCACTCACAGTGTTGTGTATTGTCTTAGTTGGTGCATTGAGCTAATCTACTTGACCATGAATCAGTGGTGGCTCTGGTTGTGTATTACACCCAGCTGTGGAGCTAAGATTCTCTGCCTGCTATTGTTTGATGGAAACTGTGACTAATGTGTAATTGGTCACTGGCAGTAGCTTGTGTCAACAGACAGCATTAAGCTACTAGACCCCTGTTAAACTGGACAGTTGCCTGTAGGTTTTAAACTGTGTCAAACAGTGAGTCTACCTTTTGCTCTCAAATAATCTGTCCTCTTAGTTTTACACATGAAGACATAATCTGGCATAACTTGATAAGTCTTTGTAGCAGCACATTTGTACTTCCAGTGTATCATTACAACATAACATACATATTACATACTGTGTGCCACATTTAAATGTTGTGCATGAAATATTTCCATGCAATCCATTTGCATATATAATATAAAACTTCAACAGCCAATTTCTTCATTTTCACTTTTTGATCCCTACCATGTATGTGGTGCTATGCAAGGGATCCCCTGAAAACCAAGAGCTGTTTAAAAATACGTCAAATGTACACTGTTCAGTAACTCATTAGGTCACATGGAACTTGACAGTTCATTTATTTTGTTAACTTGCCACTAGGTGCCGCTGTTAATAGACAAGATGATTGCACCATCGAAGAGCAAATGTGGAACAGCGACGGCAGAGGCATTGAACCTGCTACTGAAGAGGCCCTGGGACCCTGTGCTCAGTATGATGACACACAACAAACCTGTAAGTTATCAGTTGAGGTCTGTCACCTGTGTCCTGGCCAGGGTTGACCTGTTGTTGTCAGTTGAGGTCTGTCACCTGTGTCCTGGCCAGGGTTGACCTGTTGTTGTCAGTTGAGGTCTGTCACCTGTGTCCTGGCCAGGGTTGACCTGTTGTTGTCAATTGACGTCTGTCACCTGTCCTGGCCAGGGTTGACCCTGTCTTGTCTGCCTGCAGAAGAAGCTGCCAGGCAATCCCCTGCTGCTGCTGGCGCCCAGTGGACCCACCTATCCCAGCGCCAGTCAGTGCCGCCGCACCAAGTTCTGGAACTCACAACTGTCGAGTCTGGGCAAGGTGGTGCCAGTGACCATGCACACCGTGAATGGGGGGAGTGGGGTGAGCATCAACCAGTGTCTGGAGCACATGATAGGGGCCGTCCGCACCAAGGTCCTCGAGGTACATCACAGTCTGTCACACAGTCACCACAACAGTGGTTACATTCTCAGTTGGCAAGTTAAATATGGGAACATATTAGGTAATTTTCATAGTTTACTAAAGCATAAAATGTATTGTGTGTGGAAAGAAGTATTGAATTGATAGCGTGATTGAATGATCGGTCAGTCGGTTGGTCTGTCAGTCGGTTGGTTGGAGTACAGTGCCATGTAAGATAACTATTTGTTGATTTTCTATGTTGTTGACCACTAGAAATGGTATATTACATTTAGGATATCAAGATAACTACTTGCATATGTCATATGTTGTCAATAAGAAGGGTACATTATAAACAATATATTGTTTTAGTCAATACATTGTGAGTAGAGCAGTAAGGTTCTCACCATCAAAATTCTTCTTCATTTAGTGATGACTTCAACAACAGCTAATGACATGTAACATATGAAAGCTGCTTACTAAGAAGTCCAGGGAATCTAGCCATGTCAGCATACAATGTTAGAGCATGATTGTATAGAGTGAATAAGCTGGCAGACTTTCTCAGTCAGAACCTATCACAGTTTTAGATCTATTGTGAATTGTGTTTCAGCTCAAGAGCCACTTCCCCAATCGCCCCATTGTGTTGCTGGGGTGGCTGGTTGGTGCCCTCGTCGCGTGTCATGTGAGTATGCAGGTCATAGGTCATCACCCAGACAATGACACCTCATGTTACACACTCGCAGCCATCTTGTCATCTACATCTCTGGACTGCTTCGAGACAGTACACTTTTTTGGTTTGAATAATGACTATGAAACATTATTTCTCATGTTCAAGAGATTTTTTTATAAATATAATATGGTTTTCCTCATACTCACCTTTTATAGTGGGTGAAGCTGGTTTTTGTGTCATTTGGGCACATACTAATGATACATTATGTCTGGCCACCTTCATGAATCACACCTCATGTATTCTATGACCAACAGGTGGCGCTAGTGGAGCATGTGACGGCGGTCGTTTGTCTGGGCTTCCCATTCACTGGATTTAATGGAGGGTGTGGTGACATTGAGGACACATTCCTGGATGGCCGCACACCGACACAGTTCATCGTGGGCCAGCACGCGACAACGTGTAGTGTGGACGACATCGAGGACATGAGAGAAAAGATGAGGGCTGACAACAGCCTGCTCGTGGTAGGGGGCGCTGATGATCACCTGCGCATGACGCGCGCCAAGAAGAAGGCCGAGGGAATCACCCAGAGCATTGTGGATCGTTGTATCCAGGTATGTCACTAACCACATACACAGAGCATTGTGGATCATTGTTTGTCACTGACTAACCACTCACCCAGAACATTGTGGATTATTGTATTCAGGTGTGTGTCACTATTTACCCAGAGCATTGTGGATCATTGTATCTAGGTATGTCACTAACCACTCACCCAGAGCATTGTTCATTGAATCCAGGTATGTCACTAACCACACACCCAGAGCATTGTGGATCATTGTATCCAGGTATGTCACTAACCACACACCCAGAGCATTGTGGATCATTGTATCCAGGTATATCACTAACCACTCACCCAGAGTGTTGTGTATCGTTGTATCCAGGTGTGTGTCACTGCTTACCCAGAGCATTGTGGATCGTTATATCCAGGTGTGTGTCACCACTTACCCAGAGCATTGTGGATCGTTGTATCCAAGTGTGTGTCGCTAACCACTTACTGTATCCAGGGTATTGTAGATCATTGTATCCAGGTGTGTGTCATTAACCACTCATCCAGAGTGTTTTGGATCATAGTATCCATGTATACATCACTAACCATGACTGCTTTGGTAGATTCAATTGGGATGATAGCTTGATAGTGGATCATCACATTGTCAACTGTGAGTCCACCCTTTTTGAAACTTAGGCACTTTCATTCATCTTCTTTATCTTTCGGAAATGACACAACAACCATGTTGTACATGGTCCCTTTGACCTGGTGTCTGTGCCAGAGAAGTGAGACAACCTGTTGAGGTACAGTTAGCTGCTGCCAAGCATTAATAATTCCTTGTTGCAGTCGGATAGAAGCACTATATAAGACCTCACATTATTCTTGTACACTTGTTGATATTAGGTACGGTGCTAAATACTTGATGTTACAGTCTGGACGTGTGTATAATAACTAAATACTTGATGATATAGTCTGGATGTGTGTATAGTAACTAAATACTTGATGTTACAGTCTGGACATGTGTATAGTAACTAAATACTTGATGTTACAGTCTGGACGTGTGTATAGTAACTAAATACTTGATGTTACAGTCTGGACGTATGTATAGTAACTAAATACTTGATGTTACAGTCTGGACATGTGTATAGTAACTAAATACTTGATGTTACAGCCTGGACGTGTGTATAGTAACTAAATACTTGATGTTACAGTCTGGACGTGTGTGTAATAATTAAATACTTGATGTTACTGTCTGGACATGTATATATTAACTAAATACTTGATGTTACAGTCTGGACGTGTGTGTAGTAAATTTGTGACAGTCAAAATGTATTTGAGTGGACCACATTAAAACAGTTGTGGTTCAATGACACTCAGTCATGGTGTTAGAATACTGTTGATATATTTGGTGATTCTGCTATAAAGGCAAACAGTCTGTGTATATTTAGATGATGCTTGTGTGTATATGCTGTTTACTCTTTCTAAATCACTTCTGTTCATATATCGCTGTATAATTTTTGTGGGTTTTCATTTTCCAGCCCAACCAAATACTAGTTTCTGGTTCAGTTAAATTCAAAATTGTTATACAAATTCTTTCAGAGCAGATGTTGCGACAATCAGATTTTGTGTGTGTGATGTACGTGTGTCTCAACGGTTGGTGTTATTACTGCTTCAGTTCATTTGTGTATCATAATTTTGCAAATGTTTCAGGATGAAATTGCAGAATTCCTTGGCAGCGTAATTTCCCAGTCGGCCAATGGTGCTGGCACTGATGCTGTGGACTGCCTGTTGGCAGACAGTGGAACTAAACGGAAACAACGCAAGCGCAGGTTGACCTCTGATCCAACGTCAGAGGTAAACAGCACAGCAGGGCAGGTGAGACTGACAGTCTCTGAGTCCCTTGGTCTCACACCTGTCTCACTTTCTACACGCTGTTCCTTGTCTCTCTCATTTGTACTGTGTGCAGGTTCACCAGGAGGTTTATTTCGAAGTTTGTTTCTTTTGTTGGATGCTTCAACCAGCTTCTGTAGTTGGTGCTTCATGTCTAATGCCTAGCTGTGTGGTCATCTGCCACCTTTATCATCTACACCAAAGAAGGAGATGAATGCAATGTGCTGGTCACTGCACAAGGGCAGTCAACCAAATCTCCAAACCGTGTAGAATTCTCTAATGTACGCATCAATGTTATTCACCAGTAATTTTAGTTGTTTATTGTATATGAAGGTTCAACATTTGTCAGCATTAAAGAATAATTATAAGTGTCCTTTCTATGAGTTATGTATGTCTATTGTCAGCTTTAAAATGCTTCCTATACCCTGAAACAAATGTAGAACAAAAGCCAATGTTGTTATTACTACCACATCAGATCTTTTTGAAAAGCAGAATTATAAACTTTTGACCTTTCTCCGACAGAGTTTGGTGACCATGCCTCCAGGCGTCAGTCCTCTCAAGATCCCGCGCAGTCGAGTGAATTCAATGTCCATCTGCAACCAGCTGGTGCTGACCTCTAGTGGTGGTCAACAGCAGTTCCTGCCACGTTCTTATGATTCTAAGCTTCTCGCAATGGGTCTTCAGCCACAGTGTCTTCAAGGTAATTCACCGAGTTGTCATTTATTTTGATTCTCGGAATGCTGTTGTTATTACGCTTCACTCCTTGTTCATTTGCAGCTTAAATAATTGTTCATGTGCAGCTTAATTAATTAAAGGAGTCGTTATCAACATGGAAGACACATACCATTATAATGTTGTGTAGAGTGATTAATATATCCATACAAATGCAGGTTTAACACTGCACATGAAATAATCTTATCAATGAGAAAATGTAGAGGTAAAGAAATCCATTGTCATGTTTGGCTAACGTCTAACTTAATTTGGTTTATTCCACCGTAGATTTAATAATGAAAGTGATGTACATCAGTTTTTCTTTGGATGTTTATTAAATTAATATAAACTGACATTTTGTGATAGTTATAAAATTAACCATTTCGCATTGGTTCAAAGCACCACCATCCATGTCGCACTTGATTTTGAGCATTCCAAAAATGTAAAGCATTATATATGCATTGGTGGTTGTCACCACATATTGTGGGGAAAATAAATTGATACAGTGGAACACATATTAATGTATACAGGCACTATGTCTTGGCAACCATGTCACATCAGTTGAATCAAGTAGGCACTGGTTATTTGGATGTCATTTTGGAATGCTCAAAATAACCAGTGCCTACTTGATTCAACTGATGTGACATGGTTGCCAAGACATAGTGCCTGTATACATTAATATATGTTCCACTGTATCAATTTATTTTTTCCACATTATGTGATGACAACCACCAATGCATATATAATGCTTTACATATTTTTAGCCTTACAAACTTATGTGACTACCCGATATAATACTTAATATTTCAACAATCATAGAAAGATGATCAGTTTATTTTAAAACAGCATTTACAGTTTAGATTATCGTGGTCATGAAATCAGTTTCTTGTCAAATCTTTTTAATGTGTACTTTATTGCAGTCATTTGACAGTCAGGTGACTTTTACAATGTATCAGCTGGTATTTATGGTAATATTCTTATGCATTTGTTATACATTTCAGCCCGCAGAATCTCGACAAAGCGCAAAAAGGCCGGTGCAGTTATCGATGTGATGAAAAGGCAGACCCCTGGTGTCGGAGCTGAGAACACAGGTTCGTCAGAGTTGACTGGATTACTCACGGGACAGATTCTGCCGCGGTCGTACACACGGCCACGCTTCAGGGCGACCGGTGCAGTCGCTAAAAGTGCCATTACACTCAACCAGATCTCTACTGTAGGTGGCAGCACTGTCATGTGCACCCCAAAGTCAGCTGTCGGTGGAAACTTGAGCAGCTACGCGGAGCGCCTGGCCCTCACGGCATCCACTCTACAGCAGCGACTGCTGTCACCCTTCACCCAGCAGCAGGCTGGGGCAGGGGAGACAGGAGTGGGGTTGACAGTTGTACAGCAAACACATATATCAGGGGTGGTTACCGGTGCCCCGTCTCTGGTGCTCAGCCAGGCACCAACCCGTCGACAACACACGAGTGGGGCAGGTGACAGTGGCGACATGGCCACGACAGACCGGGTCAAGAAACACCTGCAGAAGTTGACCGGGACAGCGGACGAGCCCGTCTACCTGAGTGAGATCCTCCCAACCACGTCTGTCGCTGCCGACAAGTGTGCACAGACTGTGAGAGAACTCACCATTGGTCACCCGGCCACTGCGACCACCCAGAAGTCATTTGTGCTGTCTCAGAGTGGCACTCTGGTACCGGTCAGTGAGGGACAGCGGGTGCTCATAGGGGGCACTGCATCATCGCTGCCCCACTTCACGTTGGCCGGGCATGCAACTCACCGGCCAACAGCCAGACTCGTGAGTCTGTGTGCTGTTGACCATGGGTCAAGACTATCAGCCGACTCAGAGCAAGCCATTCAGAAGTTACAGTTCCACGACTTCCCGTTGACGACGTCTGCCATGACACAATCCGGCAGTGTGATCCACGTGTCCCATGCCACTGGTGTCACAAGGGGGTCACACACAGTCACCAAGACTGGCCACAGCATCGTGGCTACTAGTGGCACTACTGGCAAGACAGGCCAGGCTATTGCAGTGACCGGTGGCAATAGCCACAGCATCATAGTGTCAGGTGGCACTGCTCGGGTCAGCAACCAAACCATCCTAGTTTCTGGTTGTTCTGCTGGAAAGACTGGTGAGAGTCTGGTGGCCACTGGAGGGTCAAGCCAGGATGGTGGGTCAGTGGACCCAAATGGTGTGTCTACGGTGAAGATAGGCCATGCCACTGACAACAGAATTGTGACGTTTACGTCATCACAGGCTGGCAGCAAGCAGTATGTGATGTCGACCAGTGCAAGTGCGACCAAGTCAGTGCACAACATCATATACACATCCAGCACACCGACTGCCTCCAGCACCTGCTCTACGAAACACATTGCAACAGAACCACTTGGCAAAGTCTCCTCTATTGTAGAGAGTGCCCCGGGCGTTGACATCATCAAGGTGCCCAGAAGTACTGATGTGTCATCCTCTCAGTCTTCCGTCTTCACCATGACAAACCTCAAGACACTCTCCTCTGTGCCCACTTCTGCTGGTCGTGGGGGTCGCACGGGGTCAGGTGTATCTGTGTCGTACGTCAACACAGCCAAGCCTGTCCTACCGACGGTGACAAGCACACGAACCAGGCGGATAAAGATGCCGAAACAGTATGACCTTTAAGTCACCTATGTTACTGCCATTCTTATAGTTGCTAAGATGGTGTTGCTAGGCTCCAGTGTTGATAGGCAGCTGCTGTTGCTAGGCACCATTGTTGCTAGGAGCTGGCGATGCTAGGCACAATTGTAGCTAGGAGCTGGTGTTGCTAGGCACCATTGTTGCTAAGAGCTGGCGATGCTAAGCACCATTGTTACTAGGAGCTGGCGATGCTAGGCACAATTGTTGCTAGGAGCTGGTGTTGCTAGGCACCATTGTTGCTAGGAGTTGGCGATGCTAGGCACCATTGTTGCTAGGTGCAAATGTTGCTAAGCACCATTGTTGCTAGGTGCAAATGTTGCTAAGCACCATTGTTGCTAGGTGCAAATGTTGCTAAGTACCAGTAGGTAGTACAAAATTATACTGCTTATTGTCATAGTTAGCATTAATGCATCCATAATATACCTGATGTGTATATTTATGTTGGTGCACCCACATACATTGCTCTGTATGTGGTAGCTACTGCACTCGTTCTACATACATTGTTCTGTATGTGGTAGCTACTGCACTCGTTCTACATACATTGTTCTGTATGTGGTAGCTACTGCACTCGTTCTACATACATTGTTCTGTATGTGGTAGCTACTGCACTCGTTCTACATACATTGTTCTGTATGTGGTAGCTACTGCACTCGTTCTACATACATAGTTCTGTATGTGGTAGCTACTGCACTCGTTCTACAGACATTGTTCTGTATGTGGTAGCTACTGCACTCGTTCTACAGACATTGCTCTGTGGGTTGAAGCTACTGCTATAGTTCCACATATATCTGGTGGTAGCTACAGCACTAGTTCCAGACATATATGTATGTAGGTGGTTGCTACTAGTTTAAGTTATATTGTTAATTAAGAGGTAGTGGTCCTCTGTGTAAGCTTTGTTTGTAGGAATCCAATGTTTCAAGAGTCATTTGCTTGTCAACATATCTTGCTACTTGCTACTAATAAAGTCAATGTTACCAGCCAGATTTATTGTTTGAAAAAAGTATTACCTTGTAGTTAGTTAATCCGTGGTAATTCCTCAAATGGTTCCCATCCATTGTATAGCTCTGCTCTCTTACTCACACGAGTAAGTGTTTAGTTTGGCACCTGGTTACACTTAGTAGTATATATTTCATGTTTTTTAATTTATGTACTTTTAGACCTATGAATATTTTAGTTGATTCTGGTTCCATACAAACCTAATATTATGTTTAAGGTGATATTTTGTCAGACCTGCAAATAGCATATAAATTAGCCCATAAATGCCATTAATATCTTACATAATTGACAAGCTTATTTCAAAGCCTATAAAATTAAAATGTTGTTAATATGGAATGTTCACATAAGAATAAGTTAACTCAACGTGACCTGCAAATGTGTATAAGTGATAAATATTTGTATTGCCACTGAAGTTGACAGTAATAAATATACAGCTCAAAACATTGATCTACAGCACTACACAAAAGGGTGATTCCATGTCAAATCAGTCAGTTTTACACTTTTTTGGACGACCCTCCTCCGAATGAGCTTAAATTTCATATACTAATTGGCACATATTGTGTAAACAACCGTGCCAAATTTTAGAAAAGTGGGTTGTATAGTTTTTGAGTTATAGGCCCTAAAAAAATGACAATTTGTTAAAAAAACGGAATGTGATCACAGTTTTTTTATTACTCTCCAACCCATAACTTCAGTAATAATAGTGCTAGACTAATAAATGTTACAATTCTGGAAAGGTCTCATTTAACTGCATCTAGTGGACATGGAATCGGATAACAAAATATTTAAAGAATTATTTTTTCTAAATACATGCCATTTTGGTGACCTGTGACCCCCCGTGAAAAAAACCCCAAACCGATTGGACCAAAAATAGATTCATTATATAGAAGAGTATGTAGCTTAAATTTCCTGAGAAAATCAGAGTGGGCACTCTTAGGGTTTTTAAGATATGATCTAAATAACACACATTAAAAAAATTGCTAAATGTGTATCATTCTGTGAACCAACATGTGCTTGCATATTCTCACTGAATTTTTTTAGTAAATTTTTTTTATGCTATCACTGCAATTATCCAGCCTATGACTTTACTTATACTAAGTATACAAGTACCAGGTATGTATAATTCATGTTTCCTTGGGAAGTGTGACTACGGTCATACACAGGATCATTTGAAAGAGAGTACATGCCGCACTTGATGATCTAGCCATCGATGACATTACATATATTATAAAGCATTCGGTTGACCGAACAAGACTGGACACAGTTGTAAATCAAAAACAGATGTGTTTGTTTGATGGACAGTCTTGAGGTCTTAAAATGTCATGATTTTATCACGAAACAGCAGTACCGGTAAGCTTTCTTGAAAGACAAGAAAAGTCAGTTGGTTGAAGGAGAGGTGATAATCACTAGTGATGTTGCAGAGAATTACTCATTTGTTGTGCAAGATGCTGCACAGGGCTATCATTGGACAAATACCAAGCAACCATACATCTGTTTGCTGTGCAAGATGCTGCACAGGGCTACCCCTGGACAAATGACCAAGCCACCATACATCTGTTTGTTGTGCAAGATGCTGCACAGGGCTACCCCTGGACAAATGACCAAGCCACCATACATCTGTTTGTTGTGCAAGATGCTGCACAGGGCTACCCCTGGACAAATACCAAGCAACCATACATCTGTTTGCTGTGCAAGATGCTGCACAGGGCTACCCCTGGACAAATACCAAGCCACCATACATCTGTTTGCTGTGCAAGATGCTGCACAGGGCTATCACTGGACGAATACCAAGCCACCATACATCTGTTTGTTGTGCAAGATGCTGCACAGGGCTACCCCTGGACAAATACCAAGCAACCATACATCTGTTTGCTGTGCAAGATGCTGCACAGGGCTACCCCTGGACAAATACCAAGCCACCATACATCTGTTTGCTGTGCAAGATGCTGCACAGGGCTATCACTGGACGAATACCAAGCAACCATACATCTGTTTGCTGTGCAAGATGCTGCACAGGGCTACCCCTGGACAAATACCAAGCCACCATACATCTGTTTGCTGTGCAAGATGCTGCACAGGGCTATCACTGGACGAATACCAAGCCACCATACATCTGTTTGCTGTGCAAGATGCTGCACAGGGCTATCACTGGACGAATACCAAGCCACCATACATCTGTTTGTTGTGCAAGATGCTGCACAGGGCTATCACTGGACAAATACCAAGCAACCATACATCTGTTTGCTGTGCAAGATGCTGCACAGGGCTACCCCTGGACAAATGACCAAGCCACCATACATCTGTTTGTTGTGCAAGATGCTGCACAGGGCTACCACTGGACGAATGACCAAGCAACTATACATCCGTTTGTTGCATACTATCAAGGAGTAGTCAAGCACAAAACCTTTATTGTCATCTCCAACTCAATGACACACGCATTCCTACCAATGTCACCTGATAGCATTTCTGCGTGACAAGTTGACAACATACCTCTTCACCATGTCATCTATTTCTCGGATGGAGCTGCGTCTCAGTACAATAATAGAAAGAACTTCTCCAACACCATTTTCCACACAGAAGACTTTGATGGTGTTACTGCAGAGTGGCACTTCTTTGCCACATCTCATGGCAAGGGCCGATGTGATGGTGTCGGTGGCACTGTGAAACGAATGGCTGCTAGAGCCAGCTTTCAAAAGCCATATGATGACCAGATCCAGACATCAATGGACTTGTTTGTGTGGGCCTCTGGCAACTTGCCGTCCATCAAAGTCATGTTTGTTGACACAGATGAAATCACAGATGAAGAAGTTAAGTTACGGAACAGATTTGCTGATGTTGTTGCAGTAACAGGAACACAACGACTGCACTCCTTCGTTGCCGTTCGAGGATCACGTTCTTTGATGGAAGTGCGTGAGTTCTCAGCAGACACAGAACAGGAGATCGTGAAGATTACAAATGAACGAGAACTGTTAGGAGTGGCTGACATTGACGGATCATACATTACATGCATGTATGATGACAACCGGTGGCTAGCCTACGTGTTGAAGGTGATGTCTGAAACCAATGAAGCACAAGTCAGCTTTCTTCATCCAGCCGGACCTTCACCTTCCCAAGATGCCTTGATAAGCTGATCGTTGGTCAAGATTAGATTTTTGATCACTGTTGAACCACTGACTTCAACCGGGCGAGTCTATCAACTCAATACATCAGAAATGAAAGATGCTACTCTTCTTATGAACAAGGTAATCCAACATTATACCACTTTTTAGAATAATCCTTTGTTTAATACTAGGTTGGCTATAGGCAGTGGTGAGTGCTACATATCATATAGTATAATTATATGAACGAACATTCTTCGTTAACCAGTCCCAAAGACTGGATACTTGCTATTATATCTTTTTATTATATTGATAATAAAGGCACTCATGGTGTTGCCAGCCTTGCCATGAGTCTATGGCGGATACTGGCGCTATATAAGATTTCATTATTATTATATTCAATGGTGTATTTAGGGGGGACCACTGGGCCATGGGGTATTTTGGGATAATTTTATAACCTGTTTCGTCCTTACGTTGTAGCATGGCCAAATAATGTGTGATTCGGTCTATCCACCCCTCTAGAGAATCTAAATATGCTACAAAACCCTACAGGGCAATACTGAATCTACTTATAGTTTGATACAATGTGAATTATCTAACAAAATGATATTTGCCACTTACCATTACTAAATATTTGCGTTGCAGGCTGTGTAAAATGATTGATGGGACAACCAGCTGTTACACTGTGAATGAGGAATTCGTGTACCTGCATTGAACTCGAGATTGTGAACATTTCAGTTAGTCTGATAGTAACAGTCATGACTTTGACCAAGCGGAGGAATGGTTGAAAATTTATTAACTTGTTTTTTTAATAATTTGTTAAGGTTTACACCAATGCATAAAAAGTGCATGCCAATTTTCAGCAAAATCAGAGATGGTGAGGTTTTTTAGTGATTGATCTGACATGGAATCGCCCAAAACTGGTTTCACTGGGATGAGATTAGACTCTGGTTAACTAAGGACCATACACAAAATTGTATTATTTTCACAATAGTATTATTTCCTGGTCCGTTCATCAGGGTGCCAACTAAGCAAATGCAGTTAATTGTGTTATAGGGCCACCTGGTGAATAATAAGTTTTACACCAATCAACAGTTTCATTTAGCAGGGTCCATGAATAAAAAGAGAGGTGTGACACTGCTGTCAATGCCAGGGAAAGTGTACTGCCAGATGATACTGAACCGAATGCGAGATGTGGTAGATGGCGAACTGCGTGAGGAACAAGCAGACTTCAGGCCCAAACGCTCTTGTGCTGAGCAAATATTCACACTCGGACACATTATTAAAAAACTGACAAGAGTACCAGTTACCCCTCACAATCAGTTTCACAGACTCCACCAAAGCGTTTGACAGCATCCACAGACCCTCCATGTGGAAAATATTGACCACGTATTGAATCCCACAAAAGATTGTATCAGCAATCGAGCAGATATATGAAAACTCAAGATGTTGTGTAAAACCAGAAGATTGCTACAGCGACTGGTTCCATGTAATGACTGGTGTCGGACAAGGCTGCATTCTTTCCCCCTTCTCTTTGCCATGGCCATCGACTTGGTCATGCAGCTAGCAACCACGGGCAATGAAGGGATTGTGTGGGTTAAGGAGGAGCGTTTATCAGACCTGGACCTTGCTGATGACATTGCTGCCCTCTCAGACACCACCCAGGGCCTACAACGTCTCGTGGAATCAGTCGGCAGATACGCTGATGGCTTGGGACTCGTCATCAGTCAAAAAATGGGCCAAGAGGCCCTGAAGTCCTTTGGACTATATTGTGAGTTTGTAATTATTAATGAAATGTTTTTGGTGAATCATAGTTACAGATCATTAAGGGTTATGATGGAAGTAAAATGTTGATATGTTTAGTGGAGACTATATGCATGCCAGTGAAGATACACCTGGAAATAAAATATTCGAGTAGACCGTTTCGTGAAGATTGTATATATTATGTATATATTAGTTAATGTGTTATTAAAAATACTGTAGAATTTGATCCCGATACTCTGCTATTTAGACCGATTTCTAGTAGTTGTGGAAACCTTGCAGAAGAGCTGCAATCTCACATTCAGTTTGACACTGGGACAATGACAGGCAGTGAGCCAATGCTATCCCAATACACAGGTCTACAGCTGGCCTCTCCATTGGGCCACACCAGTCCAAGGTCCAGTTATAAATACAGATCAGTGGCTGCAGGAGGCAGCAGTAGGGAAATTTTAGGGGGCCCTGAGGTGCCCTTAGAATGATTCAATCAAATACAGATTCCTTGTGTATAGTGGCAGTACCCTAAGATACATCTATGCAAAATAAAAATAAAAAAGTTACTGAAGAGTTTGGGAAAGAATAGGCAAAATGTAAAAACTTACCAGTTTGTTGTGCCCTTGGGGGGCCTTAGAATGATTCAATCAAATACAGATTTCTTGTGCATAGTGGCAGTACCCTAAGATATGTCTATGCAAAATTAGAGAAAAAGTTACTGAACGGTTTCTGAGATATTGCAGCTAACGGCGCAGAGCGGACGCAGAGTGCTGGCATATGTCCGTTGGACCTTTGGCCCAAAGGACTAAAAACATGCTGACAGTCAACCACCCTCAGATGTTTTGATCAACCAAAAAAATAGTAAGTCAAAAATTTCACTTACCTTGGCAGCTCCATCAACAACCAAAGAATCATCGATCATGAACTAAACTGCAGAGTGGGGAAAGTGTCAGCAGCCTTCAACCAGCTGAGGAAAATTTGGAACAACAAGAAATTTACCTTGAAATCTAAACTCCGCTTTTATAACTCAAACATTATACCAATGCTCCTATATGGATGTGAAACATGGCAACGAAAAACAAGCCAAGAAAACAAAATTGATGCGTTCGACACTAAATGCCTGCAAAAAATCTTAAGCTTACACTGGAGCGGCCATGTGACGAATATAGATGTCCGGATATGATCAGGACAACCTCTGGCATCATCTACTATCTGCAGAAGACGAATGAGCTGGCTCGGCCATGTCACAAGGCTCCCACCTACTAGACCCACCTAACAAGCGCTATGGTGGATACCAGCTGGCCTGAGAAAGAGGGGACAACCAAGAATGACCTGGTACCAAACAATGGACCGCGACCTACAGTTGGTTAAAAAAAGTTGGAGAGACGTCAGAACACTAGCAAGCGACAGATCTGGACGGCGTGCTTTGACTGCTAAGCGTAAGTAAGTAAGAATAAATTATGTTGGTTTTTGGGCAGTGTATGTACCAGATACATGAATGCTTTGAGAAAAAATGGGATGATCTGTGTAATGCAGTTCTGACATTGAGTAGCACAAATGCAGAGTAAATAAAATTGACTATTTTACTGCAGTGTGTCATTACATTACACAAGAGACTGGAACACGAAATAGGCGCACATTGTCTCATTACATCAGCCACACAATAAACACACATTGTCTCATTATATTACACAAGAGACTGGAACACGAGATATTCATGCATTCGTGGCGGCAATGGCAACATTTTAGCACCAAAAATGACATTTGGTCGTAAATGTTTACGAATCGCGAGCCGAGCGTAATGCTGCAGACTGTGCAACTTGTGGAATGACTTGAACCACCACTTCATCTCATCCTCCACATGAGGCAGCAACTCGCGTGTGTTAAACATGACAAGGCTGTTCCCCGAGAGAAAGAAAGTCTTGATCAATGCTGGCGACTGGCTACGCCAGATGTGTGTGAAATAAGTTTCTCGACACATGTCATCTCCATAGTCACGTAAGCTCGGTGTTGCTACTAGCAGCAGCTCTATCATATCAGCATCATAGCTATGCCAGATCTGTTGGCCACTGATCGTTTGTGATGACCATATAATCCGTGGGTCGCTCAAGTTGCTGCCGGAACTAAAAAGAAGTTCCACACATTTCGCCTGCCCATTGCGAAGTGCCACGGCAAGAGGTGTGAAGCCAAAGTTGTTCTGATGGTCAGGGTTTGCTGCTGCTTCCAGGAGAACACGCACACAGCCATAATGGCCTTTCTCGCATGCGATATGCAGTGCTACGTTTCCATTTTGTTGTTGCAGCTGGGCGTTTACATCAATGCCTTGTTGTATCAGCTGACACAAGCTGTCAATCATGTTACACGATATAACCGTCAATAGTTTGCGTGCTGGGTCCAAGTTACTGTGGAGCAGACCAAACATGTCATCCATTGTCAAGTGGATGGTTGTGTGATGTCTTAATTAGGAATCTCTGTGGCAATGCTCAACACCTGCAAAGAATAATTCACTTCAGTAAATAAATAATATACTATATTAGATTTAATTAGTGAATTTAATTTAATTTAATGAATTAGAGTAATCCATGAATTATATTCTCATGTATCACATATGTGATATGACATGTTTATTAAATTGTACACATACATCTGTTATATAATTATATAACGTATAGGCTGCTGTAACTTGCGGACATAACTCCCACCAGTTTAATGCCATCATGGAAAGGCCAAAGTAAAAACTAGTTTATTTCCAACCTAGTAGAAGTGGTTCCTCTAGTCTAGATTACAACTTATAAGTATAATTATATTGAATTGCAGTGTATTATCGTCCTCTCAATTCGAATGCTGGGTTTGCAATACATTGAATGAAATGCTGACCTTTAAATATCAACAATGTTCATAAGTGAGACTTCTCCTCCGAATCCGTTATACTCACGAACGATCGTACAGTCGTTACACTAAGTTTACTTTTTAAAGATTAAATTTAAACATCTTGACTTGAGCATGGCGGCGTACTCTCACTTATCCGAATCTCAAAACTTTCCAAAATTAGCGCCACCTTACGATACTCGGTACTTTTGCAGTTTAGGCCCGCACTTTGAGAAAACCATGATAATAGTCACCTACAGTCACCAAACTTCACATCATATATCTACAACACTTATTCTACACATATACATTTGTCACGTGATCAAACAATTAAATTTACTGTCTTATTGATCAAAATATTCGCTAGTTTTTGAGTGTATTCACTAGTTCCACCGTAAACTCCGGCAGGTGGCGACACTTTATGGTTTTCAGCCTATCCCCATGTCTGATATCAACCATAAAGTGACGCCACCTACCGGAGTTTCCGCTGGAACTAATGAATACACGCAAAAACGAGTGAATTTCTTGTACATTTTGATCGATAAAAGACAGTAAATTTAACTTTTTTATCACGTAATAATTATGTATGTGTAGAATACGTGTTGTAGATACATGATGTGAAGTTTGGTGACTGTAGGTGAGCGTTTTCATGTTTTTTTCGAGGTGCGGGCCTAAACTGCAAAACGATACTCTACCAAAGCTATCTACTTACTAGTCTACTACATATATTCTATTGCCTTGGGTGGCCGATAAGGGGCGCTGTCCGCTGCTGAGCTAAGCGTGGCGAGTGGGAAATTGGCTCCAGGCGAAACGTTGCTGTTGGTGGTAAGCGATCGTCTGGACCGTGGTTACTAACATAAATGGGAGGACGTTTGAAATAAGTTCTCCTTTTCGAAACCATGGATTAGTAAAGTGAACTTGGTTTTAAACAGAAGACGCTACCATTAGCGTTTCACTTATAAATTGCAACATTTACGGTGAGGCGGACAGGCGGCGGTACACCGTACACGGTACAGTAAGTCAGTACTGTAGCATTGTCGTATGATATGTGTGTAAGACTATGGCCGTATGGGCGTAAAAAAACAAGGGAAATGGTCCAGAAAGATATACTTATCGAAAGAAGCCATTAGAAAAATTAAGTACAAACAAACGATGAGGAAGCCTTATAGACGTACTGGAAATGACGAAGACTACAACATTTATAAAGAAGCACTAAACCAAGCAAATTGAATTCATGTGGAACCGTGGCGTAAGATAACTGCTTGTTCCTCTATGATGACTAGTGTTTGTATTACATCGAAATATTGCACAATAACTCATTCTGACGCTCGTTTCAACCCCAAAACTATCCTTGTAAACATGCTCTGAATGCATGGAAAGGGTCGGGATTTAAAACGGGTTTAAAATCGAATTTATGCTACAAATGTATTTTTCTGTATTTTTTTAATGTTCTCAAATGTTACATAGCCTCGAATGTTACATAGCCTACAATGTTAAACTTTGTGTACACATGGAAAACGGATTTTAGCTACTGCCTTGTTTTTATTTCCTTTAACTGGATAGAAAAATGGCTTATTGACAGAAGACAACGGGTAGTTGTTGATGGGGAGGCTTCAAACTGGAAATCAGTTTTGAGTGGGGTACCACAGGGATCAGTACTGGGACCTACATTATTCTTAATAAATATATCAAAGATTTGGACGATGATATAACAAGCAAGGTGTTGAAATTTGCGGATGATACAAAATTGTTTAGGCGGATTAAATGTGATGGAGATAGACAGGTTGATGAAATGGTCTAAAAAATGGCAAATGTTGTTAAATTTTGAGAAATGTAAATGCTTCCACACACGACATGGGAACGAAGAGGTACAATATACAATGGGAGGTTGTGTACTAAGTACTACTGTAAAAGAAAAGGACTTAGGGTTAACCATTAGTGCTGATATGAAGGTTTCAGAGCAGTGCGGTATTGCCTCTTCAAATGGAAATAAAATCCTTGGATTAATTAGACGAAACATAACGTGTAAGGAAAAGAGCTAATAATACCGCTGTACAAAACAATAGTTAGGCCTCATTTAGAATATTGTATTCAAGCATGCAGGCCATATCGCAAGAAGGACATAGATATGCTAGAAAGAGTACAGAGGAGAGCAACTAAAATGATACCAAAACTGAGGGATCTTAGTTAAGAAATACGTCTAAAAATGTGGTTTAACAACATTAGAGACCAGGAGATTGAGAGGAGATCAGATAGAAGTGTTTAAAATATTGAATGGTTATGAAAATATTGATAGAAATATTTGTTCTCAGTTAAGAAAGATAGAAGGATCAGAGGACATGAAGTTACATTAGTAAAGGAGCAGTGATGATTAGATATAAGAAAGTTCTCATTCTCACAAAGGACTGTAAAGGAATGGAACAGATTATCTCCTGATTGTGTTGGTGCTAGTAGCGTGAATATGTTTAAAAATAAAATCGACACATACCTTAAAAGGGCGGAATACACGTAGATAAAAAGTATTGGACTCTCGATAAGCCAAAAGGCTTCCTTGTCCACCTGCCATCTAGAGTTAATTTTCTGGATGGCAATCTTGTTAAATCTTGTAAACGATGTCTTCGACCATCCATTATCCAACACTTAGACACCACTATCAGCACACCTGCGCCGCTAGCAAGGGGACAGCGCATCACCTCCTCCATTATCACTCATGTCAACCTGAGCAGCATTGCTGTCATCAGAATCCGATGACGATGAAATTTCATCAGATGGATAATCAACAAAGACAACATCATTTTCATTGTCCGAGTCTAACATTGCCAAAACTTGCTGTGTAGTGAATCTACCTGTTGTGCTCGTAGTTGGTGTGGCATTGTCAATCGAACGTTTCATGTTGTTTGTTTTGGTGCAAGCGACTTTTGCCGAAGTGTATTTGTTAAATGAACGCTGATTGGCTACCTCTGCAGAAGGGAGGAAACACATTTGTTTACGTTTTCAAATGTCATGTGTGCGCAGCCCGGAATATCGGGCTAACGGGCTCATGATACAGGTAGACTTCCTGTTTTGTTACAGACGAAAAAAGTGCAGTATATTTTTTAGAAATGATCTTTCTAGAAAATTCACATACTATGGCATAAGTGCATTTGAGTAGTCAGATTTCCAGGTGTGATTGTAGAAAGTGTTTACTGTAAAATGGTGGATTTCTAGATGATTTGAATAAGCTGAAGGATATTTGGCAACAGTTTGCCTGTATGATCCTTTGGCAGAGTAATGCTTGCCGGCATTCCTAAATGTTGATGGGTGTCACACATACAGGCATTTTACGAGAGCTAGAAATATTAGAGTTTGAATAAACTTGACCAGCATGTCAATGAGATGATGATAAGTGATTAATAGCAGGTGAGAAGTTTAAAGGAAATAAAAATAAGGCATTAGCTAAAATCCTTTTTCCATGTGTACACAAAGTTTAACATTGTATGTAACATTTGACAACATTAAACAAATACAGAAAAATACATTTGTAGCATAAATTCGATTTTAAGCCCTTCTGTGAAGCGATTCCCGCGGAAAATGAAATTTTAATAAGCTAGGCGATCACGTGGTATCGTGACGTCACTTGTGACACACTCGCATCAGGCCGACCCTTTCCATGCATTCAGAGCATGTTTATAAGGATAGCTTTTGGGTCGAAACGAGCGTTAGAACGAGCTATTGTGCAATATTCCGACGTAATACAAACACTAGTCATCATAGAGGAACAAACATTTATCTTACGGTTCCACATGAATCGAATTTTATTCAAAACAACGAATGCGAATGGGCCTACAAATTGACTAGGTTTCGCCGAGCTTGGGCTCGTTTTCAGAATAATTATATCGAATGCAACCAACGGGAGATAATCTACACCAATAAACATACATAGCAAACATATATTGTATCCAGCTACATAAAGTAACATGTATAATCTCATAATACTACTAGAATATCGATATATGAAGGAGTTGTACAATTTATCATAACAACTTAAATCAGGCAGAGAGTTTCCATTGGTCCCGCTAGCTCAGTGGGTAGGCGCGCTGGTTACTTGTTACTTATTTTACAATCGGGCGACGCCGGTTCAATCCTGACAGCATGCAAACCTTTGATTTTCTATACACTTTTTTTTTTAATGTTTTCACGAAGTAATATAAACAAAATCATTTTATACTATAATGCACTGTTTGTAAATATTCTTTTTATTTTTGTAGTAATTATTTATTCGCCACAAAAATGAAAATATGGTCATTATATATAACGATGTTTCTAAATTGTATTTATCCAGACATATCTCAATCTGTTTTCACATATATAATTACAATATATTACCGTACAATATATTTACAATTAATAAATTATATATCCATTACATTATATTTGTTTGGATAAATTAAATTTAGAAACATCGTTATATAATGACCATATTTTAATTTTTGTGGCGAATAAATAGTTACTACAAAAATTAAAATTATTTACAAACAGTGCATTATAGTATAAAATGATTTTGTTTATATTACATGAAAACATAAACAAAAAAAGTGTATAGAAAATCAAAGGTTTGCATGCTGTCAGGATTGAACCGGCGTCGCCCGATTATAAAATAAACGACAAGTAACCAACGCGCCTACCCACTGAGATATCGGGACCAACGGAAACTCTCTGACTGATTTAAGTTGTTATGATAAATTGTACAACTCCTTCATATATCGATATTCTAGTGATATTACGAGATTATACAGGTTACTTTATGTAGCTGGATACAATATATGTTTGCTATGTATGTTTATTGGTGTAGATTATCTCCCGTTGGTTGCATTCGATATAATTATTCTGAAAACGAGCCCAAGCTCGGCGAAACCTAGTCAACTTGTAGGCCCATTCGCATTCGTTGTTTTGAATAAAATTCGATTCATGTGGAACCGTAAGATAACTGCTTGTTCCTCTATGATGACTAGTGTTTGTATTACGTCGGAATATTGCACAATAACTCGTTCTGACGCTCGTTTCGACCCAAACGCTATACGTGTAAACATGCTCTGAATGCATGGAAAGGGTCGGCCTGATGCGAGTTTGAGTCATAAGTGACGTCACATCTCGGCATCCCGAAAAGCGCGCCAAAAATATGCATATTCGAAAATGTCCGGATGCACACCATAAAATGTGGAATTTCTAATTCATTGATTTTTTTGCTTGGTGGACGTGGAAATAGATAGCAGGATGTAATATAACATGAATTCGAGCAATATATGTTTTTATTCCCTTTAAGAATTTTTTTATGTAATGTTTTCTTGTAATCAGACAAAAACGTTAGCATGGTCGCCAATGGGAAAACTAACCGTATATTGAGTCTACCGTAATTAAAGATTAAACGGAAATACACTCATCATTTGGTCATTGCAAAGTTGTGGAGGAAGCATTTTGTGTGAACTATTTGGTAAAAATTACTGAAAATACACCCATGTCAACAAACCAAAAGTGTTTATTGTGGACAGGCTGCATGAAATGCACAAAAGGGTCAAACATAAAATATGGTGCAATTAATTGTAAATATAACCGCTCATTGTTTGAGCTACATGCTGCACCATCATTCTTACAAGCAAGACTGGATGCTTACCATCTCTGCCATAGTAGTCTGTGTGTAACAGCCGATCATGACAGCCTGGTAATGGCGTTTACCCGCCATGCATGATATATTTAAAAATAGGTGAGAACTTATTTTTTTCGGGAGTACGGGGGTAAATGTAGAATGAACTTTTCCAAATTATCGTCATTGTCACTGGGGTGCGTTTGCAGTCATGTGTCAATTATAGTTACTCCATGCTCACTCATATGATGATTGACCGTGGTGCTCATGTTCTGGTTGTTTTCGCAGACAGGCAATTTGTGTCGTGTCATGTGTGTCAGATCGGATGGTGTAGGTCTTCTCTCATTGTGCTCACACGGACAGTCAGTTTTGCAGTTCAAGTAGACACTGCAGAAATACAGAATGTCATATTGTTATAATGCTGTGTGTGCAATGCACCATGCTTATGTGTGTTTACTCTCTGCTTGCGTAAGGGTGATCAGCGAATTGTCATGACCTTAATGAATATGGGTGATCGGTGCAATTTACAGGTGGCTTTCGCTGTCTGCTCTGGTTCGGGATCAAGCTGACTCTTTCTGTATATGTCGTCTTGGCGTCTGTTTCGTTTTGCCTTGGAATACTCTCTCATTCTCTTTGACTTGGTTGTTCATCTGTGTAGGTGCACCGATGGCTGTCTGTAATACTCTCGCTGGTAGACCACGTCCGGCTGAATCAGTTTGACAGCATGTGCCACTTTGCCACCCTTCATAATTGGACAGTGAACATTTTCCAGCTTTCGTAGCAGTGAAATTCCATGTCTGCGACAGTTTTTGCACATGCCAGAATAGCAGTCTAACGTGGCTTGAATGATGTCCGGCATATGACTAGCTATGACTGTCGCGTCGCTGTCGTGAAGGATGTGTACGCTTGTGTAGATCTTCTGGCATCTTGTCTTCACATCTTCTGCAAACATTCTTCTGTTTTCTGTTCGCACGGCAGCAGTCACCTGGAAACATTCTGCAGGAGAATGACGCTTTCACGATGTGACGGAATTGCATTTGAGACAGATGTGTCATATCCGATTGTCCCTCTGTCTGTGTACCTGCTGGCATGGCATCTTGTATATCCCGATATGCTAACGCTTCTCCGTCGGGAGCAACACCGTCATGTGTAAGACTGGCACCAATCTTTTTTCCAATTCTTTACTCAGACAGTGGATCCATTGCTTGCACATTGGCTGTGCAACCGGCATGGCCAGGACAGGTGACATTGACACCCTTATTCCGAAGTGAAGATCCTAATTTGCAGAGCTTGTTGTCCAGGTGGAATGCTATGATTTTCCGATTGCCAGTTTGCCAGCTGATTGCAGTTCCCAGAGCCTGTGACGCATTTTGTCCACCACAACTATAACTGTTTTTCATATTTGTTGAGTTGTACTGAACATCAGCGCTTACTAGTATGTTAATCCATATCCACACACCACGCCTTTCTTTCTGATGTTTCAGCACGTGTTGATTTCTCGTCTTGTCACCAAAGGGGGTGTCTTCTTATCACTAACTTTACTAATCTCATTTTAGTCTCCTTCGTTGTAATATCGCAGCGGAATAATCCAGGCAAAATTACAATTTAAAGGGACAAACCGTTATTGGAAATTACAGACTTCTCATCCGTCTGCAAGTCCAAATCACAGTGACAGAGCATTTGTGTGTGTGTGATAATAAAGGGGGGGGGACATAATCCCATTAGTTAAGCCTCATTTGGAAATTTCTACGACAAAGAACCAATCATGTTGCAGCATGGTAATTCAAATTAATAGTCTTTTTGTTTACTTTTCAGGTACAGTGTATATGAATAAATATATTGTGTAAATATATATCAATGCATGCATGAGAATTAGTCTGTTTTTAATATTAAAAAAAAATATTATTTTTAAATTGGCAATGCATCAGATTGATAAGAAGCTGCATGAGATGGATGCTAAATGTGTGAGACTTGGTAGCTCTGTATAAATACGATCATTGAGGCAACCACCTAGATAGTCTGACAGGAAGAACCAAACATCCTAACCTGAAACATTCCAGAAATATATACTCTCATCGTCCCTTATGAGTGACCCTTTCTTACCGCTGTAATGCTGGGTGATTGGTGGTGTTTGTGCAGTGAGGCGTGAGAGGAGGGAGGACAGAGACATGGAGGTGAGGCAGGACAAGAGAACAGAAACAGACATTGAGGTTCTGAGCATGGTGCCAGGCCCAGGTGAGAGTCTACACGGTCTCGGAACAAAAACACAAATATAATAACCCCCAGTGCCCTCACATTAAAAATCTTAACTTTAAAATAATTTCTCCTTTGATAATTGGAATTACATAATGTTTACTAAAATTTAATTTTAAATTAAATTCCTTGCAGTGAGCTGTTTACTGCTAAGATGCAGCTTACACAGACTTCAATTCAGCTTACAATGTTTCAATTGTGACCCCCCTCCTCCCACCCCCTGAGAATAACATTTTATGGATGACCCCTTATATTGCCTATGTACTACTACAATTGTCACTGTATTGGGTAATAATGTTTAATATAGAAATGATCAGACATTGTACATTAAAGATTAGAAGTGATTGACTTGTGTGAATGGTGGTTTGAGACTTGTGACGAAAGCCTACAGATGTTGTTGTAGGGTGTATTGATCTCACCAGCGAGGTAGACGAGGAGTTTGTGGACCTCACAAGTCTCAACGACAGTTCTGTGGTGGTCAGTATTACACATCCAATGGCCCCGTCCACACCTAACTTCTAAGTAGGATGTCTTGCATTCTTTCTAAAGTGTCATATCTATACCATCTGCAACCAACTCGATAATTGATTGACACAAGATTCTGTTTTTACAAACAGATCTGTTAATAGGTTTGTCAAAATTGCTATTAAGTTGTGTCATGTATCTCAATAATGTTTATGTTGTTCTTTGGTGGCATAGAATGTAGCCTAACAATAGCGAGGCCAGCTTTGCCATAATAATTATAAAGTGTGTATATATATTTTTGGCTGCTTTCTGTTTCAAACCTGTATCCCCACCTGCCTTGTTCAAAAGGATATACTTGATTGAAAAAACTAGTATGTTTCAAACTTATTTTTTACTAATCACATTTACATGAAAAACCAGTGATGATAATGACAGTTTGGAGGTTTTTTCTTAGTTTAGAAATGTTAACATAAAATACTGGGCTTATTAATATTATTAGTATACTCTACTATACTTCAATTGCCATATTGTTGGTTGGAATCTTGATGTATTTGAGTCAGATTGTGGTTCTAGGAAAATTTTTAATGTGTGCCAATCTGCTGAACATCAGTTATTACTGGGTAATATTTGATTTGATTGTTGTATTGGGTAAATCAAATGAATGTACATCGTTGTATTGGGTAAATCAAATGAATGTACATCGTTGTATTGGGTAAATCAAATGAATGTACATCGTTGTCTTGGGTAAATCAAATGAATGTACATCGTTGTATTGGGTAAATCAAATGAATGTACATCGTTGTATTGGGTAAATAACTTTATTTGTCTTACTCCTTAATGTCCCGTTCCTTGTTCCCACAGGTGATCAGCTCTCCCGGTGAGTACAGCCTGTCTGTTACATTAACCTGGAGAAGGGAGGCACAAATGGGAAACATGCTTAAGATTGGACTAGTTATGTCCATGTTGCCCAGTGGTATAAGTTCAGTCCACTGTGACATGCACTTTTTGTACCAGCATCCTTTTTTCATAAACTCTGACAAAGCATATTTGACCAATGAAGTTTAATGGTAAGACACTAATGGTTTTATAAAACAGTGTCTAAATTGTACAAGTTAATCGTGATTTCCTGTCAGGTTTAAATTGCTTGTGAGATGTAAAAAATGTACTTAATTTTATTAATTCCTGTTGTTGTTTGAGTTTTTATGGATCAGACTAACCTTGTGATATGTCTACGTTCTTTATGATGTACAACTGGGAATCTTTGTTGTCATGGCAATGGTAGATCCATGTACCTTGAAGAAAATAGGAATGGGGCGAGGCAGAGAATTGAGTCATGAAATACGAGGACACGGAGAATCACCACCGACAAACACAAGGTAATTGTTTAATTGGTTCTCACCTGGGAAGATTTGTTCCAGCATAACTACATTTAAACACACATGGATTTTAAACATATGTATTCTGTTTATTGTATATAATTTTATAAATGTGAGTTGTTTTCCTTTGTTTGTTTCTCTCGTTTCAGTCCCGTTATGTAATATATAAGCTTATCTACGACTTGCTGACTCAATGACAAGTACAGATCTGTTTTTTAGATTTGGTGAAATCACAACACATTATTTGTGATCAGATCCAGTCAAACAATTTGGTCATTCTGAGCTGTGCATGCTCTAGCATCAGGCTATCTATTCTTTCACACGTTACCTGATTGTATGATAACAGCCAATGATTTTCACAAGCTTACACTTTTAAACTGACTGTGTATTCACTATTCACTCACTACAAATTTGAATATCAACGACTATGAGTAACAGTGGGCTGAAACAATCCAGGAAGGAATTTTAATCAGATTGATTGTTCTTAATAATGTGGGCACTGATAAACAGAAAAGAATCTAACAATATAGTTAGATTTATTTACAATTCCAAAACTACAAGGTGTTTTTTCCTTATAAAATGTCTTCTCGGTGGCCTTATCATGAAAGTGAGTTTTGAAAGTTGTCATTTTAATGATAAACTTGTCTTTTGGTGCTGTCTGCTTCCTGTCTCATGATGTCTGCTTGCTGCCTTCAGTGTCCAGTCACCCGAGAATGGAGCAGCATCACCCCGTCATCACATCATGTGCCCCGTCTGTCTCGATCGGGTGGAAGAGGTCAGTACATCCATGTCATTTATGTTCTTCTCAATAACAAGTGGTTGCAGTAGTTTGCAAAATAACAACCAGCAATTACATCATCGCTTTCGATATTGCTGTGTGATACATAGTTAGAAGTTCAACCCACATTATGGTGAGTTCAACCTGTATCGTGACAAATTCAACTGTATTGGCTGAGTTTATCAAGAATGTAAGAGTATCACGTTTGCTTAATTGCAAATGCTCTCACTCATCGATACAAATCTGCTGTTGTTTCAGAAAATAATCATGGGAATTTATAGTCCCATCGTAGCCATTTCATAATGTTGAAGGTTGGTCAGAAAGTGAATTTAACGGCCATAAATACACGTGATTGTGTATGCAAAATTGTCAGTTTATAAAAAAAATTTGAAGTGATCATATTCAGATGGTCTTTGGGTAGCTGTATTGGCCGCTTACCTCCGGTCAATATGGGAAGTTGAGGTGACTGCCATTTTAACCAGTTTTACCACATTGTGATTCAAGTTATAGTCCCAGGGTCAACGAGTATTTGCACTCTTTGACTTTGGGGAATGTCAGTCTATCTTGTTTTCGTTTGGAAATGATAGCTCTGTTCATTGGTTGATCAATGAAGAAACTTACCACCAGTTGGAATGGAGAGAACCGACTGAATTGGACACTGTTTGTTATTATTACAGAAAAACTGCTGATATATTGGTAAGATCCTACAGTTCTTACTCAGCAGGAATTGTAGTATTTCTGGTTAGCTCCATTATAAAAAAATTAGTTTATTCAGTGCTATCAGCAACTAAATCATCCACTTTTTCTTAAGTTTTCTTGCAATCTACCGACAAAATTTCAATTACTTATTTCATAATCAAATTTACTGCCACACTAACATTTCATGCAGAAATTGCGCCAGAATTAAGTACATATATATAAAACCATCAGTTTTCTGGCAGGAGGGGACTCCCTTACACACACACACACCTTGTAGGGCCCACAAGAGCACTAGATCCCTTACTTTTTGCACAGTGTTATTTGGCATTTACGTGTTTGAATGAAGAATAACATTACTTTGTTGTAGATTCGACGCAGCCATCGACGCTTGATGTCAACAGTGTGTGGACATTTGTTTTGTAATGAGTGCATCACTGACACAATCAGGACACATAAGAAGTGTCCAACGTGTCGCAAGAGACTGACACTGAGTCAGGTACACCCTGTGTATCTGTGACGTGTACAGAGATATTGTGTTGTACATAAGTGACGGCGAAGAGTGTTTTACAACGTGTTTACAGTGCCAAAGTTTTCTTCAGAATCTGAGAGACGTTTTTATATTTCTGTTGTTTTGCACAATCGCACAGGACATTATGCTACAAAAGAAAAAGGAAAGTGGGTGAAAAGTCTGCCATAAGTAAATAGTTATGTTGTTTTGTACACAGAAAATGAAACAACAAATTCAACTAAATTTGTCATGTGCCAATCTTCTATTTATCCAGGTTGAAATCCTAAAATACATTATTAAAACATATTTGCCAAAGTCACATTACAAAATAGTGTTATGACAAATATTTTGTCTGAGAAGGCCAACAAATCTGGTATCTAGTCACAAAAGTTACAGAAAAGACATTAGGTTAATTTCCTAATACATTCAGATCAATGGTGAATATTATGTCTCGTTGCAATCAACAATTTAAAAACAATTGTTTTGTTTTATAGTCGATATTAGTTCAACTTAAATTTATGCTTTGTTTTCTAAGATGTTTTATCTGTCTGTTTCTCAGGAATGCTATACATACCTTCGTGATAGATTATTTGAAGATAAATAATAAAATTACTTTGGGTTTTACCCAACGACCAAGTCTTTACAGGTAGACAGACATACAGAAAGATGTTCTTTATTTTACCCCAATATAAAGGATGGATCCAGAAAATGGGTGAAGTTGTAGATTTTTGGTGAGCCTCGAGTCCCTAGGACTGCTTAGAATGCATTGCGCTTCACTCCTTGGTACACCTGTTGAGTCAGGCACCACAACTGATCTGGGAAGTATTCATCCACTCTGCAATTAGCCCTACTGAGTGAAGGTTATTCGTACACAAATATGAAACATCCACCACAGTCTGTACTAAAGCCTACACTACACGTCCGACATCGTAGCAACGTTATGTGGCAACGTCGTCTTATACGTTGTAGGGACGTCTTGTCCGTGTCGCATTCAACGACAAACGACGTTGTAGGGACATCTTGTCCGTGTCACATTCAGCGACAAATGACATTGTATGGACGTCCTGTCCGAGTCACATTCAACGATAAACGACGTTGTAGGGACGTCTTGTCCGTATCGTATTCAACAACAAATGACATTGCATGGACGTCTTGTCCGTGTCACATTCAACAACAAACCAAACAACGTTGTATGGACGTGTCTGTGTCACATTCAACAACAAATGACGTTGTATGCGTTGTATGGATGTCCTGTCCGTGTCATATTCAACGAAAAACGACGTTGTATGGACGTTTTGTCCGTGTCTCATTCAGCAACAAATGACATTGTATGGACGTCCTGTCCGAGTCACATTCAACGATAAACGACGTTGTAGGGACGTCTTGTCCGTATCGTATTCAACAACAAATGACATTGCATGGACGTCTTGCCGTTTCATATTCAACAACTAATGACGTCTTGTCCGTGTCACATTGAACGTTTACTCGACGTTAAGGTGTAGTCACAAATAACGTCGTAACGATGACGTCATTTCGCGACGTTACAGGTTGGTCGTGGCGACGTTGTATCAGAACGTCGTAGCAACCGTTTAGTATAGTATAAAAAACATAGTCTACACATTTTCGTTGCCATGACGTCATTTATTTTGACGTCTACCTAATAGTCTGGCGTTGTGCAGTGAACCGTGCATTGGGGTACGCACGATCTTGTTTTGCATTTTGTGAGCTAACCCTCTAGGTCAATAATCCGACTGATGCCACCCAGGCACCTTTGAACGTTTTTCTACGAACCCATTAATAAGCCTATTAGTTATCGCAATTAAAATATATATACTACCTTTCTGAATATATCGAATGGTAAGCATCCAAACAAACAAAATGATGAGTCCAAACGTATGTTTTCAGGGTATGATTACGTCATTGAACAAATTGTAGTATGCAAATTTATTGTGTTGGACCACCATTTTACAATTTCATGCCAAAATGTTGACGGGGATACAATGCGCATTGGTGTATAACATGGCCTAGTGTAGATTGACAAAGTAGATATGCAAACGTTGTAATTGTACAACATTTGCGGAATGGCGCAGTTTTGAACACTCATAATTGGATGATGACCTTGCTTGACCTTCACTCCGCACATGATAGCACCACTTGATAACTCCCCGTGGTATCCAGTATTTACAGGGAGACAGTAGGCTTTCAAAGGTGTATCACATGGCCATGAGTAGATAGGTAACGTAGATATAAGCCACTGTTGGTACTGTATAACATTTGCGGGATGGCGCAGTTTCGAACAGTTATCACTTGACGGTGGCACTGTTTGGTCGTAGCTCCACATAAACCACATCAACTGACATCTCCATATAATACAACATTTTGTCGGGAATGAATTGTTCTTTCACGTTGAGTATAACATGTGCATATAAATGAAGTAGATACAGAGTTATTGTAACTTTATGACATTCGCGGTATTGCAAAAGTTCGGATATTCATCATTTCATGGTGACCTTGTTTGACCTTAACACCACACTTACTATACAGAGTAACAGATCCACATCGTACCTCGTGTTGACAATAAGCTTTCTAAAATATATGGCATGGCTATTTTATTATTAATGAAAGTAATGTAATTAAAAGATGTTTGCGGAAGCGGACAAATTCGAAAATTTATCATTTGACGGTGAACTTGTTTGATCTTGAAGTCACGCTAGTTCTACGATAGGCCTCGTTGTGATGGGGATATCTAGGGTTTTCAAATTAAATACCATTTAGTTATTTGTACGGGGAGCGGGGCTTTTAAATCGATCCGTTAAGTTAAGTTGTGCCTACATATTCCGCTCGCCAATTGAGGAGATATAAACGAATATCGTGAGGTTATATTGGTCAGAGCTATTCTACATACTCATGCGATAAATTTGCATACTACAATTTGTTCATTGACTTAATTATACCCAGATACCCTGAAAACATGCGTGTGGAAACATCATTGTGATTGTTTGGATGATTACAATTCGAGATAATCAGGCAGTTACCGGTAGTATATATTTTAATGGCGATAACTAATTTATACATTAATAGGTTTCTATAAAAAAAACGTTCAAAGGTGCCTGGGTGGCATCAGTCGGATTATTGACCCAGAGAGTTAGAATGTCACAAAATGAAAAAAAAACATCTTGCGGACCCCAATGCCCGGGGACAACACTCGGACTATTATGCGAAGCTTTCAAACCAACTCTACTCCGAACATATATGCGTACTCGAGGCTAATAAAAACCACACGTGTATGTGGGCACCAGGTAGACGTCAAAATAAATTACCTCGTGGCAACGGAAATGTGTAGACTATTTTTAAAATAAAAAGGTTGCTACGACGTTCTGATACAACGTCTCCATGACCAACCTGCAACGTCGTGAAATGATGTCATCGTTACGACGTTATTTGTGACCAAATCTCAACGTCGAGTAAACAAACGTTCAATGTGACACCGACAAGACGTCATTAATCGTTCAATGTGACAGGACGTCCACACAACGCATACAACGTCATTTGTTGTTGAATGTGACACGGACAAGACGTTCATACAACGCATATGTAATTTGTTGTTGAATGTGACACGGACACGTCCATACAACGACTTTTGTCGTTGAATGTGACCCGGGCAAGACACAAGATGTAAGATGTTCATCAGACAAGTATGAGTACGAGTACTTTGACAATGGATAAGTACGAGTACATTACTAAAAGCTGAGTACAAGTACGAGTACATTCTCACGAGTACGAGTAAAAATACGAGTACATTTAAACAAATATAAATATTAAATAATAACATATTTTAAAAATATTAATTAATCTAATTTATATAACTCGGCACAAGTGAATATGTAATGGCAGTTGATCAATTTTGTTTGAGGAAAACTAAAAAACCTATTTCATAAACAATGAACAATTCACTTCATTGGCATTCATTTCAGGGCATCGTATGATCTTATCATCTATTTGCCATTGCACCGAATGAACATGAGTTGTTCACAGGTTGAGTCTTTCAGGCTGCACTGTTCAGGGCAGAATACTTTCTCGGCTATGCTAAATACCCTTTCAACTGGGGCTGATGAGGCTGGAATGCTGAGATGGTGAGGGACCAACTGAGCCAGAGTTGGAAAACTCGGAACTGCAGTGGGTCACTGTGACAATCTGTACATGGCTGACTGAGGTATTCGTTCACCTCACGTTCATCTGCTGACGTTATAAGTTTGCGATTTATATTTTCTGATCGTAGACTTCTAGTTGTTGAGAGGGTTAGCACATGTCCACATAACAGGCTCAGCATCCCCTTTGGACTTTTTAGCCAGGCTGCTGGCATGGGATTATGCTAGTGTAGGAGACAGTCTGACTCAAGCCACCTTACTTCTACAGAGGAAAACTGGCAGTTCTTGTTCTTAGCAGTTAGCACTGTCAGCCACTGCCAAGTGGCATGGTCTCCATACTAAATCAAAGGCATTTCCTGTCTGACTGGTGGGTTAACTGCTAATTAACTCTTTATGGCTTAATTAAACAAACAGGTTTATGGCCTGAACTGTTAGCCTACAATTATTGTTTGCTTAACAGGGTGTTTCTGACTGGGAAAAGATGCTGCCTGTTGCCATGTTTGGGTATCATAGACATTGTTATCAGAGAATGAGGATGTACTGGGATGTGTAGGGATGGTAAGGTTGTATACTATCAGAAATAACAAAGTATTAAAAAAATAGTTGAACATTTAAATATTTCAGGAAAGTTTCATTTTATAACCAAATATATTTATTTTCTCCAGTACATATTGAGAAAGTACTCAGATGTACTCATAATGTACTCATAAAATCTGAGTACAATGAGTACGAGTCCATGACCCATAAGTATCATGAGTACGAGTACTTCAAAAATGTACTCGAGTACATGAGTACCGAGTACTTCGGCCCCAGGTCTGATGTTCATACAACGTATACTACGATGTTGCCACATAACGTTGTTACGATGTCGGACGTGGTGGATGTTTCATATTTGTGTTCGAATAACCTTCACACAGTAGGGCTAATTGCAGCGTGGATGAATACTTCCCAGATCAGTTGTGGTGCCTGACTCAACAGGTGTACCAAGAAGTGAAGCGGAATGCGCTCTGAACAGTCTTAGGGGCTTGTGTTTTGTTTCTACTTAGAACACCTACGCATGCTACTACATGGAATGTGTAACCCAGCTAGTAGTGCCATCTTCTGCTCCGTCCTCAAGTCGTCAAAATGAATGACATGGTTTCCAATACTATCACCTTGAACACCGGAACTCCCCAGGATTGTGTCGTCTCCCCGATCCTGTACTCGCTCTTCACGAATGACTGTGTCCCAACATTCCTCCATATAGCTGATGAAGTTTGCAGATGATATCACCTTGGAAGGGTTGGTGAGAAACTCAGATGAATCTGAGTACCGCCATGAGGTGGGCAGGCTGGTGTCGTGGTGTGACGAAAACAATCTTCAACCGAACGCGTCAAAAACAAGGGAGATGATCGTTGATTTTATAAACAAAAAAGCCCCAGTTGCTCTCATTATTATCAATGGCGAAGCCATCGAAAGAGTCGACTGCTTAAAATGTCTGGGCAGCATCATCTCTAGTGACCTAGGATGGGAAAACACACGGATGCAGTCGTGAAGAAGTCCCAGCAAAGACTACTTCCTGCGCCAGCTGAAGAAGTTTGGGCTGAAGAGAGAATTCTTCTTCAATTTTATCGCTCGTGTATTGAGAGCGTACTCACATTCGCCATATATGTGTGGTTCGGAAACATCAACCAGCATTAAAAGATCAGACTAGATAGAGTGGTAAAAACAGCATCGTAGATCGTCGGCAGTGAACTTACCCTCTATCAGCTACATACAGTGAAAGAACAAGGAAGAGAGCTGACAAAATTATCACGGATACAACACACCCCGCTCACCATCTCTTCGAAAAACTCCCTTCAGACAGGCGATTTAGAAATATTCGTGCTAAGACAAATCGCTTCCGAGACAGTTTCTTCCCACGTGCCGTGGCTGCCTTATTGGGGATTAAATACAGACTTTAGTAATAGATAGAGACAATGGAATGTTAATTTTTCCATATGTGTTTTATACTTCTTTTATGTGTTAGTTTTAGCTTAACCTACACATTTTAATGGATATTTGTAGACAATTTTAGACTTAATGATTTTTTTTAATTATATGAGGCATCGACAACGACAATGGCCCGAAAAACGTTTTCCGATGGTATCAGGTAATAGGATATTTGCTCTGTTATTAGGACAACTCGCGGTATAGCAGGGTTCGCCTTTATCGACTTGTAAAATCCATTTCCTTGTAAGTGGTGTCTATGCCCCGTGAATCTTTTAATACGACATCCTTAGTTAGAACGACGAAGAGGCAGACTATAATTTTATTTATCGGGAAATCGTGAGCCAATATTGAGCGTTGCGTTTTCAGTTAGCGGTATTTTTTATGAAACGTCAGATTTAAGAATATTTGCTCGTTATTTTGGCGAATAATATACCTAAAATGAGTTCCAGTGATAGTGACAACGTGCAGGGGTACTCGTGGAAACGAAAGAAGATAAAAATAAAACCAATTTTGTTAATATTGGCTAATATTTGATTATTTAATGGCAGCTTATTGTTGTCAAACTTTGAAGCTTCTTTTCTCAAAATTTGAATTTGGTGGGTTCGCCTTGTTATTCTCAACGCATCCAGACGACGGTGTACTTGACTATTACCTTCATCATCAACAACCTCCTCTGGTCAGTACACAATGAGGTACTTTTTTTTTTTTTTTATTGTATTATTATTTCATTATTTTTTAGATAAAAAGGATGACCTCTTACATGGACATACCTTCATTATTTTGAAGGCTTCAAAATGCACTATTTTAAATGATGATGGTGATGTCAGCCGTATTATTACGGAAATTACTGTATTTTGTTGTCTTATAAATATGTTATTATAATACGCAACACTGGCCCACTACTTCCACTGTATGATGAACTGTTTGAACCTGAGTGCATCAAAATCAGTGACATTGCCGTCCACTCGAAATGCTGAAGATATCAAGGAGGTTTCGGCTGCATTTCGAGCAAGTCCAAAACGGACCGATCTTCTCAAGCAATGCATCCATGCAGATCCAGATAAACCAGTAAAAAGACAAGTCGTAAGGCTTTCTCGAACACCACACTGCCATTCTGACCTTCCGATAACTGTTTCTCTTCATCGATGAGTCAATGAAGGACTGAAATCAACGTTCGACGTTCACCTGTCAGAATTTCTCGTTTCGCTTGTCACAGTGGAGTATATATTTCAGGACTGATGCTGCCTATTTGTCGATCTTCTCCACGCGCTGATGAATGTCTCAAATCTTCTCGACGAGAAACATCCGCTCAGAATCCAAGTTCCACTATAGTTAGGGATGTTAGGGCAGTATAGGGACTGTTTGGTTCAGATTCTCCCAAAAGCACTACATTTGGCCCATATGTCGCCCATACCATACTTGTTCGATTTTTGATGGGCACCAAGACGGGCGCCCCCCGGGGCTGCCATATTGGCAAAAACCAATATGGCCGCCACCCTGGTTAGAGGTCAATCGTTGTTAAAAAAACGAAAAGGCTAGAATCATGAATAATACCACTTTTTAAGGGTTGTCGGGGAATCCGATTCTGATCGTATTTCGACGATTTGAGGTCAAGGTAACCCCTCAAGGTAACCCTAAAAGTAATTTTCGATCAGCAATTGTTATTGGAGGCACAGTAATAAAAAATTGATGTGTGAAACTCGCCGCCCGCAGTCATAAATGCAAAATCTTCGATGCTAACAGAGCTAGTGAATAATATAGCGACGCCCTCACACGGATGGAACCAACTTGTTTTACTAACAAGAAGATCGCATGCAACATACCATTAATGCTCATCTACAATACTAGTAAAGGTACGCACCATGCAGTCAAGATGGCTGCAGTATGGCACAACAAGGAGCGAAAACAAACCTTCCCTCTGTGTCATGGCCTCAAGCTGCACGGACGGGACAAAAACATGTTGGGATTGACAAAGAACATGGTATCTCGGTATCGAACAATCGTGTCATGGAAGTGAAACAAGATGCTGCGCGTTCGGTGTGTGCTCGCCATGCTCAGGATGGGGGTGGTGGTACTCACTAACAGCCGGCCCAAGGTCTTCACGACCCAAAATGTGGGCATTATAGATAGTACGGCCCAGGGCAACTTCTCAGTGGATAAGTTCCACGGATATTTCCTGAGCGTGACCAACCATCTCTTGCGCGAGAACCCTGGCGTCGACTCCCAAGCTACCAGACTCTTACGTGATCCAGCACCTCGGTCGAACTCCCTGAAACGGATGTCTTTGCACCCACACTCGGCGACAGCGTATTCAGACCACCCCTTTATGTGCGAGGTGCCAAGGTCAAGGATGAGGCGTGGATGGCGAGCTTGTAGCACTCGATACACAGAATGTCAAGGAACAGGCCGTCGCTACCTCTCTATCTCAAATCCGTGAAGCTGGCCAAGCTGCAGTGATCTACAACAGCAAAGACATTCAGTGAGTACGTGCCGCTCCACATCGTACCATTTCTGGAGGCCCGAATGAAGAGTGGTACCCAACGCATTGACGCTGTGTCGGATAATTACTCCGAAGAAAATAACCTCAAAGCTCTCACGCAGCAACAACGCAGGAATGATACACGGACAAGAGTCGGCGATGGCAGCATTCCAATCCCGAGAGAATGCGTGAATGAAACAGCGACTTCCGATAAAATGAGGAGAACAAAAAGGAGCTGTTCTCATTCATCAGGACAGGTTTTTCGAGACCCTCGGCCTATCAGAGCTCTGGGTGGGCTTCGGTAGCGGAAAAAGTACCGTGACCATACCATCTACTCCGATCTCGGTCCGTCAAAGTCCTTGGCACAACCCCACTTCCTCAGCCTAACGGGGTGCGACACGACTTCACAGTTTCTTGGATGTGGCAAGAAGACTGCCTGAGCAGCCTGGACCAGCATGCCGGACCTCATTGACACACTAGTGGCTCTCACGCACGACCCTGACATCTTCAGTCTTGAGTCCGTGCATATGAAGCGGATCGAACGCTTCATCGTACTCATGTACAGCAAGGGGTGTGGTGCAGCGGGTGTCAACGAGGCCAAGCATCGCCTCTTCATCATTGGAAGGAGATCGCTGGAAAACATCCCACCTATCCAAGCCGCCCTGTTCCAGCATGTGAAGCGAGCGCTACTACACGCGAGTTTCTACTGGAGTCGGGCCACCTCGGTCCAGCAGGAAATCCCTGACTTTAGTGAGTGGGGCTGGCACAAAGACGGCACCAGTACATGGCAACTATGGACCACTCTCAGCGACGCTTCAGTGGCATGTGCCATTCTCTTGCATTGCGGCTGCATCAAGGCATGCACGGGAAGGTGCAAATGCAACCGCGCCGGTGTCCGGTGCACGGCCCTCTGCAAATGCGAAGGCGGGTGCGTTAATAACGAGGGCGGTGATGACCAGTAGAACTTATTGCTGGCATCATAGAGCGCAAGCAAGAACTCATAGGTAGTAATACTAATCATTGGTATATTGTTGCTAAAGCGGTCTTTGTATTGTATTTTGAACATTTAAATGAACATAGCGGCGTAGCGGCATAGTTATAGCATTTTGTCAGCAGATGTCATCTCCGAAATATTTTAGTAAAAATTGTTCCTGAATAATCTTTGTTCAATTGTTTTAGTAGTAATCGTCGACATAAGATCAGAATCGAATTCTCCGATGCCACAAACCCAGAAAAAGTGGTATTATTCATGAGTCTAGCCCTTTTGTTTTTTTTAACTACGATTGACCTCTAACCCGGGTGGCGGCCATATTGGATTTCGCCAATATGGCGGCCCCGGGGGGCGCTCGTCTTGGCGCCTGTCAGAAATCGAAATAATATGGTATGGACGACATCTGGGCCAAATTGGGTGCTTTTGGAAGAATCTGAACCAAAAAATCCCTAACATCCCTGACTACTAGTAAACTTGAGTAGTTGAGTAGCCGGTTACATTCTCTAATGGGAGATATTTATGTATATTGGGTTGAAATGTTTTGCCCCACCCACCCCCCAAACGCAAAATCCGCAATGTAGCCATAGTCTGGAGCGATATGCTGATGCTTGGGAAGAAGATACTGACATCGTCTAGCGGTGTTCGGACATCTTGATGCTTCAGTTTTGATCCCTCATTACGCAATAGCTCGACATCACCCTTGTTGACAGCAAACGAATCTGGAATGAACATCGAAATGACATTTGACAGTGATTACGTCTGATCGGATACTTTGTTCTCTCCGAGACACACATATGCTTCCGCTGTTCTCCAAATCGAAGTCGGATGTGATCGCATCGACAACGGGATAATGTAATTTTACACGGAAGTAATCTTCCACATTGCGCGAGCCAACAGAAACACAACGGTGAATGGATCTCTTTGCAGTCCGTGGAGCACGAAGTGCGATGCTAACACGTCTGGACAATTCCTCTGCATGCAAGAAGAGCTCGTGGAACTTTGATTCAGAGCTGTTGTTCATCAATACACCACAGGTACCGTCCCTAAGCAGTTCAAGCGGGCAGTGGTTATACCAATCTTGAAGTAGCCTGGGCTTGACAGAAATAATCTGAAAAAAATTCGACCAATCACTAATCTTCCATTCATCTCTAAGATTTCAGAGAAAGTTGTCTTGGCTCAGCTCCAAAAACATCTGTCTGAAAACTGTCTTCTTGAAATGCACCAGTCTGCCTATAGGAAGGATCATAGCATGGAGACTGCTGTGCTGCAGTGTTCGTGATGGTCTGTTGGTGCAGGCGGGTAAGAGGCTTGTTTCTTTGGTTGCCTTATTGGACCTCAGCGCAGCATTCGAAACGCTTGATCATTCCGCCACATATCAGTCAACTCGCTTTCCGACCTAGATCTTTCATTGTGTGTTTTGTTCGGCTGCAAGCCACGTGACTAAACGCATGCGTGTGATTGATTAGTTTTGTCGTAGAGCGCCGTACATTACACGATGATGCACAATCTACTTGGGTCGCAATGCCGTCACGTGATGTCTATAAAGTATGGCGGAATTATTGACACGCAAAGGTATCGTGCAATTACTGATGGGACGCATGATGTAGAGGTAAACTGCTTAACACAATTAAAGGGAAACAAAAGACAACGTCTTAATACATCAAATGCTAATACAAACTATCTCTACAATCAACATGTTCAAGTCAGTGGTTAACTTGGAATGCGAATTGGAAGATTCTAGCAAAATGTCCTATATCATGGAGACTGACGTCAGCCTTTCTATGAAACTTAATTTGTGTGCCTTCAACAAGGTTATTCTAGTAAATTACTGGTATAATATTCTTAATTGCAAATGGTTAGTTTTTTATGAACGCTTAGATGCATGGATAGGGACGGATCTTTACATCGGAAGATGGGGAGGGTGCTTCCAAGTTTCGTCGGAGCTTCAGCACCATTTCGCCGTCGCGCTGTCAGATCGGAAGACGGGGAGATTTTGTTTGCGACGACGAACATAATTTCGGAACGTCTGGGAGGGTCGTAACGGGGATACAACATTCAAATCTCCGGGGGGCAGGACACTGTAGCGCAGGCATAGCGCGGCCAAGTTCTAAGTCGTGCCCCCTGGATCCGCCTACGATGGACCCAAATAATTGTCTTTCGTGTCCCTTTAAGTTAATGAAACTTCGACGAAGCAACACTTTGTCTTATAGTGCATTAATAGTTTATTATAATGCTTTGCATATATATGCATCCTATAGTCACACGATCAAACGACCACGTTCACGTAAGACCGAGATCTGAGTCACACAAGAGCGTATGCGACTTGTCGCAACCTTCTTTTCGTGGTGGTTATAGCTTGCTGCCTGGTTCATGCTGTGAGCAATTTCGCATCTTGTGTGTAGCACCGAGCTTGGCGCGCACCATCGTGGGACGTCGTGGGACGTCGCTGTCCGTGATGCGCCTATCGATCTCTGACATCGCCGCCAGGTGTCATTGATTACCAACAGTGCTCGGCAACGTGAGTGACGCTCTAGTGTCGCTTGCCGCTAGACGCGCGTCGGGCGGGGGGCGCCTTCTTCTTGCCGGCAGTCTTTGGTCGACGCTGAGAGAAAACAATCTTGTTACTACAACTACGTCGTTTGCGTGCGTGTGTGCGTGCGAACCTGAGTGTGTGCTTTAATACTTGATCTTATGCACACGTATTCACAACATGTTAACGTGTCCGTAGGCTTGGATTGTGAGTCTCTCTCTCTTGTGCGTGCGAGCGCGCGTGTGCGTGTATGTATGTGTGTGTGTGTGTGTGTGTGTGTGTGTGTGTGTGTGTGTGTGTGTCTCTGCGCATCTCTATATGAAGATGCGTGTGTGCGGACGTTCGCGCGCGTGCGCGCATGCGTTGTTGTATACGTGTATGTAGGCTATGTTGCCTGGGAGTGCATGTGTGCGTTTGTGCGTGTTTGCGTGTGCGCGCGTATTTCTCTGTATATGTGTGTGAATATATGTGTGTTTGTGAATGTGCGCGCGCGATTTTGTGTGTGTGTGCGTGCGCTTACGTTCGTGGGTGTGTGCGCGAGTCGCATAGGCTCTACGTCACAAAGTACTTTCGTTCACGCAATGTTGTCGCGTTCACATTGTTGCTTCAACAATGCACGAGAACAGTTGTTGAACCGCTTGATAGCGATATCTCGATTGATCGAACCCTGATTCCTTATTTAAAAATTGTATAGCTTCTAGTTTTGAACAGTAATGAAAGGAAGATGTATATGTAAACTTACACGGCGCGAAGATGGGCTTCTGGATCGACGCCTCCGACTGCCTCGTCGGCCCGTCTGTATTCACACAAGATACATTATTTAAATATCAGCTGATATAAGCGTATGCCAAAGAATATTGTTTTGAAGTACATGTCAATCATAGTACTAGGCCTATTATCATAGTGACATCACAAAAAAATATTACCTTTGGGTTATGTTTGAAAACACGTTTGTGTATATCGGATTGTCATTAAAACAACACAAATGTGTCAACTATAAAATAACAATAATGTATCTCAAGTTATATTTTTCGGTTGGTTTAGGTCATTTGCTTTCTTGGTATGCGTGTATTCGTTACAAAACTGCATAGCTATGTAAATAATAAAAGAAATTATAACAAAAGATGAACGTAAAGTAACAGTTTGCCTTTGTGCGCGGACTACGTTCCTTTTTGGTCGAATCGCCGTCTTTCGAGGACGCCTTGGCCTTCGCTTTTTTAACTGCGGCCATCACTGTACGTTGATGTTCTGCGGTTAACCAGCACTCGCGTTGTTCCAATCCGCTCTCTCTGGTGCGTAGCAGTTAACTGACTCAACGGCTTCTTATGACGTACTCGATCAAATCGCGCAGCTGTCACCCGATTGGCTGAAGCGAAATTAACGGTCACGTGAAACAATCATATCGCCTTACGTGAATAAGACGCGCGAAAGCTCTGCACTCTTGAAGTTGCAATGACGTCAACGGACAAATTTCAAGATTATGTTATTCCTGTAGTTTGACTCTCGGTTCTGCGAAGTACCAAACATCTTGGGATTTCCTTTTTACTTCAGGCTTGGAGGATTCGTTTATAGCAGTTTCAGCCAATCATAACTGATACCAATACATATAAAATATAGAAGACGTCTCACTGTTCTGCTCACTGAGCACTAGGATCCTTGTAATGAAATACCTTACATATTTATGATAATACATACATACCTACATATTTGCATACATACATACATACATACATACATATCCTCTTCAGCTCTTCTTCACTGTTGTTTGTGCACATGTGTGGGAACTGATCATGTCCTTGCACAAACATGTACACACGCCACAATTTATTTAGTTTTTTTGAAAATATTTAGAGTGGGTGCTTGCTTAATCCCGTCTCACCTCACATAATCGTGGGTGGTCGTTGGAAGCCATCCGTTGATGATCTGACAATCTGTCTCCATCTTTGTCAAGCCCGTAACCATGTTAACAAATTCGTTGCCTTCATTTTGGACATTTTGGTGTTGTAGCATTTCTGCTATTTCTGGATATAAGAATCTACTTTCCTGAGGTTTAATTTTATAAATGAAGAAGGTCTAGCCAGTAGATAGACATATTGTTAACCAACCGCCTTAGTTACGTAATTACAGCAACTCGGTTGCAGATGCGCTCAGTGAAGCGTGGTATTCTGTTGCTAGTGTTTCCAGGCAAGCAGGTGGTTTCACTGTAATCTTAGAGAGGGTGTTCCACAATGCCTTGTTTTAATTGTATATTGCATTAGCCAATAGAAATGATGGAAACCTGTCATATGATGTGTAATCAGGTCTGCTTATATAAACGTTTGGTGTACGCATTTCGCCATCTGGGTGCTGGCGAAGGACTGGGACAGATCCAGGGTTGAACGAGACAGGTTGCCCTGTTGCCAAGAGAATGGCAAGTCAAGTCGTAAAGCGTGGTGGGAATCGTTAACGTGGGTTACGTTCCCAAGCTTTTGTGTGTGTGTAATATTCAGTGTCCAGAGTGACTGTTCGATCGAGCTTCGAAGAAGCCATGCCGCCACGTCAGCAGTACATTGAGACAACGTTCCGGTCGGCCCCAACGTATTTGCGTCGTTGAGCGATAATCGCGACGCGCTCACCCGGCTCGGGCCATCCTCAAACAGCGGTTTCACAGCGACATCGTCAGAAAGCTTGACCGAATGGACTCGTAGCGGCCGGCGGTAAACGTATACTGCCAGGCGTCGTCATTCGCGCGAACCCGTTCATCCGCCTTCTCGATCGTTTGCGACAAAACAAGACCTCGATCGAATTCGTAGCGGCCGGCGGTAAGCGTCTACTGCCCGGTTTCGTCTTTCAGTTGAACATCTTCAACTGACTTCGCAATCGTTGCGATCGTGCGATCATTGAACGGACGCGACTCGAGAATTCGCGGCGTACGACGGCAATCGTCAAGTGACCGGCATCATCACTCGTGCGCCCGAGATACACCATTCTATTGTTGTTTTGAGCTCGACGTGTTGACGTCAACAAACGTTCGTATATATTCGAGATGGGACTAGCCCAGTATAAATGTTTATTTTCTGATTGAACGTATCTATTATTTGCTGTATTATGATTGGTAGTTATCTGTGGTTTTGAAGTGAGGTATTATTACCCATGAAGTATTCACATATATATGTGTGTGTTGTAACATATTGCTGTAATGAGAGTCCGCGAGGACTAGCTTATACTGCGTATTTATATTATGGGAGTTATTCTTAGATAACACTTGGCGCCTAGTGTATGGTCGTATAGCGGTATAATCCACCTTAGAAAGGAAGTGGAATTTGATAATCGAAAGATTCAGTGTTATTGTTTATTATGTTCTATTAAGATTTGGTTACGGGATTTCTTTATTCTGTTTATTTTGTTAATCGAGATATTTACCGAAAGGTAGATATCTTGTAATAAAGTTTATTAAATTTTCCTCGTTCTTTGTTGCTTGTTCACGATAACCGTTCTTTCTCATATGCGTTGACCTTGATATATAAGAACCCTACTAGACTGAGCCATCTAGTGTACGGAGACCTCGCTAATCCGTGACAGGTGTTCTTCCTCAAAGTTCCTTTAAAAAGGATGACATATGTCCAGCAATTGTATATATCACGGTGAAGCCGATATATTTTCTTAACGCTGCTCTTTTCACATTCTTAAGCAATAATCTTTATCACCGCAGCCTTCTTCCACTTTTCAGCCTTCTCTGAAATTCTTGTATCGCACGTAACTATCAATATCTTGCTTACTCTCATACTCCTTCACTTTATCACTCTCTAACTCTCTCACTCTATCACCCTATATAACTCTCTTACTCTCTCACTCCTTCAATATATCACCCTATATAACTCTCTCACTCCTTCACTCTATCACCCAATATAACTCTCTCACTCCTTCATTTTATCACCCTATATAACTATATATATATCACTCTCTCACTCCTTCACTTTATTATCCTATATAACTCTCTAACTCTCTCACCCCTTCAATCTATCACCCTATATAACTCTCTCACTCTCTCACTACTTCACTCTATCATCCTATATTATTTTCTCCTCTCTCACTCCTTCACTCTATCACCCTATATAACTCTCTCACTCCTTCACTCTATCACCCTAATAACGCTCTCACTCCTTCACTCTATCACTCTCTAACTCTCTCACTCGTCGTCGTACTTTACGAAGCATATAAGCCTGTAAGGCTTCTATAAAAGAACTTCACTGTCGTCAGTATGTCGTCTGTTTGGTGATTATGTTCCTCTATGTAAGGCTGCAACGTTTCTTTCTCCACAGAACTTTGCGGCTCAGATTATAGCTGTCTTGGGCTGCGCGCCACGAAATATTCAACACACATACCCTACTCGTCTCCATTCTCTTTATCTATGTTACTAAACACGTCTGTTCTTCGGCGCAGCTCTTCTTTAGCCCAAGAATCTCCAGAAAATACCTCTTTTAGTAGATATGTAGCGTTTGTGCTGACACGGGTGTCTATGTTACAGCGCACTCTACACTGTCTGAAAATGTCATGTTTTATCTTTTGCCGTTTTCGCCTCGGTTCTGATTCGTGTAACTCCATCGCAATCTTTGCGCGTGATATGGTCAGCAAGTTTTTGAATCGTTCATCTGGTCTCATTGTTGTTGCTGCTAACATAGTGCTTCAAACCAAATCCACATATGATGCCAGATCAGTCATCTCCGCTTTCAGCAGATGGTTAATTAATTAATAATTAATTAGAGAAGTCGTTGTCTAGTATGTTGGTCACTAGGTCAGCTGCAAGAACCATTCGTCTCTCCACATGGTAGTTTATTGCACGTGTCTTCTCTTCAAGCACTTCAGCTAGATCAGCAATTTCAAATTGCTAAAAAAAGAAATCATGACGATTCAATAACGTCTTCTGGTGCATATTGTGAGTTTTTTGTACCGAGTGGCGTCAAATCGAATGCAGTATCACAACTATATTGACTTCAGCATAAACACACAGCCTATGTTTACACTAAACTTCGCGCAAAATTCCAAGTTTACAATCTAACTTCTTTGAATACATCCTATGGCAATCTTAATAAAACTGTGCTGATCATCACGCCGCAAGGGGGCGCGGGGGACTGCATGGGGGAACGCTACGGGTCTGGGACATATCTAAGATCGTGGAGGGGGAGAGGGGGCCAAACTGTCACCCGTTAGTTTTTTGTGCTAAAATTAGTGGTGCAACAGGTTATATAGGAAAAATTAAACAACATATTGTCAAGAGGGTATGACATAATACCCACTCTAAACACGGATCATAAAACATGGATCACCTTCGGGGATGATTTTGGCAGAATGATTACTGCGGATGGGCGGTCGGTGGTAGATGTGAGGCGGAGGACATTGGCGAGTATGAGATGAGGAGATGTAGAGGGAGTAACCACAGTTAGGAAACTCTGGATGACACAGACATCGCGTGGTTGGAAACCAGAAAGAGCTATTAATTGAATGTTGGAGGTAAAAAAGATCAAACAGCGGGTGACGTTGTGTAATTGTAATGGTTACCAATGAAGTGCGTTTATAGGTATAGAAGTGGGCAAAGGATGCACACAAAACAGTGTAAATTAACGATCGGGGGAAGGTAGAGGGATCAATACAGACCGGAACAGACACTTCCAGAATTACTCTCTCGAACCAGTAATACTATTAAACTACCCCTGCTGTATTGCCAACACAAATGTACGAAAGTCGGCTGAATCAGTTGTATTTCGTTCCACTTGCTGTCTTCGCCGGTCTTGGTTGTGGGAACCAGGCGATATCAAAACGCAATTCTAGGAACTTGCTGTAAGCAACGCTTGCCTCCACTATTATCTATTATTTACTGTTTGAATATGTCGCCTCCAATTTGTAAGGTTTCGTTTCATGCGCGCGTGCGTGGTGCGTGCGTGGGTGCGTGCGTGCGTGTGTGTTGCCTAATTAGTTATACGTGTACCTGTAGTCTACATGCGATTTATGAATCAACACAGATATGAACAACATTGATGTGTCCATAATATGTAGCCCGGGTGGGGGATCTTTCTCAGCTTACAGGCCTGACAGACACTTGACATTTGAAGCCTTGTGTCGCACACTGCCAAATAGAGCAGAGGGCGTAAGAAACAAAGCCGCTCGAAAAAGGGTGGATCAAATAAAGTAATAATAACTTTTATTTGTATAGCGCGATATATCCGCATATAAAATTGGTTGCGCTTAAAATACAACATTGGTAAAATTCAATCACTACAATAATATGTAGCAAGACGACTAAGGCTACAAAATGCAATTTAAATATACTTGTGTGAAGAAATAACACTTACGGTTATGTAAAATAAATTGTCCACTAAATACTGACTAAAATAGGTAGGGCCTATTTAAATAACCAAAAAATAGTCACTGCTTTAAAATTAATCAAGCAATAAAAATAAATAAATATTTAAAATGCAAGTAATAGTTACTGTAATAGGTTCTATAAATACTCTTTCAATGCTCTCATAAATAGATGAGTCTGCAGAAGAAACTTACAGTTCGTTCGCTGTCGAACTGGCCACCAATGAAGCGCAACGAGGGTGGACGTGATGCATATGCTGACGGTTTTTTTTCCATTTGAAGTTTTTATTCCAAAGACGACAGTATTCCCATAAGCGATCGTCTTGCACGCATGGATCGTTAAGCATTTTTGAATCTTTTCCATCTTCGATTTGAAATAGGTCTCTATTTAATCGACTAGCCCTACGACTTGACGACTGCCAAGTCCAATGGCGGTTCCAGAGAGGGTAGCCGTGGGGGGCATAAAAGTTTCCACTGGCGGCCGAACCAAATTCATATTGGGTGCCGATGTAGGACACTGAAAACACTACGGTGGTGTTTTGAGCGTACGCTGAAAACACTACTGTAGTATTTTGAACATACCCTTAAAACACTACTGTTCAAAACACCACCCATACGTACGCTCAAAACACTACCCAATTTCAAAACACTACCGTCAGTATAGTTTACCAGCGTAAATCAGTCACCTTTTGGAATCATCCCGTACACTAGGGTCGAGTTCGTAATCGTTCGAACCAGTTAGCCAACTGGAATAAAAAGTTAATGTGGAATGTCATAACAATATTAATTAAGCTATATTATTATTATAAGTCATTATAATTAGTTATGGTTTGAGTTAGTTATGGTTGGGGTTAAAGTTAGTTATAACGTAATAATTGAAAACAGTCATACGACGGGAATAAATAGTTAGTGTGACAATCAGACTAGGGGAATAAAAGTATTAATTTCAAACATTGCTCCCACCATCCTGGCTTCTGTTTCTGGCACTCCCATCCATCTCACTGTTGCCAACACTATCTCTCTTGGGACTGTGTCGTAGGCCTTCTCCAGGTCCACAAATTCCACTGCCATTCTCCCATGCATCTCCACCCTCTTCTCCATCAGCTGTCTGAATGCAAACATTACATCCATCATCCCTCTGCCCTTTCTGAATCCCTGTCGTTCTTCCCAACTTCCTGTTCTACACTCTTACGAATCCTCCCATCCAGGATCCTCTCCAGCAGCTTCTTCAGCTTAGAAGTGTGATACCTATGTATTTCCATGGATCTTGCACATCATTATGTTGTTTATAAAATGACATAGACACAATCGGGCGCACGCAAACAAACACACACGCACGTGCACACGCATACGCGCACACGCGCACACGCGCACACACACACACACACACACACACAATCATAGACTTCTGACTGAGAGTTCGAACATGTACTATGCCGCTAATATTTCTACTATTTCTTTAGAATCCATTCGCGGATTTGGTTACATGACCCTCAATTCCATCTCCACAGCTATGTTATGATTTGAGTTAGTTATGGTTTGGGTTAAAGTTAGTCATAACGTAATCATTGAAAACAGTTATACGACAGGAATAAATTGTTAGTGTGACAATCAGACTAGGGGAATAAATAAGTATTCATTACAGCAAAGTTAATGCTTATGATTAGTTATGGTTGGAGTAAGTTATGGAGGGTTAGGGTTATATATAGCATAATCGTTATAACAAATCATACGGTGGGAATAAGTAGTTATTGTGAAATGTCTATTAATTTGGGTTAAAGTTATTATTTGTTATGGTTGAAGTCAGGTGTGATTGGGGTGAGTGCAATCGTTCGACAAATGTCCTGATTAATTATGTTAATATTATATTATTAGCTATAGTTGTAGTTAGTTATGGTTCGCGTTAGGGTAATCGTTGGAACCAATCAGATGACGAAAATAAATAGTTAGTGTGAATATCATGATTCATTAAGGTTAGGTTTATTATCATAATTAGTTGTGGTTGAGGACAGTTATGTTTAGGATTAGTTAGAGTGTGATCGTTGGAACCAATCAGACGATTGAATAAATAGTTAGTGTTAAATGTCATTATCCAATCGGATTAGTGTTATTATAATTATTATTAGATATGGTTGGAGTCAGTTATGAGTGGGGGTTAGAGTAATCTTTGGAACCAATCAGACGACAAGAATAAATCGTTAGTGTGAAATGGTATTATGCGTTATGGTTAAGATTATAATTATTAGTTATGGTTGGGGTAAGGGCTATCTATATAATTATATACATACATATATTTATGTTGTTTATAAAATGGTTTAGACACATTCGGACGCACGCAAACACACACACACACACACACACACACACACACACACACACACGCACACAATCTCCACGACACGACAACTAATGCTTAAAACAAACCATCTGCTGATAAATTTGGTTAGGATACATGACCCTCAATTCCATCACCAAAACTATTAACTCCCACCCACACAATATTTGAAATATTATGCACACACCCTAGACGTTTCCTTCCGTAACACTAATCAATCATCGACGAGTATTTTTTTAATGTCGGGATGTTAGTACCTAAAATGGCGGGGGATTTTTTAAAAAGTTTGAGTAGGATGCGTTGTTGCGTGGGTAGTTGTTGTTGTTGACGTTTCTAGAAGTTTCGGTGTGAAAGCTCTAGGTCGAGGGGGGCCCCGTTAGTTGTTAGCGTGAGCGATAGATCGACGTGGCTGTGATTTTTGGGGTTCCATTGGGATCCCCCAACATCACTATGCCACTCCAGAGATGCTGGAGCGTGGATAGTGGTTGGTGTCGCCGCCTACCGGTGTCGGTCTTTGTTTCCCTGATGCTTTATAGATTAGCGCCGCCGCCTATCGGTTTTTTGGTCGGTTAATATTCCAACGCTTAGCGAAGGGGGGCTGAGCGATTTTATTGGGGTTGGTGGTGTCGCCGCCTCGCGTTTTGTGTGATGTTTATTTTGTGCGGCTGACGCTTATTTTTTATATTTTTTTAATTATTTTTTTTGTTCAATGTTTATTCGCACATAGTACATATTATATTTACAAATAAAGGTTGTACATATAATACGGATAAAACATTATCAAACTCATATTAAAAGCTTGTGTATACGTTTTCATTGTATAAGAATATTTAACCAGTATTAATGAAATATTTTTTTCAAACACTGAAGCGTAAGATATCTGCATTCGCCGGCTCTAACCGTTTGAGTTTAAACGAAAGCTATAAATTGCTAGGGAAGGGTAATTAATTTTGTTGAGAAATGACGCGATATATATTTATCCTTTCCCGTAATGATTTTGGACGTACGGGATATTATCTCCCGCCAGTGGTCCCCAACAATGGCAATAAGGGATGAATCATAGTATATAACGTGATGGTGTTTACGGGCCTATTACGACCGCGCCAGTGGCCAAGAAGAAATTGTGGAGGTAGACCCTTCTACAAGGTTCCACCTCACAAGTTCCAATAGAAGTTTGTGGTACACGGACTGTAGGTGGTGACTCCCACTCTATTGGTCCTGGATGATGTTATGACATTATGTTGTACAGGAATATCGGATGCATCCTACCGCGTCAAACTCAAAGCCCGTATAGTATGGGTACCAAACCACCATGTTCGAGTATTGAAAATGACCAAACGGATAGAGCTGGAAATATATAACTTTTTGTATAACAAACAAACATTAGTGTTCACTGTTTAAGGTAGAACGGCTCAGCTGGCAGGCATTTTAAATATATGTTTGTTTGTTTCTAGTTCCTGCAATTCCAGAAGACTTGAAAAGCGCTGTGTAGTTAAGACAGTCTTTGTGTATAACGTGCTGGGTGTCACTGTGCGTCGTGCTGCACGTTCCGTACGGACAACTCTATGTTCAGTGTTACGTAACGAGCGATCTGGTGCGTGACACGTTCTGTTATTGTTCTCTGTATTGTCGTTCCGCTGGTGCGCCACATCAATCTGATATGTCCACGATGTCGGTTGTTCTCCAGTTGGGGTAGTTTCTCTGGGCGTCCCACTGGTTTTTCATTTTACTGAAACACTTCGTTAAGACTGGTATAACAATTATTATGACATTTTTTTCTCCAATATCATATGAACTAAAAAGTGTCGAAAGTCATCTTTGCATAATGTATTTACGGTGGATGTAGCCGCAACAGAATTTTAATGTTATCGTTATCCATGTAAGATACGTTACTGTTTCTACACCAGTATTTTTCTAAATGTTCTCTGTCGAATCGGAGGCAATCTGTTTTAATTCGCGATTCTAAACATCTAATAAAGAGACGTCTTATACACAAGGTTGTCACCTTCTTTTTGTCATACTTTACTTCATTCCTCTTTGTCCATATGCAATACTTATGTAAGTTCACCAAGAACAGCAACATTTCATTAAATTGTGGGACATTCATTTGTTTGAAAAGATTGAATACTACAAGGTTTTCATCTATGTGAAAAGTAATACCTGTCAAACTTTCAAAAACAGTTTCGACGCACTTGCACTAAGGTACATCTAAAAAATAGATGAGTGAATGACTCCTCTCTTCGCATACATATATTACACTTGGGTGTTTTACTAAGTTTGAAGGTGTACAATTTTAATTGTGTCATCAATGCTTGGTGTGCAATTCTCCATGCTAAATCTCTATATTTTGAATTTACGAATTGACAGTGGACATTCTTCCAGACCAGTTCAAATTCAATTGACGGGAAAATAAATCCGACATATAGTGGGTGCACTTTCATTAATTTATTATATATAATCTTTGTAGTTACTATTTCCGTTCCACTGTAATTGGGAAAAACTTCAACGAACCTATGGAAACACTTTAAGGCATCTCTGTAGAACGCGGGAGCTGACTCTGAATGTGGTTTAGTCATATCTGCTAGAGAGGAATTATATTTTTGAAGTTGTAGCCCTATCCAATACCTTGCAAGAAAAATCCACTTTGCCTGACTTCCTTTTATTAATGTCAGCACGTGTTTAATTAATAATGCATTCAATTTAATACGTATGTTAACTACATTCATCCCTCCTTCAAAAAAACTGTTGTGCATTGTCTTTCTGTTAACCATTTCTACTTTGTTTTTCCATATGAATGAAAACAATAGTTTGTTTAACCGAGTTTCCACGTAAGCAGGCATAAATAATACACTTCCTGTATACCAAATGGAATTACAGATAACCGTATGTAAGATAACGCTTCTACCTTTAAATGTCAAGTCTCTGTTACTGAATAAATTTACAGTTTTTTCAATTTTCGAAGCAATTTTTCCCCAGTTGTTACTTTCAGCATGGTCTGACCCTAAATAATCTGATCCCATATAACTTCTTAAGTTCGCTCGACCATTTTAAACCAAAAGGCTGGTCTTTCCTATCTCTCCATTTACCCAACCATGTTCCAAATGTTTTTTGTTTGTTTAATTTCGCTGCTGAAACCAACTCATATAATTCTATTAGCATTAGTATTTTCCTGATAGAACTGTCGTTCGTTACAAATAAAGTTGTATCATCGGCATACAGTGATATTTTTGCCTCCTCATGGGTCCCAGGGAGTGGGAAACCTTTGATCATGGGATCATTACGTATGCGATTTTCGAAGGGTTCTATACATAGCACATACAACAAAGGTGACAGGCTGCATCCCTGTCGGACACTACACTGAACTGGTAACGACTCTGTAATGAATCCGTTTACTAATATTTGACTTGACACATCTGCATACAATAGTTTAATCAAAGAAATAAATTGAGGTCCAAAACCAAAGGCTTCTAGTACAGTGAATAAATATGTATGCGATACTCTATCAAACGCTTTAGATTGATCTAATGATATAATGGCACCTGCCATATTTGTCCCTTTGTTATATTCTATAAGATTTCGAATCAGATGTATGTTATCTTGGATGGTACGCCCTGGAATTGAACACGTTTGGTCTGGATGCACTATTTCATCCACTACTGTCTTTAATCGTGCAGTAAGAGCTTTGCCTTGGACACAATTTTATAATCGCAATTTAATAAGGAAATCGGACGCCAATTTGTCAAAAGTTCTGCGTTTTCTTTGTCTTTACATATTAATGTTATTATACACTGTCTTTGGGAGGGTGGAAGTTTCCCCTCTAGCCAACAACGATTTATCAGATTTACAAACGATTTACCAATGTAAGGAAAGGCGAAAGTATAAAATTCTTTCGGTAGTCCATCCGGTCCGGGGGATTTATTATTCTCCATTAGTTTAATTGCTTTCTTACATTCTTCCAACGTAATTTGTCCTTCACAGTTTTGTGAACTCTCTTCACTCAGTTTTGGAACGTCTTTAAGAAAATAGTCATTTAGAGAAGCGTCAGTATATTTTCGGCTGTACAGTTTTCCATAATACTGTCTACATCCTTCTTTTATTTCATTATTTGTAGTAAGTATTTCTCCTTTATCATTTTTTAAAACTTTAATATATTTGTCTGTGGCCGCCCTTTTCTCTTTGCATAAGAAGAAGCGTGTAGGTTTTTCGTCATTTTCTAAGTATTTGACTTTGGATCTTATTTTTGAACCTTCTAGTATTATTAATGGAATCTACTAAGTTTTGTGCATCTTTAATTTGGTTTTGTAAATCTTGTGATATTTCGTGTTTATTTCCAAGTCGGCTTAGTCTTTATAATTTCAGTTTTGCTTCTTGTAATTCAGAATGCTTAACTCGTGATAAGCGGATAGAGTGGGACATTATTAACCGCCGGAATTGTATTTTGCATTCTTCCCACCACTCACTATTTTGTTCAGTACTTGATTCTAAAGTTCCCCATAAATATTGGAAATCAGTTTGGAAGTATGGATCTTCTAAAACTTTTGTATTGCATTTCCAATACCCTGGACCAGTCTCTTGTAAATTATCACCCAATTGAAAATATAATGAGTCATGTTGTACTGAAATTACTCCCTTGGAAAGTGTGTCTGATACATAGAAACGGTCTAGTCTGCATTGTATTGAGTTTGAGTTTTCCCAGGTATATTCCTTTCTATGAGGGTAAAATTTTCTAAAGGCATCTTGTAATTTGTATTTATTACAAATAGGTAACAACACATTACGACCCCGAGCTCCGTTCATGTCGTTCCATCCACGTTTATCCAATTTAAGATCAATCACACAGTTAAAATCTCCTCCTAATATTATGGGAAATTTCGCATCTAAATACTGTTTAAAACAAGTAAAAAATTCTTTACGTTTGACTATATTTGTTGGAGCGTAAATATTTATCAATTGTACGGTTTGGTCGTTAATAGTTACCAGCAAACATAAAATTCGTCCTTCTGTGTCTCTTTCAATTGATTTAATTTCGAATTTTAAACTCGTTCTGAACCAAATAGCTACCCCTTTTGAATTTGATGTTCCAAATGACCAGTATATCTTCCCTCCCCGTTGTCGTTCCCAATGTTTACCAAAGAAGTTATTACAACAATGGGTTTCTTGTAATAAACAAATGACCAGTATATCTTCCCTCCCCGTTGTCGTTCCCAATGTTTACCAAAGAAGTTATTACAACAATGGGTGTCTTGTAATAAACAAATGACCAGTATATCTTCCCTCCCCGTTGTCGTTCCCAATGTTTACCAAAGAAGTTATTACAACAATGGGTTTCTTGTAATAAACAAATGACCAGTATATCTTCCCTCCCCGTTGTCGTTCCCAATGTTTACCAAAGAAGTTATTACAACAATGGGTGTCTTGTAATAAACAAATGACCAGTATATCTTCCCTCCCCGTTGTCGTTCCCAATGTTTACCAAAGAAGTTATTACAACAATGGGTTTCTTGTAATAAACAAATGACCAGTATATCTTCCCTCCCCGTTGTCGTTCCCAATGTTTACCAAAGAAGTTATTACAACAATGGGTGTCTTGTAATAAACAAATGACCAGTATATCTTCCCTCCCCGTTGTCGTTCCCAATGTTTACCAAAGAAGTTATTACAACAATGGATTTCTTGTAATAAACAAATGACCAGTATATCTTCCCTCCCCGTTGTCGTTCCCAATGTTTACCAAAGAAGTTATTACAACAATGGGTGTCTTGTAATAAACAAATGACCAGTATATCTTCCCTCCCCATTGTCGTTCCCAATGTTTACCAAAGAAGTTATTACAACAATGGGTGTCTTGTAATAAACAAATGTCAACTTTGTTGGTCTTTAAATAATGGATAATGTTTTCTCTCTTCCGAAAATCATTTAGTCCTCTGCAATTTAGAGACGAAACTCGTATTTTGTTATTCATTAAGGGTATTTCCTTGTTAAATTCCTCTCATTATACTGCACATTTTTTCTTGCACGAAGCACGTGGTTCAGAGTCGGATCCGTCTGTCTCCGAACTCACTTCTTCCTCCACTATCACGAGCCTCCCCAAAGGAGGGGATGCCGCAGACAACAGAGTAGTGACACTTTTCTCATCTACTCTCTTTCGTTTTCGTCTCACTTCAACCCAATTTTGCTCCTCCCCCTCAGCCTGCACATTTCCCGTGTCACTGTCCGAAAACATGTCTTCTGACTCGGGACCCGTAGGACTCCCCATCGTGACATCCTCTCCCTTATCCGACTGCAGCACCGCGTCTACGTCTGGCGCTACTTCACAGTCTATCGCATTCTTTTGTTTTTCGTCTATTTCCAGTGCAACGTTATGTAACTCAAAGTCGGCAACGTCGTCAACACCTACTAGCACCGAAACACTCCCCTCGTCGGCTGTCACTGCTGCTTCTATATCTCCTATCTTTACATTCACCATCACTCGCTCATCTTTCTCAGTCACGGTATTCTCCCCCTCCACCACTGCTTTCTGTGACCCCTCTACAGTTTCTTCCTCTACCACCGCCACGACGACCTCCTCTGTCCTCTCTACCACCGCCACTACAACCTCCTCTGTCCCTTCTACCACTCCATTCTCTGTCACTTCTACAGCTCTACTGTCAGTCTCCTCCACGACCGTCACTGCAGCCCCCTTTTCCACTCTTTCATCCTGTAACTCGTCATATGATTCTTCCATGTCTTTCCCCGTCACCTCTCCTAGCTGACTAGCCACTCCCGCATACGTACCTGCGGTGGCGGTGGAACAGTCCTCGATAGAATGGCCATACTTCTTATGATGTCTGCAGTATGGGGTGACACAATCCCGTCTGAAATGCCCTTCATGTCTGCACTTCAAGCACAGGGGCATTCGCCCTGTCGTTGTGATCAACATCTCATGTTTATCTGTGTTGTGTGGATTGGTAACTACCATTATATGTGGGAGATCATGTTTATCGCCTGTCATAACAACGGTCCTGACTCCGGTGGCTACACCCTCGAATCCCTTAGACACTGACGTTTCGTAACAGATTGACTGTACTTTGCCATGTGAGCTCAAGTACGAAGCAATTACTTTGTTTGGCACATATGGCGGTGCCCAATGTACCCTCACCGTAAACTGGTTTGTATCGGCTGACTTGACCCGGAAAAGGAGATTCCCTTAAACTCTAACTTTTCCTTTCAGGAGTAGAAGGTCTTTACTTTTGAACTCCTTTAACACCAGGAACCACTCATTGTTCTTTGCCAATGGTCCAAAGGAAAGCACGTGTTCACTTAACTTCCCTATGACTTCTTCAAGTCCTAGAAGAAAGTCTTCTCTGTAGTACGGTCTTCCGTCGTACGGCCCAGTTAGGATCAGAGAACACTTCTGTACTTCCTGCCAATCATCTCCCAGCTTGATGGAAAGCAGGCAACGAAGATACCTAGCTTTGACACTGCTGACATACAGCACCAGTATGCAGATGTTTTCAAGGGACTTGGAAAATTACCAGGCCCGTACCACATCAAGATTGACAGAGACGTCAATCCAGTCGTACACGCCCCTCGACGAGTACCAGTGCCTCTAAGGGACAAGCAGAAACATGAGCTGCGTGAGATGGTCAACGATGACATCATCGCGCCAGTCAGTGAACCGACAGATTGGGTTTCCAGCTTGTTGCTCGTGTCGAAACCAGAAACGACTGCAGAAGTATCCACTCGAAGTGAGGTACAAGAAAGGATCGGAAATGTACGTTGCAGATACATTGAGCCGAGCGTACAACACGGAGGCTAAACGAGACACTCGGCAAGATACGAATGCCGATGTCAATAAAGTTGACGACTTAGACGAGATGATGTACAGCGACAACATCATGCTGCCTGAAGATAAATTTATCGAGCTGCAGCACGCCACGAAGGAAGACGCAGTGTTGCGAGAACTCGAGAAGGCCATCAAGTCAGGATGGCCAGCAGCGAATACCGCGGTAAGGAGGCACTAAAACCGTACGCGCAGTTCAATGATGAACTGTTAGTTGAAGATGGATTAATCTTCAAAGGAGACACATTAGTAATCCCCCATGTGATGCGACCGGGAATGGTGAAATTGATACGCCAGGGCCATATTGAAATAGAGGGATGCCTGCGCAGGGCGCGCGAAGTCATCTATTGGCCCGGTATGAACGCTGAGGTGAAGGACCACATCAGCAAGTGCGACGTTTGCAATGCACACCGACCGGAACAGAGCCGTGAGAAGCTGCAAACACACGAGTTCCCCCATCTGCCATGGGCCAAGGTCGCAACGTATATGTTTGAGCTCGACGGACACCAGTAAGTCATACTGGTAGAATACTACAGTAACTTCTTCGAGATCAACGAGCTGAAGAAGACAACGACACAGGCTGTTGTCAATGCTCTACGGCCACACTTCGCACGTCACGGAGTTCCTTCAATTCTGGTCAGTGACAATGCTTCACAGTATGGGTCACAGGAATTTGCGAAATTTGCTCGTGAGTGGGGCTTTGTGCACATAACATCAAGCCCGCACTACCCGCAAAGCTACTTGATAGAGGCATAATTTGTCCACGCATAACTATGACATAGAGGTATGTCATTGTTATTAATGTGAACTATCTTGATTCTGAATACACAAAGCTGTTGGAATAAGGCGGAAACTAAAAAATCGTCACTTAGATAGTGTCTTCCTTCCGGCCCAGATGAAATTCCTGCCGACGTAATCAAGGCAGACATGTAGACCTCCACAGAGATGCTGCATGATCTGACTGGGAGGATATGAGATCACGAAAAAATACCGACTGAATGAAAAGAAGGATACCTGGTGAAACCCCCATAGAAAGGATACCTTCAGGAATGCAAGAACTACACAGAGATAATGTTCCTGTCAGTGCCCGGAAAATCCTCAATAGAGTCATCTTGAACATACTGGCAATAACACTAGATGCCAGACTCAGAGATCACCAAGCAAGCTTCCGTAAAGACAGATCATGCACCGACCAAATAGCTACACTCCGAATAATAGTTGAACAATCAATGGAATGGGACTCATCCCTGTACACAAACTTTGTAGACTACGAGAAGGCATTTGATAGCCTCGACAGGGAGACGCTATGGAAGCTCATGTAACACGGATATCAGATAAAAAACAATTTATACAAAATAACTATGAAGGCATGCCATGTAAGGTCATTCATGCAGGACAACTCGCAGACTCATTTATGGTGATGACAGGAGTGAGGCAAGGTTGCCTACTGTCACCATTCCTCTTCCTGCTTACCGTAGATTGGATTATGAAAAAAGAAACAGAAAACAGAAGAAATGGTATCCAATGGACACCTTGGAGCCAGTTGAAGGACCTGGACTTTGCAGATGACCTCGCTCTCCTGACCCACAGTCACCAACAGATGCAGGAGAAAACAGATTTTCTAAACACAGTGTCAACACAGAGAGGACTCAAAATCAACAGAAGCAAGACAAAGGTCATGAAAACCGACACAAAAAATAACAGTCCAGTTATGTTAGGAGGGGAACTACTGGAAGAAAACGACTCCTTCGCATACCTGGGAAGCGTAATTAACAAGAGAGGAGGCACAGAAGAAGACGGCAAAGCAAGGATACACAAAGCAAGGATACACAAAGCAAGGATACACAAAGCAAGGATACACAAAGCAAGAGTGGCATTTCTCATTTTGAGAAACATTTGGAAGGCAAAACAAATCAAGCTTAACACCAAATTGAGGATATTCAACTCAAATGTCAAGTCAGTGTTACTCTATGGCTTGGAGACATGTCGAACTACACAACAAACAATAAAAAGAGTACAGACCTTCATCAACAAATGCCAGCGCAGAATCATACACCTAAAGCGGTCAAACAAGGTACCCATCACTACACTATGGGAATGGACCAAACAACTACCGTTAGAAAACGAAATAAAGAAGAGAAAATGTAGGTGGTTAGGACATACACTGAGGAAACCTGCAACAAACATCACATGACAAGCAATTACATTTAACTCCCCAGGGAAGAAAAGAAGAGGAAGGCCGAGTCCTACTCGCGCGAATTCCAAACGTCTCCCCATCCAATTCCGGGTGCTTGCTTACGTGAGTCGACGACGCTACGAAAAAAACAGCGTCTGTCACTTTTTCAATAGATTGAATTTTAGACAAATAAGGCATTTCTTCTTTTGTTAAATCGCTTATAATTATCGGTATTTTCGGATTAAAATTACACCGTGAAGTTAGTCAGCGCGAGACGAAGATGCATGTACTTCGCTTGATGATTTAATAGCCGATTTCAATATTTCACCCCTGCACACGATGTATAAAAATTTCTCTCAATTCTTCAAACGTCTATCCATCCAAAACCGATCGCATGCTTACGTCGTCACATCGTGCGTCATTCGACTGGCGCGGGCGCGCAAAGGCGACGAGAAACGCTTACCCGAAACAAATAACAGTGTCGATTTTAAAGTTAGCGGCGGATTTTCCACGCCCGACTTTATAATCATAGATCTCTTACAATAAAAAGTACACACCCTATATTCATTTTAAAACACGCCGAATGTCCAAGCACTTCTAACTAACGATATTGTAACGGTATTGCTCGTATCTATGTATTATATAACATACACACAACACGTCGAGAATAATATGTTTAATACATTATTATCTGGATACACAGCTGCACTGGTCTAAATCCTAGGCTAGTCTGATTCACTACACTAACAGCCAGAGTCCAGAGATTGCTGCTAGGCAATCAGTCCAAATATACCCTCCCTGCTGGGCATCAGCTGGGGTATCTCGTGACATTCCTTTTTGTTGAAATTTTTTTTTCTTCAGTTTTGGGATTCACATTTCGTTAATGAGCCGTCGTGGTGGCTTAATGTCAACACGATCTCGAAGTGTCATGCGTCTTGCACTACAAGTGCTGACAGCTGTCCTGCAACATGGCTGGCCCGAGAAACCAGATGTACCGCCACCTGCTGTGCCTTACTACCACTTCAGTGATGAGTTGGCCGTCACTGATGGATTGGTGTTCCGCGGCGAAAGACTTGTGATTCCACAATCCATGAGATCACAAATTAAGAAGGATGTTCACCTAGGCCACGTTGGCATTGAAGGATGCCTAAGAAGAGCAAGGGAGTTGGAGTTCTGGCCTGGCATGAATGCAGAAACCAAAGTGTACATCCAAACGTGTGAAGCCTGTCGTGAGTTCGAACGTTCTCAGACTAAGGAAACTCTGATGAGCCATGAAGTGCCGGACCGTCCATGGCAGAAGGTCGGTGTCGACCTGTTCTCTTACCAAGGAAAGGACTACCTAGTCACCACTGACTACAGATCAAACTTCTGGGAAACAGACTACCTACAAACCACTGGCTCCAAGGCAGTATTCACAAAGCTCAAAGCTCACTTTGCTAGGATGGGAATTCAGGACACTGTAGTTACTGACAATGGTCCACAACTGGTGTCAGACGAGTTCGCTCATTTCAGTAAGAAATGGGGATTCGAACATGTGACGACATCTCCACACCACAGTCGCTCAAACGGCAAGGTGGAATTATCGGTGAAAGCTGCAAAGAAGATGATCAAGAAAGCACAATGCGCTGGTGATGACCAATATTTAGCACTGCTGAATATCCGCAACACCCCAACTCAAGGAATGGACAGTAGTCCTGCACAGAGGCTACTAGGTAGGCGGACCAAAACAATTCTTCCAACAGCTCAAAGTCTTCTGGAGTCGCGGTCGTCTGTGCAGCAACACGAAACAGATATGCTTAAAAGGACACAACGCCGTCAAGCCAAGTACTGTGACAAATCTGCTACAGATCTCCCACATCTGCATCAAGGTGATACAGTCCGAATGAAGCCGTTCAAGCTTGGAGTCAAGTCATGGAAGAAAGCGAAGGTGGTGAGACGACTGGATGAAAGGTCCTATGAAGTTGAAGATACTGAGGGAACAGTGTACAGGCGCAACCGTGTACACCTAACAAGAACACACGAAACACCACCTCATGTGTTGGTTGAGGAGTCCATGGATATCCCATCCCAAGATGATCCTCTAATCACTCCAGTTGACCCAATTCGGGCCAACACACCAGTTGAAATTCAGCAGAACACACCGGTTGAACAACAACACCAGAGTGACCAGACAGAACCACACTCTCCGGTACGTCCAACGACACCCAGGAAGTCCGAGAGAATCAACAAGTCCAAGCTCCCCAGCAAATACAAGGACTATGTTGTATCTAAATGAACAGTTGATGATACTTACATGAACATTGATGAGTGCAGACTTTATTGATGCGGACTCACTTGTATGTTAAATTGTGGATGCTCCATCCATGTGTTCATACAAGGACTATGTTGTGTCTAAATGAACAGCTGATTATACTTACATGAACATTGATGAGTACAGACATGATTGATGCAGACACGCAAGTGTGTTGTCTTGTGGATATTCCATCCTATTCCATATGTTCATGTTTGCCATGTTCGTATGAGCATGACATGTTGTCTGGTGCTATTCTCATAATTGAGCGTTTGCATGTTGACCATGCCATTTTGGCTTTAGCATGACATCAGGAATGTTGCTGCTGTTGTGAAATAGTGTGTTATGTAGTGTTTAGTGTTAACTGGAACGTTTCGTGATTCAGTTATGTTGCATTCAGGTTTTGGCAACTTTATTTTATTTATATCACTACGAAACATTGATGCTGATCCATAGACGTAATGAGTTGGTTACATTAATACGTTGGTACGTTTTGGTTGAGTACATGTTGCTTGTAAAACGGAGAGGATGTAACAATATCACTTAATGACGTCTCCCCAGAAAGTAGAATAACAGGCCGCTCCCTTGTCGCAGCAGCCACGTTTAATAAAGTTGGTTTAGTAGAACTAGCGTCTCTGTTCTGCCTGAATATGCTAGCGTCTATACAGTGAGGCCTGAACAGTTGTTGTAACACATGTGATATAGCGAATGTGTACCACCATATGGCAGTACATTTTCTGGTGCTGGGATGTCTTCATTATGGAGACATCTTGCCATGTGTAACAAGTTCGAACGTCCAGACGTGTCCAGAACGATGATCATGACCAGTTCATCGCCAGACGTGTCGTTAACAATTAAGTGTCAAGCAGGGCGGATTTTTTCTCCAGATGACTACTTCGTGTTCTGTCAACAGTTGCTAGTGCAAGTAGGCAACCGTACTAGAAATGGCTGAGACACTAAAACAAACTAAAATACATGGCATGGATTTTTTTGGTCTACAACCAATTCAACAACAAGTAAATCCACACCATATTTGGCATGGCACTGTCAACCAAGCTTACATACGACAGTTATATGCCAAACAATACTGATACATAAGTTACTGTCTGCCTGGAAACCAATAACACGGTATTCAGCAGGCGAGTGTGTTTCAAATGTGGAACTGACGAAGCAGAGCACGGTTACTGCATTATCATTCTACCATGTTGAGTGCAACAGATTCTTTCAAAACACTGAGGCGACCAAACTATGGCGTGAGTAGCTTTCTTCACTGTTGGCGAGTGATGTCAGACTGCGTGCAACTGCTAACAGAAATCTGCATATCCATCATGTCACCCACACTTTATGAGACATCGCTGGGGAAAGTCACACATCTGTCCTAGCACTCGTTCAAAGACAGACACATTTACTTTGTTTCGCCCAAGATTACGAGCATGTACTCGGCGGTGTGTTGACCTATAGGTCAAGCAGAGTGTGTGGGTGACGTATGCGTAGTCCACGCCGAAAGTTTATAGCATCACCGGTAGCCGCCTCTGGGGTGTCCATTGGTAAGTCATTGGTTAATCAACCGGTTAGTGAATCGTCTTTGTTCTCCACATATTCTTTAGATGGTCGATGTGCGCGGACAGGGCATACGGAAGATGGTCTTCCCAGTTTTGGGAGTGTAGCCTGACATAAGTGAAAATCATATCTTGGAGGGTGCGGTTAAATTTGTCAACCAATCCGTCTGATTGCGGACGGTAAGGTGTAGCTAGCGTCTTATAGATTCGCATCATGCGACACACCTGAATAATTTTATTGTCAAATTCCCTTCCCCGATCGGAATGAAGCTATATTGGACCGCCAAATCGACAGAATACCTCTGTGACTAGTTTGTCGGCTACTGTGAGTGCTTCTTTGTTGGGTATGGGGAAGGCTTCGACCCATTTCGTGAAATAATCTTCGATGACTAGAATGTATTTGTTTCCGCTTACTGAGTCGGGTATTGGACCTATAAGGTCCATAGCTATACGTTCCCAGGGAAATCCTACTGCCATCTGAATCAGAGGAGCGCGGTGTGGATCCGACGCCGGTTTGCGCCGTCCACAGTCCCTAGACAGGGTGAGCCACCGACTAACGTCCTCTGACATCCTAAGCCAGTAGTAATGTCGTTGCAGGGAGGCAAGTGACTTGTTATGACCCATGTGCCCTCCAAGGCGGTCGCAGTGTACCGCCTGGAAAAGTCGCCGTCTCATCGGCGAAGGGACCATAAGTTGGATAATCTCTTCAGTGTATCAACTGGCTTTCTTCTTACGATAGAAAATGCCATCCACAATGGTCAACCTGTCCCATTGTTGTCATATGCACTTGGCCATGTAATCTTGGTCCCTGATTTGTGCAAATGGTGGTCTCTGGGTGCGGGTATCCTTGTGACGGAACATATAGTCAATGCTCTCGTCTTCGCTTTGCCAGCGACGTATGTTCGCTAATGTCACACCTGGGACCCACTGCATTGCAAATACTCCGACGCGAACAGTCGTTAAAGTGGCTGGTGGAACCAGATTGGGAAACTTTGCAAGATGTTTTGGGTGGATCCGCGATTTGTTCAGCAATCTCGCCCAACCAACAAGAAATTGTCGTTGGACAGTGCAGGGACAACATCATGGTGATTTGGGTTGGGCTGTTGCAAGGTTTGTCACTCAGTGCACGTATTTGGAGTACACTCTTTGCACTCTGACCGTTTGCGTGGTCGTGACACCTTGCGGGAGAGTGCATCAGCATTACCCATCGAGCTTCCTGGTCGATGAACAATCTGGAAATCATAGGCACCAAGGGTGCCGAGCCACCGTGCAACCATTCCTTCGGGTTCTTTAAAATTAAGTAACCATGTCAGTGACGCGTGATCTGTGATAACGGTGAATGGTCGGCCTCACAGATGTGGTGAAATTGTTTAACAAAGGTCCTACTCCCAATAACTCCCTGTGTATTGTGCAGTATCGAGTCTGTGTACGACTGAAGGTCTTAGATGCATAGGCAATGACTTTCTCACCACCCGCCTGGCGTTGTGAAAGTACACTACCCATGACCTCTGCACTCGCATCGGCATACAAAACAAACTCGTCATTTTGAGTGGGGTATGCCAAAACAGGTGTTTCACAAAGGGCCTGTCGAAGGGCTCGAAACACCTCGTTGGTTTCTGACCAGGTAAAAGAACGCTTCGCCCTCGTCATTGCCGTCACAGGGCTAGTAAAGTGAGCAAACGATGGTATAAAACGCCGATAATAGGATGATCAGCCTAAAAATCGACGAACTTATTTTACTATAGTAGGTCAAGGCCAGTCATGCACTGCAGATACCTTTTGTGGATCTATAGCAATCCCGTGTCTGGAGACTGTGTGGCCAAGATAGGAAACCTCAATCTGGAATAGCCTACACTTCTTGGCTTTCATCATCAAGCCTGCAGCTCAAAATCTGTCCGACACTGTAATGAGACGGTGCAATGTCTCTTCGAAGGTCTTTCCATAGACGATAACATCGTTAAGATACTCCAAACAACTTTTCCAGCACTACCCTCTCAAAACCAGCTCCATCATACACTCAAATGTTGCCGGAGCATTGCAGAGCCCAAAAGGCATGGCCTTCCACTGGAAGAGACCTTGCCGCGTATTGAATGCGGTCTTCTCTTTATCTCGTTCGTCCAGTTCCACTTGCCAATAACCAGATGCCAAATCAAGGGCACAAAACCACTCAGAGCCAGCCAGAGCATCTAATGTATCCGAAATAAACGGGTGACATCGTTTAATCGTCGATAATCTACGCAAAACCGGACTGTACCGTCTTTTTTCTTTACAAGGACTACCCGACTACTCCATGAACTAGTGGTCGGTTCTATGATGTCCTTATCCAGCATGGACTGCACTTCTCTAGCTTCTATATCTTGTTGAGTCACCGGAAAGTGTCGAGCCCGTTGGCGGACTGGGTAAGCATGGCCAGTGCCTATCCTATTCTTTGTTAGACCAGTCATACCCAATTGGGAACTAGGTTCAACAAAAACATCCGAATAACGTCGGAGAGCGGCTCGGACAGCATCTCGCTGAGACAAATTTAGTTCTGCTGACAGTTCAAAAGACAATTTGTCTAGCGCTGGGGGAAACTGTTCAGGTGTAGATTTTGAATAGTACTGTCCTGGTTCAGCATACCCTTCACAAGGCAAGTCCTTGTCTGATATATTGAATACCTCAATGCATGGTACTGACTGTAGTACACCAACTGTGCCACCTTTACGGAGACATATCGACTCATCTGTGTGGCTTAGGAGTACCACTGGTATGTGTTTGGTGCCACTTGAAACCAAGGATGCACCCATAACAACCCCGGTATCAGTTATTAGACTAGCACTTGGTGTCAGCAAGGCAGTGCTGCCACCAGCATACTGCAGCTTATTTTCAGCTATTCCATTGACAACTAGTTCCATGGTTGGCGGAATTTCCACAGATTGATATAGGCGAACACGTGTAACTGTGTATTGCTTACCCTGTTTGGTTAATGCAAATGTTGTGGGCCCAATTGTTTTGCAGCAAACCATCCTGCATCGACATGTGATGTGTGGAATCCATAAAATACCAACTCTAGGGTTGTCTCGCCAGATGATTTCATCTGGCCACCATCCGCTGTTTGTAGCTGAGTGTGTATCGGTTGCAACGGAGGGCGATGGCTAGCGGCGATACTCATGTCCTGTGTCCAACAGAATGGGACATTCAATGCCATACATTAATGTTCGAATCACCCAGCCAACAACTGGTTTCACCCTATAAAATCGTGGGTGTACATCAAGATTACTGGTAGGTGGCACATGTTTGTCTACTTTATTTCCCGGACCAGTGTTCGGAGAAAGGGTAGTTTTTCCCGGGTTTTTGCTAGCCTGTCGCCGTTTGGGGAATCCGGCCGTGTCCCATTATGCGAATGAGGAGTTTTGCTGCGCCACTGTGAGTTAGAAGCATGACCGTCGAATCTGGATCTAAAGTAGGTCTGCCGACGACGTGGTGCTGAGCAACATTGTGCAATGTGGCCCTGCTGATCGCAGTTATAGCAGGTGATATGCAAATGTTGGATATTGCTGCTATGATATGTATGTCGTGTGCGCGAGACTGGAGTACCGTGGTCATTAACTATACGCTGCGAACGTGTTTCCAACACGATATTTAGACGACACACTGTACTTCCCAGTAACCGTAACGTAGGCAGGATTTTTTTTGGAGGGCGCCATCCGGCATCCAAGCAAGCAATAAGTAGCAGGATATGGCATATATATATATATATGTGTGTGTGTGTCATATATACATGTCATATCCCGTTACTCATATATATATATATATGAGTAGCGGGATATGACATGTATATATGACACACACACACACACATATATATATTAATATATATGTAGTGTACAATAAACTAGAATGCTGCATTGTGTCGGTTTCTCAAACCCGACTCGTTTAAACTGAATGACGATATGACAACCAAGTCTACTGACCAATGTAGCTGCCAGTTCAACAAAAACTTTCATAGAAGCCGTCAAACTAAGAGAAAAACGACACAGTACCAGAGAGACACAAATCCATAAAGCCCCTACATAATATCCACCTAAAGCCGCCATATTTAGCACGTTGCATCTCCCAAGGCTACATACAAGCACAACGACAAATACTTAGTCACTTACTCCTATGAAACAGTAAACATTTGTACCTTAATTAAAAAAGGATGATGAGGCGCTGGCGTTCAACCAATGACTTCACAACAAACCCGTACCGCGTTGTTGATATATTAATAGGCATTAACCATCAAGCACATTGTGAATGATAACATTTTCGTTGCCCTATCACCTCTTGGGCTGCCAACACCGAGTTAAAAACAGGCAGCACATGTCACCACCTCTCGTCGACCACTCTCGTCCACACCGCTCTCCCGTGCCGGAAACCCGCAGGGGGTGTTATAATGTGTGCAGATAGGGGTGTCCATGTCACATTCCCATCCGCCTCACTGTTATCATCACAATCTCTATTGGGACTGTGTCACAGGCCTTTTCCGGGTCCACAAATCCCACTGCCATTCTCTCTTGCATCTCCAACCTTTTTTCCAACAGCTGTCTCAATGCAAACATCGCATCTGTCGTCCCTCTGCCCTTATGAATCCCTGTTGTTCTTAACCCAATTCCTGCTCTACTTTCTTTCGAGTCCTCCCATTCAGGATCCTCTTTAGCACCTTCACGATGTGTCTTAGAAGTGTGATCAATGGCTCTGTATTTACCTGGGTCTTGCACATCCATAGGCGCGGGAACAGGAGGGACAGGAGGCAGCTGCGCCCCCTGGAATTTCTCGGGGGGGAGACATATGGTTTTGCCCCCCCCCCATTAAATGTGAGCGTGAATGTTTGTTTTTGTGGCGAGCGTCAATGGTGGGTGGTAATGTACATTTTATGAGACGATTAATGTGTATTTTGTCGATTTTGAAAGATGGGTGCAATTGCAGGGGGTAGACTTTTTTTCTGCCTCCTAAGTAATAGGCAGCATGGTGGCGAATTTTTTTTTAAATAGCACTGTCCTCCACCCGTGTTTGTTCGGATGTCATGAGTTCACAGCCGAGTCAGTGAAGAAGCTGAAGTTATATGCAGCGGAGCAGCGCGCGGCGAAAAATTTCCAACAGAACCGCCCTCGTCTTCCCCGATATGACAGACGAGCCAACCGAGACAGCCACAAGGTGAGGGAAAATGTGAGGATATGGGGCGGCGAAAAGTTTCCAGTGGCGCTGAAGCTCCGGTAGCACCCCCCCCCCATGTGAAGTTCGTTCCTGCGCCACTGTGCATATCTTCCTTACTCTTCCATATTGGAAAAATTAACCCTGTCAGCCACTCTTATAGTACTTTACCTTGCCTCATATCATACATGCATTCAGCAGCCTCTTTGTCCAGTTGATTCCACTTATTAATTATTAAACTTATTCCATTAAAATTGTAATAATGTGAGCTATGGATGCGACACATGCGGACTATCTACGAGCAATTTGGAAGTGCTGCCATCTCGTAGACAACGTTGCAATATTTGTTCGTGTAGCACTGCATCATGGGACGGACAATGTTCAAGGATCCGCCATGTTTTATAGACTAGAGATGAGAGACACGCAAACGTCAAACTCGGTATAAATGTTGCGTTGTTTTGCAACCACAGACCACTTGTAAACCTCTACACGCTATAGGGATACAAATAACATATAACTATTTGTATAAGACTCTAACTATGGGATCTACTGATGCTAAGAAGGCCAAAAAGAAGAAAAGTAGAAAGGTTGGAAGAACCTTGGCGGCAAGTTTATCGGTGCCCCAAACACCCCTGTCTACATTAGATTCGGAGGTAAGCGACAGTCAGTCCCTTTAATGCGTACACATTGTTAAGAGGGATCACATAGTGACCTCAGTATGTATAACTGTGTGTTACTGCTGCCGAACTGGAGTCGCTTTTGCCCGAAATAGGGTCAATAATAATCAGGTATTCGCCAGTCGAGGCTCCTGTCAAGTCTCGTCATTTCGCAGTCTACGCCTGCGGTACCAAGGCCTTATAAGTATAGCCTTAACCCTTGGAAAGCATACCATCTAAGATACCGATACACATTTCTTATATTCTTTCAAAATGGATTAATTGGTTTGGGACTAAAGCACTAAAACCGTGTTTTGTTGGCTTCTGCAAAATGTTGACTCGGTAGACTGCCTGGTGACCTAAGGCTAGACGTTTCAGCATTCCTCAATATGTGAACTGCACCCACAGGGAGGTTCAACATGTTGCTAGGCAACTTAATTTGAATATGCTAGTAATTTTTTTCAGGCATTGAAACATGTTTACTAAAACAATGTAAATAGGTCCGACCTAGATCATAAAATAATTCTTGGTTTCTCATCAGAATTTTAGTATGCTGATGGTGGAATCAGTGAGTGTCAAATAAGCTATTTTCAACAATCAGTTTAAGATGTGTACCAGGGTGTATTTCTTACAAATACATTTGGCCTGATGCGAATCATAGTTTTCACTTATTGTGCCGGAAAACATATCTAAATAAATAATTTTATTTAAAAACTACAGTTTTGTGGCACCAATTTAAAAATGTGCACGCTGATGAGAAGCCATGAATAATAAGTATTATCTTCATTTAAAAGCAAAATTATCATAACTACAGACTAGCAAAAAGGGTTCACATCATCCTTGCATGCCAGGGGGTGATTTAGTCTATCTTCCCTTATGAAGCAAGCATCGTCACTTACGATGCCGCCAAAAAGTCCAAGTAAAGCATGGAATTATTATGAAGAAAAAAAAACGTATAGCATACTGTACACTGCATAAAATACACAGTATATAATATAGAGCTATATAGTATACAAATCTAGTGTCGGTGAACTCTGACATTTTGACAAGACAATTTGGTATGCTTACTTCTTGGACTCTCTGCAGACACCATGTTGTGTGGTTCTCGGAGTGACATCATACAGAAAATGTACAACTAATTTGGCTGCACCTGGGTCTCAATTGTGTGAACAAATGTGTACATGTACAGGATACGTTTATTGAGCAATATGTTCACTACAGAACAGAGTGAGCTTTGCATCTAAGGCACACACACACACACACACACACAATGTTTACACAAGATAATATTGCTTCGTACAGACAGTGTTCAGTCACAAGTATTGTAAATGTGTGGATGACATTAAGTATGAAGAAGACAAACATGGTTAACTCGACAAAGACATGATGTCTCCCTAATTCAAACAGCCGACTGACACCTGTTTAAAATGTGAAATCCATAGCCAGGTTCCTAACAGTTTCAAGTCTAGGGCCGTACTTGTTAAAATTAAAACATAGTGAAATGTACACAATCTGCTACATGTACAAAACAGGGCAAACGATCAAACAGAACAGAGTAGTACTATGAATACTAGGTTATCGGCTAGCAAGTCAGACTCAACAACTCTGACAACACAAAAAAATCAGACTTTTTTACTTACATCCCAGCTTTTGTCATCGCATTTGTGTTGACAGTTACTTCATACTGGGAATCAGATCATGGTAACATGTTAAGACTTTTCTTACAATCTGTTTTGGCCCCCAGTCTGGTTGTATGTGTCAATGTCCAATTAGAGAAATGTAGCCGTGTATATAAGCTAATGAGTACAGAAAAAATTAATCAAGTGTACTCAGAAGTTTTTTATATGAATTTTTTTAGGTGGACCCGTGTAAAATTTAGACTATTCTTCATGAACGTCAGAACGAGGGTAAAGTAGAAACCCAAGTTTGCCCAGTGACCAAAATAATTATTGAGTGGTTGTACGTTCATGCATGCAGTGTGACAAATGTAGCTATACATTTCAGCTGCGTGATAATGAAAACTAGACTCAAATATATATATTATATACTTTTCATTTTTTTTTTTTTTTTTCGTAGAACGTTCAAATACAACCAATACGGCAATAGGCCTCATACTCATAGGCCTGCTGTTGCGCTCCGTGGTGCACCTGTCCGATAACATGACGTATCTATTATCAATTTCCTTACATATCAATAAAGTAAGTAATACCTACAGTTCTTAATTACATAATATATACAGGGTTGGCACTTTGACGGGAAAAAACGGTTTAGACAGGGCAGTGGGAAAAACCGGTAAATCTGGTATTTACCGGTAATATCCGGGAATAAGTCCATAACTGATATTACCATTGGCTAGTTTCTGTAATTAAACCTAGTCCATTTAGAAAGATATCCATCTAAAGCAAACAGGTTGACTAGTTACTAGTTCAGGTGTATCCTTGTATTTATTTAAAACATGAAGTCAACGAGATGAAAGAGTAATTGATCAGTTAGTAAATCAATGTCATCTTCACTCTCACAAGGGACAGTGCCAAGTACTGCTAAAGTATGCTGACTGAAGTCAAACAGCCTGACCAGTATTGTCAGGTGCCAATTTGCAATCTGTTCAAGGAACAAAAGAAATGTTGAGGTCTGGACCAACAATGACATTGGAAAAGAGCTGTGCAATCTTGCAATGCAACTGCTCATATTGCCTGCTAGTTCTGCATCAAAGGAGATAATTTTGTCTAACTTTGGCATGCTTCAAACGAAGCTACGAAACCGCCTTGGTCTCACTAAAACAGCAAAACTTGTGTCATGATACCGTGCACTTCGTGGCAGCACGTAGTTAGACTGGTAGAGCCACCAAGTCCCTACTGACACCGTGACACAGGCGTAGTAACATTAAAACAGAACTGTTTCAGGCTCCAGCATGATTTATAAACTTATCTGCAGTTGATGATCGATAAACTCTTCTGTGGGCTTTAGTATAATAAAGTTTGATAATAAATGCAACTTAAGCCTTATGTTGTTGTTCCAGTGTTTTAGTAATAACAAATTTACTGTTGTTTTTATTAGTCATGTACCTGAAGGTATTTGTTTCTCAGAAATAGCATGTTGAATTAGCACCACATAGAGGTGAGCCTGTAGCAACACTGCCAGTACATGACAGCCAATTGAATATATTTTAGAATGTAATGTTTATGGTCGTTTTCAGTCAAACTATAATTATGATTGTTCAGTAATGACCAGTGTTGATATATATATATAATATATGTACATACATGCATGTATGTATATATATACATATATATATATATATATTCATTCTGGTGATGGTACAGTAGCTTGTATTGCAAGAGAGCTTCAAATATCATTTTAAGAGTTTTTCCCAGTTATCCCGGTTTTTACCACTACTTGGGGTTTTTCCCAGGATGGGTTTTACCAGTATTTACCGCCCCGATTACCAGGGTGGGGAAAATGTGCCAACCCTGCATATATATGTCATCAGGTTATAGGACATGTTGTATTTGAACTCTGAATGCATCGTATCCTTCGCTGGCGGACCGAGTAGGCCGGCTGAAGTCCAGGTACAAGACAACGATGTCCGGCTCGCCAGCAACTTACATAATATCCACTTCAAAACAGCCCCCAAAAGTCTGTGTAACTGTCTGAACTAGTATAATAACTTGATCCACAAATACTGTCATGTATTTTGCTGATATATTGATGCGGGCATTTGAAATAATTCAACATATATCATCGAAGCGAGACAAAAAACATGGCTGACTTTCGTTGTGATGGAATGAAACCAGCGTCAACAAGAAGACGTTTTAGAGCCATGCACTGATTAGTTGACCGTTGACGTAAATTTATTTGGATAGACCAATCGTTGGGCTTTCCATCGGTACCTCCATTTCCCTGTTCAGTCACTGAAGTCAGATATCCTTGCCCAAAACCACCTTATTGCACAAAGGAGTATTCTAGCTAATGATTCTTGACAGTTTCATGATCACACATGCAGTTGTTAGCTCAGAATAATTTTCAAGGATGTGAAAATCCATCTCACTTGAAACGTTCATTGCCATGGTAATACACAACCAAACGTCCCCATATTTCACACATCATATACCATTCATTTTTCTAATCAGTGCTCCGAATCTGGTTATGATATATTCAATATTAACAGAGATATGGCATATTGGTTATATGGGCGTTTTCGAGTAGTGGCTACCCTTAAAGCTTGGTTGTGATTTGTTATTACTGAATCATGACACGATACAACTCATTGATAAAAATGCCACAGGAAGAATAATAATTCAGCTTTCCAATGATACCTCACATTTCCCTGTCAGTTGCTAGTGACGGAAACGAAAACAATTTTTTTTGAAAAGAGTGATACTGAATCGGGCCAAATTTCGGCCGGGACCAGTTTTGCACTGATCGCATGGGCCAAATTCGGCCCAGTGGGCACCTGTAGGGTTAAGACCATGGATAAGTTTTTATTAACAGAATTTTGTTACAAATCTGAATGGTCATGTTGCATTGTTACAAACCAAGTTGTCTGACAATGCCAATGTGAAGACATTGTGTGTGTGCAGGAGATAGAGCAGATGACCCAGCTGATGGATGCTGACGATGTGAATGAAGTAATAGTGCCAGCCTTCTCCCAAGCTCCCAATCCCTTCCTCAGTGGCCACCAGTGTCTGCTGTGTCGCTGTGACCGACCACATCTTCCAAAGCAAAATGGTGATGCCACGGGTAAGTGCACTCATGTTCTACATACATTTTATGTTATCCTGTCATTTGGGGTTGATTTATGTCAAATGTTACCTGTCTACACTACAGTTGAACCAGTTAGAAAAACTGTAACCTCTAAAATATGTAGGTTCTGCTTTACATATATTATATCTGGCATAATGGGTTCCTGGAATCATCAGTGTTGTGGTTAAGGTCAATATCCATTTTGGAGCAGGTGGGATTCTTGGAATTAATAGTGCGTGAATAGCATAAATATTTACCACTTGTCTTAGTGGTCACTGATTTATATATAACAGCAAAACTCATCACATTCTTACTAAACATTTAGTTTAACGAATAAATGCGATGTTTGCAATGGAGTAAATACCATTCATGAACAATCACTTATGGCTATGAATAATATATTTCTGACATGGACACATTTGTGACATTTTCTCAGAATGTTGTAAATGTGCCCTTGAAGGACACTGCACTCGATTGGTTACTTGGCTTTTATAACTACCCGTAGTATTAACTACATCATCTTTGATACATATACATTTAACAATTATTTAGAACTGGGGAGAGCTCTAGATGTATGGTCATCAATTGCTAAATACTGTTTCATAATTTGTTACCAAATGTTGAAGATTAATAGACTTCATTCAATATGTATATTCCTAGTTCTTGCACTAAGTCACTAAGCATTACCACATGAAAAATAAAAACTGTATTACCTAAACATGTGTTGTTATGCGTATAAGGAGCTTCTTCTTCTGAAGTAAATGTTTTTGATTTCATGAAAATCGGAGTACTTCTAACAAAGTTACTAAGTTTGAAAGGTTACTGCCACAGGTTTTCGTTGGAATGGTGAGCATGAAAAATAACACGGAAAGAATAGGATCACAGTATTTCTAGGGTGTACCCCTATTTTACCATTTTTTGTTTTGTTTTCACAACAGATAAGTCATTAATTGAGGTAATTACTTCAAATTTTGCATATACGGGTATTTTCACACAAGGAATACATTTTTTTTTATTTTTGTCGACCTAATTTGCATATTTCTTGACCTACGGTAGTTACCATAATATGGCCAACATATTGGATCCTAGACTGTAACAAGATGCAATTCATGTCGTGTCATTAATTGTTTAGTGTATATTTACAAGGTTTTATAAATGTAACATATCTTGTTTCATTATAGCTCATTTCAATGCCAACATTTTTGCAAAATTGGTGCATCAATAGCATAATTATTACAAAAATGGTAGCCATATTGAATAAGGATTCCCAATGTTTTTATGAAGAAATTGTTGTTCTGAGCATGTAATTAACGCTGTAATGACTATTACAATAGTACAGCATAAACTGTTCCATTGCTATCAATTAATTACCAAACTTTCACTTTGAATAATTAATGACGTAATTTGCATAAAATAAAATTGCGCACATTAAATGTAGAATCCCAATTTTTGAATACATATTTTTCCAAAAGATAATCATTAATATTTGAGGCGTAAAATAGTACACAAACTTTCATTAAAACTCACTTAGTTGCCATGATTTGCATAAAACAAAATGGCGGACATAGTAAATGTTGAATTCCCATTTGTGTTTTACAATTTTTCAAAAGCATCATTTAATGTTTAGTTCTTCTTGTCATAGTACTACATAAAGAGTTTAATTACTGTAATTAGATGTCATTTAATTCCCACTTGGCATAATTAATGTCTATACTATTTATACATAGCCATATAATTGGCAGAAAGGGTCCATGAGATACCTGCATTTAAAAACACTGAGTAATGAATAAATGCACCAACAACTCAAATTTTATTGTTAGTCTTTGTTGTTACAATAGCTATGTAAACATAGAATGTATAATTATTAATTAATACATATGTTATGTACACCAATAATATAATTATGGCAATAACTGAATATTATAATGGTGGAAATACCATCTTAAACTGTCTAATTATTACTATTAGTAAGCAAAAAACAAATGTAATAAATTCTTATTTTATATTTAACAGAGTAACGTTGGAAAACAGGTTACTAAGTTTCAAGATTAAAATCAATTAAGCGTAGCTAGCATACTGTGAATATGGATTGCCTGTGTGACAGCTAGGTGCCAAATCCGCCTGGCAGATATCCAGCGAGATGTGGATGTTATCAGGTGGCTAGTCTATTTTTAGCACAGCATCACCGATTTCCACACTTGTAAACCTTTTTCAAATGTCACATAACATATATCATCTGAACAGTGTGAAACTGACACGTTAGTATGTATATACACAAACTTGAATTTTAGGCGATAACATTATGAGAAATTCATTTACACGATAATTTGGCATAACTTTCGTTTGGTTTACCGCGGAAACTTTGTGTAATGTCTGCTGTGAAGACGAACACGTCTTCTAATTGGTCGAACTGATCTCATGCCAATCCAAATATGTTTACAAGTGCAGGTTTTCAATTTGCTGCAACCTGTTTATGCAAAAACTGTACCGTCATGGAGTGCCATCGGCATGCCATTTTTTGAGCGCGTCATCGCTCAATCACGAACGATAAGTCCGTCAAATAAAGGAATATTTTAAAAACTATACCCATGTAAGGAACATCTTGTCATTCCAGTGATATTAAGTATGTATTATTTAATACGGACAGAATGATGTAAGGGCTGCGTGACTGGTGGCTTGTCATAGTTTAGCATCAGAACTGGCCAGATCCAACAACTGCGTCGGCCGCTGTGGTAATGCTACACTAACTTTGTTACAGGGTCATTCCATGTCAAATTACATGCTTTTCAGAAAGTCCCACACGTTATTTTTCCTGATCTTCTATATCTTTTAGCAGATAATCCCCAAATGCACAAACAAATAAACAAATCTCACACATGCACGCACACACACTCACATGCACGCACACAGTTTCAAGGTTGTACTAATTACTAAGTTTATTGGATCTCAAACAACATCAGTCATCACTAATTTACATGCAAAAAGGTACAAAATAATGTTCTCTCTGAATATTTTGGGAGTAAGAAGCTAAACTTTGAGATTTGCCCATTTGGGAAGCCTAGCTAATAAAACATATTGAAGTGATAGTGACATAGTGCATAGTGATTTCATGTGAAATTACCCTATACACAACCTTATTCACTGTTTATCTTTCAGCTGGTGAAGAAGGTTCAGATGGCAGCAGTTCTATTTCTCAGGTATGTGTCTTTACAAGAGGCATGTACACATATACATATATGAGCACATGTGTATGTGCTTTTACAAGAAGCATACAGCTATGACCATGTGGGTATGTGTCTTTACATATATGAGCACATGTGTATGTGCTTTTACAAGAAGCAAACAGTTATGACCATATGGGTATGTGTCTTTACAAGAGGCATGTACAAACCTATAACTTGAGGACATTTTGTAATAAATGGAAAGAAATCAGTATTTGCAATTTTCAACTTGCTGTTAGAATAATGTGTGGATCAGACCTGGGGCCGTGTACATTTTCATGAGTACAAGTACTTTGATGATGGATGAGTACGAGTACATTGCTAAAACACGAGTACAAGTACATTGTTAATAGCTGAGTACGAGTAAATTTTTAGTCCTTTGGCCGTCTGACGTCCGCCGTTAAGTGCCGTATCTCAGAAACCTTTCAGCAACTTTTTCTCTAATTTTGCATAGACATATCTTAGGGCACTGCCACTATGCACAAGAAATCTGTATTTGGTTGAATCATTATAAGGGCTTCCTAGGGCCTCCAAGGACCCCAAAACTGGTAAAAAAAATACATTTTGTCTATTTTTCAAAAACTGTTCAGGAACTTTTTCTCTAATTTTGCATATATACATTTCATGTGGTAGCGCCACTGTACACAAGAAATCTGTATTTGAATAACTAAATTGTCTGCTGCACCAGCAGATCTATCATGCTTACAGTCCTTTTGTTCAACTAATCCCTTTTCCTACAACATCTGTCACATCTCATTGTGGCTGCCTGATAGGAACTGTGACTAATCTGTAATTGGTCACTGGCAGAGGCTTGGATCAATAGACAGGGCCCACTAGACCCCTGGACAATTGTGCCTACATTCTAAGGGGTCATCCTGAAACAACCAAATGTCAACTATTAGAAGAGTTGACATAGTTCCGCTATACACAAGAAATTTATAATATATATATATTTTTAATATTTTTTTTTATAGAGCGCAATTTCCAATAAAATGCTCAGAGCGCTGTACAAGAAGCTAATATCATAAAACATTAAAATTTAGCAAAGGTATGTGCACAATAGATATAAAATACAAATTTGATAAATAATTATAAAAACAGAACAATTTTATTTAATTCACTAAACATAGATAGATAAATAAATATATATATATATCTAAAGCTGTTATTTAAACATTATTAAGATATATAAGATACTTTATGTATATATAGAATAAATAATAGCTATAATATTTACATATATGCAATCATGGGTAGATAAATAAAATATAAGTTTAAGTTTAGGAGTAAAATGTCAAAGAAAGTAAAATGTCAACAGTATTCCGCTTTAAACATGTGCGTTTTCAGAGTCCGTTTGAACAGTGTTAGGTTTCCACTACATTTTATGTGAAACGGCAGCAGATTCCATAATCGAGGTTCTATCACTTCGAATGCACGATCACCAAAACTAACAAGCACGTGTAGCAGATATTGTTGGGACAAACGTGTGCGCCCTGCAGAGCACTGTTTCTTCAGCATGTTCTCCAGGTACAATGGTCCGGTGCCGTTCAGACATCGATACACATGCATAAGAATCTTGAATTCGATTTGACATTTCACAGGTAGCCAGTGCAGTTCTTTCAGGATTGGGGTAATGTGATCTCGGCGAGGTGTAAGAGTAATGATTCTTGCTGCCATGTTTTGAATGCGTTGGAGTTTATTCAAATGTTCAAGTGGTAGTCCAGCAAGCAGCGCATTCCCATAATCCAGTCTGGACATGACGAAGGCGTGGACTAATGATTTCGCCGCATCTAAGGTAAGGTAACGTCTGATACGGCTAATGTTGTGTAGGTGCATGTAGGCTGTTCGGCAGATGGCACAGACATGGTTCGCCATGCCAAGGGATGAGTCGAATATGACGCCAAGGTTACGAACATTAGATGATGCGCTCAGAGTTGCATCACCGATGATTATGCGGATATCCTTCATCAGTGGCAACTTGTGCTTGGTGCCGAATACCACGACATCCGTCTTCTGGTCGTTTAGCTTCAGTGAATTGGACCGCAACCATTCCCCTATATGCTCAAGGCAATTACACAGATTGTCTATTGAATTCACTTGGTCATCTCCGCCGGGACAAAACGAGACGTAAAGTTGCGTGTCGTCTGCATAAAAATGATAGTCCACCCTGAATTTCTTGATGATGTCGCCGAGCGGTGAGATATATGCCATAAAAAGCAACGGCCCAAGCACAGAGCCTTGCGGCACGCCAAACGGCACAGGTATTGGTGAAGATTTGTCACTGCCAATACGCACGAGCTGCTGCCGTCCGGACAAGTACGATCTAAACCACTCGAGCGCAGCGCCTGTTACACCAAATCTACGAGTCAATCTACTCAGCAGAATGGCGTGGTCAATGGTATCGAAGGCTGCGGTCAAGTCAAGCATGACTAGAACAACAACGTGGCCTCGGTCGACTGCAGACAGAATGTCACTTTAAGTAGAGCAGTTTCAGTGGAGTGATGTTGTCGATATGCGGATTGAAACTGGTTGTGCAAATTATTCTTTTGCATGTGGTCGCCAAGCTGCTTTGCTACAACGCGCTCAAGCACTTTCGAGACAAATGCCAGATTGGAGACAGGTCGATAGTTTTGCACCAGATTTGGATTTAGTCCATTCTTCTTTATTAATGGCGATATGTAACTGGTCTTATATTGATCAGGAACGACAGACGATTTCAGTGATTGCATAATTATGCGTGACACGATCGGAAGAAGTTCATCAATTGATTCCCTCACTAGCCAAGTCGGTGCTGGGTCAAGGTCGCACGATTTTGGTGGTGTGTCCATGACGATTTTCTTTATACATTCTGTTGTTGGCATGGAGAACAATGGCAGTTCACATGTGCAGTGGTTGTCTAGCGTTCTAGCATTAGTACTCGGCAACTCGCTACGGATATGGCTTGTCTTCTCAGCGAAGAACGTTGCGAATCTCTCCGCCAATTCAGATTGCGAATCATGTGTCGGAAGCTCTGTGTTATTATCTCTGTGAAGAAGAGTTCGCAGCAGCAAACAACTGTTTCTGGTCATTTCCAATATCCCGCATTTTTTCGGAATAGAAAGTAGTCTTGGCATGTAGCAGCATATCATTTACCAGCTTGCATTGTTCACGAAACATTTGTAGATGAACTTCCAGTTTGGATTTCCGCCATGTTCGTTCTCGCCGCCTTCTCTCTTGTTTGGCGTCGCACAGATCATCGTTATACCAGGCTGTATCTGGTCTCAGTCAGACACACTTTTCTAGCAAAGGGGCGTGTGTATCAACGAGATTCATAAGAGTAGCGTCGTAGTGGCTGACCAATTCATCAACACTTAGTGACTCGAGATCTTCAGGTCGAAACACGGGAATGTCTTGTCGAAATATATCCGCATTTATTGCGCGTAACTTCCGATATTTTGTTTTCGTAAGTGCCGCACGATTTCTAGCAGCACTGATGGTGAGGTTAACAGCAGAGTAGTCAGACAGTCCTATGTCTGTGATAACGACATTGCGAATGAGGTGTTCGTCCGTGCAGCGAGTCAGTAGCACATCCAGCGTATGTCCCTACCTATGGGTGGATCCATGCACGTGCATCGTCATACCTGTCGACTGGAGAGAACTTGTGAGTATCGGAATCAAACAATAGTGCTTAATCCCCGCTGTTGTTCCTCGGTGGGTTTTTGGCACGGAACAAATCTTTAATGACCGAAGCGTTTGTAGAGTCTTCAGTGGAATCGTTTGTTTTGCCAAAGTTTAGTCATGCAGCAAATTGTCACATTGCACAACATGGCATAAATGCTGTTGAATCGGCAGACCCTTTGTAAAGGACACGCAACGATGACTTAAACGTGTTTGGTGACCTGCATCGACGTTTGGCAGGCGTGTCTGATATACAGCGTCACGGTTGAAAAGATAGAAGCACTGCAGCTTTAAAACACTAAAATCGCACAAAATAAGTACAATCCGTGTAATATCGGTGAACCATCGTACCGTCCAAGAGTTCATGTATAACGTAGAACTAAACTCTCCACGCACATATAAGAATAGCTATAGATAATTATGTAAAGACACGAGACGATCTGTATGGCGGCAGCACAAAGCGCACACCCACTCAATCTGTATTTGATTGAATTAATCTAGTATCATCAGCATAAAATAGAACATACATTTGCAAGAAAATGTCTACATCATCATCACTAAGGTTGTTGTAAATTTCACCAGCTGCCATGTCAAGTCCCTTATAATTATGACTAACGGTGTTCAAAATCATTCAGGTAAATTGCAAATAACAAAGGAGACAAGTTTTCTCCTTGTGGTAAGTCTACATCACATGAGAAGAAGGTCTGACACAGCCCCCCAAAATGCAAAATGTTTACACTATCTAGTGGTTTTGAGAAGGGCCCTTGAGACTATCCCCTAACAGTAGATTTTGTGTGTTGTGCCAGAAACAGAACACTATTCCCCTTCCCTTATGCCAGGCAGAAACTGTTTCTGCCCGGCAGAAACGGCAACAATAGGAAATACATGCCATTGATAGGCAAACGTGTTCTTTTTATAGAAAACGTCAGTTTCTTTCTGTACCTGTCTACATATGATAACCATTTGTCCGCCCTGCTCACAATAAACAAGAAACATTAAATGGATGATAAAAGGAAGATCACTGCCACTTAACTTGTGGATTATTATAAAACTGCCCTGCTACTGCTTGGTGGACAGTTAATTAGTGGCTAAAGTAAAAAATCCATCAGGACGTTTTTCACACCTGCATGGTAGTCTAGGCTCAGTAGTGTGCTGGCAGCCACTAAACCTATAGGCTTGTGTGAAAAGGATAGTTGGCAGAAGAACACTTCAAAGCACCATTATATCCAGTTAGCCAGGCAGCAGTCACACTGTCCCAATGTCTGCAGCTATGTTTGTGTATATAGGCTAAATGATCCCAATACACCAATTTGTTGGCACAATGTCAGATAATAGAACTAGGTTAAACATCTTAACAATAACTATAGTTAGTTCTGTGGGGTTGTTTTTAAGTATTAATTTATAACATTATCAATCTGTCCTCTTAGTTTTACACATAAAGACATAATCTGGCATAACTTGATAAGTCTTTGTACTTACAGCATATCATTGCAACATAACATACTGTGTGCCACATTTGAATATCATGCATGTAATATTTCCTTGCAATCCATTTGCATATATAATGTAACACTTCAACTGCCGTTTTCTTCATTTTCACTTTTTGACCCCTACCATGTTCAGTGCTTCATAACTTCGCCAATTTTGATAGCAGTCATAATTTTTTTAACCCGTGTAAAGCACCCTACCCAATCTTTACAAGAATAGAAGAAAACAATGTTACAATTTTACCGACTTATCACCCATTTGGTCAGCCGGGGTCACATATCGACGTATTAGTCCAAAGGACTTCAGGGCCTCTTGGTCCATTTTTAGTCCTTTGGCCGAAGGTCCAAGGGACTATTGTCATCACTCTGCGTACGCCGTCCTCCGTCCGCCGTTAGCTGCCGTATCTCAGAAACCGTTCAGCAACTTTTTCTCTAATTTTGCATAGACATATCTTAAGGCACTGCCATTATGCACGAGAAATCTGTATTTGATTGAATCATTTTAAGGGCTCCCTAGGCCTCCAAGGACCCCAAAACTAGTAAAAATGTAACATTTTGCCTATTTTTTCAAAAACTGTTCAGCAACTTTTTTTCTAATTTTGCATAGATGTATCTTAGGGTGCTGCCACTATATACAAGAAATCTGTATTTGAATCATTCTAAGGGCATCTAAGGGGCCCCCAAAGTGCAAAAGTTTTACATTATCTAGTGATGTGGTTTTGAGAAGGGCCCTTGAGACCACCCCCCAAGAGTAGATTTTGTTTAATGTGCCAGAAAGCCAGCAGCATGACTAAACTTTGCAGCCTAGTGCTCCTGTTCTATTGAGACCTTGACTAATCTTTAATTGGTCACAGGGTCCAGGCAGAGTAGACACACTTGACCCCTGTTAGACTGAACAGTTGCCTAAAACTTTTAAACTGTATCTTCAAAACTATTGATTTTCTATAATTGCAAGTTGTGTTTATTTTGATGTTCATTTAATTATTATAAAATGGTGTGACAGTGGTGTCTATTGGTTAAAGATGCTTTACCCATTGTATAAGTTCGATTTTATATATAAGTATTCTGATCTAATCCTAGGATTATTGACTGATTTGTTCCGATCAAAATGATGTTTATAAATAAAATATACCATATTGACAATTATAAGTTCCTTTTATGTTGATGTGTAAATCCCCATGTGCCTGTTCATTGGTCATAAAATATTATACTTTGTTGAATTTAGCTGCCGCCGTGGGTGTGTCACGAGTGTCGGAAGACAGTTGAGGAGGAAGAAAAGAGGACAGAAGTTCCGATGTCTGCTCTACTGGTCAGTGCATTGCCTGTTTTAATTAACAAACTTTAATTTGAAATAAAACTGTAAGAAAAAATTAGGTTCTTTGCCATTTGAGTGCTGGAATATAATTTAAAAAAACAAGTTTATTCACGTTTGTGATGCATGGAAATGGTTCTGAAGCAGCAGGTGGAACCATTACCCTCTTAAAAACAGAATATAGTTAAACCTGAATCTGTTTTCCTGTGAACCTTTTATGGCGGGACGAGGATCATAAAAATAACTATTTATTATTTAATTTAAGCAACTGAATCTTGCAGAACTTGTAAAGGGTATCAAAATTGATATTTTGTATTTTTTTTGGAATTTTTCAACGCATTTTTCTAAGGTGTGGTGGCCATCTTGAATTTTAAATGGTATGAGCTTCATTTGGAAACTACTTATCATACATGCCTCAAATTTGGTATGCAGTTACCTTATACAACCCTAAGGTGTACATATAGAGTGGATTTTCCATTGTTGATAACACTTTTTTATGATTTTTAGTCGTTTTGGCCGAAAGTCCAACGGACTTATGCCATCACTCTGCGTCCGCCATCCGCAGTTAGCTGCAATATCTCAGAAACCGTTCAGCAACTTTTTCTCTAATTTTGCATAGAACTATCTTAGGGTACTGCCAATATGCACAAGAAATCTGTATTTGATTGAATCATTCTAACGGCTCCCTTGGTAAATTTTCACATTTTGCCTATTTCAAAAAACTCTTCAGTAACTTTTTCTCTGATTTTGCATAGACATTTCATGTGGTAGTGCCACTAAAAACAAGAAATCTATATTTGATTGAATCATTCTAACGGCCCCCCCCCAGGGCACCCAAAATGCAATATTTTCACATTTTGCCTATTTTCTTAAAACTGCAGTAACCTTTTCTCTAATTTGGTATTGACATTCCACGTGGTAGTGCCACTATACACAAGAAATGTGTATTTGCTTCAATTTTCTTCAACAACCTTAAACTGTGCTACTTGCGAGATTGCAACTCACCAACTCTCCTGCAAGGTTTCTACAACCACTGGAAATTTGCCTAAATAGCAGAGTTTAGTGATAAAATTAAACAGTATTTTTAATAACACAAACTAATTTATATACAATCTTCACGGAAGGGTCTACTCGAATACCATGTTCATTCTAATAATGGCGCAGTGCGCAGAGACAAGAGCTTTACAATGCGCCATTAAAAAGGACCAATGCGAGTGTTTTCCACCAATCCGCCAGGTGGCACCACCACATAGTGAGGGGCATAATGCCAGCAGGCGGCAGCACTCAAAGGGCTTGGGTGATTGAGGCTACATGTCATGGCGTTCGAATTGATTTCAGTCATTCGCGGATTTCACGTGTACAAACAGTGTTGGGACCCTAAAATCGGAGAAAAAGTTCAGTGTGTAATCGAGGAAAACAATAAGTACAATAAACATGCTGTTGCTCTGATGAAAGATGAGACAATTGTAGGACATGTACATGCAGAACAGTTATTTTAAAGGAAATAAAAACAAGGCATTAGCTAAAATCCGTTTTCCATGTGTACAGAAAGTTTAATATTGCATGTAACATTCAAGAATATTTAAAAAATACATTTGTAGCATAAATTCGATTTTAAACCCGTCTGTGTAGCGATTCCCGCGGAAAATAACAATTTAATGAGCTAGGCGATCACGTGGTATCTTAACGTCACACATGACTCACACTCGCAGCAGGCCGACCCTTTCTATGCATTCAGAGCATGTTTACATGGATATTTTTGGGGTCGAAACGAGCGTCAGAATGAGTTGTTATGCAATAATCCGATGTAATACAAACACTAGTCATCATAGAGGAACAAGCAGTTATCTTACGGTTCCACATGAATTCAATTTTATTCAGAACAATGAATGCGAATGAGCCTACAAGTCGACTAGGTTTCGCCGAGCATGGGCCTTGGCCCTTGGCTCGTTTTCAGAATAATTATATCGAATGCAACCAACGGGAGATAATGTACACCAATATACATACATAGCAAACATATATTGTATCCAGCTACAGAAAGTAACGTGTAAAATCTCATAATATCACTAGAATATCGATTTATGAAGGAGTTGTACAATTTATCATAACTGAAATCAGTCAGCGAATTTCTGTCGGCCTTGATAGCTCAGTTGGTAAACGCGTTGGTTCCTTGGCATCTGTTTTACAATCGAGCGATGCCGGTTCAATCCTGAGAGCATGCAAACTATTGATTTTCTTTACACTTTTTTTGTTGATGTTTTCATGAAGTATTATAAACCAAATCATTTAGTATACTATGATGCACTGTTTGTAAATATTTTTATTTTATTTTTGTAGTAATTATTTATTCGCCATGAAAATAATGTCATTATATACAACGATGTTTCTAAATTGTATTCATCCAGACAGATCACAATCTGTTTTCACATATATAATTACAATATATTACTGTACAATATATTTACAATTAATAAATTAGATATCCATTACATTATATTTGTTTGGATAAATAAAATTTAGAAACATCGTTATATAATGACCATATTTTAATTTTTGTGGCGAATAAATAATTACTACAAAATAAAAATTATTTACAAACAGTGCATCATAGTATACTAAATGATTTGGTTTATATTACTTCGTGAAAACATCAACAAAAAAAGTGTAAAGAAAATCAATAGTTTGCATGCTGTCAGGATTGAACCGGCGTCGCCCAATTGTAAAATAAATGACATGTAACCAACGCGCCTACCCACTGAGCTAGCGGGACCAGCGGAAACTCTGACTGATTTAAATTGTTATGGTAAATTGTACAACTCCTTTATATATCGATATTCTAGTGATATTATGAGATTATACACGTTACTTTATGTAGCTGGATACAATACATGTTTGCTATGTATGTTTATTGGTGTATAATATCTCCCGTTGGTTGCATTCGATATAATTATTCTGAAAACGAGCCCAAGCTCGGCGAAACCTAGTCGACTTGTAGGCCCATTCGCATACGTTGTTTTGAATAAAATTCGATTCATGTGGAACCGTAAGATAACTGCTTGTTCTTCTATGATGACTAGTGTTTGTATTATGTCGGAAGATTGCACAATAACTCATTCTGATACTCGTTTCGACCCAAAAGGTATACTTGTAAACATGCTCTGAATGTATGGAAAGGGTCGGCCTGATGCGAGTTTGAGTCATAAGTGACGTCACATCTCGGCATCCCGAAAAGCGCGCCAAAAATATGCATATTCGAAAATGTCCGGATGTACAGCATAAAATGTGGAATTTCTAATTCATTGAATTTTTTTGATTTTTTTGCTTGGTGAACGTGGAAATAGATAGCAGGATGTAATATAACATAAATTCAAGCAATAGATGTTTTTATTCCCTTTAAGTTATTGAATAAAGTTTGTGCGTAATAGTTATGTGTTATTTTGAAATGTATATGAATTTCATGGGAAGGTATGACTTTGAAATAGTGGGGTGCTCCTTTATTAGAGCGTGCGCCATTATTAGAATGAACACGGTATATTCTATTTCCAGGTGTATCTTCACTGGCATGCATATAGTCTCCACTAAACATGTCAACATTTTACTTCCATCATAACTCTTAATGATCTGTAACTATGATTCACCAAAAACATTTCATTAATAATTACAAATTATAGTTCAAAGGTCTTCAGGGCCTCTTAGCCCATTTTTTCACGTTCGTCATAGGAAATGGGTATATCGGCCTACATTCAATGGCCTATATTGTGAAAGGAAAGGACAGTATCATGGTATACTGTGAGAAATTTCAAGCGATTCTGTTAAAAAATAACCAAATGGAGCTCAGTTGAAGATAACAGGTTCAGTACAAAACATGTTTTTGAGAAAATCACATTTATATACATTGTGGAACACGGTTCAACTTCTAAAAACTTATCCAGATGGACAATACTTTACACATATGTCATTCAAACTGTCCTCTATCAAATGGTATCATGGTCAAACCATTATGCTTCACAGAAACTAACATAATGCACATCTAAGCAGTTCATTATTATAGGAAGAACATTTTTTTCAGAAATTTTACAAATCAATCACCAGTTCACAGTACACACTTAGAAAATTATTGTTTTCTGAAAACGTAAAGTATGGTACACATAAACTGTCTATAGAAAGATGATGTCTGCTGTTTATTAATTGTACAGTCCATTGTGCGCTTATTGCAAATTTTACATCCCATTGTATACTTTTACAGTCCAATGTGTACATAATACAGTCCATAGGACAATGGTAATACTTTACAGTCCATTGAACATACAATCATGTATATATTACAAAGTTTCTTCTGCTCGCCCCCTCCACACACACACGCACGATGGCAGCCTTTAGAAGGCACCGGGCTCATAGTCGGACATCTTGCTGCCACCGATGCGGTCTGATGACTAGGTCTTGTTCAGGACTTCCTTGCATGCCGTGCAGTATATCCAGGGTAGACACCATGCCGAGGCTGGTGTCTGCGACACGGATGGTGAGAGAATAGCTCCCACAGGCCCTTCAAGAGGGCAAGCAACACACAACAGCGCACAAACAGTGTTGACAGCATGTCGTCACTGCCTTCATCAGGAAAGCGCGTGACCCCATCTGTTCCAGAAGTTTGGCATAGCCAAACTTCCTCTCAGTAGCAGATGTCCGACGGGAAGTAGATGGTACCTGGAAACAAACAGATAATGACAATTTATGTCATATAAAAATTATTATTAAAACTGATGTCCATGTTTTTCAGAAGACTGTACTACACGTGTGTACACATACACACGCTCTTACAAATACACGCACACACACCAAAGGTAAAAATGGTCCTGGACGACACCCCTGGATGTACTGTTATCGTGGTGACTAATTAGGTCATCATCCAACTACATCAATAGCATTAGCTAAACTTCCGGTATACAATAAAACTATACACATAGCAATACTATTTCCCATATAAGTGTACATGTAAATGCATGGAATCTGAGGAACTGAACTTACTTCTCACTACAGTGTCACTGCTGGCACTGCACCAATGGACGGCATTGTCGAAATCCAAGTGTCCGGTTCAATGGCAGATTCCTCCCGCAAGCTCTTTGCAGCACATGCTCTCTGCAGAATCTCACACCTACGCTTCACTGCAGCACTGCGCCCACGCTTCTGCGTATGATTTACCAACGGCATGATGTCATTTTATAAGAATAAAACATCTTGAAACATGTGATAAAAATATCGAAGGTAAACACGGCTGACACAAGCGAACAGATGTAGCCCCGGATGTGAGCGCGTCAATCAGCGTGACGGAACCCCGAGGGAATCCCACCATGTGACACACTCTAGCCAATGCTCAAGCTTTATGATAAATTCTTTGTTTCCGCCTGGACAGATGGGGGCTCGTTAATAGTCGGGAATACTCGGCCACCTTCGGGATTATTTTTGAACTGTTACTACCATGATGCTCTGCAAAAACAATGAACATGGATCAAATATCGATTATTCATGGTTCATTTGAAATAGAAATTAGAAATGATAGGCATCACACAAAAGACATGTTTTATGACATCAATTAATTTATTTCGGCTGTACAACTCACATGAACAGCAAGTTGAATAATTTTTCTAAATGGAAATGCCAACAACTCAAAATTGATTTTAATATAAAAATCCGATAAAATTGTAATATTTTCTGACCCACCTGTCGCCTTAAGACCAGAGACGGCATGTAAATAGAATTACTTTTTAATTTGTGTAAAATTTACTGCCCTATGTATAGAATGGATCATACTGAGAAAAAATCAAATATGTTTTGCCTGACCCCCGTTTCCATGATAACATACAAAATGGCCACCATTTTGATCAAAAATTGGCAACTTGGAGATTAAGAAAATCTGTCTGATCATTTCACATAGCAGAGTCTACTGAATGCAACCCTAAAAACCTTATTTAAGAACAAATGTTTTAGGGAAAATGGCCATCAAAGATTACATAATGAACTTGATTATAATGGAATTGATTACTTGATATTGACATGGTTGATTCATGATTAAAGCTCACTCAGAGGTATGTAATTGTCATAGAAGTGAACTTTTTTTATTATGCATACAAAACCATTTTGAGTATTTTTTCCAAAATCACCATTTCACTTGTTGAAACTTGAAAGTAGAGAGAAGAGTATTTGTGAGCAGTATCATTACCAGCATGGTGTTATCGTAACTGTTTATTTAGGATACTTTTTATATCGTAGGAACCTGACTTGCGCCTTGAGCCACCGGTGCTGCCTCTACTGAGTGAACTTGGTGGGAGCGAACCTGTCACAGAGAATGGTACGCTGTGTCAGTGCAAGGCATGCACAGAGCGCAGGTTAGTAATAATAACACAAAAACATCTTTTTGCCTAAATCTTCAGAAACCCACCTCAAAGGCACATCACAGTGAAAGAGTTAGCCAATATCAAAATTGATACGCACAATGTGAGAGTTGTTAATAGATACAGACTAGACGGCTAAGGAGAAGAAGCCCATATACGTCTTCACAGCCTTTCCATGTCAAGTTACACAGCTAAGTCAACATTTTGAATAAAAGTAGGCATTAAAATAATTATTTTCTGGTGAGAGGTATATCTGACTGTTACACATCCGAACTGTCATGAAGTTTGGCTTATTTAATAAGGCCTAAACAACTAATTTTTTTCAGGTAATGTAATATGTGTACATTGTCATGTTTTGCAAAATGTTACTACATCATTATCAATAGGACAGAGTGTTACTACATCATTATCAATAGGACAGAATGTTACTACATCATTATCAATAGGACAGAATGTTTGAAGGTGGTTAAACCTTATTTTCCGAATGAATAATATTCGGGGTAGAATAATACAATTATCTTAGGCATAGAGTAACTAAAAACCCCAATGGCACCAAGACAGAAATCAAAGCAAATGGCCAAAAGCTTGAAACAGAATCCAGCTTCAAATACCTGGGTGCAATTATCACAGATGAGGGGTCCAAACCTGAAGTGCTATCCAGGATTGCACAGACAACAGTAGTGCTGACAAGGCTGAAAGCTATCTGGAACAACATCTCACTCAGCTCCAAAATCAGACTGATGCGCTTCCTTGTGATGTCAGTATTCCTTTACACTTATGAGATATTGCTGCAACATTATGCGTATCTCATACAAGGACCATATCACCAGTGAAGAAGTCTGCAACAGAATCTGGCAAGCAAATGGACCCTTTGAAGACCTCCTGGACACAGTCAAGAAATGGAAACTTAAGTAGTATGGACTGCATGGTCATGCTGCAAGATCAACCAGCCTTGCAAAAACTGTCTTGCAACAACATTTAGGAGTGGACTGGTTGGACCTTCAGCACCTCCCAGAGCACGGCAGAGAATCAAGAGAGATGGTGGGAGCTGTCAAGTCATCAGTGGTGCCTGGTTAAGCGATAGAAGAAGAAGAGTAACTATTTTGTCTGAAAATAGGTTAATTTTGTCAAGTGATAAATTTGATAGCAAATCCAAGTGTTGGTAAATATCTTGTACAGTGTCATTATAACAAGGCAAGGGCAACCAGGCAGATACTGATAGCACTAATGACAGAACTGGTAAAGCAAGGTGGCACTGAATTTGTATCACATTGCACAAACAAGCTAGCCTGGCATAGTGTATACTAGATGGGTTTAATTGTTGGTGAAATGATTCTGAAACAGGACAAGTGAATACATTGAATTGAGTCTCATTGTTACATGCCGTTGTTGTGGCGGTGTTACAGTTGTATATGCTCATTGTGCAGGCACATAGAGGCGGAACAAGAGAGGGAGGCCCAGGGCTTACTGCACTGCTGGACTGAACTGAGACACATTATTAACTGTGTCTACCAGAGGGCACTGACACCGACGTCAAGTGATGATGGTGGCAGTGTAGCAGTGTCGACTGCAGACATTGAGAAGGCGAAGGAATTTGTTCACCGGTATAGTTCTCATACTTATGCCTCACAAACATACTCCATCTTATCTTCTTATAGTCACATACTTTTCCTGTCACATGGTGTGACTATGTTGTGACTATGTTGTGATTACCATGAAGTGATTCTATTGTTGGAGTCTTACTAGACTGGTGTGACCATGTTGTTGTAGACTGTGATGTGACCATGTTGTAGACTAATGTGACTGCAGGCTGCAAAATAAGGCTGGTTCGATTGTCCCGGACGAGTAGTTTCAGTGACCGGACTAGTCCATGTTTAAAGGAGCAGTCCCATCGGACTAGCTGTGATTATGTGAATTAATTTACGCTGTGTATATGCTAGTTGGGTGTTGTGATGGAATAAAACAAACTAAGACAATAAGGTAGCATTTTATCACATGCAGCTAAATATTCCGTACGACCGTCGAATGGGAAACTTGTCATCACCTTGTCCACCACTGCTGTTTGCTACCCCTGATTAAACTAGTAATTTCTTCTGATGACTGCAATTGGATCTACAAAATCACATGTATTTCTTTCTGTTAATGACACATTTAGTTGAACATTTAATTTAAATGAAAAATGGCTTGTTTTCTTTATGAAATAAAAGCCATTTTTATTATGTTCCATAACTGTCACATATATGATACAACAGCATGATTGATGGTACCTGGCACATTTATTTTTGAAGACTACTAAAACAATATAGGCGAGTGGTAGAACCACCTATCGGACCAATTTAAATGATCCCCCATACACACACCCAAATGTTATATCATTTGAAAGCTCTACATCTCCCCGTCCCAACGAGGCCTGTCATAGAGCTGCCAAGTGGTGCAAAATATACTGTGTGAAAGAATGATTTCTCCCCATCAAAATTAGATATGACATGGAGCTGTCAGTTGACAGAGTAGGTGTAGAGCGACAATCAGACAGAGTCACCGGCAAGTGATAAATGTTCGAAATAGTGTCATCCCGCAAATGTCATACAGTATAAATGGTTGCGTATATCTACGTTACCTATCTATTCATGGCAATGTCATATACCATTGGAAAGACAACTGTCTCCCTGTAAATATGGGATATGACGGGGAACTATCAAATGGTGCAGTAGGTGTGGAGTGAAGATTAAATAAGGTCACCATCAAACGATGAATGTTCAAAACTAAGCCACTCTGCAAAAGTTCTACACTTACAATGGTTGCGTAGCTACTTTGTCTACATGTACTAGGCCATGTTACATACAGTTTGAAAGCATATTGGATCCCCGTTAAAATGAGGTATGTCATAGTTGTAAAGTGGTGCTCTAACTGTGGAGTGAAGGTTAAACAAGGTCAACATCAAAAGATTAATTTTCGTAATTATGCCTTTCTGCATATAATAGGTTAGCCAACATGTGATGTTTTACTTTTAACTGTTTTTTTGTTGTTTAATAGCAGGAATTCATGCTAGACCCATCACACAAGGGATAAGAAAATAGGTGTATGTGGATACCACCCTCGATTTTTACAACACAAACTTGTGTCAGAATAAGTTTAATAATTATTTGACATCTTCTTGTACACACCGTTGCATAAAACCAAATATTTTATGACTTTATATTTTATGAGGATCCAAATTTCGGGATCTAATTAACATACAGTCGCGCCTCATTGTAACGCGCCCCTTTATAATGTGGATTCGGTTATAATGCGGTTGGTCGTGGACCCCGAATTTCTGCCGCCAGGGGGGAAATGGGCGCTATGACAAACTATATTACACAGTAATAACTGTCAATTGTTTTGTGAAGTTATCCCCATCTTTGTCCACGATGTGTATATTGAAAGACTAGTTGGCGGACAATAAATTTAACGTTGACGTACAACTGCAACGAATCTAGTGTAAGGCGTGTCACTATGTTGCCGTTGTTTATTTTACACTGCCAAAGCTATCAATGGTATATGTTTCTTTGACTATAATTATGGTCAATTTTAACTTTACGAACAGTAAATGCGCAGCGAAGTACTGTTTGTTTTGCGTCGACATTGAACGTATCGTTTCCAATCTGCTAGTCATACTCATGGCTTCCGCGGATCATGAGTTCGCCTGGTTTCGGCACCGGGCAGCTTGTAAAGTGCAATTGAAATTCACAAATACGCCTTGCTTAGGAATGGGTTAAATATGTTTTAATACAGATTAGTAGGCAAGATCAGTAAGCTAACATTGCGTAACAAATATTAGCTTTTCGCTGCGATGAACGCAAAGCTACTGCCTGTACTGGTGCGCCAAAATATTAACTCGTCAACCGCATATGAATTGGTGAATCGTAATATTGTTCGGCACGGTAAATGTGCTTTCTAAATTGGTATTTTGATATTGATTGAAAAACTAAGTTAAGCCAATTGTGAGCATACTTATAACTTTAAACCCTTAATCAACTCTAACACAGCGTTTGTCAAATCATTTGCGTATTCGGCTGCTGAGTGCCAGGTCGTTATTTTAGATCTTACGTCAGCGATACCATATTATCGTTCAGTTGACCGTGGCTTGTTGGTCCGTTGTTTATTTAAAAACGGTACACAATTCATGAATTTTAATCAGTTCAACATTCAACAATGTATGATTTTTAAACAGGATACACATTGATGTTGGCTGGCAGTTTAATAAGCTTCATATAATGCGTATAGACTGCATGACGTGCACACTTTGGCTTCGATGGCGTTCTTCGTGCAGCAGCGGTGTCGGTCGTCATCGTAGTGCCCCATTTATAATGCGGATTAATTTCGTGGACCCCGATTACCGCCTTTTAACGAGGCGAGACTCTACATGGAAACTATGGAAATCATGCTGGACATCATCAGGGCTGAGCTGGCAACAATATAGAACCTTTCGCTGCAATTATACATTGGCTAACCATCTATGATCATACAAGCCCTCCCAATGGAGAACAGTCTCTCTGGCAGATGTGAAATACCCCGAGAAGACAGCACCAGAGGCTTCATTAAAGGATACTTTGTTGTGAAGAAAACCAAAAGGCCTGCTGATCAGGCAACTGAGCCAGTTACTAGCACATGCAGGGTGTATAATGGTATCATCAGTATTACAAACAATGATCGAGCCAGTTCGCCGAGCCGCCCTGTAATTTGATTGGCACCCACAGACATCTACAATAGGGGATAGCTGCATTCACACATGCATTCTGATACCTTCTTCCTCGTGTATGTGTTGATATGAGATGATATAACTATATATTCACACAATCTGCCTGTAACCAAATCTTTGCATGTTGATTAGCGTGTGCAATATGAAGTTGTAGGGTGGAGGGTGGGGCAGCATCGTCAGACCCAAAGAGTTGGATCCTGACAGGATTTGCTACTCACAAGTGAGTGCCATAAAATAGGCAACTCACAACATATCCAGCCCGTGCAAGTTCTCCATAGTGATCAATTCCCTTGACAAGGAGCTGGTTGGTTCTGGACATTTTGCAAGCTCGATATCTTCACATGACCACAAAAGGCTGATATTGAATGCCTGTTAGTTCGCAGGTTGTGTAAGTCTTTCAGATTGTTTCTAGAAGTTCCAAGGATGTAAGAAGTCCAGCCGTATCAAGACACTGGGCAGCTATAACTTTGGTGTTGAGTTCATGTCACCTCCAAATGTGACTATAGACAGCAGGACTGGGGATAGCTAAAGCTTCACGGTATTCACCATTTCCACTATTCGTCCAGTAGTGACATCGTTGACCTATTGCTTTAAGAGCTTCCTGTCAACTTTGGTAGTGTTTTGTACATTGTGTAGTTGCAAAGGTTTATGAACGTTGTTTCCTCGGTGCATCATAAAACCCTGTAGTTTCTTCAGCCAGTCATTGCTTCAAGGGAATGATAACCTACTATGTTTCTTGGTCTTTAGCTGTTAGATGAGTTGACTATTGACCACATCATTTGGAGCAGAGTATTTCGTTGCCATAAGTACTAAAGGCATGTCGTTACTCTGTGGATCAATCCGGTTTCCGCTGTAGGCTTATGTATGGAGTCAGCGACGATATTGCTGGCATACACATGCTTGACAGGAAAGCAACTCTGTGGACAGGGAGCAAAAAACAGTGGTTAAAAGGCCACCACTCTTTTGTCCGTGACCATTGTTCCCATCTGTAAGTCAGTGTTTCCATATTCACCGTCAGTTCCTCTGAACACACCAAGAACTTTGTGACAAGCTTCTTTGGGTCATCATCGTCACACTTCCATGCTTCATCCGTGGCGGATACCATCAGAGCACTTGAATGTGGTCTCTTCCTCGTCGTGTTCCACATTGAAGAGGGGGGATCTTGAGTACTGTGATATTCGTAATTGTTCTGACCATGTGACGCAACATGTATCCCTGGCTTGATCGTCCCTAGTAAGGCCGATGATGCCATTATGCAACTTGTTTAATCTATACATCAATTCAGTTGGCTGATCAGCTGGAATTTGCCTGAGGGACATTTTGGTTTCTGCTAGAGAGACTGTTTTCCATTGGGAAGGCATAGGTTGTATGATAGTAGATGGTTAGCCAATGTATAATTCCAGTGAAAGATTTTATATAGCTGCCAATCGTCTCAGCCCTGATGATGTCCAGCATAATGTCCTTAGTTTCCACGTATCCTGAAATTTGGATTCCTTCTTGAGATATTGAATTGTCTCGTTCCTCAAAACATCTGACAGTTGGTTGACTGTTGCGAGTAGAGTTCTAATCTGCGATTGCCACCTCTCTTCTTCAACATCCTAACTACATTTTGGGCAAGATCTTTTGACCGTCACGTCATGTTAATGACCAACTGAATGTGTCGTAATAAATAATATATTATATCAACAGGAATATATACGGTTCATGTTAGATTATCTCATATTATTTATGAGTAAATTCAAAGTTCAACACCAGATAACACAAACAATACATGTAAAAATCATAAAGAAGGTGTCAATTAATTAATATTTTGACATAAGGTTGAGTTTGTGACATTCAAATAACCTTCAAAATCGAGGGTGGTATCCACATACACCTATTTTCTTATCCCTTGTGTGACGGATCTAGCAAAAATTCCTGCCATTAACAAAAAAATTCATCTTTTGATGGTGACCTTGTTTTACCTGCACTCCACCTCATTTTGACGGGGATACAATACGCTTTCAAACGGTATGTAACATAGCCTAGTGTATGTAGATAAAATAGCTGCCCTACCATTGTAAGTATAGAACTTTTATGGCGTGGCGTAGTTTTGAACATTCGTTGTTTCATTGTGACCTTGTTTAACCTTCATACCACACCTATTGCACCATTTGATAGCTCCCCGTCGTATCCCATATTTATAGGGAGACAGTTGGCTTTCCAACGGTATACGACATTGCCATGAATAGATAGGTAACGTAGATATACGCAACCATTTATATTGTATGACATTTGCGGGATGACACTATTTCGAACATTTATCACTTGCCGGTGACTCTGTCTGATCGTTGCTCTACAACTACTCCGTCAACTGACAGCTCCATGTCATATCTAATTTTGATGGGGAGAAATCATTCTTTCACCCAGTATATGACACGTGCACGTAAATGAAGTAGTTGTAGGGTCATTGTAACTTATTACTATCTTGTTATTAAGTAAAGTAGATATGCAATCATTGTAAGTTAAGATGATTGTGGAAGTGCACAATTTCGAAAATTCATCATTTGATGGTGACATTGTTTGACCTTGGATTCACGCTTACTGCACCACTTGACAACTCTACGACAGGCCTGTGATGGGGAGATGTAGACCTTTCAAATAATATATAACATTTGGGTGTGTGTATGGGGGTGGGCATTTAAACTCCTAATATAATGCACTTTTTGGGGATTTGCCACCCACCTAATATCAGGACTAGTTGTTTCTGAGTCAGCTAGTCCGACGGACTACCTGTCAGCTAAGGGGTCATTCATAGTCGACATTTACCTATTCATACAAAGTGGGGAGAGGGAGGTCAAGGCCAGCGTACTAATTAAAATAGTTCGATAAAATGTTGATCTCTCGGTGGCACATATTATAAAAATGTGTGCTGCCGCTTAGTGTCCCTGACCACCATGTTGTCATGCAGCACTGCGCAATGAAAGGTTACGCATCTACTGTTATTTACTAGCTGCCATCTTGGAAAGTAACAGTTTGGCGTGGCATGTTTGGAAAGACAAACGAATTTGGTTGAATTGCTCTTTTATAGTTTAATGACCTGGAATGTGAAACACAGTGGAGATGATAGAGAAACTCAAAGCGCTAACTATCTGAACCCACCTCGATTTCACTGTTATAACTTGAGTTTTGCCTAAGTTTGATACCATAGACTTAGTGCAATAGTTCCATCATTCAATATCATCCCAGGCATATTTATATTAAGAAAATATTATGTCTTAGCGTACTTTTGAAACTCAAATAGCGACCCGGTTTGCACTAGTCTGCTGTGGTGTTTTTAATGCACGATGCCGTAGCATGGCATCGCACGCGTGAAATGAGCGATATAGCAGCATATGTTGATGCAAACTGGGGCGCTATTTACACCTCAAAAGTGTGCTAAGACACAAAATTCTTAAGCATAAATATGCCTGGGATAATGTTGAATTATGGAACTAACGCACTGAGGTATCAAACATTTACAGAATGACGTTTCCGAAAACGGAAAGACTATTCATTTCGCAGCAAAATGATACCAAAGATGGCGTGTGTCGTCTGTAGTTTGTGTTATAGCGTAAATGACTTGTTACGTGACATGATGGTTTTTATTGTTAGGGTGGGTGCTTATTAGAAGGTTTATGAATGTTTATGATACAATTTCAGAAAAATTAACTTATGAAAGTGTGTATTAGATATTGTACCTGCCAAAAAATATGTTTTTCGAAAATTGACAAATTTTACCGGTTTTATTATTTCACGAGGCACGTGATCCCTTAAGCAAAACTCACATTATAACAGCGAAATCGAGGTGGGTCTGGATTCGACACAGCCGTGGTATACAAACGCCCTGAGGACAATGCTACACATAATCACAAATCAGTAAAACTGAGTGAACATACTATGCATGTATTATGTTGTTGTTGTTGTTGAATAAACGTTCATTCATTCATTACCTGCAACACCAGATGTGCAGTGAGCGTTGTCCAACAAGACACCAACTAGTTAAACACCAGAATGAGAAGGGACATAAACTGCAGAAAGGTTTACCAAAGAATGAATTGAGGGTCAACATGTAAAGATGATGATATTATTTTAATGTAAAGTTACAGTTGATCAAATACGTTCGATTTGTTGTACGCTGTGATGAAAGTATGAAATACTGTCCTTTACAGATGATGCTATATATCATGATTTTTAATACACCTGGACAAGTTATGATTATCACTGCATATCGTGCACCTCAGACATTGATACATGCACATATTTTTCAATCCCCAAAATAATCAACATTTTAAAGTACTAATTTCGGAGGGAGGGGAGGGGTTCTAAGAATTAGTACTCTCTGTACTGATAGAAAAATGTTGACAATTGTGAGCGACCCCTAAAGCCACTGTGCACCCTGACCATGTTGTTGTAGACTGTTATGACCATGTTGTTGTAGACTGTGATGTGACTTCTATCTGTGCTGTACCTGTTGCAGCCTGTGCTTGCAAGACCCCCACAAGTTGTTGTAGCCTCTGCTGTGCCTGTTGCAGCCTGTGCTTGCAAGACCCCCCACAAGTTGTTGTAGCCTGTGATGTGACTTCTATCCTGTGCTGTGCTTGTTGCAGCCTGTTCATGCGAGACCCCCACTGGTTGTTGTAGCCTGTGCTGTGCCAGTTGCAGCATGTTCATGCGAGACCCCCACTGGTTGTTGTAGCCTGTGCTGTGCCAGTTGCAGCATGTGCATGCGAGACCCCCACAAGTTGCAGCTTGTGCGGTGCCTGTTACAGTCTGTGTGTGCAAGACCCCCACAAGTTGTAGCCTGTGCTGTGCCTGTTGCAGCCTGTGTGTGCAAGACCCCCACAAGTTGCAGCTTGTGCTGTGCCTGTTACAGTCTGTGTGTGCAAGACCCCCACAAGTTGTAGCCTGTGCTGTGCCTGTTGCAGCCTGTGTGTGCAAGACCCCCACAAGTTGTAGCCTGTGCTGTGCCTGTTGCAGCCTGTGTGTGCAAGACCCCCACAAGTTGTAGCCTGTGCTGTGCCTGTTTGCAGCCTGTGTGTGCAAGACCCCCACAAGTTGCAGCTTGCGCTGTGCCTGTTACAGTCTGTGTGTGCAAGACCCCCACAAGTTGTAGCCTGTGCTGTGCCTGTTGCAGCCTGTGTGTGTGAGGCCCCCACAAGTTGTTGAAGCCTATGCTGTGCCTGTTGCAGCCTGTGCGTGCGAGACCCCCACAGATTATTCCAGCGAGTGGACGAGCAGGGCCAGGAGTACGTGCTAGAGGTGAAGAAGAGACTGCTGCAGCAGTTGGCCAGTGGCAGCAAGACGTCCGCCCAACACGCCAAGCTCTTCCTCTCCATACTACTGGATGAGTATGCCAACTTGTGCTCCACAGCAAAGACTCTTGCTCTCATCCTTGCCGAACTTGTAAGTTCAAAAATCCTACTATACACATACAATGCTTTAAACAAGCAGGTCACATTTGGTAAGTTCTTAGTAAAATGTGAAAATCCATCACTCTTTGATTAGTGTAATGCATCTACTAATTTTATATCCTATTAAATCACTTTCTAATTAACAAAAACAACATATTTAATTAATTGTATGGAGTTTAAATTCAAATGCACCAGCTACCGTTTCAAAACTTGGCAATTTTGTTCATTCCACATTGCATTAGTTCACTTGTAATATAAACAAATACCTGGCTACGTTCAGTGGTGTAAAGTGCTTTAGGCAATCTTTTCATTGAGAGTGCGATCTTCTACTCACTATACCTCTATTGCCCATGTGTAAAGTGCTTTAGGCAATCTTTTCATTGAGAGTGCGATCTTCTACTCACTATGCCTCTATTGCCCATGTGTAAAGTGCTTTAGGCAATCTTTTCATTGAGAGTGCGATCTTCTGCTCACTGTACCTCTATTGCCCATGTGTAAAGTGCTTTAGGCAATCTTTTCATTGAGAGTGCGATCTTCTACTCACTATGCCTCTATTGCCCATGTGTAAAGTGCTTTAGGCAATCTTTTCATTGAGAGTGCGATCTTCTACTCACTATACCTCTATTGCCCATGTGTAAAGTGCTTTAGGCAATCTTTTCATTGAGAGTGCGATCTTCTGCTCACTGTACCTCTATTGCCCATGTGTAAAGTGCTTTAGGCAGTGCAGCCGATGGGATAGCGTGCAGTGTAAGTTACTGTTATCTGTTCACAGGAGCAACTCCATCTGAAGCAGTTCCACATTACTTGTGAGTTACACAGCAAACATCTCTTTCACGCTCTCATCTACATGGAGGAGGACCTCCAGAACCGACTGCACATGCTCATTCCACAACTCAGGTGATCACTCTTATAATATGTGACCCATCTTAACGAAATGAGTAGCATGTCAGAAATTTTTAATATTGAGTTATTAGTAGCATTGGAAAGAGCAGAATCTCTGCTTTCACACGGTGTATCATGTAAGAAGATATATTAATTCTAACTGAAGTTATGGCTTAACAGACACATGTGGGGTAGAAACCTTCAAACTCCGAAAACGGCCGTCAAAGTTGATGCAAAATATTCATTATGTTTCATGAAATGTACCTTAGGTAACGTGGACAGATCTTGCTAAAATTTCGTACTAGTCCGCCTCGCTTCCATCCATCAAGTCTTTCAAAAAATACTCCTCGATCAAACTGTAAATCTGTGCGCAATCACTTCGTCCGAATTTAACAGCTTCGCCACGTTAAACACAATTTTTCGCGTCTTAATCGCTATCTGGGTCAGCAGTGACGCGGTGGAAATACATGGTGCGCATGCGTGTGTTTACATATTATGTAAATGACCCATCACTGAACCAATGAGAACAGCTGCCTGGGTCACGCAGTTGCATTTGCTACCACATGATCCGAATTGTTTACACAGCTGGCCTAAACAGGGGGCGTCTTCCAAGCTCTCTGGAGGTCACAGAATGTAGTTATTAGCATATCTATGCCCATATATGAGAAGATGACGCATCAAGCTTCGTGGTGATATCTCATATGTTAGGAGCGTCCTAAAATTAGCAGTTGCGAACGCGCGCCATTACTGGCATTTTCGGCATTATTTTAAGGAAATCGAGCGGAACACTTCGCACAGCTCTACAAAAATCACTTTAAAATACACAAAAGAGAGTTAATTAGAGGGTAGCTAGAGTAGCAATCGATAAAACGAATACCAAAGAATAATTTTCAGGGGAAATCTCAAAATCGATGGATTCGCGATTTGTTCACATAAACGGCATTTACGGAAAATCAGATTTGCCGACATCCGACTCATTTCGTTAAGATGGGTCACATATAACTCATGTGATTCACTCTTATGCCGAAACGCAGGCGAATTTATCCGTATTCAAAAACTCAATCGTTTGTAGTTTAATGTTATAGAAGAATGGGTACAAAGATCATCAAACCTACATTGGCCTCAAAAAGCCCACATTGTGAAATGTTCAAATTGTAAATACAACATTAAAATACTAAGCAGCCTCTGTTGCCTGTAATTGGTTCTGATTGCAGAGGCACAAGTCTTTAACTGGTTCCCATTTATCAATCTACAATACGGGCATAGTACAACTGACATTGAATCTGCCAATAATTACCACCCATTGGTGATTGCAGGTAATGGATCAGAGCCTTCAAAGAGCTCCGTGCAGCCATTTTACCTCCCCACATGTACTTGTCTTGGTTGTGTTGGCTTCTGCAAAGAGTCAGGCTGTTGTTTCGGTAACCAAATTATAAAAACTAATATTAACCACTCTCGCTACTCTGAATGTGTGTCTGTTGCTGCTGTAGTTTGGGCTCCACGGGCAATGAGGAGGTGCAGGACAGCACAACCTCTGACCTCCTGCAGCGTTACATGAAATTTGATAACGAGATGTCTGTTGTGTCGGTCGTATGGCGCGAGTGTCAGCAGTTCATAGAACGCTACAATGATGAACAGGTCGGCATACTAGCACTTTCTGTACTGCACACAGTGGCCGTTGTCACATGTGTTTAGAGCTGTTTTCAGAGTAACAATTTTTTGCAAAAAAACATTTTCCCTGTGTTTTGAAATTCTTTGCAAACTACTCAAACACAAATTAAACATACAGCTGATCATCCTGAATTTGATATATTTTAGAAATCGGGCAGAATCAGTCCTAGTGGAATCAGATGTTTTGTTTGAGTGGAAGTAAAGTCTTGATAACTGCTGTTTTAATCTATTCCCACAAGTAAGCAATACAATAGACTCCACTTCATATTTGACAGGTGACATTTCTAACAAACCTGCCTGCATGCTTTCAAAGCGAGTGTTGAGTAGTGTCAGCTGTATGAAATGACACTTGACCAGTCGTGTCCACTGCAGGCGGTGCTGACAGCCAAGCGCAAGATGCTCAAGGAGGACTGGGAGTTCTTCAAGCAGCAACGCAAGCTGCTGCAACAACAGCAACAACAACAGCAGGAGGAAGAGACAAAGTGCAGTGCCGCATCTCCATCCTCCTCACCTCACACGTCTGTAGTCGTTCATCTCTCTCATCACCTCATAAGTTTGTAGTCCTTCATCTCTCATCACCTCACATGTCTGTAGTCCTTCCTCTCTCTCATCACCTCATACGTCTGTAGTCCTTCATCACCTCACACGTCTGTAGTCCTTCATCTCTCTCATCCACTTCACACATCTGTAGCCCTTCATGTACTTCATCTCTCTAATTACCTCATGCGTTTGTATTCATTTCACTCCCTCATCTCCTTCATCACCTCACACGTTTGTATTCCTTTCACTCCCTCATCTCCTTCATCACCTTATATGTTTTTATTCCTTTTACTCCCTCATCTCCCTCATCACCTCACCCGTTTGTATTCCTTTCACTCCCTTATCTCCTTCATCACCTCACATGTTTGTATTCCTTCATCACCTTAAATCTTTGTATTCCTTTCACTCCCTCATCGCCTTACACATTTGTATTCCTTTCACTCTCTCATCACCCTCCTTCATCGCCCTCATCAACTCAAATGTTTGTAATCCTTCATCTACCTCATCTCCCTCATCATCTCACACATTTGTATTCCTTTCACTCCCTCTTCGCCCTCATCAACTCACGTTTGTATTCCTTCACCTCTGTCATTACCTAACATGTTTGTATTCCTTCATCTCCATCATTACCTCACATGTTTGTATTCCTTCATCTCCCTCATCACCTCTCACACTTATATTCCTTTCACTCCCTCACTGCCCTCATTAATTCACACGTTTGTATTACTTCATCTCCCTCATCACCACACACGATTGTATTCCTTTCAGTCCTTCATCGCCCTCATCAACTCACACGTTTGTAATCCCTCATCTCCCTCATCACCTCACAATTTGCATTCTTTTAACTCCCTCATCACCCTCATCAACTCACACGTTTGTATTCCTTCATCTCCGTCATGACCTCACATGTTTGTATTCCTTCATCTACCTCATCTCACTCATCACCTCACACGTTTGTATTCCTTTCACTCCCTCATCGCCCTCTTCAAATCACACATTTGTATTCCTTCATCTCCCTCATCTCTCATCCTCTGACATGTTTGTATTCCATTCACTGTTCATCTCCCTCATCAGCTCACGTTTGTATTCCTTTCTCTCATCACCCTCATCAACTAATACATTTGTATTCCTTCATTTCCTCACTCATTTATATTCCTTTCACTCCCTCATCAACTCACTTGTTTGTATTCTTTCATCTCCCTCATCACCTCACACGTTTGGATTCCTTCATCTCCCTCGTCACCTCAAACATTTGTATTCTTTTCATTCCCTCATCTCTCATCCTCTTACATGTTTGTATACCCTTCATCTCTCTCATCCTTTCACGTGTCTGTATTCCTTTCACTCCCTCATCTCCCTCATTACCTCACATGTTTGTGTACCTTTCATTCACTCATCTCCCTCATCACCTCACCTGTTTTTATTCCTATCACTCCCTCATCTCTTTCATCACCTTACATGTTTGTAGTCCTTTCAATTTCTCGTCTCTCATCCTCTCACATGTTATTCATTTCACTCCATCTTCCTCATCCTCTTATGTTTGTATTGCTTTCACTACATTACCTGTCATAGTTATTGTTATCTGTGTCAGGGTTTCCTAAGCTTTCTTGGCTCAAGGCACCCTCAACTTTCTACCATCTGGTTGATGCCCCCAGCTTTGCGTTTCGCATGTAATGTGCCATTCTAAGATAACTGTCCAAGTTTGGTGAGAAGTGAGAACACACTGGAGTTGCATGCCCCCCTTTCAGGGGTTGCTGGCCCCCAGTTTCGGAACCCCTGATCTCTGTGATCTGTAATTAAAGGTTTTGACATTAAAATACGCTTAACATTGATATTTTGTTTTTTAAATGTTGTGAATTATATTTTTGTCACAGCAAAAACTTAAATGTATTCATCCGAGGTATTTGAGATAATAGTGGATATAGATGCCTTGAACCGTTACAGGGTGGAACTGGTTGAAGCCCAGTTCACTCACATGATGGAGCGAATACTGCAGGGTGCCAAACCAACCACGAATGAATACCATTGTCCAAACTGCAACCGTAAGCGGTAAGTTGTCACCAGACAGGCTTTGCTGAACAATGACAGAATAAAGATGATGACAGTATGGTGAATGGGTGTCCTAGAATTACAGTGATGGCGTTATGTCGTATGGGTGTCCTAGAATTACAGTGATGGTGTTACGTCGTATGGGTGTCCTAGAATTACAGTGATGGCGTTATGTCGTATGGGTGTCCTAGAATTACTGTGATGGCGTTATGTCGTATGGGTGTCCTAGAATTATAGTGATGGCATTATGTCGTATGGGTGTCCTAGAATTACAGTGATGGCGTTATGTCGTATGGGTGTCCTAGAATTACAGTGATGGCGTTATGTCGTATGGGTGTCCTAGAATTATAGTGATGGCATTATGTCGTATGGGTGACCTAGAATTACAGTGATGGCATTGTGTCGTATGGGTGTCCTAGAATTACAGTGATGGCGTTATGTCGTATGGGTGTCCTAGAATTAAAGTGATGGCGTTATGTCGTATGGGTGTCCTAGAATTACAGTGATGGCGTTGTGTCGTATGGGTGTCCTAGAATTACAGTGATGGCGTTATGTCGTATGGGTGTCCTAGAATTACAGTGATGGCGTTATGTCGTATGGGTGTCCTAGAATTACAGTGATGGAGTTGTGTCGTATGGGTGTCCTAGAATTATAGTGATGGCGTTATGTCGTATGGGTGTCCTAGAATTACAGTGATGGCGTTATGTCGTATGGGTGTCCTAGAATTACAGTGATGGCGTTATGTCGTATGGGTGTCCTAGAATTACAGTGATGGCGTTGTGTCGTATGGGTGTCCTAGAATTATAGTGATGGCGTTATGTCTGTCGTATGGGTGTCCTAGAATTACAGTGATGGCGTTGTGTCGTATGGGTGTCCTAGAATTACTGTGATGGCGTTATGTTGTATGGGTGTCCTAGAATTACAGTGATGGTATTACGTCGTATGGGTGTCCTAGAATTACAGTGATGGCGTTATGTCGTATGGGTGTCCTAGAATTACTGTGATGGCGTTATGTCGTATGGGTGTCCTAGAATTATAGTGATGGCATTATGTCGTATGGGTGTCCTAGAATTACAGTGATGGCGTTATGTCGTATGGGTGTCCTAGAATTACAGTGATGGAGTTGTGTCGTATGGGTGTCCTAGAATTATAGTGATGGCGTTATGTCGTATGGGTGTCCTAGAATTACAGTGATGGCGTTATGTCGTATGGGTGTCCTAGAATTACAGTGATGGCGTTATGTCGTATGGGTGTCCTAGAATTACAGTGATGGCGTTGTGTCGTATGGGTGTCCTAGAATTATAGTGATGGCGTTATGTCTGTCGTATGGGTGTCCTAGAATTACAGTGATGGCGTTGTGTCGTATGGGTGTCCTAGAATTACAGTGATGGCGTTATGTTGTATGGGTGTCCTAGAATTACAGTGATGGCGTTATGTCGTATGGGTGTCCTAGAATTATAGTGATGGCGTTATGTCGTATGGGTGTCCTAGAATTATAGTGATGGCGTTATGTCGTATGGGTGTCCTAGAATTACAGTGATGGCGTTGTGTCGTATGGGTGTCCTAGAATTACAGTGATGGCGTTATGTCGTATGGGTGTCCTAGAATTATAGTGATGGCGTTATGTTGTTTGGGTGTCCTAGAATTACAGTGATGGCGTTATGTCGTATGGGTGTCCTAGAATTGCAGTGATGGCGTTATATCATATGGGTGTCCTAGAATTACAGTGATGGCGTTATGTCGTATGGGTGTCCTAGAATTACAATGATGGCATTATGTCGTATGGGTGTCCTAGAATTATAGTGATGGCGTTATGTTGTATGGGTGTCCTAGAATTACAGTGATGGCGTTATGTCGTATGGGTGTCCAAGAATTACAGTGATGGCGTTGTGTCGTATGGGTGTCCTAGAATTACAGTGATGGTGTTATGTCGTATGGGTGTCCTGGAATTACAGTGATGGTGTTATGTCATATGGGTGTCCTAGAATTATAGTGATGGCGTTGTGTCGTATGGGTGTCCTAGAATTATAGTGATGGCGTTATGTCGTATGGGTGTCCTAGAATTATAGTGATGGCGTTATGTCTTATGGGTGTTCTAGAATCACAATGATGACAATGTGTTGATTGGTTATCCTAGAATCACAACGACCATAATATATCAGGTGGGTGTCCTAGAATTAGAAGGATGACAGTATATCAGGTAAATCAGTAGATGGAACCAATGGCTATAAATGTCTCCTCTGAAAGAAGAAGTGAGGTGACCAGACCATTCATGGCCAACCTGAGGTGTGGCCTTGTCATGAGCACCTATGCCCCTTGGTGTGAGGGCAGCCGACACCAGTTTAGTCTTGACAGCAGATGTTGTCGGTGAACAGCCAGAGACATGAGGCACTGCAGCTTGTGCCACTGTAGCCAGTGATTGTTGGTCCCAGTCACAGGTCATCTGACAGCCAGCAGTAGCAGTATTTCATGCCTAGATTTACTCCAATCCTGCATGATTAATATTCAAATTTATTTATTGGTGTATTGCATATCTCATGTGCCCCTGCAACTCATGTATGTCAGGGAAATGTAGTCTATTTTCATGAAAACATGCACAATCACACCTGCATGCCAAACATGCCCCCATACACCCAAGGTTAATTTAGCTTAAAGTAGATTGTTTTTTTCAGCATGCATGTTGGTGTAGTAATACAAGGATACTTGTTGTGTTGAGAGTGCGTGCAGCTATGACTCCTTTGTGTGCAGGTGTCCGTGTGATGAGTGCAGCATCTCCCACATGATCACGTGTGGCATCATCAACCCTGACCTGCTGGACCAGCTGCACCAGCACGGGGCTGCGGGGGGAGGGAGTAGCTGCATGGCGGCTCAGGTGAAGTTTCCCAACGAGTTGTACACGACGCTCAACGTGCGCCCGCCCTCTATGTCAAGTACTTGCTCCAGCAGTGGCTCCGAGAGTCCTATCATCATCGACCCGGAACGACTCACCTTGCCCTTTGATGAGGACACCCTCGAGTGAGTGCTTGTGGCAATGTCTAGTCTAGGCCATTGTATCACTGCACTTGTGTTGGGAATACCTACTAAAAGAACACATCTGTGTTGCGTATTGTATTTATTGACTGAAATTGTTATGTTATAATTTCGTTTCTCAGAACGTTGTGTCTGCAGAAATCTTCAAAGCTGATATTGAAACAGGGTTTTGTTTAGCTCACCAAAGGGTCTACCGTAGAACTCATCTAAATGGCCATCTTTTGAAATCAGCCACAAGAACTGTCACAATCTTCTGTTTTGTGAGCTGTATATCTAACCAGTTGCTTTTATCAGGCCACCCCTTTAATCAGGACATCTTAACTCAGTCACTTGGTTGGGCCTTTAGAAGGGTGCTAGTGTACCTGCTCATAGCAGTATTTTATGACTAATTGATGCAGATTTCTTGGCCACAATAGAACCACAGGTTGGTCAACTCCTACTGTGGCTAAATATACGTCTAGAGTTCTGGCTCAGTATCCCTTCCTATCACTATTCTAATTTTCTCTAGATACTTCGGCTGATGATCACAGTAAATTCTGACTTATGAAGCATGTTGTTTGACAAAGAGATTTATGACTGAGGAGGCAGTTATCTGACCTTATGTACTGTTGTTGTAGTCTTGGTGAGGATGACCTTGGTGAAGATGAGGACTCAAGGTCAGGCAACTCTGACAATGAAAGCACCGCTGACGAAGACGACACGCAGCAACGCAGGCTCGACTGTGCCGTTGTCATGACAACCAGTGATGTGGACAGGGCGGCACATACCATGGACAAGGTGGGCAGTTGTGGCTTTCATATAGGTTATGTCAAATTAATACAGTGCCCTGGAATCGGGATGAAGGCAGCATTCAAGTAGATGCTACTGGCTGTCCACGTTCCTAGCTTGTACATAGCAAAGAGGTGAAATTTATAATTTTACATCATCACACCAGTCTGACTGTAAAAATAAAAAATACAGTCAGACTGTCAACATGTATTACTACGGTGGTGAATTGAATCATTGGGTAGAAGAGTTGATGGTAAGGTTTGCCTTGCTGCAGCTTGATGGCATAGAGCACCGAGCGTCGGACCTAGAGCGAGCTGTGTCGTACGCAGCCTCCCTCCAAGTCTCCAACAACTCCACCTTCAGCTGTGGGTTCACTCAGCAGCCTCACTCCATCTCTACTTGTGAGTGCATCTCATGCATCTTCCAGCCAGAGGCGCAACAGGTATGTACTTTTGCACTCTAATCACTAACATGTTAGGCTATAATTTGTTGTATTTGATCAAGCCCCAAATTTAAGGTGGCTGGGGTGGTTATTCCATGCTTGTTTTTACTTGACTACTTTCAACTTTCAGTTTTTCAAGATAAACTTACCGGTTGCTTCCAAATTGTTGCCTGTGTACTTTGTAGTATACCGTATTAGTGAAAGAAGCAGGTGACAAAATAAAAGAATTGTAAATGTGAAAAATGCCTGTTTTGAATTTAGTGTTTTTTATAAAAACTAAGTAAATATATAGTATATAATTTAATGTGTGGAATGACTCTTTTCTGCCATAGATTTCTGCATTTTATTTCTTGTTGTGTCATGGAAGTGTGATGTGATGTCACAGAAGTGTGACCCTGTCATCGTAGCATGACGTCGTATATGTGTGTGTTGTAGGTTCGTGTCACCGAGGAAAGTCAGTGTCAATGCCACGCGTGCCTCCAGCAGCAGCGTCAGAAACAACAACAGCAGCAACAACATGGTGTTGCGACGGAGATGACATTGCCCCAACACTTCCCGGTGTTGCCCCAGCCCGGCAACCAAGCCCTACACCTCTACCCCCACATCCACGGCCCCAACATCATGCACCCCATAGTAGCAGCAGCGGCAGCAGTGACAACCCTACAGCCAACCCAGCTCGCTGGCCAGCACCCCCACCCTCTGCTTCAACCCCAGCTCTACGAACTACACAGCCCCCTACCCCAGCAGCAGCTCGTGCTGAAGGCTGTCACGTCGTCATGTGTGTCTGCGACGACTGCAACACCAACGTCACACACACACCAGCAGCAACTGAACCACTTTGGACACTATGTTGACGGCAAGGATGTCCGACTGGCTGTGTCCAATGACAAGTTGTACCATGCCTGTCTTGGCTGGGAGAATGCAACCGTCAATGGGGCCCATCTCATGCTGTCGTCACAGTTCAACCTGCCACCGTCACCACCGTTTGCCAACGACATACCGCTGGTGACACACTCTTCCACAGCAATGACGCTGCCAGAAGACCAGTTTGCCAGCGTGGTGCCGACGTCAGCAACGCCGCTCTTCCAGCAGTGCACCTTGGCAACAGCGCCCTCTACCAGCAGCACCAGTCGACTCGGTGGTACGCAGTGTGGGGCGAGCGTTGTATTTAGTGCGCCGGTCAGTGGCCTTGACCCCCGAGTCCCTGACACGCATGCTGCGAGTGTGAAGCGAACTCTGTTGAACCCTGGCAGTCAGACGGTGCCCATCCACAACTTCACCCCTGTCATTGGCTCATCCTTGCCAGGCACGGGTGACATGTGCATGAACCACAACCCCTTCATGTACATGACAAACCACAGTTCTCTGACGAGTACACCTCACACCACTACCATCTCAACCTCCCAGCCAACAGCAGCCGCGGCAGACGCAATGAAGCTCAATGATGACCTGATGAGGTCATCCGGGGTGACAGGGGCAGGGTGTTGTGACAGCATCGCCTCAATGTCCCACCAAGACCAGATGTACGCCCTCGCTCACAACCGCATGCAGGCCACAGGGGGCACAACCAAGCAGATGGTCAACGTGTCACATGTCACCCGCATGCAGCAGCAAGGTTGCACTGCCACGCCACAAGGCGTTCCAGCACCGTGCGGCGCACCACCCAACCACCACCACACACACGGTGTGAGCATGACCGCGGCGGGGCATGTTGACATCAACAACGTCAGTAACAGTGATGTGTCATCAACGGCGGGCTCGATGTGTCTGGAGGCAGACAGCTGTGTGCACAATGACGACAACTGTGACAGCAATGACGACAGCTGCTCGGAGCAGAGCTCGTCTACGTCAACATCAAACCAGAAGGACGGCAAGTACTGCGACTGCTGCTACTGCGAGTTCTTTGGACACTCGACAGTGAGTATAGACGAGACAGTGCTATCACTCTGACTACTTCATCTCATGCAAAGTTTAGTTGTTTTAATGTCGGCTTCTCTCACTATGATATGTTCAATAATAAGTTTATTTATATATTATTTAATTTTGTAATATAGTTATTTTATTTATATTTGCACCTATAGACATTGAATGATGTACTTATATATAGTTCTTTTAACATTAAATATATAATAACATCTAAATAATAATATACTTAAAAGGCTATGGATTAAATCTTAAAACATGTTACAAGTTAAAAATAATTGTTTATGATCACATATGTTTTCAACCTACCAATTAATTAGCATTTGTGAACCTGGTTTCCATAAACATCCAACTAGAGAAGAGCTGAAGTTGATTAATGTAGTGCATCTACAGTTGAATTCATGCCTTCCCTGTGTTCTGCTTCAGCCTCCCACATTACCAACAAGCCGAAATTATGCTGAGATGAGAGACAGGTTGCGACTAAGGCTCAAGCAGAGGGTAAGTGCAGTCACCTATTGGTATTCTACATACGTTTCATCGCAAACTTTATTATCCAGGTAGATTTAACAAGATTGCCATCCAGAGAATTAACTCTAGATGGCAGGTGGACAAGGAAGTCTGTTGGCTTATCGAGAGTCCAACCCTTTTTATCTACATGTATCCCGCCCTTCTGAGGTTGAGTCAATTTTGTTTAAACATTGATGCTACCAGCACCAACACAATCAGCAGATAATCTGTTCCAATAATTTACAGTCCTTTGTGAAAATGAGAACTTTCTTATATCTAATCTACACTGCTCCTTTACTGATGTAACTTTGTGTCCTCTAGTCCTTCTTTCTTAAGGCCAGACACCAATGGTGTTTTTTGACAAAAAATACTTTAAATGGTTTTCTGCCAGATTATTACACCTTTGTAGGCATACTATCAATAAAGTTTACTTCTATGAATTACATACCTCTAAGTGAATTTTAGTCATGGATCAAACATGTCGATATCATGTAATCAAATCCATTATGCAATCTTTGACTGCCATTTTCTCCAAAACAAATTTCTTCAAATTTCTGCATTTGGAAACGGGATATCTCTGGGAGTAATTATGCTATATAAGTAATGTTGGTGTTGTATTCAGCATATTCTACTGTGTGCAATGATCAGACACTTTTTAAAAATCATGTATTGTTTGAAAGATATAGCCATATTTGTTGCCAAAAAACGTGTTTTTTTGTATTTTACCAACAGATTATTTAAAAAATAAAAACAACATTAAAAGTAGCATGTATAGAGAACATGGATTTGTAAGAATTATAACTATATGGGTTCAATAAAAAATGGCAGTGTTTCCAAATTTGGCCAATATTTGCTCAAAATGGTGGCCATTTTGTTTGTTACCATGGAAACATGGAGAGGTCTGGCTGAAAAAATCCAATATATATTTTACACAGTAAGACCCATTTCATGCATTGGGCATACAAAATTGGACTGTTTGCACAAATTAAAAAATAATCATATCTACCTGTATGTATCTGGTTGTGATCACTACTCCCCAGTGGCTCACATATCTTGACATTGTCAACTAATTCATTCTGTGAGGGCAAATGTTGAGAAAGGAAATTATCTTGTTCTAAAACTAAAATCTTGTGGTCCTCACTCTCTGTACTCTGTAGAGATTTCCATTGTATATGACCATGGTTACAATCCCCCATAATAATTCAGTCCCATTTGCTCACTTCCCTTATAGCATTTTGTACTTCTCTTCTATGCTTATGTTTCGACTTTGATAAACTAACCCAACCATTAACGTTGAGTTTCCTTTAACTATGTTACACCAATTAGCTTCTTCACAATCTGCTCCTCTTTCTAATTTTATTTCATAAGCCTGGATAGATTCTTTAATATATATATATAATAACTCCACCTCCCCTTCTTCCTATTGTATCTTTTCTAAACATTACATAGCCTGTCAGTCCCAATTCGGTATGATCGGTGGTGGCCCATGATTCGGTTATACCTATTATGTGAGGATCAATATCCTCTACCATTACCTTTAATTCACTTAAAACAAACACATTTATATCCAGCTTCAGAACAGTTTTATAGGCTATTTTTTGCTGATTTATTTGTTCTGTCTTTATCTGTGCCTCCAGTTTCAGGCTTCTCTGTGAATCCCCCTGCGAATCTAGTTTAAATAGATGCAGCCTGTCCCACTGTCAACAGATCGCAGCAGGTTCTCTGAGAAAACTGCTTCCCCCTTTCCACTTCTCACTTCCTATCATCCCGTCAACTTCTCTCCTTTCCCGTCCCATTTTCCCTCCTACCTCATTTCTATGGTCATTTTTCATGTTTCCTGCCATCGATTCGCCAGTTTCTTCCCCTCAAATCACCTTCCCTCCTCTCAGTTTCCTTTCCTCAGTCTTCTTGCCACTACTCTGCTCCTTCAGTCACAGTATTCCCATCTAGTATCTCCACCCCCTTCACAATATCTGTCAACCTGACTACCTCCTTCAGCAGACATTCCACCTTCCAACATCCAATGCACTGAAAGATGAATCCTTCTTCCTTTGTATCTGCCCATGACTTTCCACAGCCGGACAAGGCAAAATCTACCCAGCTGTTGCAGTCATCGCACACCAAGTGTCGCTTTGACTTGCCGCTTGCAAGGCACCGTATCAGAATTTATTTAATAATGATAATATTTTTAATTAGCTATTCAAAATAATTTATGCCTTTCTACGTAGTCTTTAGAAAAGACTGTTTCCTCCGTATAATGTATACCAGAATGACTAAGTCTAAGTTAATTGGCGTTCTACTACAACATAACTATACATTTACATGTGTGTACGTTGAACCAGTTCAGCTGGTTCATGAGTCAAATTGAAAATAAGTTATTACGATATTTGGCAGATACTTCTTTGTGTGTAGTGTATACTCCAAATCATTTTTCATATGTTCAGTAATGTAAACAATACTCTGAATTAGAGTGACCTATCACCTAGTGCTATGTTCCCCCTAGCGAATGGGAGTAACACTACGATTTATCAACAAATCTTCTAATATCACTGACGAAAGCTAAGGTAGTCTAACATATTTTCTCTGACTAACTTAGTTATAATAAGTAGTTTATGAATAATACTGACACAAAATTATACTTATCTGATCAATAGTTCCACTGCTTTTCTGATTTTTCCTGCACCGTAAAATCTCAATGATCCATGTATGGACATATTGTTTTCGTTTGACATGTTCTGTAGCTATTACAGAACAACATTTATATAATAGGTTTCCAGACACCACGCATTTGAATTTCTTAGCCGTCAAACCATACTAAAGATATTCTGGTCCCATTGTCAAAATATATGTATGCAGTGATTGACAAATGACCACAACAGCTGGTGGAATTTATAGGGGTCATCTATAAAGTATATTTTTGAAGTTTTTTTAGACCTTGACCCTTTGTAATTCTTCATAAAGTTGGTCTATAGATGCTATACAACCATTAAAACTATATCAATTTGGAGAAAAACCCACACTACTCCATCCCACTAGAAAATAAATACTATAATGTAATTTTTTATTTGTTGCATGTCTTTATTAATTCATACTTCACAGATTCAATATTGGTCTGTAGAGTTGATAATAAACAAAAACAACTGTTTTGTAATAAATGTAACATGGTAATTGAAATAACTTGACATACACACATGACCAAGTACAATCTGGTGGTTGTGTAATTCCCGTCAAAATACCTCTCCCTGTCATGCTGCCCAACACATAGTTGACCCAAACACTCCTGCCCCCCTCAGCATGACATACTCCAAGGATGTCATGTGGTGGTATGTTGTCAACCCATCCATGTTCATAACGTGTCCCTGCTTCAGTAATGTTTTGAGATGTGTTATGTTTCCCAGAACGAAGCAAGGACAGAGAAGGACAAGGAGACACTGACGCCTGCGTCGCCCCCCAAGAATGAGATTGTCGACCAGCGAGAACTTGATGAGTTGTTGCGGTTCATCAACGGAGCGAAGGATGATGCAGCGTTGCCAGTGGAAGTCGTCATGTCCCAGATGCCCACTGACAACAAGGCTACGGCCAAGGCTGCGAAACGCGCTCGGCAGAAACAGCGCAAGGTATCAACCTGCCGTCATGTACTTGGCTAGTTGTCTTGCCTCATGAATAATGGTAGTTCTCTGAAACTAGTAAGGCATGTAGTTTTAAATTATTTCTTTAAGTTTGGTGTAGATTGTGTCATGATCATCAGATGTATAATCTGTGTTAATGATGTCATTACAACATCCATGTTGGCGATGACACTACATGGTCTGTATTCGTGTTCGTGGTGTCACGGACCGTATTGGTGGTTGGTGTGTTGGTGGTGACATGGTATGTTGAAGCTGTCATCTGTGTTGTTGGTGTGTTGGAGCTGTCATTTGAGTTGGTTGTGTGTTGGAGCTGTCATGTGTGTTGGTGCAGTCATGTGTGTTGTTGGTGTGTTGGAGCTGTCGTGTGTTAGGGCTGCCATGTGTGTTGGTGCCATCATGTGTGTTGGTGTGTTGGAGCTGTCATGTGTGTTGGTCTGTCATGTGTATTGGAGCTGTCAGGTGTGTTGTGTGTGTCATGTGTACATGTGGATGTGTCATGAGTTGTGTGTCATGTGAATTGTGTGTACAGGCAGATGTGTCATGTGAGTTGTGTGTTCAAGTGGATGTGTCATGAGAGTTGCATGTGTCACGTGTGTGCAGGCGGATGTGTCATTTGAGTTGTGTGTGTCATGTGTGATGTGTGTGTCATGTTTGAAGGTGGACGTATCATGTGAGTTGTGTGTGTCATGTCTGTTGTGTGTGCAGGCGGATGAGAAGGCAAAGAAGGAGGCAGAGGAAGAGAGACAAGCCAAGTTGGAGCGCTTGAGGCAGCTCGAGCAGGAGCGCGCCTATCAACAGCTGCTGAAGAAGAAACGCAGCCGACACAAGGAGCAGCAGAAGGCCGAGGCAGCAGCTCAGGTGCCAACACCTACCAGCAGCTCAGTTGCCAATGGTGGCACTGCACCAGGTAACAAATTAAGAACGGTGACTGTGGTTACACAGGCAGTGCAGTTGGAGAAACCTCGCCAATCATTTGCTACAGCTATCACAACAAATGGACAGTTCCGGCTGTCATCACCAGTTGTCACCACCAGCTGGGCTCCAAGCAGTTGTCAGGCATCTGTGAAGAAATCTTGCCAGTCGGTTGCTTCAGCCGAGTACAAGCCATTGAGAAGTAATGACTGCACAGCGGCTCCATGTACCACGTCACAGCAGCCAGTGAAAACCCGGCGGCAGCAGCCGCAGCAAGTTGACCGCGCGAAGAAAGTGGCCAACAAGCACCAGCTGCAGCCAGGAGGCAGCAGCAGTAGTAGCAGTAATAACGTTGAGAATGGTTCGCCAAAACGCACCCCTTCATTGAAGGTGAAGAGGTCAGGAGATGCCAGTGATGTGCACGCTCAGAACAGACGCAACGAGCAGACAAGTCACACCACTCAGACCATTGGCAGATCGCAGCAGTGCAGTCAAGCCAAGGTGGCGAGACAGAACTGTGTGGCCGGGTCGAATGCTCACAAGTCTTCAGCCTTGTCCAATGGGCCAGTCACCAGCAAGTCTTGTACGGCGGCCAACTGCGCGAGTGACACAGGTCATGGGGGTAACCCCAAGAACCACCATGTCGCCACCAAGGAGCAGACTGCCTGTCTCGCACACTTCATGCAGCAGCACCAGATAGGCTTGTTCAACACCGGGCCTCCTGCGAAGACTTGCCACAACACCACTGACACAACCCCCTCGCACCAACCCGCCAACTCTGTGGGACGCAAGAAAGGTTACAAGGTGTACCAGGAGCAAGGCAGTCACCACCCTCTCACACATCCACCCACCCCATCTGTGACACCCCGCTCAGGCCGGCCTGCTATGTGTAGCAACAGTCATGTTGACCAGCGAATGGACACTGGTCAGAGTGGTCATTCATCCTTGGCGAACAACCACGCCCCAGTGTCTGTGTCGAGTCCTTCGGGGTTTGAGAACCATGCATGGAAGTTTGACAAGAAAGCTGTGACGCACAAGCAACAGCAACCATTGACAGCCACCGCCAGCCGCAGCAAGTGTGACCTGGAGAAGTCACCTCGCACCAACGACCAGGTGAGGGCATCACTCACAGCACCATATTCAACACTTAAGTTGGTGTTGTCAGTTGTTCTTGATCCCTTAAAAACTACAAGACAAGTTGAGTGGGTTGCAGACTAAATATCAGCCCAGCAATTGGATTTTGGCAAGTTACCAGTTGTTGATGAACAACATTCTTTTGACCATGTAAAGAAACAGATTTTTTCAAACCAACTGTGGATCTTATATAAAATTATTTGCACATTACTTATTTGGCCATAAAAGAACCAGATTCATAATGGGCTGAACCATTTGAGAAAGCAGCATCAACTTATGCTGCCTTCCAGTCATTTCATGTTTATCAGTGGTGAAGTGGAAAGTGGAATGGCAGCCCCACCTCACCACAAGTAAATTGGGACACGTAGGGATCACAAAGTCATATTCATGCTAAACACAAGCGTATTGGTATATAGCATTAGACACATACACCAAACCTGCACAAATGACTGGAGTCTTCTGTGTTCCTGTTCACCTTGTAATTGAGTTAGCCAGGATGTGAATAAAGATGGATTCTTCCTGTTGCTCCAGAATTCTGGCAGTATCAATAAAAACAAGAAGAACCGGAGGAAAAAAGCAACTGAAGATCTGTCATCACTGGGTAGGTGGAGAAAATGTGTTCTGGAAATCTGTTTTTTTGTGTGCTCCAATTTTACAAAGGGAGTGCTAGACAACATATATTTATAAATCTTAGAGGTACAAGGTCTGAATGATCATTTTTATTATGAAATCGTGCCATACAGTACTTATAAACCACATCTTGACTCATCTTGACCAATCACAGTTATTTAAAACCCAATACAACTCAAGACGGCTAAGCTCGCTGGCAAACCAATGCCTCAAGTCAGCCAAATCTGACCAAAAATAGTCTTGTAATGTTGTATATGGTAGTGTCCTATAGTTTTGAGAACCCTAGAAACTGCATGTACAGGCCTCAGATTGTCCTGTTTATTGGCAAATAGTAGGGAGAGAGAGGAACCTTTTAAAAATTGCCTGAGGTCTAAAGGATTAATAATTACCTTCACCAACAGGCTCGGCATGCTGTCGAGTCGCAACTGCCTCCTGGCAGCAGACATACTCTTGTTCCTGAACAAGCAAATTGCAATGGCACTTTCCACAGCGACACAACCAGTCAATTTCATCTCGGCATGCTATAAACCTCGACATTTCCACTGCCCGTGGGTCTTCCTGTTCATGCCCACCGGCACCCGCCTCTGGCCTATCTTCCAACAGGCCCTTGTCTTTGTGGTTCAAACCGGTAACCAGCTGCATCTGAACCTATTTTGTTTTCATCGTCAGAAGAAAAATCGGAAAACCCGTACCGACACGCCGTCTTATTTACACACAGTCACAGCGCATGTGCGCATAATTTAATTGGTAAACTTACCATAGCACCACCTTACGGAGTTGTGAACAAATAGTACGCAACAAATTTACCGAGATACTGTGATGTCAGTTTCTTCTAACAATGGCGCAGTCCATAGAAAATCGGTAGTTGTGTGTTCAAAAATGTTTCCCTGGTAAACCGCTGATGGTAAAAATTTTATTGTTACAAATTGTTAGTTTGTATTAACTCTTAGATGCTTAACACCAAAACGTTGCCTTTTGTATTCCTTTAAGTAAATATAGTGTGTATATACCAGTACCAGAGGCTAAGTTCAAGGGGGCAGATTCAGACTATTTAGGACAATTAATTGTAACCCCGGAAATGGTAGGTAAGAAAATAAGGGCTATGAAGGATAATAAATCACCTGGAGTGGATGGTATTCCACCCAAACTACTATTGGAAATTGTAGAACAAATTAGCATACCGCTTGCAACAGTTTTCAATTTGTCATTAGAAGAGGGAGTGGTTCCTTTAGAATGGAAAGAAGCAAACATTATACCGTTATTCAAAAAAGGTTCGAGAAACAAGTCGGAGAACTATAGACCAGTGAGTTTAACATCAGTGATTTGTAAATTATTAGAAAGACTAATTAAAGATCACATGGTGGATTTTCTTGTTAAACAAAACTTGATAAACCCATCTCAACATGGTTTTTTAAAGCGAGGTCATGCTTAACAAATATGTTATGTTTTTTGGAAGACATCACTAAGTGGGTAGATGAGGGATCACCAGTAGATATCGTCTACTTAGATTTTCAAAAAGCTTTCGACAAAGTACCACATCAAAGATTACTGCTTAAACTAAAGGCCCATGGCATAGGAAATGGTATAATAAACTGGATAGAACAATGGCTGATTGACAGAAGACAACGTGTAGTAGTTGATGGGGAGGCTTCAAACTGGAAATCGGTATTGAGTGGGGTACCACAGGGATCAGTATTAGGTCCTATATTATTCTTAATATATATCAACGATTTGGATGATGAAATAACAAGCAAGGTGTTGAAATTTGCAGATGATACAAAAGTGTTTAGAAGGATTAAAAGTGATGGAGATAGACAGCATTTACAAGATGATCTTGACAGGTTGATCAAATGGTCTGAAAAGTGGCAAATGCTGTTCAATTTTGGGAAATGTAAATGCCTCCACACAGGACATGGGAACGAAGAAGTAGAATATACAATGGGGGGTACTGTACTAAGTACTACTGTAAAAGAAAAGGACTTAGGGTTAACCATTAGTGCTGATATGAAGGTTTCAGAGCAGTGCGGAATTGCAGCTTCAAAGGGAAATCAAATCCTTGGATTAATTAGGCGAAACATAACGTATAAGGAAAAAGAGCTAATAATACCGCTGTACAAAACAATAGTTAGGCCTCATTTAGAATATTGTATTCAAGCGTGGAGGCCATATCGCAGGAAGGACATAGATATGCTAGAAAGAGTGCAGAGGAGAGCAACTAAAATGATACCAAAACTGAGGGATCTTAGTTACGAAATACGCCTAAAAAAATGCGGTTTAACAACACTAGAGACCAGGAGATTGAGAGGAGATCAGATAGAAGTGTTTAAAATATTGAAGGGTTATGAAAATATTGATAGAAATATTTTTTTCTCAGTTAAGAAAGATAGAAGGACTAGAGGACATGAACTTACATTGGCAAAGGAGCAGAGTAGATTGGATATAAGAAAGTTTTCATTTTCACAAAGGACTGTAAATGAATGGAACAGATTACCTGCTGATTGTGTGGGTGCTAGTAGCGTGAATATGTTTAAAAATAAAATCGACACATACCTCAGACGGGCGGGATACACATAGATAAAAGGGTCGGACTCTCGATAAGCCAAAGGGCTTCCTTGTCCACCTGCCACCTAGAGTTAATTCTCTGGGTGGCAATCTTGTTAAATCTTGTTATAGATGTTACGATAGTATAAAGACAATTAGACTTTGTACCTTTAAGTATGAATGCATGAGAAGTACAATGTTTTTGTCATTCCTTAGAGAAGACAGTTAGTAATCATTGTATTATTTTGTAACATTGACTTGTTGATTGTTGAATGTGTCTGTTGACAGATGAAATCTTCTTGCCAAAAGAGGATGTTGAGAACGGGGAACTTGACGAGTTTGAACGCGAAATTGAAGAGTTCAAAAGGTACTGATATTTTCATAAAATGGAGTCATTCATTATGGTGTGTGCGTGTGTATGTCAACTTTTAGTGGAACACACTTGTAACACTGGCACCATGTCTTAGTCATGTAAACAAACTGAAACAATACGAGCTCACTTTTCTGTATTGATCTCCTCATGCTTTGGCACAGCTGACTGGACACAAATGTAATACTTGTTAGAGTCGGTCTTTGGACCTATTTGCAATTTGATGTCTGTTCTTTGCGATAATAACAAGTCAATAACACATTGTCATTGGACTGTTTACAGTTAGTTTGCATTTTTTTACACTAATTATCACTATGACACTACTTCAGTTTTAGTCAGGATTTAATTATGTGGAGTTGTAAAAAGTCTTTAATACTACTCTGTTGAATGGATCCAGTGCGAATCAGATTCGTTGATATTCACATTTAGAGTGTGAATTATTGAAGTTATATGAGGTTTAATAAAACTGCATATTTTGTTAAAATCATCTAAAGAATTTACTTTAGCAATTTAAAGTTGGTAGCCTTATGTTATGGTGTATAAAGCCAGAACACTTGCCTTTTATTGCTCAATTCAAGAACCTTTCAAACGAAAATTCATAGGTTGTCTGATGATTTCTTTGAAGCAAAATTTGTTCAAATGATCTAGCTTCTTCTGTTATGTCGTAGTCAATACTAGATAAGATTGATTTTTGTGTGTAATAGGTCTGAATTGAGAGAGCAAAATACAGAATTTCCAGCTTGAACAGAGCCCATTAATGTGTTGAGTTGTGTGTTTGTGTTCAGGTTCTGTCTCGACTCAACTCCAGCGGAGAAGAGAGAGAAAGTACAGGTGACGATGAACATGAAGGACATCTTCTCGAAGAAGAAGTCAGGCTTGTTGGCCTGATCACATGACAGTCAGCTGATACTGAAGTTTCTACGGACACGCACCCTATGGGGGTCTACAACGATGACAAAGTTTGTCATCTGGGTGTGAGCACTGTGAAGGTGTGGCGAGGGACCCACGTTGGTTTATTTATTTCTTCTACTCTCACAATCTGACAGACTGTATATACATGTACCATTTCCCTGTGAACACTGGTCTTTCACACGCTGTACTGGTAATTCTACTTGACCAGATAGGTGGCAGCACCAGTAGAGAGAACACGCATTGGTTCTCTCTTCGGCAGTGTTGTGTCATGAAATTTACATACTGATGTGTTGAGAATTAACGTGTACAGAGAAGCTCGAAAGTTGATCGTAACTGATGGTAGGTTGGTACGATGTTGCAAGTGGCTGAGCACAGCCAACCATGCTGCACTTGCTGCATGTGCAGTGGGCATGGGGTTTTTGAAGAAGAGATTTTTCTGTCTGCATGATTGCTGTGAATTTGAGAAGTGGAGATGTTATTTGACTAGAGTTTAGCTCATGAGCTCACTGTGGAAGGTGACTCGATGCATGTTCCCCATCACTCCCTGCTTGTTTACTCCGACCATACTTGCTCGCATGTCTCAGTTCTTCACCTGTGATCGTACTAAGTGTTAGTGGCTCCATATGATGCTTGCATGTATTGTGGTCGAGCGAGCTCGGAGCGATGTGTAATTAGCATGAGGATACTGAAGTTGCAGGGGGATTTAATGTGTGGGCTTGGAAAGGGTGGGATGTGTGTTTTGTGGGGCATCACGCTATCCTCATTGTCTGATGTTAATGATGAGTGCAGACAGATGTTGCTTTCGTTGGTCGTGTTACACATTGGTAGTGACATCTACTGGATTAAGGCATGGAACTGAGGGAACTTTGGAGTCAAACAAGTCTAGTTTGATAAAGCCAACACTGAGTGATAGGAATATAAGCTATAGTAATTCACCATGGGTTGTTGCTACTAGAGCACAAAAGTGAATTACCAACACTAAGATATATTGATATGTGTCAAGTTGTAAACAATTGGCGGTTGACCCAATACAACTGGGAGTATCACAGTCAGGTGATGTAGAATGAGGGCGACTGGTGGGCTACACCAGGGGGCGTCACTGCTCCACGTCATTCTAACAACTTGTTTACTTTGTCCAGGAGCTTGCAGATTTTCTTTCAGTCATATGTGATGCCGCTTGATACAAATGACTGCCTGTTTCCTGTTATTGTTCAGTGATGTATTTTAGCCTCATCTTGATGCAACTAAAATTTGCCATTATTATACACACAGCACTTCTGTTTGCAGAATATACTCCATTCAGACTTTAACAAGATTGAACAGTTGCCATAGAAAGCAACAAACTCCAGATAGCTTTTGGATAAGGAAGCCATTGGTGTACTGAGAGTCCAACAGTGATAACCCACCCATTCATGTATTCTTCTTTTTTAGCACAGCTCACATATGTGCATTTCAATGACATTTCATTGTTATTTTGCAATGAATGTTAATGTAAGTTTTTTATTTTGAGAATTGTTCGTAACGCATTATCAGCCCAAATCGGTACACACAATGGATATAGCAACCCAGGCAAAGCTGGGTCCCTGTGTTTACGTCCTGGTCCTTATAATTAGCTGTACCCCCTCCACTATTCATACTAGGGATGGTGTAATACTTAGATTTTAAAAAGTATGCAAACCTTGCAATGCAGTTAAAAGCATTGCAATATATCTCCACTCCATTGTAGAGGTGTTGTTAATGTCATATAGTTTTATTCATCACATGATATGGATTTATAGGGCAGACAGCATATTTTGTTTCACTTTTGAAAAAGAATGAACCAACTGGCTTACTTTAAAAGATATTGCAAATTTCAAGTAGTAGACTATTGCACCAATCCGTCTGTACTAACTCATGCTGAACCCATCAGACATGTAAAACCATGAACAGCGACAAGGTGAGGGCACCATTTGGACTTGGGCAACATGTGCACTGGCGCATCACGGGCAGTGGGGCATCAGAACACAATTTTGAACAGCTAAGGCCTGGTTGTCATGGGCAGCAGTACCCATGGAAGGGTACAAAGGGAGGGGTACCGTGGACTACCAAGGGCAGGGCACTAACGGCATGCCCATATTGCCCTGCTAGGGAGGAGCACTGTGCGCAAAACAGAAAACTAATAAACTGCCAGTGTTGCTAGAATCATTCCACTGCCATCTACTCATCAGCGATAAATCAATACAGTGAATGACCAATCTTTTGTAAAATGTATACAGTCATATTCAAAACAAACTTCGCGGTCAGTCTGTAGCAACAATAAAGAGGCCAATACAAATTTCACCACATAGTTAAGTCAATCAACGGGTGTGTCGCCCAGCATGTGACAGCTAAATATGCTAACTGAAGTCCCATCTTCATGGGTATGCCTACAAAGTTAAAGAAGAGCAGTTAAATAGGGGCACAGTGAGCATTTAACCCAATGGGTTAAATTAATTATAGAGGAACGCTCATATAAAGGACCTGCAACCGATCGCTAGATATCGGGTTACTTTTTCAGAAAAACGCTTCTGGATTCAAAATGTTGAGCCTAAAAGTCACAAATGAAACTGGAATTGCTTAGTCGTATAGCAGTGTTAATTACACTTCAATTTATTTAGGTGAACATTTGGTTAAACTGAGCATTTTGCTGCTAAGATGTGGAAATCATTTCCATACTCTATTAAGGTTGTGCATTCAGCTGAGACCATGCACTCCTTTTTTTCTAGTGAGGTATTTTGTTTCTATAAAAGGTGAAGGTTTTGAGGAAATAATGTGGTTCTGTGACCAAATTATTTTGGGGGACATCCAATATAGTTTTATAACTGAAAGGAAAATATTTAATGCACTGCTTGGGATCTTGCTCCTATTTGTTCTTTAATAACTCACGATTAGACAACGGAACATAGCCTATTGCAGCTTGCCCTTTTGTGAAAAAGTAATTTATGTAGTAATTTCAGGTGACGGACTCCACTAGGAGCATGCCTTATTCTGTTTTCCAGTGAGGTATTTTTTCACAATTAAAGTGCAAATTTGGAACATTGCCCAAGTAACTTTGGACTTGACCTTTTCGTTAAAATGTCCATTTTGTCTATAAAATCGTGACCTTTGTCACCATGAAGTACCGAGAAGTTTCCCTTTCACGGAGAACGTCTTAACATTACGATGGTTGCATACCTACTTGAGTTAATTACAATATGGCCATGTGATATCGTTTTGAAAAGCTCATTGCATTCCCGTCAAAATAAGATACGATGTGGAGCTGTTACCTGTGATAGTGGTGGAGACCGGGGTTGGTTGTCACACTGGTTGGTTGTTACGAAGCCTCTGGTGGTTCCCATAGATGGCGTGAACCCCAATTTATAATGTTTTGTTAATAGACTCAATATTGACGCGTTGACGACGTGTTTTTCGCTTTTTTTATGTCTAGTAAAATTCTGCTATGTCACGATTGTGATGTAGCACCGAGTAGTATATTTAGTTTTGATTGAAGAGATTGTCATGTCGAATAGGACCGATTGTGAACTCTCAAATGTATCACAGCAAACTCATTCACACAACAAGTGTCGCTTCAAGAATTATATTTTATGCCAGATTTTGATGGGCCGGGGCAGGTTGTCACAAAACAGCTGGGGTTGGTTGTCACAAGACAGGTGGGGTTGGTTGTCACAAAACAGCTGGGGTTGGTTGTCACAAGACAGGTGGGGTTGGTTGTCACAAAACAGCTGGGGTTGGTTGTCACATCGCTCATATATGAAAACTCGTACAATTTTGGGAAATCCTTTCGATCAGTTTCATACTTTGAGTATCTATCATATACACGTCAATGGGCCATGATTTCAACAAATACTTTTCATGTAGCATGTGATTAAGAAAACTATTAATTATTCTTATCATGAAACTTGATATCGCAGTTTGTAGTCACTTGCAATTTTTTTTACAAATTCACCGACACGCAACCAGGCATCTTTCAGAATGCGTTTTTTATTGTGGAATTATTTTTCATGAACACATTACTTTATTTTCCATAATCGAAGTCCCAACATTTTGTGACAACCAACCCCACGGTGTGTGATAACCACCCCGGGCATGGGGCAGGTTGTCGCACGACAGATCCATTTTTAAATGACCCAAATAGCATACTTCTAATAAGGCTACGTCGACATTATTAATATCCAAACATACATTATAGATTAAAGTTAATCTTAGCAACAACAAAACTTAGGAAACAGTTATTAAAAAGACCAAAAAATAATTAAAAATGGTGACAACCATCCCCGGCCTCCCGTAAGTGCTAAGGTCAAACAAGGTCACCGTGAAATGATGAATATTCGAACTTTTATAATACCGCGAACGTGAAAAAGTTACAATGACTCCGTATATACTTCATTTGTATGGACACATTATATGGAGCGTGAAAGAACAATTTCTCCCCGTAAAACTTCAAATGACATGACCAGGTTTTTTGGGAGGGTCAAGTTGGTTTCACGGGGTGCAAATGAAAGGGCTCGGGGCAAGACAACTTTGTATGTAGAAACACTGTGCTAGTGGGCTACCACCTGGCGTGGACGACTACAAGACCAGACACGGATTGTCTCTAAAAGTCATATGGACCTGTCGTGAGCGACCACCTGCCAAACGCGGCCAACGACCACACAAACCAGTCACGTATTTTTACCAGCTATGCAGTGCTGGGTTTTGGGCAGGGCAGTTGGCCAGATGCTTCCACAAAATAGTGTATATGTAGGCCTCCATAAAATGCTATATAATATTGTAGAATATTTAGTATTCTATTGTTTTCTAGAACATATTTAATATTTTGCTAATTGCCATCTGCCATTATGAATTGACAATTACGATTTTGTATTATGATGTTTCGGCTGATTTCTGCGAACTCTACGTATATGGAGGGGATGATCGAGAATTAGTCTATTATGATAGAATGACCAGTCGGTCATTGTCCAGGGGCTTCCACAGTCTTAAATCGGGCTATGTTGCAACTATGCACTGTTTAACCTCACGCGGACTCGCCAAACCCGCCAATTCCATGGAAGGAAATCGACGGCACCGTCGACGACCACGCATAGTTCATGGTACTCCACTAGTCCCAGTTAGCATGCGATAATATCTTAAATTCGAAATGCGTCTTTTGCCGATCTGTGGAATTTGTCAACGTCACTGCTTCGTGAATTGGGCGGGGTAGACACGTAATTTAAAGTTGTAGGTTAGTCCATCACATTAGGAATCATCTCAGAACGTCGATGTCTCATTTCAGATTAAATAACTTTAATTTGGCCTCAGCCCCCCACCCTCAGACGATAGTGTTTATACATTGATATGATGTTACCAATGTATTAACAGTATTGGTATTGACGGGTATCGATGTCCGATGCCAGACGAAACTACCTCAGACCCCCTCCACCAAACGAAAGTAATATCGTCTGTTATCGGTCATCGACGTTCTGAGATAATCCCTTAATTTTTTTACTATGTCTGATAACGATGGGTTAAGATCGCATAACGTTGCATTACCTAACTTTTGACCAGTCCCCTTTCCGTGTGTGAATAAAAAGGACAGCTAGCAGCTTGTTCGAGTTGAGCGACTGAAGTGTTGACTTTGCGGGCGTAATACGCGAACACTAAGAGGGTGTACAAGTACAGCTAAGTATGTGAGTGAATTAATGATGTGTCACCTCACACACGAGGCTTCAGTGTGGCCGGCACCTTTGTTCCCACAGATCGACCTATTCCTTGTTCGCCACATCAGGTAACTCGACGAATCCTTATAACAGTTCAGTATTACCTATAATATGCATGCTTGCAATAAAATAAAGAAAATTTGTAATTTCTCATAACTATCGATCTCAGTCAGCCAAACCGTACCCGGTACGTATATTAATATACATCGATAAAAAAATTTACTTGAGTGCGTACAACTCAATGTGCATAGATACTGACAGGTGTATGATACGGTAAATTAGTAGACCCGTCTTATTTCATCGTAAAGTAACCTACATTATATATGCAGTGCATGTATTAAAAAATTTCGTTTCAGAGCTTCAGCCGATACTGAGATATGAAGAATTCGTTGGTAAGATTAACACTAGTCATGAGCTGTGCGATGACTGGGCCCACCCTATTCGATATACCTATTTGACCTACCGTGCTACAAGACATGGGCGATTAGCTATTGTTATAATTAGTCTATTATAAATACAATTGTAGACCTGTTTTTTTAGAAAGTACGAATATATGACCGCAGGTAAATGGATTATGTAGTCTTCAAGTAATTTGTCTTTTACAATGAACACACTCCTCCCACTTCACCTGTATGGGTATATTGCCGTTCTTTTTAGCGCAATATACACGAGATTGTAGTGCGTATTCATGAGCTAATTAGGCCGTATATTCATGCGCATGTGTTTCTTATTATTCAATACACAGACTATACACGTACATACACAGACTATACACGTACATACACTGTACACAGTCTATACATGCTTACATGAAGCGGAAGTAATACCTTGCACTTCCACTGGTGTATCTCCCACAACTGTTCACCGACGTATGTATGTATGTGTGTACGCGTGAGCGTGTGTGGGGGTGTATGTGTGTGTGCGTGCCTGCGTGAATACCTGCGTGTGTCATATCGTGCGCGTGCGTATGTACTTTTTGGTTCCCGTATTCGCCGTACTGCTCCAGGTGACTCTGTTGACCCTGACTGTCGCGGCTGCCGTTTGGTCGACGACACATGCCGGCACAGGTAAGACACAGCAATTATCATAAGTATTCACTATAGGCTAAACGTTCTTGACAATGAAATAAACTTAAATTTATTTATCCAACCATCACCTGGCATTATTCATCGTTATTGGTTTTAGTACAATTTGTTTCTTCACATTAGTAGGCGCCTAACATTAGCAAAAATGTCCATCCTCCGCATGGCGCCACATCTACACGAATGCAGAAACCAGTTTCCAGGATTACATTAGTAATCGACGTTTGTTGAAATTTGAAAAAGTTTTTCGTGTTAACGCAAGTTTCGTAAAATTTTAGTTTGTCATACCGTAGCTAAATGACCGTATACACTGGTCATGTCTACGCCTTACATACATGTAACACTCTCATTAGATTTATCAATATTCTATCTACTCAGTGCGAAAACTGGCAAATGGTCACTAACATTATATGTAATTATCAACCCGCTGCAAACAGCATAATTAATTCGTTAGTGCAGATGTAATCAACTTTGATGTAGATTACCACTGTTGCAGGTTTATTCGACCAAGGCTGTCTCGGTGACTGTTCAATGGCCCGCTATAGATGTCACCGCCAATGTGACGACGCCACGTGGCCACCCTACTACGACTTTGACTGCTACGACGAGTGTGTGACGGCAGAGAAGGTCTGTCAGGGCAGATGTGACAAGGACGACACGGAGCAGTCTTCTCCATGACCAGCAACGAAGAACTGACGCTGGAAGTGTCGCATTCTAACAGACGTTACGTGATAGCTATGGGGTTGTTTAATTAATACACGTACGCACGCACACACAATACAAGCATGCAAACGCTCGCTCGTTCACACACACACACACACACACACACGTATTAATGATATTGGCGTTGTTTTGTTGTCAAAATACGCTGTTTCGGTCGTTAAAAAGGGCCTGTGTTTATGTTATCTTCCCATACTTGGGTTGGTTGTTACATGCTGTGGAGATGGCTGTCACACAATATAGGGTTGCTTTGATAATAGAAAATAATGTAACCAATATGTTCACGACCAGTAATAACACAACGCAGAGTGAAATGTGCTTGTCCTTTTTAAGGGGATAAAACATTTTTAAAGGGCTAATTCCCACATGGTGGATCGATGTACTGTACAAATAAAGTTATACAAAATGAGCTAATTTGATTAAGACAAGTGGTAGAGTAAAACATATACTCAAATATATTTAATCAAATCCATGCTACATGAAAGTATTTGTTGTGAATTATGGCCCACATTAGCCTAATATTTTATGTTTTCTGATTGATATTCACAATATGAAAGTGATCGTGCGGAATTGCCAAAATTCAAACTTTTAGCATTATAATAATTATAGTCTTCAATAATTATGTTGATTACGTAAGTAGCTATAATACACAAATAAAAGAAGCTAAACATCATAAATTGGCCTACATTGGTAATTAATAGTAACGTGATGTAAAATGCATCATAATAATCTATCATTATTGCTAGTTGACAATGTGTTTCCTGTAGGCTCTGTGACACCACGACTAAATTTTGGCTACTGGTAAACACAATGGCATCAGGGCCAACAAGACAATGGAGATGTGAACCGGCTGGACCATGCGTACTTGTTCTCGGGACTAATTCAACACAACAGATCACTCCAGTATCCAAATATAGTCCACGATAAAATAACACTATAACACGTACAAGTGCTCTGTTTACGTATGTTGTGTGATTTGCCTCCGTTCTCATACAATCGCCTTTGGTATAACCTCTACAGCTTATAAGAAACAAATAATATAAACTGATCTTACACAAGACGTTTCGTACGTTTAGGTGCGGACATATTTTTTCTTACATAAAATTAAGCAGGTGTTCCCTGTTTCCATATCATACAGGGAGTACGGATACTTTCACTGGATACTGCGCCTGTATTGAAAATCCGAAGTTGTTATGCTTTCTGGTACGCCGCTAGCACGTGCCGTCGGCATCATGCCAGCACGTGTCGTCGGTACCATGCTAGCACATGCCATCGGTACCATGCCAAGTCGGAAGGGCTCCAGGATGAGTTCAACGACCACGTGTTCTGGATTAAGGCGTGCCACACCTTCTGATGGATATTGGCTGTGGTCAACCAGCCTGGAGAGGGGTGGGCTCAGCTAAGTTGTACATCTGCCCAAGACACACCATGATCATGAAAACCAGTTCAAATCTCATACCGAACCGGTTGCAACCCGGGTCAACAATGACCGCGCCTTCCGCCGTACACCAGGACGGAGGTGATAAATATGCTACTGGTGACCCTACCAAGAAGATCCGTGGAAGAAACAATATCACCATCGGCACATGGAACGTCAGGACACTGAGAGTTGCAGGAAAACTGAAAGAACTCACACATGAGATGGAGAGATACAGATGGAAACTGCTTGGACTCTCCGAGACGCGTTGGAAAAACTCGCAGCTAGCGAGTTCCTCGACAAACATCGTCGGACAACGAAACCGCAGACATCCTCGATCTCTGTGACAAAAGAAGAGAACTGAAAAAAGAGAAAATATGATCCTGGAGGAGCAGAAAAATACAGAGAAGTCAACAGGAAGATCAGACAAGATATGAGAAGAGCAAAATATGACTGGATAGCAGAACAATTTTGTGAAATTGAAGATGCTTGAGCAAGAACAACAGCAAGAAGGCCTACCAAGTTATGAAAGACCTGACATCAGTGAAGAAAGGGATAACCACCGCCATCCAAGACAAATCAGGGAAATACCTTACAGAAGAACAACAGATTCTCAACCGATGGAGAGAATACTGCTCAGAACTGTACAACTACAAGACCAACGGAGACCCAGCGGTACTAAATTGTCCAGACCACCGAAGAGGACGACCACCTCATTCTTCCTGAGGAAGTGTAGGCTGCAGTGCAATCTCTATAAAAAGGAAAGTCAGCTGGAATTGACAACATACCAACAGACCTGGTTCAAGCGTGGGGAGAAGCTTTGATCACCACCCTCACAACAATCTGCAACAACATCTGGTAGACAGGAGAATGGCCCACCCCATGGACCCAGACACTGATCGTTGCGCTTCCAAAGAAAAGCAACCTACAGCTATGCCAAAATGATAGAACAATCAGCCTCATCAGTCACCCGAGCAAAATCATGCTGAAGATCCTACTCAACAGACACAAACCCCAGGTGGAAAAGATGAAGAACAGGCGGGTTTTCGAACAGGACGGAGCACCCGCGAACAGATCTTCAACCTTAGAATCCTTTGCGAGAAACACCTTCAACACCAACATAGCCTGTGTGACATTCTCGTAACGACACGATTTAATAATGGAAACAGGTTTAATCACAAAGCCAACACCGAATACAAAGCAGGCAACTCGCGTTACACCTCTCCGCGCTCGTGCACACCGCTCTCCCGTGCCGGAGTCCCGCAAGGGTGTCACAATTTGTGCAGACAGGGGGATCCATGTCACATTCCCCCTCCCTTTAACACGTTCGCCCCCGAACGAAACTCAGGGATCCTTTCAAGATCACGATATATAACAAGTATATACAATTATGCAGAACAATTCGAGAAAGAAAGAAAGAAAGAACAAAAATGATTATGCAACGTCCTTCATGAAATATAAATGTTCATCATTGTCCGGAGAATGTTCGCATACGTAGATTAAGTATCCGTTGATTAACACAGATCAAGCATCGTTGATGAAAGTAACTGCACCATATAGAATAGGAAGAAGGGGAGGTGGAGTTATTTTATATATTAAAGAATCTATCCAGGCTTATGAAATAAAATTAGACAGAGAAGCAGATTGCGAAGAAGCTGTTTGGTGTAACATAGTTACAGGAAACTCAACGTTAACGGTTGGATTAGTTTATCGAAGTCCAAACATAAGCATAGAAGAGAATGAAAAAATACAAAACGCTATAAGGGAAGTGAGCAAACGGGACTGTGTTATTATGGGGGATTTTAACCATGGGCATATAAAATGGAAATCTCTACAGAGTATGGGTAGTGAGGACCACAAGTTTTTAGTTTTAGTACAAGATAGTTTCCTTTCTCAACATGTGCTAGAACCAACCAGGGGAGAGAATGTGTTAGACTTAGTTTTGTCCTCACAGAATGAATTAGTTGACAATGTTAAATTATGTGAGCCTCTGGGAAGTAGTGATCACAACCAGATACATTTTACCATTAAAGTAAAATCAGAAAGAAATAATAAAAAGCAGTTGAGGAGAAATTTCCACAAAGGAAGATATAAGGAAATGAGGAAATATTTAGCAAAGATAGACTGGAATAATACACTGAAGAATAAGACAGCAACAGAATGCTGGAATATCTTAAAGAATGAAATAGAGTGCATCGTAGATAAATTTGTTCCCTTCAAAAAACAAGGGAAACGGACCAGAAAGAAATACTTATCGAAAGAAGCCATTAGAAAAATTAAGTATAAACAAATGATGTGGAAGTCTTATAGACGTACTGGCAATGACGAAGACTACAACATTTATAAAGAAGCACTAAACCAAGCTACAGCTGAAATTAGAAATTCAAAGAGAAGCTATGAACATAAATTAGCTTGTAATATAAAACATGACAGCAAGAGTTTTTATGCGTATGTTCGAAGCAAACAGAAAGTTCAGGATAAGGTCGGTCCTCTAGAAGATAGCGCTGGAAATATAATATCAGAAGGATTCTTAATGGCTGAAGACCTAAATGAGTATTTTAGTTCAGTGTTTACCAGAGAAGACACTAGTTCACTGCCAGTACCAGAGGCTAAGTTCAAGGGGGCAGAATCAGAATATTTAAGACAGTTAATTGTAACCCCAGAAATGGTAGCTAAGAAAATTAGGGCTATGAAGGAAATAAATCACCTGGAGTGGATGGTATTCCACCCAAACTACTATTGGAAATTGTAGAATAAATTAGCATACCGCTTGCAACAGTTTTCAACTTGTCATTAGAAGAGGGAGTGGTTCCTTTAGAATGAAAAGAAGCAAACATTATACCGTTATTTAAAAAAGGTTCGAGAAACAAGTCAAATAATGATAGACCAGTTAGTTTAACATCAGTGATTTGTAAATTATTAGAAAAACTAATTAAAGATCACATGGTGGATTTTTTTGTTAAACATAACTTGATAAACCCATCTCAACATGGGTTTCTAAAAGCGAGGTCATGCTTAACAAATATGTTATGTTTTTGGAAGATATCACTAAGTGGGTAGATGATGGATCACCAGTAGATATCATCTACTTAGATTTTCAAAAAGCTTTCGACAAAGTGCCACATCAGAGATTACTGCTTAAACTAAAAGCCCATGGCATAGGAAATGGTATAATTAACTGGATAGAAAAATGGCTGATTGACAGAAGACAACGGGTAGTTGTTGATGGGGAGGCTTCAAACTGGAAATCAGTCTTGAGTGGGGTTCCACAGGGATCAGTACTGGGACCTATATTATTCTTAATATATATAAACGATTTGGACGATGATATAGCTAGCAAGGTGTTGAAATTTGCAGATGATACAAAAGTGTTTAGAAGGATTGAAAGTGATGGTGATAGACAGCATTTACAAGATGATCTTGACAGGTTGATCAAATGGTCTGAAAAGTGGCAAATGTTGTTCAATTTTGGGAAATGTAAATGCCTTCACACAGGACATGGGAACGAATATGTAGAATATACAATGGGGGGAACTGTACTAAGTACTACTGTAAAAGAAAAAGACTTAGGGCTGACAATTAGTGCTGACATGAAGGTTTCAGAGCAGTGTGGAATTGCAGCTTCAAAGGGAAATCAAATCCTTGGATTGATTAGGCGAAATATAGCATATAAAGAAAAAGAACTAATAATACCACTGTACAAAACAATAGTTAGGCCTCATTTAGAATATTGTATACAAGCATGGAGGCCATACCGCAAGAAGGACATAGATATGCTAGAAAGAGTACAGAGGAGAGCGACTAAAATGATACCAAAACTGAGGGATCTTGGTTATGAAAAACGCCTAAAAGAATGTGGTTTAACAACACTAGAGACCAGGAGATTGAGAGGAGATCAGATAGAAGTGTTTAAAATATTGAATGGTTATGAAAATATTGATAGAAATATGTTTTTTTCAGTTAAGAAAGATAGAAAGACTAGAGGACATAAAGTTACATTAGTAAAGGAGCAGTGTAGATTAGACGTGAGAAAGTTCTCATTTTCACAAAGGACTGTAAATGAATGGAACAGATTATCTGATGATTGTGTGGGTGCTAGTAGTGTGAATATGTTTAAAAATAAAATCGACACATACCTCAGAAGGGCTGGATATATGTAGATAAAAGGGTTGGACTCTCGATAAGCCAAAGGGCTTCCTTGTCCACCTGCCATCTAGAGTTAATTCTCTGGATGGCAATCTTGTTAAATCTTGTTAAATATACAGCGAAAGGTCTGGGGTGATGGCGGCGATATATGCAACGTCCAATGTAATTTTCTTAACTGTAGCTGCACCCTCGCAAACTGTGACGACGCACGTGATACGGCGAATGTGTACCACCATGGCAGTACATTTTCTGGTGCTGGGGTGTCTTCAGTATGGAGACATCTCGCCATGTGTAACAAGTTTGAACTTCCTTTTCCCCACATCAGCATGAGTACGAGCGTAGGGACAAGTTCATCGCCAGACGTGTCGTCAACAATTTAGTGTCAAGCAGGGCGGATTCTTCCTCCAGATGACTGCCTCGTGCTCTGTCAACAGTTGCTAGAGTAGATAGTGCGCTCTGTACGGCCTCAAAACCCTACTTATAAAAAAAAAATTAATGACCACTAATCGTTTTCGACAACCTACTTATAAAAAAAGATCAAAGGCTTTTTTTGACACTAATGAGTTTCGGAAACCTACTTATAAAAAACGTGATTGATGAGCGATGTAATTTGTTACTAATTGGATGATTGATTACCCCTACATTAGAGATGCCACCTAGCGGTGAGTGCAGAGAGTATTTTAGTCCTAGCGATCAACGCCGTACCTAGAGTGTGCTGACGTAAGCAATAATGCGTTTATCGCGCTAACCACGCTAAAACCATTGTATCGAACCACGCTAAAACCATTGTATCCAACGTTTAGTTTCGTACTTTTAACGTCCTCAACGTCGTACCTAGAGCGTGCTGACGTAAGCAATAATGCGTTTTTAGATTCGTTGTATGTGAGATGCCACCTAGCGGTGAGTACAGAGATGCTATAATGTAACCGGGGTAAAACCACTGCGTAATCGTTGGCGACGGTATAGCTCTCTTAGGAGAGTGTTCGCCTAGGGATCGAAAGGTTCCGGGTTTGAACCCTAGTCGCAACTTTTTAGTTCTTCTATCTTACGATGGTGGTGACAGTATATAAGCGATGGCGGTAGAGGGTGATCGGTAGTCGGTATGATGTCGCCGCCTATAAGGTTTGGTGGATCGCGGTCGTTCTTGTCGAATATGTATATGCGTCGACTGTCGGCGTTCGGTCGGGGCTTTCGATCCGTCGAGCACGCCTATCAGTATAGGAAAGCGATATTCTACGACGACGTGGAATGTGCCGAAACAATCAAAAGTTCGCGAAGCTCTTATGCAGCGAAACGACGCAGTTACGACATTCGACTAAAAAGAATGAGAACCAAATGGACCGACGTTAGGGTGAAATGTATGAAGACGTTGTTGAGGAGGAAGTTTGACGGATCGAGCGATTTGAAGGCTGCACTGTTGGCGACCGGGGACGCCGAATTGGTGGAATGGGTAGCGAGTAGGGAGGGTTTCTGGGGTAGCGGAATCGCGGGCGATGTGGGGAAGAACATGCTCGTTAAACTGTTGATGGAGTTGCGCGATGAGTATAAAGACGCGTAAAAAAGTGTTCGTCGTTCAGTCGTGAAAAATGAACGGACCGTCGTTGAAGCATCCTTTTACGTGTATAGTAGCCGGTCCTACGGGATGCGGTAAGACGACGTTCGTCGAGCGTTTGATACGTTACGACACTATGATCGATCCGCCGCCGGAGAAAATCCTGTGGTGTTACGGACAGTGGCAGAGCGGCTACGCGTCTATGTCTTCGAAAATAGAGTTCGTAGACGGCCTGCCGGATCCGAAACGTTTAGACGGTAAAGCGAGAACGCTTCTAGTACTCGACGACCTCATGGAGGAGACCGATAGCCGGGTGACGGTACTATTTACTAAAAAAGTCATCATTGTAATACGTCGGTCGTACAATTGCGACAGAACATGTTTCCGAAAGGGAAAGAAAACCGTACAATCAGCCTGAACGCTCAATACATAGTGCTATTCAAGAGCCCTCGAGACGCCGGTCAAGTAGGTCACCTAGCGAAACAGATGTACCCGGGAAAGGTCAACTACATGATAGAGGCTTTCAAAGACGCGACGTCGTCGGCGTACGGCTGGCTATCTATTCGTGGATCTGAAACAGGAAACGGAAGAGGACATGCGTCTGCGTACGTGCATATTTCCGGACGATCGCCTTCAGTACGTGTACGTACGGAAGGGTGGCGGTGGTGGTGGTGGCGGTGGCGTCGGCGGACTATAAGAAGAGAGGGACGACGACGCGTCCGTTTATTAGTCGCTATGACGGGGCGCGCGGTGGCAGCGAAGAGACGACCGAAGGTGGCGGGACCGACGAATCAAATAAAGAGACACATCGTTGCCCTGCAGCTGTTGGAGAGACATAGGCGGAACATCGCTCTGCGAAAAGCCCTACTCGCCCACGCGGACACCGGTCTCATTTGTAGTGTGTGCGATTGCGCGTACAACATCCTGAAAGGGAACGTGAAGTTGTCGCCGAAACAGAAACGCGTATTGTCGAAATACCGGGATCACCTGCGTAAACTCGTCGACAAACACGTCACGCGTAAGCAGAAGCGTGTCATCTTGCAAAAGGGTGCGGGTGGTTTTCTGACGGCCCTGCTAGCGCCGTTAGCGAGTACCGTTATCCTGCCGCTGCTCAGACAGGTGTTCGGCGGCGGCGGCGGCGGCGGCGGTAGCGGGTGATTGATGCAGTACGCGAAGAAGATGGCGTTGGTCGATCCACGATTGGTGGAAAGCCTTCTGCCACGTGTCGATCAGTCGTCGAGCACGCCTCGATCACGTGTGCTGAGTAGCCTTGACAGCGATATGAAGGACATTTCAGAACGTTCGGATTTATCGGAACGCGAAAAGGTAGCGTCGAACAATCAACTGCTGAGTCGGTACAATACGATAGAGGCGGCTCGAGCGGCGCAACCGGTACGCGTGTCGGTGGTTAACAGCGGCGAGACGCCTGCGGTACCGGTGGCGCCAGCGGCGGCGGCGGCAGCGGCGGTGGCGCCACCATCGTCGGAGGTGGTAGAGCGCGAAATCATAGCCAGTATGCCGAAAACGTTGAAAGAGAATGCGAGACTGCTTATCGAAAAAATGAAAGTCGATCCGTTGTCTCGATGGAACGATCGCGGTGAATTCGTGTACGACGGTAAAACGATCGCGGGGAGTAATATGGTCGATCTAGTAAACGATCTCATACGAACGAGGTCGAAGACGACGGCGCCCGTAGGATGGCGGGAGTTCGGATTGCACATGAAGGATATGAATATCTCTATGGAATTCGTAGGCAACCCGCGCTATCGATCGTACATGGAGCGACGACAGAAGCACCTACTAGAAGACGCGATGATGATGCCGACGACGTCTAGTTCATCAGCGCCGTCGGAGCGGAGACGTCGTCGGATGCGAGGCGAACCTAAACGCAGACAACGATGCTCTTCGTTGGGCGTCACGGCGTGGGATACGTTGTCGTGATGCCGTCACGACGCGCGATCATCATCGTCATCGTCGTCGGCTTCACTATCGCGCTTATCGCACTCTATATCATCGTATCATCATCGTCGTCGTCGTCGTCGTCATGGTGTCCGGGTGGAGTCGTCGTCCAAAATGAAAGCCTCGACAGCAACGAAACGACGACGACGAGCTGAATAACGCGTACTTCGATCCGAAACGGGTGCGGAGTTACGGAGGCGTCGACGCGTTGCACCGGGCGTCGAAGCTCCGACGTCCGGCCGTCGAGAGGTGGCTAGCGTCGCAGGACGCCTATACCCTACACAAACCGGTTAGACGTCATTTCAAACGACGTCGCGTCATCGTGGGCGGTCGAAACCAGCAGTGGCAAGCCGATCTGGTCGACTTGACTAGACTGAAAACGCACAACGACGGTATAACATTCCTATTGACGGTGATCTATGTGTTTTCGAAGCGGGCGTGGTGCGTTCCGTTGAAGAATAAGTCCGGCGCGTCGCTCGTCGCGGCCTTCGAACGCCTGCTGAGCGACGACGAGACGCCGGACACGCTGCAGACCGATAAGGGGAGCGAGTTTTTGAACCGACCCTTGCAAACGTTGCTAAAGAGTCGCGGCGTTCATCATTTCGTGACGCATAACGAGGAGACCAAAGCGAGCTTCGTGGAACGGTTTAATCGAACTTTGAAGACGCGTATGTGGCGCTATTTTACGAAACACGATACGCTGCGCTACGTAGAGGCGTTACCGGATTTCGTGCGATCGTACAACAACGCCTACCACCGAAGCATCGGTAGGACGCCGGCGAGTGTCGACGCGACGAATCAGGAGGCCGTATGGCAACGACTGTACGGGGGTGACGGCGACGAACGACGACGAAAACCGAAACTACGCGTGGGAGATCGCGTACGTATCAGCAAGTCGAGGGGTCAATTCAAAAAAGGATACATGGCTAACTGGAGCGAGGCGCTGTTCACCGTCGTAGAGATGCACCCGTCCGAACCGCCCGTTTATCGCCTGAAGGACGACGCCGAGACGCCGATAGAGGGCACCTTCTACGAACCGGAACTACAACGCGTAGTCGTTCCGAAAGACAAACTATATCGCGTGGAGGCGGTTCTACGGCGTCGTCGGCGTCGTGGCGGCGGCCGTTCGGAGGCGCTCGTAAAATGGAGCGGATATCCGGCCTCATTCAACAGCTGGATCGACGCCGAGTCGCTCGTGGACCTATAGTACGATGAATCGTTGGATGCGTCACACCGGCTGCTGGCGACTGCACGAGGCGGGATTATGCAACGGATCTTCGTTCTTACCGTATAAAGGTCCCTGCTGCATCGACAGCGCGCAGTGGCGCGATGATGTGCGACGACGACGAAACTACCTCGAGTGGCGATCGAGGAACGAACGCCGAGCAATCATCCGTCGTCGACGACGAGCACGACGCAGACTCCATCGGCGCTACAACAACCACTGCCGAACATGGCGAATCTGCGGCAACGAATGCCCTAACGCCGAAATCGTGTTCCTCTGTCAGGTCGTCGTCCTGTACTTCGTCATCGCCGTGAGTATATACAATCTGACGAAAGGTCAAGGTGACTCCAACCTGCGGACGGCGCTGTTGAGCAGCTGTCTCGGTTACCTGCTCCCGAGTCCGTCTATGAGTGTCGGCGGCGGCGGCGGCGAACGTCGACGACACGATGGCGGTCTCGTCTGATTTTTACCTGACGCTGCCGAGCAAAGCGTCTATGAAACGTCACCCCGAAAATACGTTGACGCACTGCGTCACGACGTTGCCGCGACGTTTCGACCTGTCGGGGGAGTGGGAATGCGGCGCGGTGTCGGTACAGTATCCGCACACGTGGTACAACGTGAGAGAGAAGGACGCCTACTTCTATTTGACTTGCGCGGGGGGCGAACCGGGTGTTTACACGCAGATAGACAAAGACGGCTCGCCCGTGCTGATATATCGTCAGACGACGATTCCTAACGGTTTCTACAACAACGTTTATACGTTGTTGAACAGGATCAACGAGGCGCTAGATAAATTAGCCACCAGGAAGGTCAAGGCCGTGCTAGAATACTGCGCCGTCTCTAACCGATTTACGCTACGTATGTCGGCGGGTGTCGAATTGATCATACCTCATTCGAGCCGTCTGAGGCACTTGCAAGGTTTCCATAGCAACACGATCATGAGTTCGTCCGCGTTCGGTCCCGCGCCGGCGGTGAGGCCCGTCATCAGCACGTCGCCCGCCGCGTACACGTTCGAGTACGAAGGTCGCAATACGGTGACCATGTCGGCGGGCATCGAGAGTCTGTACGTGTACACGGATCTCGTGGAACCGCGCGTCGTCGGTGACGTGTACGCGCCACTCCTTCGAAACATCGCGGTGAGAACGGTGACGTTATTTCGGAAACGTTCGATCGCGTGCAATACGTGAAGCTGCTGCGGAATCAATTCGACGAGATCGAAGTCGATATAAGAGACGATCACGGCCAACCGATACCATTCGAGCAGGGGAAGGTGGTAACGACGCTTCACTTCAGACGCTGTAAATCGAAATTGTTTTAATAACATGTCGCCGTCGTCGAAGAACCCGTACGTGGACTACTACGTTCGTCAGGTCGGCGGACAGCTGCCGGTCTTCGTCGGTGCTCGGGGTCAACGAGGTCACGGTCTGGGTAATCTCTTCGGGAGTCTGTTTCGAAGCGCCATGCCGCTTATCAAGAGAGGCGCGTTGGCGTTGGGAAAACGCGCGCTCAACACCGGCATGCACGTGGCGCGCGACGTCGTCGCCGGCGGCAATCTGAAACAGTCGATAAAAAGGCGCGCGAAGGAGGCCGGCGCCGATCTTCTCGACGGCCTATTGTATTCGCAGCAGCCAAAGAAGAAACAGAAGAGAAAGAAACAAACGCAGCAGCAGCAGCGCCGTCCCCGCGGCGGAGGCGTCGGCGTAAAGAGAGCGCGTCTAGCGACGACGGCCGTTAGTAGGCGGAAAAGAGCGCGTCGAACGGACATATTCGACGAGTAACGACGATGGACCGCGCGCTCGAGAGCGGTCAGTGGACCGTCTACCAGCCGCTGACGACTCTCGACGCCCCTATCGAGTTCCCGGGTTCGGACTATACGGACCTTCGAGTGTACGTGCGCTTCATAGTGACGCGCGGAGGGGACGGTACCGATCTGGTGGCCGCCGCCGCGGTGGCGCCGGTCAACAATTTCCTGCATACGATATTCAGTCAACTCGACGCGTCGCTGAACAACGTCCTCGTGTCGCCGTCGACCAATACGTACGCGTATCGCGCCTACGGAAGAAACAAACGCAGTAGCAGCGACGCGGCGGCAGCGGTATCAAGAGAGCGCGAATAGCGGCGACGGTCGTCAGTAGGCGGAAGAGAGCGCGTCGAACGGACATATTCGACGACGACGATGGCGTTCGTGAACGGCTCGACGTGCGAGGGCGTGAAGGCCGAACTGGAGCTGTTCAGCGGACCGGTGACGCAGACGAGCATCGAGAGTAGTCATTGGACCGTCTACCAGCCGCTGACGACTCTCGACGCCGGCGGCCCTATCGAGTTCCTCGTGCCGGGTTCGGGCGAAGACTATACGGACCTGGGGAGCGTTCAACTGTACGTGCGCTTCAAAGTGACGCAGGGGGACGGTACCGATCTGGCGGCCGCCGCCGCGGTGGCGCCGGTCAACAATTTCATGCATTCGATGATCAGTCAAATCGACGTGTCGCTGAACAACACCCTCGTGACGCCGTCGACCAATACGTACGCGTACCGAGCCTACCTCGACACGTTGCTAAGTTACGGTAGCGACGCGAAACGTTCGCATCTCACGTCGTCGTTGTGGTACAAAGACACCGCCGGACGGATGGACACGCTCGGCAACGCCAACGTCGGGTTCGAGGCGCGACGCGCCATGACGGCCGATAGCAACGAGGTGGAGATGATGGGACGCCTACACATCGACGCGTTTATGCTAAACAGACACATACCGAACGGCGTCGATACGAAAGTGCGCATAGTGCTCTCGAAGGACACCTTCGCGATCATGGGCGCGCAAGCCGTACCGGGGTGGCGCATCGTGCTGCAGGCGATTCGACTGCACGTGCGAAAAGTGAAGTTGAACCCGGCCATCCAGATGGGACATATCAAAGCGTGGGGGTTGGGAACGGCTAAATTTCCGATGCGACGCGTCGACTGCAAATCGTTCTCAATAACGGCGGGTACGCTATCGCACACGCACGAGAACCTGTACATGGGCGCGATTCCGAAAAATCGACGAACGTCAGGTGCCGAGCAAGCCGCTGCAGCCGGACTTCCCGCACAACCGGTACGTGCGGAGCTACATGAATCTCTTCGAGGCGACCGGAAAGGCGTACGAGGACGAGGGGAACGACGTATCGCGCACGGACTTCGGCGCCGGCTACACCATCTTCGGTTTCGACCTGACCCCCGACTGTTGCGACGGCGATCATTTCAACGTCGTGCGTCAGGGGAGCGTGGGCGTCGAAATGCACTTCGGAACGCCGCTACCGCTTCCGGTGAACGTCGTCGTGTACGCGGAATTCGAGACGGTGATGGAGATCGACCGGAACCGGAACGTCGTGTACGACTGGTAGTAACTATGGATACGTTTCAACTGATGCGTCGTCTGGAACGCGATACGTACGCTAAACGTATCGTCGTCGGCGTCGTGCCTAAAGACGCGCTACTTACCGCCGCCGTCGCCGTCGCCGCCACCTACCCGACGGCCTTCGTGTGCAACACCGACTACGGCGGCGAACCGGGACAGCACTCGGTGGCCGTCTACGTGGACGCCGACCGACGAGACGAGTACTTCGATTCGTACGGTCTGCCGCCGCTGCACGCCGACTTCCGCGCCTTCCTGCGCCGTCACTGCGGCGACGCGTGGATGTACAACGACAAGCGGCTGCAGAGCGTCATCTCTAACGTGTGCGGACAATATTGCGTCGCCTACCTTCTCCTCCGATGTCGCGGCATGCCGTTGACGACGTTCCAGGGCCTATTCGGCACCAATCGGGTGAACAATGACTGTCTCGTATACGATTTATTAAAACCTCATTAATTATGTCGCTTTTACGTGTATAGTAGAAATAAAAACAAACAAATGATCATGTACATGTTGGTGTTTATTATTACCATACCTACACATACATACATACAGAAACTACCCCTAGGGGGGGTGGGGGTTAGGTTAGTAGTAGACGAGTTAGACGAGTGTTTACGAGTTAGACGAGTATCGGCGCCGAAGTACGCCGTCGTCGAGCACGCGGCGTTTAGCGTAGAAGTAGCTCAACGCCGCGCGCCCTTGAACGTACGTCAACATGGACGAGTCTTTCACTTGGAAACCGCTGTTCCAGCCGACGCCGTTGCGAAGGTCGCGCAGTACGGCGAGGAAGGTGTGCTCGTCGATGTCGGCGTTCTGTCGCTTGCTCAGTCCCTTCGTGCTGTACTTCGGACCGACGGCGCCGCCGAAGCAGTAGTAGGCCTTGCTGCACAGCGCCACGATTCCGTCGTCGCGCCACTCTTCTTTGAAGAGGCCCGGCGTTCGACGATCGAAGAGGCGTCGGCGCGCGCAGCACACGTCCGCCTCCCACGCTAGTCCGGCGACGCGCCGTCGTACGTTTGCGTCCACGTGCGCGTCGCAGCATTCGGCCGGAAACCAGAGCGAACGATTCCGGAAGTAGTGTTCGCGACGTTCTTCCGGTACGAGCGCGTCGACGTCACGTCCGGCTAGGGCGATGTACGCCGAGTCCGTGTCCATAGCGCAGTACTGGAAGAGCGGACGGGGAATGTAGGCGTCGACGAAATCGAAATAAAATTCCAGCATTCTCAATTTTGCGTACTGTAATACGAAATAGCCGATATGTATCGGCAGGCCGTAGACGATTTTACGCTTATTCAGCGCCACCTCGTACAGCGCGTCGTCGACGACGACGTCGAGTTGCTGGAAGCGCTGATTGTTGACGAGCATCGACGCGCCGACCGGCGTGGCGTACTTGATTTCCCGGTGCCGATCAACGCGCGTAATCGTTTTCCCGTAGGAACTGTAGCCGAGAAGTTTAAAGGTATCGGCGATGATCGATTTGTCGGGATCGATATCGCCCTCGCATCGCGCCGTCGAAACCGCGTCGCCGAAGCGGCGAAAGCACGCTATCGGCGCGTACTCGACGATCTGGTAGACGCGCTCGACGACGAGACCGTGCGCCAGATACCAGCGTAGGAGCGGCGTCGCGAGCACGATCGCCGCGCCGAAGTAGCTACCGACGAGCGTCCGTTGAGGTCGCGTGAGGAGATCGTGCGACTCGGCGTAGTCGCGCATGATCGGGCTGAGATCGTCGCACGCGATATCGACGTTCTTGAATACGGGTTGCATCTCGGCGAACTTGTCGCGCAGCGCTTCCGGTACGGCGATATCGCACTGCACGAGGCCGAACAGATAGCCGTCGGGCACCGCCTCAAGTATCGTCGAGAGCGTAATGGCGGTCGGTTGCCATCGTGACGCGTCGGGCGGCGTCGGCACCGCCGGCGGTCGCACGGCGTGCCACTGGCACTCCCACATTTCGACGACGTCGTCGCCGAAACGTCGCAGGTAGGCGGTCACGGCGATCGTCGCGGCGAACAGCGTCGTCATCGGTTGACCGTTGACGGCGTTCGTCGTCACGTGCGCCTGACACGTCGGGCAGCCGTGAAAATAGCAGCCGTGAAATTGATACGCCGTTCGCGTGGCGGAGCACCAGCCGTCGACTCGGTGCTTTCCGATGCGCTTCTCGCGTCCATTCAACTGGTGACGTATACGCGCGCCGGTTTCCGCCTCCACGCACGTCAACCACTCCACGGCCATACGACCGTAGCGGTGCACGCGTTCCGCTCGAAAGGCGTTCTCAGCGCGTCGGCGCGTGTACCAGCCCGTCGGCATCTCCTGCATTATCGCCCATAGATTGAGGCCGTTTGCGTCGAAGCCTACTATCGATCGGCACGGCGCGCCGCCTCGAATCGACGTCACGTCGGCCTCGTGGTGGCGCGCGAAGATGATCGACGGGCCGCCGACGATCTGTGCCTGCAGCAGACGGTGCAGATCTTTGTTCGGCTCGTTGAAGAGCGAGAAATGGATCGACGTCGGCAGGTCGATGAACAGGTACAACAACGTCAACCCCGGTACGCTGATGGCGTCCTTGAACATGTCGATACGTCGGCGCCGATAGAAGGCGAACTGGCGATCGACGGCCTCGAGAAACGGCGCCACGCCACGATTGTTATACCACACAAGAAAATCGCGCATCGACGTCATGCCCTCGTCAAGCCACGCCGTCGCGCAAATCTCGTACGCCTCCGCGGAGATTCCCTCGCGTTTCAGCTGGCTGTAGAAAGCTTCGCGCGACGGCAGGGCGGTTTCGTCCAGACGCGTCAACGCGTCGATATGTTCGTACGGAAAGTAGCCCTTCGTTGCCGAGCAACCGTACGCTTTCAGAAAGCGATCGTAGCTAACGCCGGGCGCGAGGTAATTCGTTATGTCCAGGAACTTTAACGTCATCGTCGACAGGCACATGTAATTGTTCTGACGTTTAATGGTAAACGCCGATGACGTGTGCTGCGCGTCGCCGGTTATGAGCAGGGGGGTCAAGTACTTTTTGACGACATTGAGGTCGTACTTACCCGAATTGAATCCCAATACGGGCATTTGACGAAGGTACGTCCACAGCCGGTCGGCGAGAATGGCGTACGGTGACGCGTCGTCGTCGTCGTTGCATCGTCGCCGCCAGTCGGCGTCGAGCGCGTCGAGCGCCTCGAAGGTCGCGTCGTAGCGGTGATGTAGAATCATGCACGCCGCCGCGCTCACCGCTTCCAGGTCGTCGATGAGGCGACGCGCGAGTCCCGACGAATCGCCGGTCGTGACGTAACACCGCGCCGCTTCGTGAGCGGGCACGTTCGACGCGACGCTCACGCTGAGCAGTTCGTGTCGCGCGATCCAGCGGCATTTGTCGGTATCCGTCGGCAGATCGTTATCGGCGAAATAGCACTCGAAATCGAACGTCGCGCGGTACGGGTAGTAGCGCAGGTCGTCGTCGCCGACGTCGATGCCATCGTCGTCGAGCCGCTCGAATACGGACGGCGACGGTCGGTAGACGCCGCCGGGGAACACGTGACGAACGCCACCTTCGCACGTCGCTTCGTGACGTCGTAACTCGCGCGCGTTCCGCCAGAGGGCGTTGCCGCATTTCTCGAACTTGTACGTTTTCGTGTACGCGCGCGGATCGCTTATGTACGAGAAGTGCGACTCGTACAGGTTGACGTTCAGCGTCGTGGGGTGCGCTTCGCGCGATCGACGGACTAGTTCGGCGACGTCGTTCGTCAGTCGACGATAGACGACGACGTTGATGCCGAAAACCGTCTCCACGCGATCCAGTTCTTTCAGGCGCACGCAGTTCGAGGCCAATGTGCGCACGGCGCGACAATACCGCGCGTGCAGACGTTTAGCGACTTTCGTTAAACGGTTCGTACCGATGTGGCGGCCACTTTCGCCTCGTCGGTGACCTTGCAGGTGGAGTCCGATGCATCGGAAGAGACACAGATGGTCGTCGAAGGGCGTGCCTCGATGATCTTTCGTCAACGTCACGATGGCCCTGTTGAGGCGCACGTAGGCGGGAAGCGTCGTCACGCCAACGCATCCGATAGGATGATTGATGATGACGTTCACGAAGTAGGTGGCGTTAGATACGAGCTCGACGATCCACCCCGAGTCGGGGCGCTGCGCGATGGCGTACTGCAGTACGTCGGTCGTGCGCACGGCGTCAAGGAATCGTTCGAATGAACGACTATCGGTGACTAGGGCGGGTGTTTCGAGGAGGCGACCGCAACAGTTACACGAAGAATGAAAATATCGGTACCGACCCGACACATTGTGGCGTAATACAAAACTATAGCTTACGTTAATTTTAAACGCGTTCTTTTGCGCGCGAAACATTTCCCTCAGACGCGGTTCGAGCACGCGCGTACTCGTACAGGCGGTCATACGATAGTTGTAACGCGACTGTATGGCACCGCGCGCTACCGACGTCTCTATGCTACGCCGGTGCTCGTCCACGACACGCTGTAGATCGTCGGGTGACGGCGACGGCGCCCTAGCGGCCTCCGCCACTGATTCATTACTAGGAGGTGGCGAAGTCTGACGGCCACACCGCAGCTGCAGATGTCGTAGCATAGCGTGACGCGCGGTGAATATCGCGCCACATTTTGGACACTCTCGACGCAACTTTCCGAACTCTTTACGTGTCGTTCTAACGTCGACTGTTTCACGAAATATCGCCCGCATTTCGAACATTGCCATCTAGTAGGTGGTGGCATTCTCTCTAATGATATTTTTTCGAGCACCGCTATTTATAACAGCGACGGTGACGGTGGTGGTGGTGGTAAGTACACCCTAGCGGGAAGAATGCGGTAATTTTTATAACTACGACTAGCGGTAATTTTTCTAACTGTGTGCGGTATGGTGGTTTTTATAACTACGACTAGCGGTAATTTTTCTAACTGTATCTAGCGTGTGGTGGTTTTTTATAACTAGCGGTAACTTTTCTAACTGTATCTAGAGGGCGGTCATTTTTATAACTAAGGTGCGTCTAGCGGTAATTTTTCTAACTAGGTAACTCGGAAACGGAAAGTACATTTTGAACGTTTTATTCGGTACTCTTACAACATTCAAACACAGCGTCGTGAAGCCTTTTTTTCAATAGCAAGCAAATATTAATAAAATGTTCTCTATTCTACTAGTGTTCGTTCATTCCAGTCCGCTCCGGCGTTGCACGTACGTGTGCACGGCCGACTCGAGTTGCACGCGATTCATATAATCGCGCCAATTTGTTCCCAACAACCAGTTCGACACAAACTGCACCAAATACAATTTTCCTGCACGGCCCGTTTGCGGCTGCTGTTCACCGGAAGAAGTCGACACCGTAGTCTCTTGTAGAAAATGCACTAGTCTCGTGAAACAGGGGATGAGCGATCGACGCAGGAACGTTTCGATGACGCCGTTGAAATAGCGCGTCACAATACAGCCCGGCTTATCGAAACGTTGCATGTATACACGATTTGGCCGCCCCGCGCGATAGCCGGGCATGTGAACGTATGGACAGCCTTCATTCGGTTCACATACCCCGCAATGATCCCGCGCCTTCTCCAGAATCATTTCGCCGAGAGTCTCGGCGACGAGATCCATCGCCAGTCGTTCGTAACGCCCGACCAACTGACTCCGGCTCGGCACGACGATTTGCCGTTTACACGTCCCCAGCTCCTCCGATACGCTCCAGTACGGCGAGCACGTCGGTCCCATCGTCCCCAGGCTGTCGTTATACGTCGGTGGCGCGGGACGCATTCGGTTCGAGCAGCCGCCGCCCAGCGCCTCCTCGATGATCGCCTCCAATACGTGAGCGTCACGTACTCCTCCACTACCCTACAGCACAAAGCAGTTCTACTCTTTACGAATCACCGTCAGGAACGCGTGTAGGAATTCGCTCATACACTCACGTCTGGTGTGTTGCATCAGAGCGTCCTACAAACACATTATTATGATTAGTCCGCCTCCCTCTTGTTCTCTTCCTCATCCTTCTTTATCGACCCCTGCACACCCCGTTCCAACAACGTTCTTACGAACGAGGCAACCTCGTCGTACTGAGCGCGAATCCTTTCGTTGTTTGCAAGCATTTTTTCCAGTACGCAGCGCACTTCCTAAAGCATATAAAAGCACAACTGTTAGTACATCAAACTACTACAAAATAGGCTTGCTTCGTAGGCCAACCAAAACGCTCTGATATATTGTTCGGCCGACTCGACTAATAGTTCAAAGCTCTCCGCGCTTAGTTCCCGACCACGACGATCTCTCATTCGTTGTCGTTCGTTGGCGTGCCTCAATAAATCTACCAGTAGCGGCCAATTTTCCTCCTACAAACAACAGAAGACAACATTAGTCATCGTCGTCGTCGACGATGACGTATCTCTTTAGTGTGCGGACTGTATACGAGGGGTCCCCGTTCCAACTCGTCTTCCGCACACTAATCTCCACTTTAGTACCGGCTAACTCGAGCACGGTATCGCGGAGATCCTCCTCGTTCAATTCCGTCAAGTACTCGGCCGTGTACTCGACGAGATTAGACATTTGGCTATCGAACAACGTAAGCCAAAGCTCGTCTTCCTCCTCCTCGCCGTCCTTCACCATCACACGCAACGCGAAGACATATTTCGGTACAAACACTTCACCGTGCGTTCGACATATCAGGGTCCCGTCTTTGCTTGTCTGCAATTTCCGGCGACAACGGGAACATCCCAAATAGGTGGTGCCTGGCTCACCTTTGTACGAGACGGCGTCGATCGTAACGGGCGACAGGAGTTTATACACACCGTTGACAGCACACTTCAGATGTCTCACACTCACCACTGTGGCGCGCGTCGACGCGGACGATTCACGCTCCATAGAACCGCTCCGCGACAGCACCGGGGGCTGCTCGGCCGTCTCGTCGGGCTTCTCCAAGTGCGCCTCTTCGGCGCTTCGCTTTCGGCCGACAGTCAACGGGGCCGCGATGAGCGCAACGGGGCGCTTAACGGGTGGTGACGCCCCCGTTGACAAGGCTGCAATCAGTGCCGAAGGTTGACTGCTGGCCGCCGCCGCCGCCTTCATCGACTGCTTCCGCGGTGCCTTCGGCTTTTTTGGTTGTTGTTGACTTTCATCCGCCATGTTGCGGAAGAACGTCTGCTGCTTGCTGCTCTGCTGTTGTAGAAAGAATACACGTTAGAACTTCAGCGTCATACAATATAGCTTTTTCTCAACAGTTGTATACCTTTTCCAAATAACACGCATGCGCACTTCACGCTAATACGTCATCTTACTCAATTATCAGCGTGCGTGCCTCGTACATTTCAGACATTTTGTTTTCGGAAAAAAGTTTCCTGTCACGTCAGTACATTCGCGGTTAAATATCTCCTTACATCGATTTTCTCTAATATCGATGCACCTCACGTTTCCTGACTCCACAGCGAACCTATAAAACGTTTAGTTTCGTGCTAATGTCATTGTCTACAACATAACGCGCATGCGCACTTCACACTCATACCGTTATCTTATTCAATTATCGACGTGCATACTCCATCCATCCCAGGCATTTTGTTTTCGGAAAAAAGTGTCCGGTCACATCAGTACATTCGCCGTTAAATCTCTCTTTACATCGAATTTCTCTAATATCGATACATCTCCCGTTTCCTGACTCCACAGCGATCGTATACAACGTTTAATTTTGCGCTTTTAACGTTTCATTTATCGTTTGTAAAAATCCATTGTTCTCCGTTCACATTCCAATCTCGTTAAGTCACGCGCAACAGATGTCACACATGTGCGCTTAACGCATTCCGCCTAGTCTACCGAGGAATTTGTTTTAGGAAAAAAGTTAGCGTTCACGTCAGTGCATCCATTGTCAAATGTGACTTTTACAGCAAATTTCTCTAATATCTATGCATCTCGTGTTTCCTGACCCCCCAGTGATCGTATACAACGTTTAATTTCGTGCTTTTAACGTTTCGTTTATCGTTTGTAAAAATCCTTTGTTCTCCGTTCACATGTCAATCAAAATAAGCCGTAGTGTCATGCGCCGCCGCCGCCGCTGTTTGACGACGCTCACATTTCATACACACTTTTACAAACACGCGCACACGACGCCTCCACATCGCTCCATCTAACATGGCCACGTCCACAACACCACGGTAAGACATTTAAACAGCATGCATTTTATTTAAACAGTGCTTACTACAGTAGTACGCAATAGCATGTATTTTATTTTAAACATGCATGCATTTTATTTAAATGCACGTTTTTACTACAGTTGTTGTACCGTTTAAACATGCATGCATTTTATTTAAATGCACGTTTTTACTACAGTAGTACGCATTAAATTGCATGTATTTTACCGTTTAAACATGCATGCATTTTATTTATAAGTGCGTGCATACATGCATGCATTTTATTTAAATGCACGTTTTTACTACAGTTGTTGTAACATACCGTTTAAACATGCATGCATTTTATTTAAATGCACGTTTTTACTACAGTTGTACGCATTAAATTGCATGTATTTTACCGTTTAAACATGCATGCATTTTATTTATAAGTGCGTGCATACATGCATGCATTTTATTTAAAGGCACGTTTTTACTACAGTTGTTGTAACATACCGTTTAAACATGCATGCATTTTATTTAAATGCACGTTTTTACTACAGTTGTACGCATTAAATTGCATGTATTTTACCGTTTAAACATGCATGCATTTTATTTATAAGTGCGTGCATATCTCTCATTTTACTATATTTTACCGTTTAATGTCTCATTCGTCGTTTAAACAATTTTACCGTTTCATTTTATTTCATCGTTTAAATGGTCCTTTGTTTATTATTTCATAGACCGATCCAACTGCCTACAAGCAGCGTATCGACCACATATAGACCGATCCAACTGCCCGAGGTATCGACGACGTCGACCCAGGCAACATGTGTGGTCGTTCCATACATCCACACGTCGCCGCCTCCTACGCGCGACGTCACGCCTGACAGCTCTGACGACGATGACATCATCGCCGATCTGGCACGGGTATTTCTCGTAAAGCAGGCCAATGGACTATGGAGAACGATCACGCCTCCCGAACTGTATCGTCGGGAAGGCTTCGGTTCCCCGCCGGAGAGCAGCAGGCAACCCGTTGGCCGCGGCCGAATGCTCGCCTATCAGGGCAGCAGGCAACCCGTTGGCCGCGACCGAACGCTCGCCGCCTATCATGATTCAGAATAAAATATTTCAGTCACTACTCACGTTTTCACGCGTCTGTTTCCAATGCATAAACACCCTACTGAACGTTAGTGTATTTATGCATTTGATTGTCATTGTAATCCCACGACTAGATGTATTTAAACGCATTGGTTTCATTTTAATCCGTCCACCAGAACAACGTTGTTTACCGTTAGCCAGCTATGCTGTCATCCAGGGGTCAAAGTCCACTAGAGCAGCAGCAGCCGGCTGCGGCGCCTTATCGCTGCAGCAGCAGCGGTCGTCGCTCTTGCTGTCAACATAGGGTCCATTCATAACGGAGGTCGACGTTTATACAATGGTTTTAGTTTATACAATGGTTTTAGCGTGGTTATATTAGCGCGATAAACGCATTATTGCTTACGTCAGCACGCTCTAGGTACGACGTTGAGGACGTTAAAAGTACGAAATTAAACGTTGGATACAATGGTTTTAGCGTGGTTCGATACAATGGTTTTAGCGTGGTTAGCGCGATAAACGCATTATTGCTTACGTCAGCACACTCTAGGTACGGCGTTGATCGCTAGGACTAAAATACTCTCTGCACTCACCGCTAGGTGGCATCTCTAGTGTAGGGGTAATCAATCATCCAATTAGTATCAAATTACATCGCTCATCAATCACGTTTTTTATAAGTAGGTTTCCGAAACTCATTAGTGTCAAACAAAGCCTTTGATCTTTTTTTTATAAGTAGGTTGTCGAAAACGATTAGTGGTCATTAAATTATTTTTATAAGTAGGGTTTTGAGGCCGTACAGAGCGCACTATCTACTTGCTAGTGCAAGTAGGCAACCGTACTAGAGATGGCCGTGACACCAAACAAACTAAAATACTTGGCATAGAACAATGTTTTTCAAAAAAACAATTCAACAAGTACATACACACCATATTTGGCATGGCACTGTCAACCAAGCTTACACACGACAGTAATGTACCAAACAAAATTGATACATAGGTTACTGTCGCCTGGAAACCAATAACACGGTATTCAGCAGGCGAATGTGTTTCAAATGTGGAACTGACGAAGCAGGGCACGGTTACTGCATTATCATTCTATCATGTTGAGTGCAACATATTTTTTCTAAACACTGAGGCGACCAAACTATGGCGTGAGTAGCTTTCTTCACTGTTGGCGAGTGATGTCAGACTGCGTGCAACTGCTAACAAAAATCTGCATATCCATCATGTCACCCACACTTTCTGAGACATCGCTTGAGAAAGTCATACATATGTCCTAGCAGTCGTTCAAAGACAGACACATTTACTTTGTTTCGCCCAAGATTACGAGCATGTACTCAGCGATGTGTTGACCTATAGGTCAAGCAGAGTGGGCGGGCGACGTGTGCGTAGGCCACGCCAAAGGTTTATATCATCATCGGTAGCCGCCTCTGGGGGGCTGACTACCTCGCTATCGTCACCAACAGTACGATCATCCGGAGTCTGTACTCGAGGTTGGGCAGCAGGAAGCTCTGGAGTCTGTGTCCAGCGTCCTGGGTCTGGAGGCCATACCTCAGTGTCCATTGGTAGGTCATTGGTCAACCAACTGGTTAGTGGATCAACATTGTCCTCCACATATTCTTTTAGATGGTCGATGTGGTCGACTATTGTTCGGTCCCCTGCAGAGCGTTGTATCGCAACAGTCACTCCAGAAGGACGACCCACCACTAGGTATGGACCAGACCATCTGACTCCACCTTTCATCTTAGCTGTGGCTGTGCTGTAACGCCATACCCAGCTCCTTTTTGGAAAATTTACTGGAGTCGCCTTCATGTCATATGCGGTCTTCTGACGAAGGGAGGCCTTGCGGCTTTCCCGTCGAGCTATGCTGTGGCTTAACTCCATGGCGTCACGAAGCCATTCGCCATACTGAGTTGTACATTGTGGGACATGTGCCCTGGGGGGTCCCTCGATTTGTAGATCGAGTGGAAGGGCAATCTCATGACCCAACACCATCCGGTATGGGAACACCTTAGTACTGGTGTGTACCGTAGCACGGTATGCGCACACGGCATATGGAAGATGGTCTTCCCAGTCTTGTGGGTGTAGCCTGGCATATGTGAAAATCATATCTAGGAGGGTACGGTTAAAATGTTCAACCAATCCGTCTGATTGCGGAAGGTAAGGTGTATTTAACGTCTTATCGATTCGCATCATGCGACACACCTCCTGAAGAATTTTATTGTAAAATTCCCTTCCCCGATCGGAATGAAGCTGTCTTGGACAGCCAAATCGACAAAATACCCCTGTGACTAGTTTATCTTTGTCGGGTATGGGGAAGGCTTCAACCCATTTCGTGAAATAATCTTCGACGACTAGAACGTATTTGTTTCCGCTTACCGAGTTGGGCATTGGGCCTATAAGGTCCATAGCTATACGTTCCCAAGGAACTCCTACTGCCATCTGAGTCAGAGGAGCGCGGTGTGGAGCAGATGCCGGTTTGCGCTGTCCACAGTCCCTACACAGGGTTAGCCACCGACTGACGTCCTCTGACATCCTAGGCCAATAGTAACGTCGCTGCAGGGAGGCAAGTGATTTGTTATGACCCATGTGCCCTCCAAGGCGGTCGCAGTGTACCGCCTGGAAAAGTCGCCGTCTCATTGGCGAAGGGACCACAAGTTGGATTATCTCTTCGGTATCACAACTGGCTTTCTTCTTACGATAGAGAATGCCATCCACTATGGTCAGCCTGTCCCATTGTTGCCATAGACACCTGGCCATGTAATCTTGGTCCTTGATTTGTGCAAACGGTGGTCTCCGGGTGCGGGTATCCTTGTGGCGGAGCATACAACCAATGTTCTCGTCTTCGCTTTGCCATCGACGTATGTCCGGTAACGTCACATCTGGGACCCACTTCACTGCAAATACTCTGCTTTCCGCGCCTTTCTCCGGAGATGATGAACAATCATTAAAGTGGCTGTTGGAACCAGATTGGCAAGATTTGCAAGAAGTTTTGGGTGGATCCACGATTTATTCAGCAATCTCGCCCAACAAGAGATTGTCATTGGACAGGTACAACATTGTGATTTGAATTGGGCTGCTGTAAGGCTTGTTGCTCACTGCACGTATTTGGAGTACAATCCTTGCACTCTGACCGCTTGCATGGTCGTGACACCTTGCGGGAGAGTGCATCAGCATTACACATCGAGCTTCCTAGTCGATGAACAATCTGGAAATCATAGGCACCAAGGGTGCCGAGCCACCGTGCAACCATTCCTTCAGGTTCTTTAAAATTAAGTAACCATGTCAGTGACGCATCATCTGTGATAATGGTGAATGGTCGGCCCCACAGATAGTGGTGAAATTGTTTAACAAAGGTCCTACTGCCAACAACTCCCTGTGTGTTGTGCAGTATCGAGTCTGCGTACGACTGAAGGTCTTAGATGCATAGGCAATGACTTTCTCACCACCCGCCTGGCGTTGTGAAAGTACACTACCCATGGCCTCTGCACTCGCATCGGTATACAAAACAAACTCGTCATTTCGAGTGGGTTATGCCAAAACAGGCGTTTCACAAAATGCCTGTCGAAGGGCTCGGAACGCCTTTTCTTTGGTATCTGACCTGGTAAAAGAACGCTTTGCCCTCGTCGTGGCCGTCAAAGGGCTGGCAATGTGAGCAAACGATGGTATAAAGCGCCGATAATAGGATGCTAAGCCTAAAAATCGACGAACTTCTTTTACCGTAGTAGGCAGAGGCCAGTCTCGCACTGCAGATACCTTTTGTGGATCGGTAGCAATCCCGTGTCTGGAGACTATGTGGCCAAGATAGGAAACCTCAGTTTGGAATAGCCTACACTTCTTGGCTTTCAACGTCAAGCCAGCAGCACGAAATCTGTCCCACACTGTAGTGAGGCGGTGCAATGTATCTTCGAAGGTCTTTCCAGACGATAACATCGTCAAGATAAACAAACCATTTTTCCAGCACAACCTTCTCAAAACGAGCTCCATCAAAAGCAGAGCCCAAAAGGCATGACCTTCCACTGGAAGAGACCTTGCCGCGTACTGAATGCGGTCTTCTCTTTATTTCGTTCGTCCAGTTCGACTTGCCAGTAACCAGATACCAAATCAAGGGTACAAAACCACTCAGAGCCAGCCAGAGCATCTAATGTATCCGAAATCAACGGCAGGGGGTATGCATTCTTTCGGGTGACATCATTTAATCGACGATAATCTACGCAAAACCGGACTGTACCGTCTTTCTTCTTTACAAGGATTACCTGACTACTCCATGAACTAGTGCTCGGTTCTATGGTATCCTTATCCAGCATGGACTGATCTTCTCTTGCTTCTATCTCTTGCTGAGCCACCGGAAGGTGTCGAGCCCGTTGGCGGATTGGGTAAGCATCGCCAGTATCTATCCTATGCTTTGTAAGACCAGTCGTACCCAACTGGGAACTAGTCTCAACAAAAACATCCGAATAACGTCGGAGAGCGGCTCGGACAGCATCTTGCTGAGACAAATTTAGTTCTGCTGACAGTTCAGAAGACAATTTGTCTAGCGCTGGGGGAAGTTGTTCAGACGTAGATTTGGAATACGTCTGTCCTGATTCAGCATATCCTTTACAAGGCAAGTCCTCGTCTGATACATTGAAGACCTCAATGCATGGCACCGACTGCAGCACACCTTTACGGAGTAATATCGACTCATCCGTGGGGTTTAGGAGTACCACTGGTATGTGTTTGGTACCACTTGAAATCAACGATGCACCCATAACAACCCCGATATCAGTCATTAGACTAGCACTTAGTTTCAGCAAGACAGTGCTGCCAACAGCATACTGCAGCTTATTTTCAGTTCTTCCAGTAACAACTAGTTCTATGGCTGGCGGAATTTCTACAGATTGCTCTAGGCGAACTCGTGCAACTGTGTCTTGCTTACCCTGTTCGGTCAATGCAAATGTTGTGGGCCCAATCTTCAGCAACCCATCCCGCATCGACATTTCGCACCCATGTTCACGGAGGAAGTCCAACCCAAGAATTCCATCACGTTCTCGTAGATCAGCTACTACGACATCTTGTGATGTATGGAATCCATCAAGTGCCAACTCTAGGGTTGTCTCGCCAAATAATTCATCTGGCCACCATCTGCTGTTTGTATAGGATGCAACAGAGGGCGATGACTAGCGGCGATACTCAAGTAAGTTTGATGGTCAATTAATGACAATGCGGCACCTGTGTCCAAAAGTCGGGGACATTCCATGACATACATGCATGTACGAATCACCCAGCCATCAACTGGCTTCACTCTGTAAAATCGTGGATGTATATCAAGATTACTGGTAGGTGGCACATGTTTGGCTACTTCCCGGATCAGTGTTCGGAGAAAGGCTAATTTTTCCCGGGTTTATTCTAGCCTGTCCCCGTTTGGGGAATCCGGCCGTGTCCCATTATGCGAACGAGTTAGAAGCCTGACTGTCGAACCTAGATCTAAAGTAGGTCTGACGACGACGTGGTGCTGAACAATAGCGTGCAATGTGGCCCTGCTGATCGCAGTTATAGAAGGTGATATGCAAATGTTGAGTACTGCGACTATGATATGTCTATCGTGTGCTCGAGACTGGAGTACCATGATCATTACCTCCATGCTGCGAGCGTGTTTGCAACACGATATTTAGACAAGATACTAGTGCGTCAATTTCGGTATCATCATTGGCATATATCTTATCACAGCTTGCCTCATAGCAACTGTGTGTTGCTAGAGTATATATACCGCCATTGTCTGGTTTAACGGTACACTGGGTAAACTGTTCACTCTTCTCGGCAATGTTTACGAGCCTTTCGAGAGGCGCATCTTTCTCAATAGAGCATAGTCTGAGTGAATTCATCAGTCAAGGTGGCTATAAACTGCTCTTTGACCAGTGACATACGACTGCGCATATCGCAATTCGGATATGCCTGACGAGCCAGGTCAAGCAGTTCGTTGATAAAAACTCGCAACGGCTCGGTAGTACCCCGTTTGCGTTGTCTAAACCTGCGTAGTGCGACTCCGCTACCGAACAGGCTATACTGCCAGACCAGTGCCGCACGGAGAGAACGGTAGTCTTTCGGCTGGACGGTATGTATCACCAAACGGTAAGCTTCCCCCACGAGAGCCATCTCCAACTGGAGAACACGTTGGCCAGTTGTCCAACCGCAAATATCGGCAATCGTGTCGAAACGATTAAGAAAAAGAAAACCGTCCACTGTGTTGGCATTTTTACTGCCCGAGAACGTCGGCAATTTCGGGCATTTTTCCAATCCGGCGTGCCATAGCCGTAACTTTACCTCGTCCAGCGTTAAAGGGTTAACGGGCATGGTTGTGGACGGAACCGCTGGCGTAGGTGAAAACAGTTCAGCGTGCGGGGCATCCTCGAAAGCTCCCGACATATCAATGCGACAGGGTGTTAACCTGTCAACAGTCGAAGGGAACTGAGGCGTAGCATAACGATAGGGACTACCCAGCTCAACAACCCTTAGCTTTAGGGTAGGCTTCGATCGGCCGAATGCGCCATTTGCGAAAACAATTACGAACATGCATGGAAATAACGAGATAAATCAAGGTTAAAACGTGAAACGAATAGTACTTCCCTGTAATGGCTGATGTGACTGGTCACGGCACCAATGTGACATTCTCGTAACGACACAATTTAATAATGGAAACAGGTTTAATCACAAAGCCAACACCGAAAACAAAGCAGGCAACCCGCGTCACACCTCTCCTAGTCCGCGCTCGTGCACACCGCTCTCCCGTGCCGGAGTCCCGCAGGGATGTCACAATTTTGCAGACGGGGGATCCATGTCACACCTGTACCATGTCTTTATAGACTTTAAGATGGCCTTTGATAGGGTATGGCATGCGGCCCTATGGGCGACCACGAGGGAGTGCAACATTGGCTCCAATCTTGTCCGAACTTGAACACCTGTATGACAAGGCCACCAGTGCAGTAATCTTCAATGGCAGCATAGGAGACTGGTTTCGAACAACAGTGGGAGTTCGACAAGGATGCCTACTATCACCCACCCTCTTCAACATATTTCTGGAAAGGATCATGAGTGATGCTTCGGAAAACCACCAAGGCACTAGCAGCATTGGAGGCAGGGCAATTACCAATCTTCGCTTCGCTGATGACATCGACGGCCTAGCAGGAGAAGAACAAGAACTAGTCAACTTGGTGGAGTGCCTCGACAAAACCTCTACAGCAAACTGCATGGAGATCAGCGTTGAAAAGACTAAAATTATGACAACGAATACACAAGGTATTAACACAGAGTTCGGACAGAGACTTGAAACAGTAACAAGCTTCAAGTGCTTGGGATCAATTATCACAGACGAGGATTCCAAACAACAGCAGCACTTACAAGGTTGAAACCCATATGGAACGAAAGTAACATCAACGTCAATTCGAGCGTGGCAAAGACCATCTTGCAAGGTACCGTGAGAGGGCGGAGAAGAAGAAGTAGACAGAAAAAGCGGTGGGAAGACAACATCAAAGAATGGACAGGACTGGAGTTCACCGACTCCCAGAGGGCTGCGGAGAACAGGGAAGCGTGGAGAGAGCTGGTTAAAGTCGTCAGTGGTGTCAGCGATCCTTACCGGTTATGGGAAAGTGAAGTCCTACAACGTAATATCGAAATTGTGTCCCTGTCCTGCAACATCATTTCCTAAGTGTCCTTGATCACTTCTTAAATGTGTCCTCGTGTGTCGACTTCATTGTGCAACCTTTGTAATACATAATACACTTCATAATCATGCCTCTAAAGTAATTATTGTATTACATTGTGTTTTTGTGCTACTGCATCATTCCGTGATTCTGTCTTTATAGTACTACATAATTGTCAAAGTATGCATTTATGTATTTGTCCACGTACATAATCTCCTAGTTCTGTCCATGCATTTTTACACGATCATTTTTCAATCATGTCCTCGTCGGTCGACTTCGTTATACACATTATTGAGAGAAGCTGGTGTTGTGTTGCCACTTAAGGAGCAACCGGGATCAGGTGAAACGGGCCGAAGTAGACATACGCTGTGAACAACTTGATTCCCCTTAGACTTTATTTGAGCTACCGTGCCAAAAGTAGTTTTGATTATCTTGTGCCCCTGACACGACACAATTTCCTCCTATAATTATGTTCTTATTCTACATCATTTCCTCCTAATTATGTCCCATTCCTACTTTCGTACAGCACCATTTCCTCTTAATTATGTCCCTATATATCGTAATTTCCTCACAGTTACATCCATATCCTACAATACTACAATACCATTCCCTCATAAATATGTCCCAGCGTTCGAAATATAAGCTGACCCGGTGGTCATTGACCACCTGTTTTGCCGTCGGGTCAGTAACTTTTTTGAGTTACTAGTCTGTGTGAGCGGCTACTTTTCTGGCGAATTTGCAACATTTAGCAGCAGTATGTTTTATATGTATACAGCTTATATTCAAAACTGGTCACCGGAAGACGCCATTTACAACAAAAAACGTTTTACAAACATGCGTTTTTTTGCGTTTTACGTTCATATTCCCTAATTTCCTTTATTCCGAAACGCGACGCTCACGAAACACGTTAGAGTGTTTTTTTACAGTTGAAAAAAAGCACACGAAACGAACATACGATAATTTTTTATTTCAGTAAATCGTCATCACAGGCGCCGTTATCATCATGTCTAAACAGACTATGCTCTTCGGATTGTTTGGGAAAAATACCAATACCAAAATCAGCCGAGGGAATTTTTTTAGAAAAACGCGAAAAAGATCAATCAATTGTAGACGTTCGGTATTCGTACAACATGATACCCAGCGCCCCGCGGTCCGAGCCCAGAGCCCTGCGACACGTCCCAGCGCCCCGGGCACGCGTCCCGAGCCCAGCGCCCAGCGCCCAGCGCCCCGCGCCCAACGCACTGCACACGTACCCGCACCCTGTACGACTCACACCACAACCGCAACCGGACACCCTACACCTTTACACCGCACCCTGCACCCCACACCCCACACCCCGCACCCCGCACCGCATATCTCAACCCACACCTCTCACACCGCACCTCTCATCCCACACCCTTCATACCATTTCCCTCACCTCCACCCCGCACCTATCACCCCACATGCTAACCCCATATCCTCACCCCAAATAATTCAAACCACATCTGTCATCCCACACCCACACCCCTCGCCCCACACCACCATCCCTCACCCTCACCCCACACCCCTCACCAGACACCATCATCCCTCACCCTCATCCCATACCCTCACCCCACACCATCACCCTTCACCACCACCCAATACGCTCACCTCATACCCATCATCCTCAGCCCACACCCAACACGCCCATCCCACCCCACACCCTCACCCCACACACTTCTTACAACACCTCTCCCCCTACACCTTCACCCTCACCCCTCACCCTCAAACCACACCCCTCCCCGCCCACACTCAACCCTCACCCACATCCGTCACACCGCACCCTCACACCTCACCCTCACCCAACACCCTCACCCCAAACGCACCCGCACCACGCACCCGCAACCTTTACCACTAACACCACAACCACACCCGCGCACACGCGCACCCACTCGCCCACCCGCGCACACGCGCACACCCGCACACGCGCACCCCACACCACGCACCCGTCACACCGCAACTCTCACCCCATACCCCTCACACCACACCTATCACCCCTCACAGAGCACCCTCATTCCATACACCTCACTCCACACCCTCACATCACACCCCACCCTCACCCCACCTCCTCACCAGACACCCCACACCCCTCACCCCACACCCCACACCCCACACCCACACCCTCACCCCACATGCCGAAACCTTCACCGCACACTACCTTACCCCACATCTGGCAGCTGAACAACATTGAACAATGTTCCCATAGGAACATTAGATGCTGAAAAGTCCATCGAATCAATGATTTTTTTTCTTTAAGAAGTCAGATGTGTTATTACGTGACTGGGTTGGAATAGTACTCCATAGCCGTCTGTCTGGGGACTTCTCTTAATAATGGAATTGGATGTCAAGAATTTAATGTCTAGTCATAGGGGATGTTTGTAGGAATGACAAGTCCTGCAGAGACGTAAAGTATGAAATAGCTGCAGTTGAGCACACGAGGGCTGCTCAGCTCATAAACGAAGATACATTATTCACCAGCATGTTGTCTGGTGGGTCTGTTGATATATCCACCGGCGAGAACGATGTGGTTTATGTCAGAACATTTGTGCATGGTCAGATGTATGTCTATTTGCCAACCATCATTGCATTGAAGAGAGCTGATACCAAGGGTATCTTTCAGGGTATTGTAAAAGCTGTCGAGGTATTAACGATTGACACTGAGTCTGAGCCTATACCAAACTGCGTACATGAAGACATGTCCGATGACAATTCATTTCGGTACATTGCCCTAGCTTTCGAGTTGGCCTATAAGAAGGCTATGACGCATATCAAGCTCTTCGACCGAGTCAGTGTTGCGAAGCACTTTTTACATAGTCTACAACAAAAATGCGTTGCCATTAATCCTGTTCACCATGGCCAAGTTATAATGTTATATTTTTCATTGCCAACAAGTATTCTTAGAGGATAAGTTAACACCTGTCTGACATTTACGTATTAAATGATTGAATTGGCAATACAGCTGTACATATTGTTGTGCAGGCTGTTTGCGCTCGTGCAATGTGCCGTTGTTTTAGTGTAACTTGCGGACCAGTAACTTTGCTGCCGGACCAGTGACTTTTTGAAGTTGCTGGTCCGGCTGACCAGCACCTTTTTAGTGTAAAGATCGAACGCTGGTACAGCACTATTTCCTCCAAATGATGTCGCTATACTATATCATAATGTCCTCATAAATGTGTCCATATCGTACAATATAATTTACTCATAATTACGGCCCTATCTATATAATAATTTACTCCTAATCATGTCCCTGTCACACATCGTGATTCTGTGAGCTGCCGTGACCGTTACCTTATCCCTAATCATGCCCTTATATCCTATAACATCATATCCTTCTAGTTACGTCCCTATTCTACAGCATAAATTCCACCATTTTATGTCCCTATCCTATAATTTCCTCCTAATTAAATTCCTATTCTACAATATAATTCCTCCTAGATACGTCGTTATCCTACAGCATAATGTCCTCGTACTTATCTTCCTATCCTACAGCATAATGTCCTCGTACTTATCTTCCTATCCTACAGCATAATGTCCTCGTACTTATCTTCCTATCCTACAGCATAATGTCCTCGTACTTATCTTCCTATCCTACAGCACAATGTCCTCGTACTTATCTTCCTATCCTACAGCATAATGTCCTCGTACTTATCTTCCTATCCTACAGCATAATGTCTTCGTACTTATCTTCCTATCCTACAGCATAATGTCCTCGTACTTATCTTCCTATCCTACAGCATAATGTCCTCGTACTTATCTTCCTATCCTACAGCATAATGTCCTCGTACTTATCTTCCTATCCTACAGCATAATGTCCTCGTACTTATCTTCCTATCCTACAGCATAATGTCCTCGTACTTATCTTCCTATCCTACAGCATAATGTCCTCCTAATTATGTCCGTATTCTACAACATAAATTCCTCCTAGTTATGTGCCTACCAGATAGCATCATTTCCTTGTTAGAAACAACGCAAAGGTCTGACACGAGACAACTCTCACACCGGGACAAACTCCATTAATTTTTTAATTACTAATGAAAACAACAAGCAAACATTGTCATTAAAGACAAAGCACAACGACTTTGTATTGGCACTAGCCGTGACCGTTACCTCGTTAACACGCTGGGGTCTGCATAAAGGGGAAGGGCATATTTACCCGACATCGGCAGTATCAGGATGCTCATGTTCTTCTTGTTCTTCATTTCGTCAAAAGACTCCACAAATGTGCAATTAGAGCAGACAGAAATATTGCATAACATATATCACAAAGGTGATGTGGCGCGAGTCCCTGGCTACAAAGCGTTAGCAGTGAATGGCCTACATACTCACACACGAACTAACACATATTCATTCCACTTCCCTTCCTGCCCCGCCCCGCTCCCCCTGCCCTGCCCTGCCCTGCCCTGCCCTGCCCTGCCCTGCCCTGCCCTGCCCTGCCCTGCCCTGCCCTGCTCTGCCCCTCTCCTCCAGCCCTGCCCCTCTCCCACAGCCCTGCCCCTCTCCCCCAGCCCTGCCCTGCCCTGCCCTGCCCTGCCCTGCCCTGCCCTGCCCTGCCCTGCCCTGCCCTGCCCTGTCCTGTCCTGCCCTGCCTCTCCCCCTCCCCCCTCCCTATATGTCCCTCTCTTTTACCCTGCCAACCCATCACTCCTTTCCTAGTGTCTGTTCCTCCGTCCTTCCTTCCCTCCCGCCATAACTGCCATCCATATGTTCATACCCTCCCTCCTCCGCTCACTGCTCACTCCCCCCTTTCCGCCCTATCCCCCTCGCGTCCGCCTATCCCTTCACCCTCACCCTCAAGCCACACCCCTCACCCCTCACACTGAACCCTCACCCTACACCCGTCACACCGCACCCTCACCCCACATCCCTCACTCCACATCCCACACCCACACCCTACACCCGTCACCCACACTCCACACCCCACACCCCACACCCTCACCCCTCACCCTCACCCCACACGCACCCGCACCACGCATCCGCAACCTTTACCACTAACATCACAACCGCACCCGCGCACCACACACCCGTCACACCGCACATCTCACCCTCACCCCACACCCCACACCCCCACTCCACACCCTCACGTTTCACAGGAAAACTGAAAGAACTCACACATGATATGGAAAAAATACCGATGGAAAATGCTTGGACTCTCCGAGATGCGTTTGAAAAACTTTGGCGAAACATCAACCGAAGAAGGACACATGGTCTACTTCAGTGGCAATAAGAACAAACACGAACATGGCGTTGGGTTTCTTGTACAGAAAGACATCGTGAACACTGTCACCGGTAGTCGCCCCGTCTCCAGCAGGCTCATCACCATCCGCCTGAGGGCAACTCAATTCAACATCACAGGCAAGCAAATTTACGCCAACGTCTGACTACGACGACAATGAGGTGGAAGATTTCTATGGCCAACTGCAAGATATAACCGAGGAAACATCAAAGAAAAACAATCTCACCCCACATCCTCACCGCGCACCCCTCACACCATACCCTCACCCGTCACCCCACCCCCTCCCCTCCACCGCACCCCTCACCCTCAACCCACACCCTCACACCACTCACTCCACATCCTCACCCCACACCACTCACCCCACACCACTGACCCACACCCTCACCCAACACCCCATACCACACCGCCCACCCCACATCACTCACCCCAACGCCGCATCCTTCACCGCACACCTTCACTGCATACAACTCACCCCACCCCACTTCCTCACCATTCACCCCACACCATCACACCACACCACTCACCTCACACACTCACCCCACCACATCACTCACCACACACCACACACCTTCACCCCACACCACTCACCCTCACCCCACACACCACACCCTCACACCACTCACCCCACCCACCCCACACCCTCACCCCGCACCCCTCACTCTACACGTCTCACCCCACCCCACACCCCAAGACACACCCACACCACTCACCCACTCCCTTAACACCACACCCCACACCACTCACCCCACACCTCACCTAACACCCTCACCCCACACAATCTCCCCCACCCCACACCACTCACCACACACCTTCACCCAACACCCTCACCCCACACAATCTCCTCACACCCAGCACCGCTCATACCGCACATCTCAACCCACACCCTTCACACCGCATCTCTCACCCCGCACCTATCATCCACATGCTAACCCCACACCCTCACCCCAAATACTTCAAACCACACCTATCATCTCACACCCTCACCCCACACCCTACACCATCATCCCTCACCCTCATCCCACTCCCTTACACCACTCACCCCACATCCTCACCCCACACCATTCACCCCACACCCTCACCCCTCACGACTCACCCACACCCTCACGCCACACCCTCACCCCACACGCCGCACCCTTCACCGCACACCATCACCCCACACCACATTCTGACCCCACACCCTCACCTGACACCTTCACTCCATACCCCTCACCCATCATACCACACCCCACATCACACACCCTTCATACCACACCCTCACCCGCACCCTCAACTCGCACCCTTCATCCCACACCTTGAATACCGCACCCTGGAACCAGTCACGCATTCACGCATGCAAATGAGTTTTTGAAAGTTAGTTAACGAAATGACTGTGTGTATTGTGAGCTACGCTATAATTAAATATATATATATTAGTGTGTGGCATAAAGCTATTGTTTAATAAAGTTAAGATGTGCAAAACCTATTTTCTTGTATATACATCCTACTTTTAAAAATATCGATTTATACAAATTACTCTCCTCCACAAACATTGTTGTTTATACTTAGAAAGCTGGGAGCAGAGTGCCACGAGTGTGGAAATGCAGAACGACATTGATCGATTTTGTGAATCAAATGATCTTGTCAAATGTACAATGTGAACGACAGAATACAAATAACCATTGGCTGCGACGGTGTTCACCCATCCGTTCAACCGTGACTTTACTTCTTTGTAGATGTTCATCGAGTTGCGCTCGAGTAGTCGTCCAATACTCGCGGTCCTCGACTTAACTGCCAGTTACGTCTGTTACGTCACGCGCGTACGCTTACGTAAAACGTCGAACGTTTCGGTGTGAATCTGCTTTGTGGCGCCGCTAGATTATCGCGGCTGTTAACATAGAATTCCATATGCACGGATGCGGCAAGCGACAAAAATGGCTATAATGTAAATTCATAGAAGTGATTCCAGTGGCAAATCGAATCGCTCCATGTACCGATTCAAATCATATCCGCACACGAATCGGATAGGAAATTCCCAGAAGTGGCGACAACATAGATGTATTTTCCCAACTTTCAAAATAGTAACATAGGCCAGACGATTGGCGTCGTAAATCCATTGGTGAACCCTTCGGGCCACCCGGCATCCAACCACTGTCCGGCCGCTAGTTCTCTTAGTGGGGCAGATATGTGAAATAATTGTGAGTTTTGTGGAAAAGCACCAAAATTTGTATATATGATGTTAAGAGGGTACTAAATGATTTAAGATATAGTGTCAAGCTGAATTCTTTCCGGGACGTCCGTAACATGGGACAATCCAAGATGGCCGCCGCCCGAATCTAACTATCTATTAATTGTCCTATCTTCGTGAATAGTTAACATATAAATATAAATGAAGTGTCTTTTTATATGTTTTCAGACATGCCAAATCCAATGGCGTCATAAGTTCATTGAAAAAGTGCATATATTTTAAGATAGGGCACAGTTTAATGGTAAAATTCAAGACGGCCGCCACCTGAATTGTGAATATCTACCAAATGTCATATATTCACAAGACATGCACACCAAGTTAGCGCCAGTGCATTGTCGATACTCCTGCACAATGCCTACGATGCTTACAGCTGTGAAGAGAGTGAGCCGACACCTTTTGACGATTGGTGCATGAAATGAGTTGAGGCCTCTCCACAATTCCAGTACTGGTTTATCGTCATGCAGCTGGAGCTCCTTGTCTTGGTGTATGTGAGGTCTCTGCGTGATTCCAACTTCTCGGTCTATGTAGCTGTCCTGGCAGCGCTGACACCATATTCTTCGCACTGGATCACTCTCACCATTCTCGATGGGTGCCGATTCACATTCGTGACATGATGTGACGTTGCATGAACGACACCCTGACGTAGCAAGCCAGTTCGCTCAAGGAGGCTTTGTTGTGCACAATACAAAACGTCCATTCTCAGCGATAGCTATCGACCATGCACACGAACAAAACAACAATGTCATGAAATGAGATGGTGGGGCAGTCGGTTTGTTACACAATCCAAGAGCCCTACTGCGCTGGATGGTGGCAGGACCTGACCTGGGTCACTGAGGAATTTGAGATCAATTGCCTGGATCGCAGCACTGAGAACACTGATACAAGCAATCTCAAGCATCATGAGCATACTGAGTCTGTGCAAGTCACGTTTGCTACGGAGGTCAGGGCTCTTGTTCGAGTAATTGAAGACATCGGAAATCCATTCTGGTACTTGACACTAGAGACGTCGCTGATCCAGCAATAGTCGAAATTGTGCGTGTGATAGAAAAGACAGGTCAGGGGCATTGTGAAAAGTACTTGACTGAGCGAGTCACACAATGATCAACACCTGTATCTGATCCCATCAGTAGAAATCAAATTCCCTTGTTCAGCCGACCACCATCAAGAGTTCCATCAAATACAAAACAGATCAAGAGCGACTGTGCATTGTTTTCATGACTGTACATTGCCTGTCAAACCCGCGATGGCGACTTGGACAATTTCTTCAAGCACGAGAATCATGCATACCCACCATCATTGTATTGGTTAGGAAAACGCCGGTTTGGGACGAAGTCTGATCTTGTGGAATGTTTGGAAAAGTACTGCACGTCGTGTGGAGATGCCCCATCAGTCAATTTCATCATATTGGATGGTGCTGCAATCATCAACATGTTGAAGCCAATCGGTGTCAAAACATTCCAAGAATATACCACACAGGTGTTTCTTCCTTACGTCAATGCGCAGCTCAGAAACGTGAAAAAAATTGACATCATTTGGGAGTCTGAAGCCCACGGCGCGAAAAAGGGTGTTCGAAGACGTGTTGCAGCATCCAAGACAATCCCAGGGAATTGGCAAGAGTTCTTGAAACTGGAAGACAACAACACTGAACTATTCAACTTTTTGGCACACCAGGTAAGCTACCAATATGGCATGGTTGATTTTCGAAACAATATACATGCGTTTACACACTTCAAATACATCGATGATCACCGACATAATAAAAGCATTTACTTCCTAAATCAATATAATTATCTGCAACATGTACAATAACATGCAATTTATTGGCTCTTTTACTTACCACCATAGGTTGTAGAGAATCTTTCTGCGGAGAACGAAGAATACTCAACATATGGCCAGAATGTGGTTCCTTCATACAGTCGATGCAGCAAACAGGGGGTATCGCGGTATCGCAGAATCATATTGTGTACTGAGGACACTGACGTGCTAGTTCTGGCAGTGTCTAAGTGCTGTGCTCCTTGAGAACACAGAACTATTGGTCGCATTTGGCACAGGCAAACACCTGAGGTACATTCCTGCTCATGACATCGCCACAACACTGGGTGGTGAGAAGGCACGTGCACTCCCCATGTTCCATGCCTTCACAGGTTGCGACACGGTGTCATCATTTGCAGGCATGGGAAAAACTGCATTCGACATCTGAAAATCTTTCAATGAAGTCACCCTAATATTCTCTACCCTGTCGACACATCTACCGAGCTGCATGTCCTACGTGGTGTTACTGTATGACCGAACCTGCACAAAAACTAGTGTTGAGTCTGCCAGAAAACTTATCTTCAGTACCAAAGCCAGGTCCATCAAAGCCCACGGGGGCAGCACTGTTGCAACACACAAAAAGGGCTATATACCAAGGTGGACATGTGTGGGGACAGGTACATGTCCCTACTCCAGAACTTCCTTCTCCAGAGACCTGCGGATGGCGTAAGTGTGCCACACACACAAGGATGGGAACCACTGTGGACATTACTCCCAAAAGCAGCGGCGTCATGTTCCTAGTTGCTACGCTGTTGATGCCAGAAAGGGTGCACAGCGCCAATGGCTATTAGTTACTATTCCATGATTGTTGTTCAATGGTAATATTGTCGTGACCCCTAGTTTCCGGGTCACGGCCTTGTATGTTTGGATACTTCCTGTTGTGAGTTGCAGTTTTGTGTTCTCTTATTAAAACACTGTTCTAGTTACGCATACGTACTAGTGTTTGTTTGTGTGACTCGAAGTGTGCATTTGATCACCTAATGGCGTGGTGGCAGCGCTCACAACGAACCCGCTCATCAAAACGGGCGCAATAAAAGCAGATACACATTGACAGTCCGCCGACCTCACGGCGCAAACAGCTAGCCGAAACGGCTCTGTATCACTAGCAGGTGTGGTAACAACATGGCTAACAACATGCAACGCGCACCGAGACAGTGGTGCCTCACAAAAACGGAAACGGTCAACACATTTGAGAACTGGCGCCAGAACCTCGTCTACACCCTCTCACTCGACCCAAACTTCGCCCAGTTTATCGCCACTGACGCTAAATGGGAGAAGCGATGTGCAGCACATCCAAACCGCGGCTTCACCGACGAGAATGATCATACAGCCATTCAGCAAGCCTACATGCTCGATCTAATGTTAGGCCAAATAGCGAACTATTGCCCAGTCATATCGCGCAACACGATCGCCAAAAACTCAACCAGTTTATCCGGTATCTGGCAAACTATCCGACTGCACTATGGGTTCCAGTCTACAGGGGCCCATTTCCTGGACTTTGCTGATATCCACCTACAAGCTGACGAACGCCCCGAAGACTTGTATCAGCGCCTAGTGGCCTTCGTTGAAGACAACATGCTACAAGAGGGAAGTGTCATTCTGCACCACGGTGACGTCATACACGTTGACGAAGAAATGTCTCCTTCCCTAGAGAACATGGTAGTACTGACCTGGTTACGACTTATCAACCCCGCACTGCCTAAGCTCATAAAGCAACGATATGGCACAGAGCTGAGGTCAAGAACACTAGCATCGATCAAGCCAGAAATATCACAGGCACTCGAATCACTACTAGACGAGATTGCGTCTGCTGACACCGCAAAGGTTATGCGCACCGAGACTAGGCCTAACCTACGCGGACAAAGACCAGCGTTCTCAAGACGACAACCGGCACCATCTAACAACCCTAGGCGTCCCACGAGCGTGAAGACTTGCCCTCTTTGCAAACAAGTAGGCCGCAGTGATGTACACCACTTCCTCAGCGAGTGCTCGTACCTTCCGGAACAAGATCGCCGCTACATGGCTAAGGTACGACAAGTCAGTGATATCATCGACGGAGTCGATGAAGGCGACGACGATACCTACGAAGTTTATGACGAACGCCCCGTAAACACCACTACCGTGCAACGTATCGATGTACGACAATCGCCTTACCTCGACGCGTTCCACGACCATCACGCCGTTCGAGTGACGATCGATAGCGGTGCAACGGGCAATATGATCCGTCATGACACGGCAGTGAGATTGGGGTGTACTATCAAGAACTCTTCCCAATCGGCTCACCAAGCTGACGGATCATCGCCTCTAACCATAGTTGGCGAAATTACCATATCACTCGCCCGCAAAAATAAATCATTCCAGTTCTGTGGACTAGTGGTACAGAATCTGGATGTCGAGATGCTGGCCGGGACACCATTTATGGAAGTCAACGACATTACCATCCGTCCCGCCAAACGAACCATCACCCTCGCAGATGGCACCACGTACACATATGGTACAACACAGAGGGCCCTCAACAGGCATGCAGTCCGCCGTGCCCACATACTGCGAGCACCACCAACCAACATCACTGTGTGGCCAGGCGACTTCGTGGAAGTCGACCTGCCTTCAGACGCGTATATCGCAGACGCCACATTCGCTCTGGAACCACGTCACGATACCACCGGCAACAAAGGAGTACACGAGAACGATGTGTGGCCACAACCTTCACTAATCACCAGCGTAGAAGGTGTATTGCGCATACCAAATCTCACGAACTCCACTCGCACACTGAAAAGAAACGAACACTTTTGCCAAATCAGAGAAGTGTTCGTACCCGACAAGGCAACATCCATACCAGACAGTCAATGCACCAGCGTAGCCGTAAGCATACGCACACGCAGCTCGAATGCTACTGCCATCAAACACTCAACAGCGGTCACCATCGATCCTGATCACGCGCTCTCCCCCGACGAACGAGCGGCATTCCGATCGATCGTGGAAGAGTATGACGACGTATTCGACCCAAGCTACAGTGGATACAATGGTCACGTGGGACCATTCAAAGCTGTTGTCAACATGGGCCCAGTACAACCGCCCCAACGTAAAGGACGCCTACCCCAATACGCACGAAACCAGCTCGTAGAACTCCAAAACAAGTTCGATGAACTCGAGACGATGGGCGTGTTCGTCCGGCCTGAGGATGTACCGGTCAACGTCGAGTACCTCAACCCGTCATTCCTGATAAAGAAGCAAAGCGGAGGACACCGACTCGTCACTGCCTTCACTGACGTAGGCAGCTATAGCAAGCCGCAGCCTTCATTGATGCCTGATGTCGACAACACCCTACGAAAAATCGCACAATGGAGGTACATAGCGACTACCGATATGTCCAATGCGTTCTACCAAATCCCTCTATCGCGTGAATCAATGAAGTACTGCGGAGTAGTCACTCCGTTCCGCGGTGTACGCGTATACGCTCGCTCAGCGATGGGCATGCCCGGGTCCGAAACCGCACTCGAAGAGCTGTTGTGCCGCGTACTGGGAGATCTACTCGAAGAAGGTGTCGTCGCCAAACTGGCAGACGATATATATTGTGGAGGAAACACCATCGCCGAACTCCAACAGAACGTAAGACGATTGCTCCAAAGCTTCGCCAACAGCGGGTTGCGCCTGTCCGCTGCCAAAACAACGATGTGCCCTACTACGACCACGATACTTGGCTGGGTGTGGAACCTCGGCTCCATCCATGCAAGCCAACATCGCATCGCCACCCTAGCCAGCTGCGACGCTCCACTCACAGTCAAAGCGATGCGAGCATTCGTCGGAGCCTACAAAATGCTAGCACGCGTCATACCAGGATGCTCCGCCTTGCTTGCCCCGTTCGACGAAGTAACGGGTGGCAAACAGTCAAGTGATCGCGTCACATGGACCGATGCATTAAGAGAAGCCTTCAAACACGCACAAACCAGTCTTCAGACTAACAAGGCTATCACATTACCTCGGCCAAGTGACGAACTATGGCTAGTGACGGACGGCGCTGTCAAACAGTGCGGTCTAGGAGCCACCTTGTACGTGATGCGCAATGGCAAATTGACGCTGGCCGGATTCTTCAGCGCAAAACTCCGCGGACGACAGATCTCCTGGTTGCCATGCGAAGTAGAAGCACTATCCATCGCAGCCGCTATCAGACATTTCAGCCCGTATATCGTACAGTCAGCGCACAACACAGCGATACTCACAGACAGCAAGCCTTGCGTACAAGCCCACGAGAAGCTTTGTCGCGGTGAATTCTCCGTCAGCCCGCGCGTATCGACATTCTTATCAGTCGTCAGTCGGTACCAGGCAACTATTCGCCATCTCGCCGGTTCAGCTAATGTTCCATCAGACTTCGCGAGTCGCAACGCACCCACATGCCGGGAACAACAGTGCCAAGTGTGCTCCTATATACGACAGACTGAAGAGTCAGTCGTGATGCAACGCGTTACAACAGACGACATAACATCTGGGAAAGCTCGACTTCCGTTCACCAATCGTTCAGCATGGCTCGGCATTCAAGCAGACTGCCAAGACTTGCGAAGGACTCATTCACACCTTACACAAGGAACACGACCATCCAAAAAGGTGACAAACGCGAAAGACGTCAAAAGATACCTTAACGTCGCATCAATCGCTCGTGACGGTCTACTGGTCGTACAACGTAACGACCCACTGAGTCCTACACGAGAGTGCATCATCGTACCGCGAAAAGTCCTAGACGGACTAGTAACGGCCCTGCACATCCAACTGGATCACCCGTCTTCGTACCAGCTAAAGCAAGTCATGCATCGCTATGTATTCGCTCTCGACCTCGACAAGTCTGTCGAGTCCACCTCGCGCAGCTGTCATCACTGCACGTCGTTACGGAACACCCCAAACCTAACTATCGCGCAATCTACCAACGATCCCCCAGAAGTAGTGGGTATCTCATATGCAGCCGACATCATCAAACGAGAAAGACAACTGATCTTGGTGCTACGCGAGTGTGTAACATCATACACGGTAACATGCTTCGTCAACGACGAACGACGCGACACGTTACGGGACTCCATCATTCAACTCTGCATCGGCCTCCGACCGCTTGATGGACCTCCTGCCGTAATACGCACAGACCCAGCTCCTGGATTCGCAGCTCTCGTTAACGACGCATTGTTGAACAAGTATCGACTCACCATCGAACTAGGACGGGTCAAAAACATCAACAAAAACCCTGTGGCCGAAAAAGCCATTCGGGAACTCGAGGGTGAAATTTTACACCAATAACCAACAGGCGGCGCCATCACGCAGGTGCTACTGTCTGTCACTACTGCCAACCTCAACGCCCGAGTACGAAACAGAGGAATGTCAGCTCGTGAGCTGTGGACCCAGCGTGACCAATTCACCAACGAACAATTACCGCTGAACGACTATAGCATCATTCAACAACAGCATGCCTCGCGCAACGCTAACCACGAACACAGTCAAATATCGAAGTCTCCTCGCGGTTCAGTACCCAGACCCCAACATATCGACATTGGCGACATCGTGTACTTGTACTCAGACAAGAGTAAACTACGCTCCAGGTGTCGGTATCTCGTAGTGAGCACAGAAGGAGAATGGATCAACATCAGCAAATTCGCCGGTAACCAGTTGCGTGCCACGTCATACAGAGTGAAGCGAACAGAGTGCTACAAGGTGGCAGCTGAAGCTACCCACGATCTTCCAGTGTCGTACCAGTATGACGAACTAACACCCGCAGATGACCCAGCTCCTCCAGAGAAACCTCCAGACGTACCAGTTCAACTCTCGTACCCTCCAGTCACAGCAGCTCAGCCCGTAGAACCATCAACAGCCGAGTCTCATCGACAAGAAACGGCGACAGTCAACAACGAATCGACAATGTCATACGAGCCAGATCAACATAGCTGTCCGCCCGAGGAACCTCCGAGACGCTCTACAAGAACTCGGAAGCCTCCTGAGTATCTGAAAGACTTCATCTCATGAACCTTTATCTCTATAATCATTATTGTATGTCTATATGATAGCTATCTCATAGTAGCATACATAATTATGAGAAGAAAGAAGTCACGCCAATGGCTATTAGTTACTATTCCATGATTGTTGTTCAATGGTAATATTGTCGTGACCCCTAGTTTCCGGGTCACGGCCTCATATGTTTGGATACTTCCTGTTGTGAGTTGCAGTTTTGTGTTCTCTTATTAAAACACTTCTAGTTACGCATACGTACTAGTGTTTGTTTGTGTGACTCGAAGTGTGCATTTGATCACCTAATGGCGCAGGACTATGCAAGTGTGTCAGGACTGCTCTGAAATGCATATCACTATGCCGTTGCAGTGGTAACTGCAACCGCAATGACTCCAACTAAGTGTTGTTTCAATATGACATGTACAGAACAGTTTGTTTTGTCAGACAACATATACAAGGACACTTCAACCATGGTTTTATGTCAACTAGTTGGGAAGATATGACATTTGGTAGATATTCACAATTCATCTCGACTTTTACCATTAACCTGTGCCCTATCTTAAAATATATGCATTTTATCAATGAACTGATGACGCCATTGCATTGGATTCGGCATGTCTAAAAACATAAAAAGACACTTTATTTATGTTTTTATGTTAATTATTCACAAAGATAGGACAATTAATATATATTTAGATTCGGGCGGCGGCCATTTTGGATTTTCCCATGTTACGGGCGTCACGGAAACAATTCGGCTTGGCACTATATCTTAAATCATTTAGTACCCCCTTAACATCATGTACACCAATTTTTGTGCTTTTACCACAAAACCCACAATTCTTTTTGTTATTTATACATATCTGCTCCACTATCTCCGGGCCGCTGTTTTTCCAAAAAACAGGACAGATTTTTAGCGTATCAATGGATATATAAGCCTTATAAGAACTAGCGCCATCAAACGTTGGATGACTACATAACTACCATAGCAAAATAAACAAAAAGGATTAACTACAATATATGTGTTTTACTTCATATTAGTGGACACTTCCGTGTACAACAAACATCTGCGCAGGTGCACATTGTGAGCAATGAACGTCTTGCAAGTTTCTATGCGCGCAGATATGCTTTTGAGAAATTCCAAGTTCCATATTTCGTCCGCCACATTTTTTTGTAGTAATTATTTATTCGCTACAAAAATGAAAATATGGTAGTAATTATATATAACGATGTTTCTAAATTTTATTTATCCAGACAAATATAATGTAATTTATTAATTATATATATTATACGGTAATATATTGTAATTATACATGTGAAAACAAATTGTGATCTGTCTGGATAAATAAAATTTATGCTACAATGTATTTTTCTGTATCATTTTTTTAATGTTCTCAAATGTTACATACAATGTTAAACTTTGTGTACACATGGAAAACGGATTTTAGCTATTGCCTTGTTTTTATTTCCTTTACCGAGATGGAACCTAACTTCGTTGTGTTAGCATGTCTGCTATAATGTTCGACTCTCAATCAAGGGTTTGACTGTCGAGGTTTTTGCAGGTTTTTTATTGTCAGACTGTGCTTTGCGATAGAAGTAAGAAAAACCCAAATGAGTAGTCATTTTTTATTGTATGTGCTGATGGCACAGTTCACCGATTAGCCTACGAATGCACGTAAGCAACACTATACATGTATAACATAACAGACTAGTCCCAATGCTGCAGCGGATAAACACGCAGAAAGAAACGCACTGGGCCAATGTAAAAACCACAAAATGTATGTAGTAATGCCACACATATTCGTAAGGCATCCTGCATTAAATAAATGTAAAAATACTAATAAATAATTTCCCATATCTTTATGTTCCTTGTTTTGTCTACCCCACAGCAACTGGCAACGACGTGCCACCATTAGTGGCTACCAACTGGTCATTCCTTCAAAGTAAAGCAATATGTGTAAGTAGAACCGGTATAACTGTAGCCACTTGCACAGGCTCTTTATTTAATCTGGATGAGTTCTTCTAATTGCACTAATAGAGAGACATGAACCAGCTGTTTATGCTACACCAGTTTCACATCTGAACTTCCCTTTAACACAACGTTATCAAAATTACATGCCACACGAACACAACCTTTGAACTAATGTCATTAAGTTTCAATGATAGGGATTTTAACAAATTACTCAAGATGATTATGTCGATAACATAACTTGTCTCATTTAAAATACAAAGTGACTGAAGCTCTGCATTAAGTTAGTATTGTAGCAGTAATACAGTTTGGATTACTGCTTGTAGCTCTGTATTCAGTTAATATAGTACAGTAGAACAGTTTGGATTACTTCTTGTAGCTCTGTATTCAGTTAGTATAGTACAGTAGAACAGTTTGGATTACTGCTTGTAGCTCTGTATTCAGTTAATATAGTACGTACAGTAGAACAGTTTGGATTACTGCTTGTAGCTCTGTATTCAGTTAATACAGTACAGTAGAACGGTTTGGATTACTGCTTGTAGCACTGTATTCAGTTAATATAGTACAGTAGAACGGTTTGGATTACTGATTGTAGCTCTGTATTCAGTTAATATAGTACAGTAGAACGGTTTGGATTACTGCTTGTAGCTCAGTATTCAGTTAATATAGTACAGTAGAACAGTTTGGATTACTGCTTGTAGCTCTGTATTCAGTTAATATAGTACAGTAGAACAGTTTGGATTACTGCTTGTAGCTCTGTATTCAGTTAATATAGTACAGTAGAATGGTTTGGATTGCTGCTTGTAGTTCTGTATTCAGTTAGTATAGTACAGTAGAACAGTTTGGATTACTGCTTGTAGCTCTGTATTCAGTTAGTATAGTGCAGTAGAACAGTTTGGATTACTGCTTGTAGCTCTGTATTCAGTTAGTATAGTACAGTAGAACAGTTTGGATTACTGCTTGTAGCTCTGTATTCAGTTAGTATAGTACAGTAGAACAGTTTGGATTACTGCTTGTAGCTCTGTATTCAGTTAGTATAGTGCAGTAGAACAGTTTGGATTACTGCTTGTAGCTCTGTATTCAGTTAGTATAGTACAGTAGAACAGTTTGGATTACTGCTTGTAGCTCTGTATTCAGTTAGTATAGTGCAGTAGAACAGTTTGGATTACTGCTTGTAGCTCTGTATTCAGTTAGTATAGTACAGTAGAACAGTTTGGATTACTGCTTGTAGCTCTGTATTCAGTTAGTATAGTACAGTAGCAGAGTTTGGGTATTGCTTGTAGCCATGTATTCAGTCAGAACAGTTTGGATTACTGCTTGTAGCCATGTTTTCAGTCACCACAGTTTGAGTTATTGCTTGTAGTTCTTATTCAGTCAGTAGTAGTCTTACAATTTAGGTGACTGCTTTAGGTGACAGCACAGTGCAGGGGCGTGTCTAATGTGGGTAGTCTAGGGGGAGCACAAAAACCTCCACTGGCAGCTGAGCCACCTCAACTGGCGGCTGAACCAAAACTGAGGGGTGACATTGAACATTTGTTGTCGCCACACCACCATTACTTCAGGACACATTCAGAAGGGTCCAGGGAGGCATTGTCACAGAGGTCCATGCAAAAAGGTCTGTGGGCACGCCGAATTCCAAAGGTCTAGGGGAACACGTGCCCCCGAGACCCCATAGACATGCCTTTGTAGTGGTATAATTCGGGTTGTTGCCTACAGCTTTGCATTCAGTGAGTAGTACACTACTGCAGTTCAGGTCGAGACTGTCTGTGTCACTGGTAGTAGTTCTGGTTTGGTGGCATTCCAGGCTTGTAGGCTGCGTTGACCTGTTCCGACACAAATGCTGTGAAGCGATTCTCCATGTCCTTGCGTCTCTGCTCAATCTCACGTTGCAGCTGCTCTGCCTAGAAACATACAATTATAATATGTTTGAACAAGACTGCCATAACAATATCCAGATGGTGACAAGGAAGCCAATCATTTATGGAGACTCCAACGATTATTTGTCTCTGTGTATATGTAAAGATATTTATTGATTTTGTTTTAAAACATGCGGCCAGACACAAGTATATCATTTGTTGCATGCATTTATCATACACAGTGATAATGCATACTTTTTTTATGTAATCTACATTGTTCTGTCCCTAAGGTTACTTCAAGTTCTCTTTTTTCTTCAAGTGAGAAAAAACATTTCTATCAATATTTTCATAATCATTTAATATATTAAATGTTTGTTATATTTAATCTGTTTTCTTTTATGGTTTTTCTTTTACGGTTGTACCAAGTAACATTATCTCCCATTTTATATATTTTATTTTTACTTACCTACTTTAGTATCCTGTGTGTAAGCAATTATGTATCCAAAACTTGAACACAATATCAGCAGGCTTTGCACAGTGAAATCTGGTCTAACATCACTATGGAATGGATTCTGAAGAATTATAATAGATCCTGATAGCTTCACCTAAGATATATGCAATAAAGACATCTTAAAATATATTGCACTGGTATAATATTTAGAACAGGAAGCATTGGTTTTGTTATTTGTTTCTTCAATTATTTTTATAACGATGACTAAAACATTATTTGTCAAAATGTCATAGCCGATGATCACATTATTTGTCAGAGCTGATGAAACTAGACATAGGTCAGGATGTCATAGCTGATGACACTAGACATAGTTCAGGTTGGTCTACCACAGTTAACTTTGTTTAAAATATTGTAATGTTACTGTGCAATCTTTGTTGACATATTTAGACATGCATGTTTTGCATAACATGTGATAAGTGTAGGAAGATAAGAATGATAGGTTACACACTGTGAAACCAATCCCTTTAATGCCATTTCACACCAAGACATCAACTGACCACTACATTACAGCTCTGACCACTTACTCTCCTGCTGCCTACTCTCTAATAGGTCTCCAGTCACCATTGCTATAAGACAATCTCCTGCCTCTCCAGTTACAGATCATCTTAAAACATTAATACATGACACAACATTAAGCTAATATCATGTTATGTCTGACTCAGTATTGCATAAAGGTAAGGTGGTGTGTGCGCGTGTGCGTGCGTGTGTGTGATGTGTGTGATGTATGTGATGTGAGTGATGTGTGTGTGATGTGAGTGATATGTGTAATGCGAGTGATATGATTGATGTGTGTGATGTGAGTGAGGTGTGTGATGTGAGTGTTGTTTGTGATGGGAGTTATGTGAATGATGCGAGTGATGTGTATGATGTGAGTGGTGTGTGTCTTATGAGTGATGTGTGTGATGTGAGTGATGTGATTGTTGTGTGTGATGTGAGTGATGTGTGTTGTGAGTGAATTGTGTTATGTGAGTGAAGTGTGTTATGTGAGTAAAGAGTGTGATATGAGTGACGCGTGTGATGTGTGTGATGTGAGTGTTGTGTGTGATATGAGTGATGTGTATGGTGTGAGTGGTGTGTGTGTTATAAGTGATGTGTGTGATGTGAGTGATGCATGTGATGTGTGTGATGTGAGTGGTGTGTGTGATGTGAGTGCTGTGTGTGATGTGAGTGTTGTGTGTGATGTGAGTGATGTGTGTAATGTGAGTGGTGTGTGTTATGAGTGTTGTGTGTGATGCGAGTGATGTGTGTTGTGAGAGATGCGTGTGATGTCAGTGATGTGTGTGTGATATGAGTGATGTGTGTGATGTGTGTAATGTGTGTGGCGTGGGTGATGTGAGTGATGTGTGTGGTGTGAGCAGTGTGAGTGATGTGAATGGTGTGTGTGATGTGAGTGAGGTGTGTGATTTGAGTGATGTGTGTGTCATGAGTGTTGTGTGTGATGTGAGTGATGTGTGTTGTGAGAGATGTGTGTGATGTCTGTCATGTGAGGGATGTGGGTGATGTGAATGACATGAGTGACCTATGTGATGTGAGTTATGTGTGTGATGTGATGTGTGTGACATGAGTGATGTGATGTGGTGTGATGTGAATGGCGTTTGTGATGTGTATGATGTGAGTGATGTGTGTGATGTGAGTGTTGTGTGTGTGTGATGTGTATGACGCGAGTGATGTGTGTAATATGAGTGATGTGTGTGATATGAGTGATGTGAGTGTTGTGTGTGTGATGTGAGTGATGTGTGTGATATGAGTGGTGTGTGTGTGTGATGTGAGTGATGTGTGTGATGTGAATGTGTGTGATGTGAGTGATGCAAGTGATGTGTTATATGAGTGATGTGTGTGATGTAAGCAATGTGTGTGATGTGAGCAATGTGTGTGATGTGTGTGATGTGTGTGATATGTCCCACCATCTCCAGCTCCTGTTTGGCTGCCTCCATCTCCTCCTGTGGTGTTCCTTTTGGCCGCTGCCTTCTCTCCTTCATCATCGTTGTGTGTTGCTTGATGCGCTGTTCCAACTCCAAGTCCCGGGCATTCCTGCGGGGGGACAGAGGTCACACAGATGTGAAATTACTGTAAGTTACTGCTGTGCCGCATAAACATTGTTTTCTAAATGTTCACACCTCATTATATTTCAAAAGAATATGGCGTTATATTTCCCATGTAATTCACTGGTTGATTCTTGAATGTTTGGTGCCTCAAATGCGAGCAGTCTACGAGGAAAACATCAACATACTCACACATACACACACTTACTAGTTCAATTTTAGTTAGACTAATTCTGGACAGGTCAATTCAAATAAATCAGAAAGTAGTAGCTTACAGTTTCAAAGTGAGATTGTTTTTATCATAAAATCATGTTATATACATGTAGCCTACATTCCAACATCCACCCAAATGTGTATTAATGAACCACATTTTCTACAATATCATGTCAACATTACCTGTTTATTTTCTTTGCCCTCAGTACATTCACAAACTGTCAATTGTTGTTACAGCATGTGTGTGCGTGTGTGCGTGTGTGCGTGCGTGCGTGCATGCGTGTGTATGTTTGTATGTATGTGGGTGCATGCATGTGTGTGCGTGTGCTTATGTACTGTGTGTCCACTCACCTAGCCTGCTCCTGCTCCTCTCTGCTGCGAGGGGACATCGCTGTACGCCGCAGACTCTCATGTTTACTCCGGATGTCCAGCTGTCACACAGCAATAACAGGTCAACACAGCACTCAAAGGTCACTTCTCAATATTATTTCTTTACCGTTGTTTCATTTCAAACTGATTTCACAAACAATTTTACCAATCTACCACATGACTACTCATTTATGCAAATATCTTACTAAGAAGTCACTGGACAAATTATTTAAATTATTGCTCACAGACAATAAAATATGGCAATGAAACAAGTACTACTTGAACTAGTGGCTCACTACAATCTTCATTCATGATGGTCATAACAAAAACAAATCGTCTTTGTTCATTTTAATGGAAATAATTAGCTATGGTGAGACATCACACATTCATAACTAAATTACCCTGCTTTGTCAAGAAATGCATCTCCCATATGTGATTGTAACAAACTGCTTACAGCTATTCGTTCTTCATTTGTCATCATGTGCATCTGTTCCTTGTCTACTGCGAAGGGAGCATGTTCTGTGACTGGCTGATAATCTGCAACATAAGAAAAGTAGTTAGGGGGTAGTTGAAGGTGTAAGATGGCAGCATCTTGGTGGCTAAACCCTGCACCTCAAGCACTCAGTGGCTGTTTGTGCAGATGACAGGTGATCACAACACCTCCAGGTGACAGGTGATCACAACACCTCCAGATGACAGGTGATCACAACACCTCCAGGTGACAGGTGATCACAACACCTCCAGATGACAGGTGATCACAACACCTCCAGGTGACCACAACACCCCCAGATGACAAGTGGACACAACACCTACAGATGACAGGTCATGACAACACCCCCAGATGACAGGTGATCACAACACCTCCAGATGACAGGTGATCACAACACCTCCAGATGACTGGTGATCACAACACATCCAGATGACAGGTGATCACAATACCACCAGATGACAGGTGATCACAACACCTCCAGATGACAGGTGATCACTACACCTCCAGATGACAGGTGATCTCAACATCTGTCAGTCAACTGCACCAGCTTGGTCTGTCACATCTCCTGCTAGAAGTTAATGGCTTGTTGCCTTGCGACATCACAGTTATTATTAATGATGCTCCCAATCTTTGATAGATGCTGTTGGTCAGTTTGAAATCAAATCTCATCAGTTATGTATGTAACATATTGTACTACATGTGTGACTTTGACTGCACAATTAGTGATTACATAAAGTAATCCAATTCAAACATGAATGCTACAACAACAGCCATTTGTTGCAAAACATCGAGGCACAATCCAAAGCATTCTGTTTCCCCAAACAACAAAATGAACCTGTGGGAAAACAGCACATTATTGGGAGGAATAACTTCGAGTATCTATAATATTGACCACAGATAAAGTAAAAACAGGTAAGTTCTTATATAGCTCAGTATCTAGTCCAAGGACTGCTCAAAGTGTTTTACACATTACTCCCTAGCAGACCTGTTCAATCGAATACCATCTCAACTCTGGGAAGCATTCAGCCACACTGCAATTAATGTGCGAAAACCACTTGTACACAAATATCCACCACTGTCTATAGCCAGGTACTCATTCATACAGCTGAGGGAACAGAAGCAATGTATAGTAAACGAACTTGCCCAAGGTTCGACACCGCCGCACAGGATTCGAACCCGAGTTATCTCAGTTGAGAGTCCGAAGATCTTACCGTTGCACTACTGCACTCTATGATAGATAGCAATCAAGCCACATATCCTCTAGTCTGTCACTTACCAATGCCTCCGTTGATCAGTTTGTCCATGTGTTTGTTGCGTTGCAGTCGGCGACCCTCATTCTGCCACTCCTTCAGCAGCTCCTTCTCTCTAAACATGACAGGATGTGGTGGCACATATACACAGAAACCATAGATCCTTCTCTCTGAGACATGACAGGATGTGGTGGCACATATACACAGAAACCATAGATCCTTCTCTCTGAGACATGACAGGATGTGGTGGCACATATACACAGAAACCATAGATCCTTCTCTCTGAGACATGACAGGATGTGGTGGCACATACACACAGAAACCATAGATCCTTCTCTCTGAGACATGACAGGATGTGGTGGCACATATACACAGAAACCATAGTTCCTTCTCTCTAAACATGACAGGATGTGGTGGCACATATACACAGAAACCATAGTTCCTTCTCTCTAAACATGACAGGATGTGGTGGCACATATACACAGAAACCATAGATCCTTCTCTCCGAGACATGACAGGATGTGGTGGCACATATACACAGAAACCATAGATCCTTCTCTCTGAGATATGACAGGATGTGGTGGCACATATACATAGAAACTATAGTTCCTTCTCTCTGAGACATGACAGGATGTGGTGGCACATATACACAGAAATCATAGATCCTTCTCTCTAAACATGACAGGATGTGGTGGCACATATACACAGACACCTTACACAGGAACAATATACACAAAAACCATAGATCCTTCTCTCTGAGACATGACAGGAAGTGGTGGCACATATACACAGAAACCATAGATCCTTCTCTCTAAACATGACAGGATGTGGTGGCACATATACACAGAAACCATAGATCCTTCTCTCTAAACATGACAGGATGTGGTTGCACATATACACAGAAACCATAGATCCTTCTCTCCGAGACATGACAGGATGTGGTGGCACATATACACAGAAACCATAGCTCCTTCTCTCTGAGACATGACATGATGTGGTGGCACATACAAACAGAAACCATAGATCCTTAACTCTGAGATATGACAGGATGTGGTGGCAGATATACACATAAACCATAGCTCCTTCTCTCTGAGATATGACAGGATGTGGTGGCACATATACACAGAAACCATACTTCCTTCTCTCTAAGACATGACAGGATGTGGTGGCACATATACACAGAAACCATAGATCCTTCTCTCCGAGATATGACATGATGTGGTAGCACATATAAACAGAAACCATAGATCCTTCTCTCCGAGATATGACATGATGTGGTGGCACATATAAACATAAACCATAGATCCTTCTCTCTGAGATATGACATGATGTGGTGGCACATATACACAGAAACCATAGCTTCTTCTCTCTGAGACATGACAGAATGTGGTGGCACATATACACAGAAATCATATATCCTTCTCTCTAAGAAATGACAGGATGTGGTGGCACATATACACAGACACCTTACACAGGAACAATATACACAAAAACCATAGATCCTTCTCTCTGAGACATGACAGGATGTGGTGGCACATATACACAGACACCTTACACAGGAACAATATACACAAAAACCATAGATCCTTCTCTCTGAGACATGACAGAATGTGGTGGCACATACAGACAGACACTTTACACAGGAACAACACGTACTTGACACAAATATTTGATGCTTATATGTGACTTGACCCACCAACTTGTCACCTATATAATGCATCATCTTGACACACCTACCTGATGCACCTACTTGACATGTCTACTTGATGCATGTACGTGATATAACTATTTAATGTACATACTTGACACACCTACACGATGCATGTACGTGACACATCTATTTGATGCATACACTTGACACACCTACTTGATGCACCTACTTGCGTCGATGCAGGATCAAGTCTTGTTTCTCCTGTAGGTCTTTCATTTGCAGCATGCGGCGCTGTTCAATGTAGTTCTGTTCTATGCCTTCCCAGGATGTGTCCACATCGCCAGACACCAGCTCCCCGGGGGCCCATCTCCGTGGCTTCCTGGAGGCACAGAAACCAGTCTTACCGACACAAGGACGCCAGTCTCACTGACACAAGGACATCTGTCCCACCGACACAAGGACACCAGCCTTACTGACACAAGGACACCAGTCTCACTGACACAAGGATACCAGTTTCACCGACTCAAGGACACCAGTCTCTCCGACACAAGGACACCAGTCTCACCGACACAATGTGTTTCACTGACACAAGGATACCAGTTTTATCGACACAAGGACACCAGTCTCACTGACACAAGGATACCAGTCTCACCGACACAAGGACACCAGTCTCATTGACACAAGGAAACCAGTCTCAATGACACAAGGACACCAGTCTCACTGACACAAGGACACCAGTCTCACTGACATAAGGATACCAGTCTCACCGACAAAAGGACACCTGTTTCACTGACACAAGGACACCAGTCTCACTGACACAAGGACACCAGTCTCACCAACACAAGGACGCCAGTCTCACCGACACAAGGACACCAGTTTCGCTGACACAATGATATCAGCGTCACCGACACAAGGACACCAGTCGACATCTCACTGAGACAAGGACACCAGTGTCACTGACACAATAACACCAGTGGACATCTCACTCAGACTGTCACCAATCTTTCTACACATCCAATACTTTTTTCTTAATTCATGTTGTCATAAGTGTCATACACAGAGCAGTTATGAATGTGATTAGAGATGGTATCACATGGTATGGTGTACATCATGAAGGAGGCTATAGTTTCAGATGATTATATAATAATGGGGAGTTAATTCCATATTTTAGGTGCAACTAAAGATAAAGCACACTTGCCTATGTTAGGCTGAGTTTTAGGGACAACAAATTATTGTGATACAGATGATCTGAGATTTCTGGATGTCTGAAAAACTTAAGGCCCGTTTACACGAATATCTAGTTGTCGGATTAGTTGGCCAAGTCGGTGTTGCCCAACTAATCCAACATCTAGTTGTTCATTTGAACAACGGCTTAGGCACGACTAATCATTCGGAATTGTTGGACGTCATCAACATCTGACCCAATCAGCACGTCAGACGGTGATGACGTCGATAGGTTGTTTGCGGGTTCATATATTGGTAAATATTTTGTCCGCCATTTTTCTTCCACTTTGATTTCGAAGCTGATCGAAATAACAAACATAATGAGTGTATGTGAAACATGCCCTCTATGATCTAGCATGGCACAACCAAAACAGCTACGAGTAGTAGAAGACAACGGTGTAAATTTGCCTCAAAATTTTCTGCTGGGTCGTGTCCGACCAACAAACCAACAATATAGTTTTATCTAACGATACTATTTCTGCCGCCATCTGAATGGCGTAGTGCCAGTTTTAGCGGAACTAATTTCCCACAATCATCAAAACAGCCCTGATGACAGAAACGGAGAAGCACATTCCATCCAGAATGCGTGACAGACGTCAATGAGCGCCATGGATAACAAGGAACATTCAATGTATGTTGAAGAAGAAACAAAGACTTTATGCTCAAGCCAAGAAACACCGGAACTGGGACAACTACAGACACTTTCAGAGAGAATGCAAGCACAGCAATCGGCGAGCTGAATGGGAGCACATGAACAGCGTGATTGAGAAAGGCCTACACATGAATAACAGCAAACCCTTTCGGCAATCTATCAAAAGTAAGCAGCAAGACAACATTGGTGTATCCCCGCTCAAAGAGAAGGCAACCTTGTTTAGTGACAGCAAGTCCAAAGCCAGGATACTACTGAAGCACTTCCAGTCAGTATTCACACATGTGTCACCACTACCACCCTTGGGTGTTCACCCACGTCAGCCAATAGAAAACATCACTGTCACTGTGGCCACTGAAGCCAAACTTCTTTGAAGTGTAAACCCTGCAAAAGCCTGTGGCCCCGATGCCATCCCCAATGCAGTCCTAAAAAACTGTGCAGATGCCATAGCTCCAGGCCTCCACCCTTGACAGATATCTTCCAGAAGTCCCTGGACTCAGGCATTCTACCAACGGATTGGCTATCAGCAAACATTTCTAGTATCTTCAAAAAAGGTGATAAACACCAAACATCCAAAATATAGACTGTTTCGTTGACCTCCGTGTGCTGTAAGCTCCTCGAGCACACTGTATGCCGACATCTCCTGAATCACCTAGAAAAGAACCAGATCCTCTCATCACAGAACCACGGATTCCGATCAGGGTTTTCGTGTGAAATCCAGCTACTCACTACCTTAGATGATTTTCTCACTTCATACAACAAGGGCAAGCAAGTGGACGTTGCCATATTTGACTTCAGGAAGGCCTTTGGGTAATCTTGTACTTAACTGGCCTCTATTATTAGGGCCTTATAAAAACTGTTTTACATGCTTTTTTCGATATGTATGTGTTCGTAATGTAATTTTTAATCACTTCCGGTACAAAGAGGTCAGATAGTAATTTTTTAATTGTCTTTTAGAGCAATTTAATCCAGTAAAGTCAATGTAAACACCAGTGCTGACCTCAAACCATATCAAATATTTTTTTTATTATGATTTTTTTTATTTTGTTATGTTTAAATAAACAAAAAAAGTGGAATGTTTCATTTCAGACTTTGCACTGGACACGCAGTTTGCGCAAGTGCATAATTATTTATCACCACTACTTCCTAGACATGTATACAGCGTCAGATGATATCACTTCTTTTTTATAAGTGAAATTTGTATTTTAAAACATAAATTAAAAAAATATTGAGGAATTTTATATTTCAGACTCCTCGCACATGACACAAAGTTTGCACAAGTGCATAATTATTTATTCCCATAATATAGACTAATTAATAGAGTTATTTTAATGACAAATGGCAGGATGTGCATATTAAAATACACACAAAAATAAGGTATGTTGTATATACATATATATTACATATATTATATTATTGTAATAATAACTTTGGATTTAATAATGGTATATTATTACATATTATAATAAAGCTTAATAATGTAAATAGGTCTTGGACATTAGACAATTTTTATTTCAGCCATATTTCGTTACTTTAACACAATTTTAAAACTATTTTTAATGTTGTTTTATGGGAATTTACTTCATCGCACGTCTTACGAAAGTCAGCAAAAAAGTGGAGAGAATTAATATTTTGTTTATTTAAACATTTTAAAATAAAAATCTTAATTAAAAAAATATCTCATATGGTATGAGGTCGGGGACATGTCCGCAAAATCGCAAGAAAGTCGCCTTCGCGGTTTTGGGGGCGAGTCATCTAATGAGGTAACTGTTGAATCAGGAGTCCCACAAGGGACAGTGCTTGTGCCCATTCTACACCTCTGTCTCATCAATGACTGCCATTGGCAGTTAAATCACAGGTGCGACTGTATGCAGACGACTGTCTGCTTTACAGGGAAGTCCAGACATACCAGGATCACCTTAGCCTACAGAACAGTCTCTGCCAACTGAAAGACTGGGCCCACAAGTGGGGTATGCTATTCAGCCCTAAAAATGTTTATATACTCAGCGTCTGAAAGAAATCCAAGTATTTTTACAGTCTTGGCAACAGTATCCTCAAGCAAGTTCCCAACATCCCACTCACATCTCCAAAATCACTAAGAAAGCAAGCTCTACATTAGGTTTCCTCCAGCGAAACCTTAAACACTGCCCCCAGGAACGGCATACCTGACCCTTGTCAGAACAGTTCTAAAGTACGGTGCTAAAATCTGGGACACCCACTATAAGAATGACATTGACTGCCTGGAGCAGGCACAGAACAGAGCAGCACCCTTCATCACCCAAGGTTTCCACTCCAGAGACTCTGGATGTGTCACCGCAATGCTGCACAGACTAAATCTCCTTCACTTACAAGAATGCAGAAGACAGCTCTACCTGATCTTCATGTACAAGATGGCTGAGGGGTTGGTACTGGCTATGCCTCTGGTTGATTCCTTGACCCAGAAAAAACCAACAAGAGACAAATATGTGCTAAGAAATACAAAGACTGTGTGGCTGACAACATAGTAGATAGGTCTGCAACCAACAACATTAGACCATTTAAGGTGCCGAACAGTAGGACTGAACAATATAGACACTCCTATTTCGTACAGACTGTGATTGATTTGAACCAGCTGGAAGAGAGCACTGTGACGGAGGACTCAATTACCACCTTCTGGCGCCGGAACGGCCACAAATAAACATTGAACGCACTCCCCATTCTGTTGCAATCAAGCCAGTATTGGTATCTGCAATGTATCAATCAAGATCAAGAATTGACACTCCTGTGACCAATTTGTATATAATTTCATGTTGATGAAACATTAAAATATTGTTGTCCTGAGCCTGCAGGCAGTGAACTGTGAATATTACTTAGTTGACTGACTATGCGGGTCTATGCCTGAAATATATTGTGAATAATCATCATAATTTATGCTTTCAACACAGAGGGAGTAATGTAGAAACTGTCGGCAGTCCTGCATTTGACACTAGAGATGTCGGGTTCATCTACAAAATACTGTGAACATTCTACAAAGATTACCTGGTACTTCATGTTGAAGTGCTGGATAATAATTTATGAAACAGTGACATTTTAATCTTGATGTACTGTACCCGCAGTGCTGTTAACTAGTTATTACACAGTAAACTATATTTAAATTCTGTTTTATTGTGCATGCAGGAAATTACAAGTATCTCAGAAAGTTTAATAAATTGTGTTATTTTTGTGCACAGTCTCCAGTAACATTGTTTGTTCTTCATAAAAATGTTTGGCACTCAAGGGACACCAACTTACGTAAATAACATAGACTTATCCATTATTGTTTGGTAGGGATTTAAACATGTTAAATACACGTTTGTATTGTGTCTAAAGCCCAGGCTCTGCAGAAATATACAAATATATTTTTAATCATGGAAGTTAAAGTATGTTGAGTTTGCTTGCTAATTAGTTAATAATGACTAATTAACTGCTATTTTAATGAGAAATGACAGGATGATGAATATTCATAACACACTCACACACAAAAATAATGTAGGTTTATATAATACATATATACACTGTTTATATATATATATATACATATATATATATATATAACATTGTAATAATACCTTTGGAATTAATTATTGTATATTATTACATATTATAAAAAAGATTAATACTGTAAATAGGTCTTAGACATTAGTTCATTTAGCTGTCATCTTTAATTAAATTCAGTTGCCATTGTTCTATCATGATATTTTTATTGAAGTGCCTAGTATACCAGTTGCGAGAAAACACAGCATCATTGAGCATCGGAAATTACCCAAAGCTTTCACATAAAAGAAACTGCATCATTATTAGTAAAATGGCTTGCTAACACGCACATATAAATAATATGTTTCCACACACAAAACTGTTTTTTAAACAATGAAGCCACGTAACTCGTTGACACGGAACTCTCGTGTCGATTTATTTTCTATTTCTTTTATCCGAGAGCTCAAAATCATAAGTAGTCTCAGTCGAGGTCAAGGTCGCAGTTGTTCGCTGTGTCGAGACATGTCCTGTGACCCACATAAAAGTTGTTGGATTAGTTGGGCAACATCGAGTTGGCCAACTAATCCGACTAGTTGTTCGTGTAAACGGGCCTTTAGATCAACCAAACCATTTAATTTGCTCTCCTGGATTAAGCCAGCTGTGTGTAATGTGTATTACTTAAACTATTAATGCATTACAGAGACAGCTGAATGTACCTCTCTGCCTTCTTGCCCGACTGTCCGGGTGAGTGGTTAGATGATGTCTTCTTCAGTCGGTCCATGTGGATCTGCTTCAGTTGGTAGTAGCTGGCTGGCTTGTGCAGGGCTGCAGACAGAGGTACTGGGCCACCCAGACTGTCTCCATCAGACACCCGCATTGCATGCTGGGAGCTCTGCTGGCTCGACTTCAATGCCCCAGGGTGGGTGGTATTCTCAGACTCTGATGACTCAGAGTCCACTGAGTTACCCACTTGGAAACCATCTGTGACAACAACTACCGAGTTAATCATTTGGAAGCCATCTATGACAACAACTACTAAGTTACCTACATGGAAGCCATCTGTGACAACAACTACAGAGTTACCCACTTGGAAGCCATCTGTGACAACAACTATTGAGTTACCCACTTGGAAGCCATCTGTGATAGCAACTACAGAGTTACCCACTTGGAAGCCATCTGTGACAACAACTACTAAGTTACCCACTTGGAACCCATCTGTGACAACAACTACTGAGTTACCCACTTGGAAGCCATCTGTGACAACAACTATTGAGTTACCCACTTGGAAGCCATCTGTGACAACAACTACTGGACTTAATGTTTAATGACAATTACAAGATTGTAACAGGACTAGATCAATTATATTGTTTATCAATGCATGAGAACATTGGTTATTAAATGCACAATATTATTAAATAACAAAAGTTTACCGAGCTGCAACATAATCTACTTATCTTTTGTTTGTCACAGATAGCTTATTAGACGAGATTGTTGTTGCTCCAAGGAACCTATATGCAGTGGTTAGGTACTACGAGCAGACACAGACCCGGACACACTTCATGTGGAGTGGAATGAAATTACAGGTGAGAGATTCAATTTGGAGAAGTTGGCAGATTCGGAAAGTTTGCATGGTTCGATTTCAGATGATTTGGCCAAGATGACACGAAGAGAAAAGGTAAGTTCATGTATATAACAGTATCCAGTTCTTTGGACTGCTCCAAATTCTTTACACTTTACTCCCTGGCAGACCTGTTTACTCCCTGGCAGACCTGTTCAATCAAACACCATCACAACTTCTTTGGGAAGCACAGAGTTGACTGGAGAGGACTGTTTAGAAGGGCAGAGAGAGAAGATGTACATGTTTCTTCGTGTATCAATTTGTAAGAATTACACGTTGCATCTATAAGGGTGCAGGAAACACAAGCAGTGAAACTATGTCTGGTTCACACAGTGTATTTATAATAAAAAATGTGTGTTGGCATCACACATTTTACACTCCACATACTTAATGTGTGTGCATGACAGAGTTTTTTTTTTATGTTTTGTTTTGCACAACCAATGCATAATATGTCCCATTTTTGTGGTAATTAAAAAAAATAATGAACTAATTGGAAACCCCTCCCGTCTGAATTATATATCTTTACTGCACTACTGTGTGCACAGCAATGAAGCAATTTGTGTCCATTTTCAGCCAGTTATGTGTAAAAATATCCACTTTGGTAGGAAAGCAAATGTAATGGAATTCACATAACCTAAACAAATATTTTTTGTAGGTAATTGTCACAATTTTATGACTGTTTTATATATATATATATATATATTATATATATATATATTATGATTTTTAATATTGCCAGTGAAAAAATGCTATGTTAATTTTGACTCTATATAATTTAATAATTGACAGTGCATTTTACAGACAAACTTACAAATTATGTACAGTAGAATAATGATGCAGTTCAATATCACAGGCCAGCATGTGCAGAAACAGAATGACATTTGACATGAAACAAGATCTACTGCAGGGCTTTTGGCATAGGTATGAGGTAAGCAGCATGCCACTCTCCACACTGGCTTAAACAACAACAACCATGCATGCATGTACGCAAGTGCATTCACGCACACACATTCATGCACGCACGCATGCACGCACACACACACACACACACACAGAATGCGGTCCCTCATTATATAAATCAGTAAAAGCTGTCACCATCTCTTCTTCAGTGTCAGACCGGGCTGCCCTCTCGTCATGTGACATTGTTCATGGTTGTAATCTGTTCCAGGAAGATGGGTAAGAAGATTGCAGAAAGGTTATAACCAGTGTCTCTACTGATAGCAAGGTTGTTCTCCTTTTTCTATTCCTTGACTGTCCAAGATGGAGCTCGTCTTGATTTTTGTTTCTTCCACTCATTCTTCTTACCCTGCTGTCTCCACAATCATCTCCATTCCCCTCTTGCAATTCTTCTCATTCTTCACTCCTCTCCTAATCCCTCAAAATCTCTCTTTACATAATCCTCTCATCTCAGTCTTGGTCATCCTTGTCTCCTTTTACCGACATCCACATTTACCAATCACACACCCCTTAGCCTACTCTCCTACCTCATAGGGGTAGGAGGCATATACCTGTACCCATCACACACCCCCTAGCCTACTCTCCTACCACATGGGGGTAGGGGGCATATACCTGTACCCATCATGCACACCTTAACTTACTCTCCTACCTCATCAGGGTAGGGAGCATGTACCTGTACACATCACACCCCCAACCTACTCTCCTAACTCATCAGGGTAGGGGGCATGCACCTGTACCAATTACATCCCCCTAACCAACTCTTCTACCTCATCAGGGTAGGGGGCATCCTCCTGTACTCAGCACACCCCTCCAGCCTACTACTATACCCCACTGATGGAGGGGCTGTAGTATATCATAATGTATGTCCCCATTCTGTGTTCCTGGAAGAACATGGCCATTTTTTCGAACAGGGTGTGCACATAAGGTAGAGATTTTTAATGTGTGATGCTGTACGAACATCGTCGCATGACAACAGAGGGCAGCTCATTCTGGCACTGAAGAAGAGGCTGAAAAGATCTATAAAAACCCTACAGAACATGAAATTTGGTTTCTGAGAGGTTTCCTTTCCTTGTTTTATAATGAATCAATCATATAACAAAATCTGGAAGCAATCTACATGCTGTAATTTAAACAAGTTATATATATATACAACATAACAAGTTATAATGTATATTTAATGTATGAATTATTCTTATTTCATTTGGTAACAACTGTTTGGACCAGTGTATGAAAGTAGATTTTAAAAACTGTCATGTGTAAAAAGATAATAACTTAAACGATTTATCTATTAAGTTACTTGACTTCACCAACTGAGAGTGCAGTAAACACATAGTAGCTGAACGTATCAAGCATCAACAAAACATGTCATAACGCTCACCTGATTATAAAGAATACCATTCCCTGTGTCCGTTATACACAGGTTTTGCATTGTGCAGACTTGCATTTACTCATTACAGCAAAAACCAAAAAACATCAAATAAACTTGACAGTTTGTGTCAAGTGCATGCAGTACAAAAATCTAATGTGCAAGTCTTATAAAATTGTACTCAGTTTAAAACACAACTTTAAACACAACTGTAAAAAGGGTTGTTTTTAGCATAGCTTAAATCAAATGAGAAAATGTTTACATATAATTACAGTTAGATTTTGGCACTGCATGTTTTTTGGATTGCGTAACATGTTTACTCTGTGTATTATGTAAGAGCACCCAACTTACCTTTCCCTGTTAACTGACCCAGAACTGACTGAATAAACTCTGTGTGGTCTGGTGGCCATAACACATCATGTTATTATCACGATGTTAGACACACATTTTACTGCATAATATATGTATTCTGAGTGTTTAATGGCAGGAATTGATAATAAGGTTCAATGTTAAGTACAAAATATAAGTGACCATAAAATGGACTTATAAACCCTCTTCTTATTTATATACTTTTTTCTACAAACTGCATCATATAAAAAGGAAGTGTTGATATTTTGTACACCAAAATAAACAAATGAATACATATATGTAATTGTAAATTGTGCATGTTTGTGTGTATATATATATACACCTGTATATATATAATAAACCTAACCTAAGTCAAATTCAGTTGGACTAACTGAGGTAATCCAAGTTATGTGAAAATCCCACTTAACCGAAGATGATAATATCATATCCCAGCACTAACACCAGCCCTCTAAAAGCCCTTAGCATGGCTGGATGCTTCCCAGAGAAGTCGAAATGGTGTTCGATTGAACAGGTCTGCCAGGGAGTAAAGTATAAAGCGCTTTGAACAGTCCTGTGGACTGGGTACTGCGCTATATAAGAACTTACTTTTTTTACCTGTGAATAAAGCTTGAACATGACTTGGATACTGCTGTAATTCTACATTACATTGATGTCCAGAAGCAACACACGGCATTACGCAGTATCAGATCAGTTCTGTGCTTCATTTTGGCATGAATCTCTAGTGTTATAGCTTTAATAATAATTATTCATAGTAAATGTCAGTCATCTTGCTCTGCGTAAGTCTTTTTTGGAACTATTCATGTGAATGACCTCACACATGTAAGTCAACTCTATTCGATCTCACTGTTGCTGAGCGTCAAACAAGTGTCTTAGTGTCTGTAAAGCTGCATGTGCATCACAGAGTTTTTATTTGTTATCTTATCTTCAGACACAGAGACTTTGTCACCCTCATCATCGCTCAGTAAACCATCAGTGTACGTCAGGATGTTGTAAGGTTTCAATGACCTATTCATTATTTAGAGCAGCCAAAGTTTCTGCTGTGTTGTCCACACCAACATAGTCATCCATCGTACATACAGCATCTCCATACACCTCACTGAGCTTGTTTCATACATTTGTGAACGAATTGCTTCGTTATCACCATCATCTTGACGTTCAACACAGTAGACGAATCCCGCTTTTATGTAGCTTAGAAACGTTTTCGGTTTCATTTTATTTCACACCAACTTCAGGGCAATGATGGCATCCAAAATAGTCCAACTTCTTGAGAAAATGGTGCGACTCCTTCTGAAGCCTCCTGGTGGCTAGGATGTACCGGTAATGGAATGTCGTGTTCTTGGTAATACCAGCATACATTGGCTGAGTGATGCTAGTTGTATTAGATGAGTTAAGACTATGTATGTTGTTGTGGTGGTCTGGATCATTTTCTTGGAATAACTGTTTCACTTTTTAGTTCATCTGGTACATGTCCAAGCAACCAAATTTGTTTTTGTTGAATACTGCGATCTGACTTAGATGGAAAAAAAACATTATCTCAGATCAAATGGACCGACTCAGTTAGTCCGTGTTAGGCGAAGATAACATAATCCGACTTAGACGAAGATTTCTATACAAAATACATTACAGATCAACCGTTCCCCAGATTTCTGTCCGAGTTGAGCAAAGATCCGACTTAGGCAAGGTTTACTGTATATATATATATGTATATATATATATATGTATATATATATACACATATATATCTTTGGGAGCATAAAAGTGTGCTTGCATATATGTATGCACATGAACACAGTTGTGATTATAAAAATGTATTGTGTGCATGTGTACCTTTGGGTGTATAAACATGTGCATTGTGTGCATGCATGTACTTGAGACTGTGTACATGTGCAAATATATAATGCTGTGTGTACGTGAACAGAGACTGACCGGTTGGCTCTGGCTGACCGCTCAGCTTTGCTTCCAGCACAGCCTTGAGGAATGTCAACACCATCCGTGACCCTTTGTTTCGCACCTCCATTGGTGGGAATTCAAGGGGGTTTCCTCGGATATTCAGACCAGTCAACGTAGTCAGGAGACCTAAACAATGGTCAATAATAAAATTAATATGATGTAGTACTACTAACAGTGACAAACTGGATGAAGAGAAAATTTGTCTGTGTCTACAAACACACATTTTAAATTAAACCTTGTACACAGAAACATGAAAAAATTTCAAAACATAACTATCTTACAGGCCCATAACATGTTTTTTGTGAGGGGGTGCATGTTTCAACCTCCTGGCAGACCCACCAAAACCTTCAACTGCACGCCTTGAGGCACAACAAAACCTCCAACTGCACGCCTTGAGGCACAACAAAACCTCCTACTGCACCCCTTGCGGCACAACAAAACCTCCAACTGCACGCCTTGAGGCACAACAAAACCTCCAACTGCACCCCTTGCGGCACAACAAAACCTCCAACTGCACGTCTTGAGGCACAACAAAACCTCCAACTGCACGCCTTGCGGCACAACAAAACCTCCTACTGCACCCCTTGCGGCACAACAAAACCTCCAACTGCACGTCTTGAGGCACAACAAAACCTTCAACTGCACCCCTTAAGGCACAACAAAACCTCCAACTGCACGCCTTGAGGCACAATAAAACCTCCAACTGCACCCCTTGCGGCACAACAAAACCTCCAACTGCACCCCTTGAGGCACAACAAAACCTCCAACTGCACCCCTTGAGGCACAACAAAACCTCCAACTGCACGCCTTGAGGCACAACAAAAGTTTCAACTTTGTTAACAAAATCACCTTCGACTGATCTATTCAAGCAGAATTCTTTTCCCACAAGCAGAACTTTTCTACCTCATCTGGAGAGGGGATGAGCACAGACACACATCACACCCCCTAGCCTACTCGTCTGACTCATTGGGTGAGGGGATGTGCACTCAAACCCATCACAACCCCCTAACCTACTCTTCTACCTCACTGATGTAGGAGGGTATGCACATGTACCCAGCACATGCCTCTAGCCTACAAGTCTGCCTTTTTTGTGGTTCAAACAAAACATTGCCAAATCAACATGAAGATATAACATTTGGCAAACTATGGTAAATTTTTTAATATAACATTATAATTATACTGTATACTGTTTTAATTAACAATAACAACTTAATTAATTTAATATACAAAACCATGTTAGCATCATTGCAACAATGTTTTCTTTCCATAACCCTGAAATGCTGTGCAGTAGTACGAAAGCATTTCAAGGCAGGAAACACTTAATAACTGCATGGGATCATCTACAAATGATGTAGATGCAAAGAGGTGGTTAACAATAAAAGTGATTGGAAATACTATATGTGGACATGGGGAGATGGGTCTAAGCAATTCTGTACTGCATGCAAGGTAGATCTATATACTGCACTCAGGGAATGGGGTCCGATACATATTATAGAGGCACTGGAGAGGAGGCTGAGCTGATGGGTACAGTGAATGTGTTGGGGAGGGAGTTGATTCCCCTCGATTATTGCATTATAGATTATCCATATATATATATGTATACATATGAACTAGCTTCGAAAGCAGTCACTCACCCAGCTCTAGAGGAAGTGTATGCAGTTTATTGTTCTCAACCAACAGGTTTTTCAGACATTTGTGTCGGCCGAGGAAGCTGCATGGGATACTTATCAGTTGGTTGTCTCGTAAGTCAAGCCACTCGAGACTAGGGAGCTGACCGAAGAAGTCATCAGGCAGAATTGTGAGCTGGTTGTCTGAGAGATACAAGCACTGAAAGTATGAACATGTGAACATCACTTCAGACACCGTTGTCTGCCGTTTGTTTGATTCATAATGAGTCCTCTTCACGTTGGTCTATCTTTGGCAAGTGTATACCTTTCTTCAAGTTTTCAAGAATATACTGCTAAAAAGTGCTACTTCACTATCCTGCAGTTTGTAACATAATTGTGGGTTAAAACGCTAAATAAATAAGTTAATAAAATATATATATGTAATTAAAACTAAATAAAAACAGGCAGTCCATGATTAAAGCAAAGACCTTTTGAGTCTAAATGCCTTCTTTCTTCAAATCCTGCTTTAATTAACTAGTAAAAAAGTGAGGTAACATTTCTAATTGTACTCGATTACCCAAAGTAATCATTATCATAATCATGACTAAAAGCATGATTACAATTTTCTTGTACATACATGTTTGTCTTTATGTTAAATATGCAAAGAAAGTTCAGAAACAGTCACACATGGGTCAATTTCATAACAATTCAGACTTATTTGCAACTGCTTCACCTGTTAGAATGTCATCATATTAAACATTGAATCTAGACACTTAACAGTTAATCATGAAATCATGATTGCAATCATGCTTACATATTAATGAAAGTTGTAGATTAATTTGTAGATCAGAGGTCAATGGTATAAGGAAGTGAATGAACACAAAACGTGGACCTTGAGCTGTGCCTCAGACAATATAAATAATGTATAATTTACAATTATCTAAAGTTAACATATTAATACCTAGTATCTAGATTGATTACATTTGTTAGTGTAACTGGTCCATCTGTGGTTATTCCAATTAATGGAAGCCCGATGGTGATAAAAAAGGTAAGTTCTTTATATAATGTAGCATCCAGTACTAAGGATTGCTCAAAGTGCTTTACAGTCTACTCCCTGGGAGACCTGTTCAATTGAACACCATCTCGACTTCTAGTTCTAGTTGTTTCCAGTACTCGGCAACGTTCTATTAACTGACTAGTCTGTATATTTTGTGGTTACAATGTTATGATCTTATGAGGTCTCATATCTCTGGGAAACATTCAGCCATGCTGCAATTAATGCACAAAGACTATACAAATATCCACCACTATCTATCGCCAGGTACTCATTCATACAGATGAATGAACTGAAGCAACGTAGAGTGAATGAACTTGCCCAAGGTTCGACACCGCAGCACAGGATTCAAACCCGGGTTCTCTTGGTCGAGAGTCTGAAGCTCTAACCACTGAGCTTCATACTATAGTAGATGTATACTTTCTAGTTGTGGCTTTTGCAAAATAAGTGTGAAATGAGAATCACGCAAAAAGTAATTCAAGAGAGACTTTTACCAAAGAGTAAAATTGTACGTGATTTGTCACATGATGTTACCTGTAGCTCGGACAAGTGGAGTAATTGTTCAGGAATCATATCAAGTCCCTTTTTGCTTAAGTCTAGACTTGTCGCAAGTGTGACAGTCGCTTGGTTGATGGTCCTGTCAACAAGCTGTCGTTGACGCTGTTTCCTCAAATTCGCAGACGACACTGGACGTGCACTGCCATTTTTGTGCGGTATGACATCACCCGCTGTCGACTCCCGAACTGCGTGCGACTGCTTCTCAAGACCAAGCAGGGGTTCTATTTCCGAATCGGTGCTTATATCTGTGTCACCACCGGCACCGTGCAGTCCGTTCCCATTTTGGAACCCATTCTCGTGATTCTGGGCATCGCCCCTATTTTGCTCTCCATTTTCGTCCTCGTTTACTTGGGTCATGTTTACACGTTGTACGATGAGTTATGTCATTCATGTATTTATCGTGAAGGTGTTCACATGTCCCGACTTTATCAACAATAATAAATCATGCTGATTCCATTCCGTATCTTCGTTTATGTCGTTCGAAAACTTTTATGATGCTAAACAAACATGGCCGACGATGCTCGTGGTCACCATAACAACTCGGCCACGTGACCAAGATGAGTGTCACTAATAATGATCTCCGACTACTCGAACCAGCTGTCGCAGGCAGCATCTCAGCAGCGCGCGGCAGTCATCAGCGTGTTGCTGCGCTGGAGATAACGCGATTTGGTATCATCAGCTCCATATATTTTATTATGATTGTGTTTACCTTTCCTCAGTGTCATTCGATGTGGACACGAGACAAGAACAGCTGTGGTTCACTGTGTCAATGCCCTTGGTTTCTTATAAATAAACTGAATGCATGTAGGCCTACGTTTGAAGACATTATATGAATCGTAATTGATTTTTTAGCAAGAAAACGGCATTTATTACACCAAGAGCAACGAGCGTCGACGGCAATCGGGCCCACGGCGAACGTGATTCACGCTCGTGCACACGAACAGACGTCGAGCCGTCATTTGCCAGGCCGGGTCATCGTCTCTCTGGTCGGCCTGTCGTCCGGGGGATGTGACAGGACGCGCACGCTCGCCAAACGACACGGTTACACCTGGCCACGGAGTATTGGCAGTCGTGGGACATGGTCTGAACCACGGGTAGCGCTCGGGCAGTTCCCGACCCGGCGTCAAAATAGGTTGCACAATGGGCGGAAACCATTCGGCGCGAAGGAAATCGTTCGACGCCAAAGGCGAAGGTGAGCTATGCATACCTACCGTATGAGTGTCGCCGTAGGTGTGTGTGTGTGCGTGCGTGCGTGCGTGCGCGTGTGCGTGCATGTGCATGTGCGTAGGCATATATGTTTGCATGTGCGTAAATGTGCGTGTGTGTGTGCGCGCGCGTGTGCGTGTGTGTGTGCGTGTGTGTGTGTGTGAGTGAGAGAGAGAGAGAGCGCGGGCGCGTGCTTACGGTGTGCGGGTGCGCGTTTGTTTGCAGTTTTTTTTTTACCAATAATGGCTCAGTGTATATAATTATGTGTGATTTAAACGTTTATCATCAATTCGGTTTTTCGTTCATCTAATTTGAAATTCATTTTGACCAAAAAAAACAATCTATGAAACCAAATGCAGACGTTATTTAAACTATTGACATTCCTTCATATTTGGACATCAAAGAACCGGATTCTTGATAAGCTAAACCAGTTGATATGATTGATAAGGTTATATGTACACCTGCCGGTATAATTTTCTTCTAAATGCCAATGTCACTTTGTCACGAATAATCCAGCAATGGCCCTGGACCATGCTGCAATATTTTACTTCATTCAGGATTGACATGCATTGCACAAAAATAGAAACAATAATTGATTGCCCCTTCTGAACGTATTACTGTCAGTATGTCTGCCCACCCGCCCGCCCGCCCTCAAACCCTCCCTCAATCCCTCCTTCCTCCCTCCGTCCGTCCATCCTCCCTCCCTCCTCCCGCCTCCCTCCCTCCCTCCCTACCTCACTTCCTCCCTTCCTCCACCCGTCCGTCCGTCCTTCCGCCCGTCCGTCCATCCCTTCCTCTCTCCCTCCGTCCGTCCGTCCTTCCAACGGTGTCCATCCGTCCCTTCCTCCCTCCCCCTCTCTCTCCCTCCCTCCCTCCCTCCCCTCCCTCCCTTCCTTCCTTCCTCCCTCCCTCCCTCCGTCTCTCCGTTCCTACGTCCGTCCGACCCTCGTCCTCCCTACGTCCCTTCGTCCTTCCCTCCCTCCGTCTCTCCGTCCCTCCTTCCTTCCCTCCCTCCCTCCTTCCCTCCCTCCCTCCCTCCCTCCCTCCCTCCCTCCCTCCCTTACTCCCTCCCTCCCTCCTCCCCTCCTCATTCCCTCCCTTCCTTCCTCCCCCCTTCCCTCCCTCCCTTCCCCCTCCCTCCCATCCCTCCCTCCAATTAACCAACCAGTTACCCACCCACTCAGCCAGGTCGTGTTCCCGATGTCCAACATATAAGACGGCTGCACGTTGCTAGACGTGCCCATCAGGCGATGTCTGCACGACCAGCTGCAGGACCAGCTGCACGGCCGTCGCACGGTCTTTCCAGCAACCAGCTCGAGTCAGTCCCCTTTGATTTTCTGTGAGAGCTTTGGCAGCTCCGCATAACAATTAGCATTGATGGAAATCGTGGTTATGTGCATACTTCATAATCTCTCAACTTTTCGGTATTATCTATAATTCAGTTGTTTGTCTGGGATATCATCGATCGTTTTTATTTCACGCCTTCATAACAAGACTGATTCAATGGTTGCTCCGAATGTATTTCTCGAGAATACCTCGGAAGAGGTCATTTTAATAATTTGGTTGTTGTTACGGCAAGCAGAAAGGTTGCCTCGTTAAGACATGCATTATAGTATGCACACTGTGGATGTTGTTTCGAGAAACCACGCTTTTCTACAAAGGGCCGGGACGATGCAGATACTTCGATGTAGGCCTACGTGCCATTCGTCTGGGTGTGTCGTCCGGTTTCATCCACGGGTCAGACACGGCAACAGTTGGCTGTTTATAGACATCGAAACGATTGTTGCGTCATTAAAACGACCCGATGTTGAAAATATTATAGGCTACGGTGCTGTAGCATTCGACCTATACTCATTCAACCAATGCGTTTTTAATTGGAGCGAAATGTTGTGTTCTGATGCTTTTAGATGTGTATCAGTGCCAAGACAGAGAGGGGTAGGTGCGGTCGTGTAGTGTTTAACACATCTGCTTTGCATGCCAGAGTTCTGGACCAAACGTAGAATCCATGCTCCCAACGTCACGGATTGTGTATGTCACTCGTGACTACTGATGCCTAGAAATAACTAATTATTTATAGGGGTCTGTGATCGTGACTCGGAATACGTTAATGTCGATCCCGTCTCGGTAATTAGCGACATATAAAAAGCACGCAGGACGACATTGACTTAGTGCCATCACAAAAAGGCCGACATGACGATTATAATACAAATATGACTGATTGGAACCTTGTGAGATAGTAACCGCAACTCTTTATATAAGAAATTATATATTATAGTCAGTTTGTAGAAGGTTGCCGAGGGCTGTGAACAACTAGAACTAAACATAATATATGACGTGTGATGACCAGCGCCTGCGTGAGTGAGCTCGAGAACCGACAGGTCCGCCCGAGGTGCTTGCAAGTTCACGTCAGAGACACCAAGGGATGGCAGCAGATGGTTTCTGATCGACACGCCGTCCAGTCCCCCGCGGCACAATTCGCGCTTCGTTCTTCGCAATTCCCTCGTTCGCGCTAATGACGCTCTAATCTCATAAGCGACGCGTGCTCAAACTCGTTTATTCCGGTGTTTTCGGGCGTTCTCCTCACACAGCCGGGCAAACAGCTGATGTCAGGACCTACAATGTTTCCAGATCCCTCAGGCAAACATCACTTGGCCGGGCGGGTGTCACCCGAAAGCGGCTGTTTCGACATCGCATTCACGGTTTTGAAATATAGCGCAATACGTAGTTTTCTTTTAAACGTTAAACATTACGTTGTCAGATATTTAGTGATGTTAATTATTTGAACTAGCAAAAATGCCCGATATCTGACGGGATGCCTTGGTAGAAGACAGTCGTGATAGTAATATTTACCAAATGTTAGAAAACACACAGCATCGTTAAATAAACATCGTAACGCGCTCGCGGATACACGTTGTTTGTTAAAAATGACGAATGTCGGAGAAAATGTGAAGTTCACATCCATCGATAGGCCTTGTCGTGATAGTGTAGAATTGTCAAATAATAGGTGCCGATTTCTCGAACTTTTTGCCGCGCGCACGTAGTTCCTGCAGTTGTTAGTTTACGATTTACACATTACGCACACAACACCACACATGCACGCACGCACGCACGCACGCACCCACGCACACATATATGGCGAGTATTTTGAATAGAGATATAGCTCATATGCCCTATTCGTGGGGTCGTAGATTAATCCATGAAAATTTGGCTCTAAAGGCATAGGCTCGGGAATATGGGGGCGGGGGCAGCTGCCCCTGGAATTTCTGTGTGGGGGCACACATATGGTTCTGCCCCCCCCCCCAATGTGAGCGTGAATGTTTGCGTGAATGCAACAAGAGGAAAACGTCAACCTACCCGCATACGCTAGCTCGACCATAAGTGGATGCACGTTAAATATAACTTAACAATCGCAGGAACAACGCACGAACGGCAAATTCTTCGGGAACACGGCTCCTGCGTTATAGACTTGGCAACATGAAGTAGACGCTGACACAATAATGCCTGTGTCTACCCTCATGTCCATAGCATATCAATATGAATATTATTCGAAAATTCAACACTATCACGACTAGGGCCTATTAATGGACGTCGCCTTCACATTCTCTCCGACCTACGTCATTTTGAACAAACACCGAGTATCTGTGAGCGTGTTGTGGTGTTTACGAAACGATGCTGTGTGCTTTCTAACATTTGGTATATATTATCACGACTGTTATCTACCAAGGAATCCCGTCAGGTGACGAACATTTTGCTAGTACTATATAATGCTTACTAAATCGTTTTTTTCGAATGTATTCATCGAGTCACAGTGGCTCTCCATTCTGTCGACCATGCACTGTCATCTTGATTTCCCCCTTGTCCAAATGTGTGTCACATGTCAGGATGTTTGTGAGAGAGTGCGGGGTTTTCAGGTATCCTCATATTTTGATAACTAATGTACTGATCGTATCACCAGCTCGTTCTTATCCATGGA